>JANCMC010033613.1:53159523-53229305 GCA_024363005.1 Charaxes varanes | reverse complement strand
TCTTTAAAATATTGTTGAAATATTACCATATTGACTTTTACAAACAGTTAGAAAATATAGATTTATACTAACCGTAACCGGTTGATATGCGCTCCATCGGAATTGAGATTGTTCTTGAGAAATTTTTAATGATTTATTATATAAAATTTTGCACGATTAATATTGTATTGCGCAATTATAAATTAGTATTAGTCATTACTCGCCCGTTTTGGTAGGCATAAATTGGATGGTGTCAAGCGATAACGCGTCAACCCACGCAAACTTTAGTGTGAGAAAAACTCGCTTAAAGTTTTCATACGTTACGGTAAAAATCAAAGTACTTTGCTAAATTCTGTTTCAGGCTAATCAAGTGATAATATGTTTATTTAAAATATTATTTACTATCTGCAACCAATTAGTGAGCAAAGGTTTCTCATAATTTCTTCCGTAAATCACGGTAATAATTGATTAATATTGATTTTTGAAGATTGAGCCTGTTAATAATGAGATGGACATTTTATTGACACGTATCTTACAGGCGATGTTTCATTTGGCTTAACGAAAAATATTTTATTGCTTTAATATTAATTGCCGTATTATTAGAGTCCGTCAGTATCTCCGAACTTATTTTTTGTAGGTTGACTCGTGATTGCATAACGCCATCCACTTTATATTTAGTACTAGCCATTATCCGCTCGCTTTGGTAGGCATAAATTATACCACATAAAAAAATCGAATATTATGCAACATTAAAACATAAATTATTAAAAGTAATATATTACGTTACACTACAGTATATAACCGACGTGTAGGCAATTAACCGATATTAATCGAGAGGAAAATTTGAATTCCATTAAATTTCAATTATCTATACTGCGGCCCGAACACAAGTTGTTTAATTATGTTTATTGAATTTTGGCTTTTTTTTGTAATGGAAAAAGCTCTTTTCTTAAAGAAATGAAAAACTAAACTAAACAAAAAGCACTTGATGATGGAGAAAAGGTTGAAAATTCTATATTTTGTGGCGGTTCGTTCGTTTCATTATTTGTAAAGCGTCACGAAATCTAAAATATTCTCCGTCCTAACGAAATCTAAGAAAATGCTGTTTGTTTAGTGTGATGTTGCAAAATGGTGTCAAAACATGGTAATTCAATTGCAGTCAGTTTCTCATGCCTAATTAATTATTATTTGTTTAAAAATAAAACTAAAAATTTTATATTATCCGTCCCTTCCGTGTTCCGCTATTTCAGCCGGTGTGTATATAAGCTGTAAAGAGTAGTGCATCACCGAGTTGGTCACCGGTCAGGTCACCACTCTCGCGGAGTGCAGCGAGGTCAACGAGTTCGTCCTGGCTGATCTCGCCAGTGTCGATAGCTTCATGGAGTGCTTCGATTTCCGTGTCGTTGAGCCCCGCAGTGAGGTTCGCCACATCGTCAACCGTGAGGTCGCCATCGGTCAAGTTCTCGGTCAGCAGTCCGAGATCGAGGGCTAATCCCGTGTCGACATCGGCGACTTCGAGGCCCAGCACTTCAACACAGACAAGAGATTACATAACACCCAGAGTACCTGCGATATATACATTACAACCCTTAAATTGACTTACTCGTGTGAATCCCACAGTTCTAATTCTCTGGCAACCTTTTTTTTAGAAATATATAATTACATACATATGGATAATACACCCTCGGGGTCGGAATCGAACCCACGACCCCCGGAGTAGAAGGCAGCCAATATAATAGAATTAACTTGGGGCGGAGAACAATTTGCACATGTGATGTATATTTACAAAGTTATGCGTGCTGTACACAAATTGATATAAAAGATTGGGAGACGGTTCTAGATGATGCGTTACATTGTATGAGATCTCTTTTATGTACTGCTACAAACGCTACGCCTCACGAACGCATGTTTACGCATTCTCGTAGATCTACAAACGGAGATTCAGTTCCTAGTTGGCTACTCACGCCTGGTCCTGTTTTATTAAAACGACAAAACAGAGAAAATAAATATCAAACTACAGTCGAAGAAGTTGATTTGATAGAATCTAATCCTAATTACTCTTTTGTGAGACTACGTATCCCCGTTGATTTCGATACTTAATGGATTTACTGGTGGGTCGAGAGCCATAGTCTTAGTCTGAACAGCTCCCACCGCGCCACCGCTTAATATGAATTCCGCTCACGAAAGTCTAAGTTCTAAAATTGAAATAATTTGCATTTTTACCCCAGTTTTGTCTACAAGTTCTCACTTACACTTGTAGACAAAGCTGGGGGTATTTCCATAAAGTGCTTAAAAGATTAACTAAAATCAAAGTGGCAGTTTCTATGATCCTCTAAATTATCTTGGAATCCCCGAACCCAACTCTAGCCGCGTCACTGGATTTGGAGCCAGTGGAGACTGAGTAAAAGCACTAGAGCCACAGACGCTCATGACATGGGTGGAGACGCTGGCCACTGCCAGAACTCCAATGGCATATTTATAATAGGTCTCTAGGCCATGGCGGCTTCAACCTCTGAGGAGTATTTTAAGGATGGGTGGCACTGGATAAGGATCGCACTAGTGGTTTTGGGTGATTGTGTTAGTTGATGTGGAATTTGGAAATATGTGGAGGAACTCCCTATACCCCCTCCTGAACCGGACGAGTAAGCTCCCATTCAGGGCCAAGCGGACACTCTACTGCTCCGTGCTTCGACCCATTATTACGTATGCCGCCATTGTCTGGTTTACGGCGGCGAAGACACACATCTCGGCCCTATCGACACTCCAAAACCGGACTCTCCGGATGATCGTCGACGCGCCTTGGTTCGTGAGGAACGAGAGGGATCAGGAGTTCTTGCCACATACGGTCAATAAGGAGTATTATCTTGAAGTTATGATATGCTATAATCGCAGCGGCTCTGTCAGAAACTCCAGTACGGTAAGCTTTCTTCTTTTCTTTCTTCTTTTTTCTTATTTTTTTATAGTGACAACTACATCTACAGCGCTTATCACCATTTTCCTTGTTGTTCTCTGATCGAGTAAAAAAATTATTTCTGCCTTGGAAGCACGTCTGTCTTTTGAGCAAGTTCAATTTGAGATTTGTTTGCATTTGCAACTGCAAATATCAAATAATCTGTGGGTGTGGGACTCGGTTGTAAATTTGGCTCGGTCCCTGAGGAACAGGGGGTGCCCATCCATGACAGCGTTGCGCACGCGGTAGTTGCAATCGCTCGTCACACGAAGGATTGCGTCTACTACACAGACCACGTGGACGACGCAGTTAGTCGCTTCGTGAAGAAAGCGATTGCCGCGAGCGAGCATGCTGTTGTGGAATATGACCACAGAGCGGCCGTCTACCACCGTAATGCCCATCTCTTTGCGGAAATGGCTGCCCTAAAGACAAACCCGGATTTTGTATAAGGGACTAATACATTGATTGTTAATTTTTATTTATTACATTAAATTCTTTTCTAAATTTTTTGCCTATTAAGCCTATTTTCCTTGTCATGACGCTATCGTGGGGCCCCGCTTTGGGCAACATCGTTAAGTGGGCATAGAACACGCCTACGTATACAGCTATCGGCACAGTTATCAATATAAAAAGCCTCCATAGAATGGCTAAAGTCACACGAAGGTCGGACACTTCTTTGCCCAGGCGATCCCCTTTTAATTAGTTCAATTTAATATATTTTGATTTCAAACTCGGATTCAGGACGGCTGTGGGGGCGCACCACAGATGTTGTGCTCAAACGGATTTGGAGCTGGCAAACAACGGAGAGAGAGACTGCAATAAAATTGTCACCTTAGCAAATCCTGCTGATGGCACTAGAGATCCAGCAACCCCTTTCAGTCCTGCCTATTCGTCTGTGCTAGCAGAGTGCAATTGTTCGTGCACTCGATACTCGGATTCAGGACGATGGGGGGTGCACCACAGATGTTGCGCTCAAACGGATTTCAGCTGACACCTGTTTGGGGAGAAGTAGACTCCTATGAGTACTACTTCTCCCCAATTTGCCGCCACGTAGCCCGCACCTCTCTCCCTGAGGGAGAGGTGTTGCGGGCTCGATGGCGGCACCACTATGGCGACTGAGCCCTCCGTGTCCCCGAACCAACTGGGTTGGGGGGGGACGTAGTAGGGCTCAGCCACAACCGCCACGCCAATTTTGCACTCTGCCAGGACCTGCATGAGCAGGTCGTGTGCGCGGGGAGAGTGGTTGGAGTTTGTTTGGAGATCTCATATAACTCAAGAAGATTGATACAATGGCATATTGAAATCAATTTTAATAAAGGGCATCGTTTTAAAAAATCAAGCATATTGTTACGATTTAATGTAAAAACTCCTATATTGTGAAAATATACTTCTTCTAATTGAGGAGTAACCAATGACCAAATAAGTTCGTGAGTAAAACCATGCACCTCCAAATGTTTCAAGTGATTGAAATGGTAACGTTTAGGATCATCAGGTGAAATATATTCATCATCATCGTCGTTATTCATTGAATTCTTATCCAATTCGAACTCTCATATCTAATTCGATTCGAATTCTTATCCAATTCGAATTCATAGATAAATCTAATTTTTGTCAAATTCGAATTTATATACAATTCGAATTAATATCCGATTCTAATCCATAATAACAAATTAAAATACATCTATACAATTCAATTCGAATCCATATATGATTCGAATTAATATCCGAATGTAATTATTTTTTAAAATAGCAATTATAACTTACTTCATTTCGATCACAAGATTCGATATCAACAGGTTATGAATGCTCAGTTAGGCTTTGTTTGTTTGAATTAGTTGTGGGGTGTGTCCATTATACCAGAACAAAGCTCAATGAAACAAAAAAGAAAAATCTTTACCAAATCAACTTGACCGAGTATAATCGAGGCCCAGTTTCCACATAACTATCTTTTATATCTGTCTCTGACACGTTCACGCCCAAAGATGTTCATCGATTTTCTTTATATTTGGCTGAAACGTTGTTGTTTTGAACGTAAGAATCTTGCTTAATCAAACTCGATTCGATCGTTTATTTTTGAAACGGATTTTGGTCCTTCCAAAATTTTTTCGTAATTTTAATGCGGGGTTTGTACGAAAATGACTAGAAATGCATTCTCAACCACCATCTAGCGTAAACCGCACATCGGAGATAGTTTATTTTTGAAACGAATTTTGGTCGTTCCAAAATTTTTTCGTAATTTTAACGTGGGTTTTGTACGAAAGTTACCAGAAATGCATTCTCAACCACTATCTAGCGTCAACCGCACAGTAATAACGATAATAACGATAAATATAAAGTATATATAATATTTGAACATTAAACAGGTTTATAAAATTTATTATTCAAAAATTAAGACAATTAAAATAAATTAAACTCTTTTATATATTTAAAATTATCACTTAAACAATTACAATAAATTAATTTTATATCTACAAGAATTTTTTAAATTATTGAATTCAAGTCATCTCATTATCTCACCCTCTTATACATAAATATATTTGACAATTATTATGGTTTACCCCATTCCAATCTAATATATAAAATTTTTTCCTAATTTAACGCAGTGTTTACATTTTGCCCTTATTATTTTTGCAGCGCGCTTAATTTTTGAATGGTGCTGCGCTTTCCCCCTCCCTGCACCCGCGGTGTCACAGGGCCTCACAGAGGTCGGTCCCGCATAGTAGGGACACCCCCGTGGCGTCGAGACCCACGATGTTAGACCCCCAAGGTGGGTTCGACTCAGAGAGGCCTTCAGGCCCCTGCGTTCGACGAGTTCCTCGCGAGAAGGTCCGTATCCGGGTTAAGACCCTCTGTCCCCCCCCCGTGGCAACATATTACATGAAAATATTTTTAGTGGGAGTTAACTTCTTTTTCTAATAGCCATGGAACCAGCTATACTTGGAGTCTCTTGGGTGGACCGTATTCGCAATGAAGACATCCGCCAACGAATCAAAGTAACCGACGTAGCTCTTTGGGCATGCAAGCTGAAGTGGTAGTGGGCTGGACACATCTGTCACAGAACTGAAGTAAGCGTAGTAAGCGTGTTTTGCAGTGGAGACCGCGTATCGGCAGACGTAGCGTGAGATGCCCCGCGACAACAATACCATCCCTTGACGTGACAGCAAGGCTGCCACTTCACGCCGACCGCCGCCGCCAAAGAGGTGCTGGTACCCAGATGCGCCGGCTCAATTCAGCTGCAGAACAAAAAGACTGCAAGCGAGGTGCTTCCTCTAATTGAAGAGGTCGTGGCCTAATCAGTGATCGGCATTCGAGTCGATCGCTAAGTTAAGTTGTTCTGGCCTTATAATTTCGCTCTGTCCGTCCGTCCGTCTGCCTGCCCGTAAAGTGCCTCCCCCCCGTCAAGGACAAGTTTTACTCCCAGGGGGTGGATCTCCTTTATCTGTCCGATAACTGGTCCAATCCACTACGGGTACGCAACCCCGGAGTGCCCTAGCTGCTATTGTCACACCGTATACCGTTCGTGACAGTGGTATCCGCATCGTTTCTCTCCTCCCCATCTACCTTTATATTCTTTTTCTCCATCCTTTTCCCCTACTCCTGTTTTTCTCATTAGAGGTAGCGCCACACTTGTACCCGAATTGGGCCGGCGCGTCCGGGTACCAGTAGATTGCTCGCATCAATATGCTTTCATTTGTGAAAAGGAACTGCACGAATAATAACTGAATATCGTATCAGAAGTGGATATGATAAAAAATGAATATCACGCTTATTATCTGAAGAAGAAATCTCGATACACCTTATTTTGGAATTGTAATGCTTAAAAATATATATTTGTAGACGATTGATTTAATCAATCTAATTTAACTTGTTTTTCCAGAAGCAAACCTATAGAATGACACTTATATGAAATCTTAAAAGTGGCCAACCATTGCAAGCATGATTGCAAATACAAAAGTGGTAACATATGGAATAACGAAAAAAGAGGAAAACTTTAAAGTGTGTATATATACATAGTACCCAATCAAGCAAACAATTTTAATAATAAAATTACTGTATTTAAAATTAATTTTTCTCTACTAGTCATATCGCTATGTTACTTCTTAAAAAATAAATGTCTTCCAGGGTTGCCTAGCAGATATAAACATCTCAAATATTTACAAATTGAGACCACAGTTTTGCACTTCTCATAAGCGAAGCATAAGAGAGTGGTTTAAGATTTAAGATACAAAGGTTATTCGTAAAGTTATTTTACAAATAAACTTTGTAGAGTCTATCTCCTGATGATGCTTCTGTATCGAAGCGAAACGTGCGTTGAGGCACATCGGAAAGTCAGTGTAGTGCTGTGTTTTGTTGGCGGATGCGGTGGTGTAGCTTTCGGGTGGCAGCATTACACCGATTTTCCCTCGTATTCATTCGCGGATTAAAGCAAAGTAGTTTAGTTTCTCATGCATGTCATGAGAAAGAGATTTTCGCAAAGTAACGCCTGATTCTGTCAACTATTCATTGTTGCAGTAGTTTTTAGTCTTATCACTTTGTTATCAATACGAGTCATGTACTTTTGGATTTTCCTAACCACATATATCATTTATTATTATATTCTTAAAATGTCAGTCAGATACAGATACAGTAGGTATAATCGAGTATATTTTATATTAAAACAGATCATATGTTTGTGGTTTGATAAGTTTTTTCTTATAATCGAATGGTCTCACGGGTCATCTAGTTCATAATAAACATTAGCACATTTATGTTTACAAACGTCTCACTCGCCGTTTGCACCGTTTACATAATAATAAAGTATTGAACAAAATATGTCAATTTATTATATATAATTCAGTTCATATATGTCTACGGGGTGACTGGTGAGACACGATACTCAATATTTGAGGTTCATAAGTAAAGAAAAAAATAATAACATTAAATATAAATATCAATTAACTGCTACGTGGGATTAAGAGAAATTTATCTAATTATGTATGCAACGCATTGTCATGGACATAGAATGAGGTCACTGTCACGCGGCGAGTTGTGTAACAGGTAAAGGCAGGTGGGGGAGCTTCCTTGTGAGTACACGACGCACGACGCGTAAGGCCACACTTCATCTAATTTGGTACAATCAATTACCAAGTACTCTCCTTAAGTATTGTAAGTATCCCACCAGTCGCCTGTATGTTTCACAGCTTTCCTCACACACGACATCTATTATGGTATTCAAGGATCTTCGTGGGCTTTATTTTGGGTAAATGAAGGCGTAAATTAAAGTACAAATAGTTTATAAGCATTTTACAATTTACTTTTAACACTTTTAGCTCCTTACAGCAAGTGCTTAACACTTTTAGTACATTATAGTGAACGAGTTTGCGACACTAGCCATGCAAAACTTATTACACCTTATCTCCAAATTTTATAAGCACCCTCTATAAGATTTCGATTCGTTTCAGCTTCGTTTCAAAGTCCTCCATCAGCCAGTCTACAATGTGTCCATTCAACTGTGAGATACAGCTATTTTTGTATTTTTAACTCAAATAAGTTTTAAGTTGAAAAGACAAACAAATAACATTTCAGTATCATTAAACACTTCATTAACTATTATTAAAATACCTATTTGGTAACTACGATGCCGTTAATATATGAAATTAAAAGCAGAATAAGTAATAAACGATAAACGTTTTATGGCTTTTCCAAAAATCAGCTTTTTTGAGTTAGGTCAGTTTCTGATTTAGCTTGCGAATTATGTTCGTATGAATGTAAGGGGAAGAGGTAAAATGAAGGAAAAAATTTGACATATTTATGACACAGGGCAGACTTACATCGTCTTTAATTAGCTAATATATATATAAACCAATGTATTAAATACATTTAATACAGATATTCACGTGTCAGTAAAATGGTGCATTTTTTTAAGCAACGTTATTATAATTATTCTTTTTATATTATTTATTTAGGGTACCAACAGGCTGTAATACAATATGGACTTAAACTAAATTATAAATAAACATAAAATACTATGCTACATTACAGACCCACTTATAGGTTTCCACAACATGCTGAAAATCACTTGGTTAGAGAAACAGTTTGTAAGAATTTACAGACAAAAGAGGCTACAAAGATAAATACATAAACTTAAAATTAAATAAAAAATGGCCAAAAGCGTTTCAAGACACGCTTATATAAAGGGTTCCGAATCTGATAAGCTATAAACGTATTTGTTAAATTAAATAACTTCCAAAGTTATAGTCCGATTTCGTTCAGAATAATTTTCCTAATGAGTTTTTAGCACGTTCGATCAACATGGAAAATTTCAAGTCTCTACGTCTAATAGATTGACAATGCTAGGGGGGAGGGGCACCTTACGGGCAGGCAGACGGACGGAAAGAGCGAAATTATAAGGGTTTCTTGTAGTATTACGGAACCCTAAAAAGGCACAAAAAGAATAATAGCAGTATTAGCAATATGATATTAATTCTACATAAATTAAAACTTGTCAAAAAAATATTATGTTTCCTAGATAATGCTGTATACAGATAGACCGCCCATCGTAGTCAGCATACACGAATTGATAAGTAAATCATTGCATGAGAAACTAAACTACTTTGCTTTAATCCGCGAATGAATACGAGGGAAAATCGGTGTAATGCTGCAACCCGAATAACGCTAACCTAGCCACCTCTACGTGGTACGCTGCTGGCATTGATTTTTAAATTTCTTCAGGGAAAATGAAAATTAATTAAAATTGTGTAAAAAGTAAAAGAAAATCAAAAATTTATTCGATTGGGTCAAGAAAACTAACAAGAACAGGAAAAATTAAAAAATGTTTCATATTAATGAACAACTCTACCTCCCTCCCCCACCTCTTACTCGAACAGAACCCACAGCACACGACCCCTCAAACACAGTCGCCCCCACGCCGGTCGAGGAGGAAAAAAATAAAGAATGATAAAAGATAAAAAAAATAAAAATATATAAAAAATAAAAAAATATAAAAAATAATTTAAAGTAGATTTCCGCAGGAATTTTTTTTTTTGGATAAATAATTAGGCCATAGTATGACATAATATACATAATTTTTTTATGGATTTTCAGTCTATTCAAAATCTAGGTAGGAAGGAACTACTTGAACCTCAATGTTTTGGGGTTGTTGTAAATATCTCCAGAGAAATAATCGCTAAAATGTATTTCACATGGCGCGAAACTTACGCACTTCGCGGCTCCTTTGATGCAAACGCCGCGGTGACATGGTCTTGAGAAGGTAGGTAGTAAGAATAGGAGCCCTACCTCACCGAGGCTCCATTGGCAACATTGCCATGGATACCTGCGGCCAATGGAGTAGCCAGTAGTAGCCAAGTCAGTTACCTATCCTAAATTTTAATATGAATTGGGATTTAACAGCGATAGTAAAATGGTGATGGGGGGATCAGGTTCGTTTCACGTAGCGTTTGGTCGCTGAGGATTTTGTCTTATTTTTTAAAATAAAGCAATGATAGAACGACTTCGTTTATTTTAAACTTTAAATAAAACTAATGCGCTATATAAAAAGAATTGAAATGGCTCGTAATTTGCGCCAGTCAATATAGCTTGGCCCGGTGGCGCAATTGGCGGTCAGCCTGCCTTTTGCTCCTTGGCTTCGGGTTAGATTCCCATCTGAGTCTACCTGATAGATTAAAATTAAATCATGAATTCTAATTCAAACCGTTATATTCAATTTTTTTTTAATAAAAAAAAACTTATTTTTTTTTTTGTATTGTCGTTATTCAACTACATGTTTCGTAGTTTATATTCAAGTTAATTATCTACAGTTAAAAATTAACGTGTGGATACTTCATTTTTTTTTTAAATTGCATTTTTTTGACAAAAATCTGGTCGGTACATTTTGACACGAATAAGGTTCGTAAATATTGTCTATAATTATGTTGTATCAGACAGTTTTTTTTTTACCATCAATAATTTATTCGCTCAGGCTTAAAGGCACATGAGTTATTTTGGATACGTCCTCCCATAAAGTGGTTTATTGCAAAATTGTAATTTATTATAACACGTTATACGAAACATTTACTTCAAATTGCAAGAACTTTGCTTCGTAGTACGACTTTCACTCTTTTTTTTTGTCACGATAATGACAATGACGATACTTCTTCCATGCTTTAATCTTGGAAATACTACAAATTATTATTTGTTGACGTTTCAATTGCCCTCTATTTAATTTCGTAAGCAATCACAATGACACACGCTGTTCAACTTAATTTTATTAAATGAAAATTGTGTACCACATTGACTACAAAGCATTAATAGTAATGTATTTGCAATATTGCAATAAATATAGTCTTTATTTCATACGCACTTTAATGTGCAACATATAATGCGACCAGTCTGTACAGATGTTTCATGAAGCACACTTCGATAGTATTGCTCTCTCAATTTTACTATAAGTATAACGTCGTTCGTACGAACCTGCTTACTACATCTATATCTATAGTGTGTTCGTCGATTTCTTTCATCATCCACTATGAAAGTGGATGAGTAAAAAGCCTTGGTTATGCCATAAGGGACTTAAAATGGGGGTCAAGCCTGTGCAGTGTCACCCATTCGTTGAAGATCCTCAAATTTAAATTATTCCCATAAAGATTGTTTCACTAGTATAAATTAATGACAGGATTTTTTTTCAAAATACAACTAAAACTATACAATAATAAAATTCATACTTTTTTGGAGTAACAGGAATATAAAGGCAAGCTGAAACATTTCCAAAGAAACTAAAGGAGACCAGATGACACTTGCATGTCTAAATTGAATACTAAATTTTGAGAAGCTTTGAACTATATTTTAATATAATATAATTTTTGATAAAATATATTATTATAAAATCTGTTAAGATCTTTAAGTAATACTTCTGTTAGCATTTTTAACATATTTAAAAGTTGTACCAAATTTATGTGTGAAGTGCGAAAGTAGGTGTTGCTAAAATCCCAAATTCTCTATTTCAACTTTCTACTGCTTACATTTTTTTAAGTTATGAGAGATACTAATGCTCACACAAGCCTCATGACGAAACTAAACGTTGATAATAACAATATAATGAATGAGAGATTCAGGCTTTCGTCGATGGGTCTGGCACCTTCTTTAGTCTCCTGAGCCATAGCGCCGAATTTAAATAACTATTGGACTTTGACACCTTTTTAACCACCTGACCTTATTCTGTCCTAACCTTAACTATTATAATTTAGCTCCATTTAACCCATATGGCCTTACCTCAACCAAACCTGAACTCTGGGACCACGCTTCTTTTTTAGTCATGTAACCCGATCACGTGATCCTGACTCAACATTTATATAACTACACTGATCAAAACACACTTATACCATGGAGCACTTGGACGAATGAGTGACAATATAAATGGAACAAAGTTAGCTCATGTGAGCCATGGGCGCCACCGTATTGGTCTTAGCTACTTTGCCGAGCGTCTTTCACTTTAGCTCCATGGCCAGCTGTATGCGAAATATGGGCGAAAAAAATTCAAGCGATGGAAATAAGTTTCACTTTAAATATTTACATATTGTTACTTTACTTTAAAGCGGAACAGTACCTGCATCAGGATTGTTGTACGAGAGGATGAATGAATTTGCATCATGCCACTTAAGCGGAAAAATGTCAAGGCCTTCCTCATTTTCATTGATATAATTTACTGTACGCGGCAATAATTTTGTCAATATCTAAAGTTGCTTCGAACTCTTTACGATGAGTTAAAAGTAGTTGTTCATTTTCTTCGTAGATTTGATTAAATCGCATTTGAACCAGAACGTCCCTTTCTTCATTACGAAATGGAATGTACAAGGTAACCATTTCACGTTTATAGTCTAACATTTGATCTGATTTATCCTAATCTCGATAGCATATGATCTTTTGCGATTCCCGAAGCATATACTCTCTTAATTTACTGATATTGCTGATTGACATTTTCTTCATGTGCTAGTTCTTCTTCAATCTCAACTTCATCTTCTGTATCTAAACTTTGGTCTGTAATTTGAGGTCCTAAAGGTTTTTTTCTAAATTTGACTGCATACCATACCATTGACTGCATACCAAATTGAATCAACGAAACATCTAATTGTGCAGGTCGATTTTCGTATTTCTCAAAACAATTTTCTTTCCAAATACTGGTATCGTCCTCAGGCAGTCATTCAAAATCGTTTTCTGTCTTTCTAATATTATAACGTTCCTGAGGCCACATTGTAGTTATGATTTCAACTTTAGGTGTTGACTTAGACATTGGTTCCCTAAGGAGAAACCATGCTGCTACATGCCCGGACATTTCTATTGTATTTAAAATATTAATATTCGTAATGTCTTCTTATTTCAACCAAATCTAAATTTAGATTTTCTTCTAAAAGATCCAATTGCTCCCGTTGAAGATTACTATTGCCTCGATTCGAATTGATACACTCCACAACGGATGCAGCACAGGAATACTCATCTGTTATGTATTGAATATCCATGTTCAATTGTAAGTGGTGAAAAATGAAGAGATTAAAGAAGTTATGCCATTTTTCATTAGGTTATCGTTTAACGATAACCATTGGGCGTAAAATTCCAGCGGCTAGAATTTTATCATAGTCTTAATCTAATGTCACGTTATTTTTATGGTAAAAATCATCAATGTCAATGAAGTCACTGTGTGTTCGTACCCTGTTTCAATTTATGCAATGTCTTCATTGGATAGATGCATTTCATTGGAGCACACCGTCAAAAATACCGTTGGCTTACCAAAATACCTGATAATCGCAAAGAGGTCTTTTTTTCGACTTTACCAATATTGTACTGAATTCGGTATGGATTTGAGAAAAGCCAAATTTGATTCCAAGAAGCCATTAAGATAATCGGAAGATAATTCTTTTTCGGAAGATAGCTCTTTCGTTATGTTTATACTTTGTCCGACATTTTTAAAAGCAATTCTGATATTTTTACTCACTCGAAGTTGCATTATCTTTATGGCTAAAAAGAGCAAGTGGCGAGGCATTACTCCTCGTCGATCAGAGCGCCTCAGTTCGCGTTTTGCAAAAAAGTATGATTTATAACTAGCACAACTTTTTAGTTCTCGAAATTGACTGTAGTAAATTGATGGGAAAGATAATTCTTCCGCAAGTGAGTCAAACAGCAGGCTAATATGTCTTTTGTGTTCTTCTGGTGCAATTTGAAAACATTATCCTCCGACCATAAAACAGTATTCTATTCGGCAACTAGACTATCACCTATATCAATTGGTTCAGCGAAATCGTCTAAAACATTGCCTGGATTGTCACTCTCATCGTTTAATTCCTCCAAGAAGTCCTGGCTGATTTTAATGTCATAATGCTTGTAAAGCGGAGTATCCACAAGATAATTAAGCTAGTATTTTACAACCCTCTTCTTTACTAGTCCTTGTAAATTACTAGATTTGCGTACCAATCGTTTTTTTATGTGTACATTTATTCAGATTATTCAGACAATAATCGTCGTCTATATTTTTGGGCAGAGTTCGAACCATGTTATTAACCGCAACGGGCACTTTGATAGTCTAGTGATTCCATATTGCCCCTCGTCTTATCACAACCGTAGAATTATGCAAATACGACGGTTGCAAAAACCCTTTATGCAAAAGGGTAATCTCGGTGATATTAATAGCTAGGCCACTAAATCCAATTCAGGGAGATCATGTTTAGGTGGATACTTAAACCCATTGTACATGTCCATGTTCGTCCGAACTGGGTATTTTTTCCGACAACTAATGAGTTTTACAGGACGCACACTCGAGAATATCTTGCAACAAGATAGTTGGGCATACTTTTCGCATATTGCACTGTGCTATAAAGGCGGACCTTTTAAATCATTTTCGAACCATAATCTATCGCAGACAATGCATGCAAAACCGAAATGATTCTTCTCAAATAGGTTTTCTAATAGATTATGGGCTCAATTTTGTCTCATATACAACGTATGGATGGAAACTCTTTCTGCTTGCTTTTTGCGTCCAAAGACTCTTGCTCGGTACCGACGATTGTACACGCGCGTAAAAGTTTTCTTGCCGTCAGTTGTATCTTTAGGACCAGGGCCATGATTCCAGGTTTCATTATTGGAAAAATCTCGACTGTGATTTCTGTATTATTGTTGCTCGAGCCTTGATTAGAATTGGCGCCCGATGTTAGCAGTTTGCATTTTTACGATACCTCTCCGCGTTTAGTTGCTTTTGAAGAGGAATTCTGTCTGCAACAATAGTTTCTGAAACTTGCTGACCAATTTTAACGATAGCGGTATAATATCCAGGAATCGACCTAATTATCTTTTATTTATTTTAATTTTTACCCAAATATTACTATTAATTTTAGAATTTCAACATGGAAAATTTTAAGTCTCTACGTCTACAAGTTTGGAAATGCTGGGGGGGTGGCACCTTAGGAGGCAGACAGATGGACGGACGGACAGACTGAAGTTATAAGGGTTCCTTGTAGTACTACGGAACTCTAAAAAATATTAGGTAAAGGCTGTAGAACTTTGTAGTCTTCAAGGACAAAAATGTACCAACACTTTGAGCTATATCTTTTAGATCCGTAATCCCACAAAGAGTACTCACAGCTTCACGCTGTCTACCTGATGCCCCCTCTCCCTCCTAAAATGTGATTAAAAGCGTGACCATAAAGACTTGGCTGTTGTGGGCCCAGCACGAATGTATACATCCTAAATACAGTCGAATCTTCGTGTTCGAACGGTTCGAAATGTACGTATTAGGGCCTCGGAACATCTGTTGGTTTTGTCTTTACCAATATTATATATCAGCGGTAGGAATGGGAAAATAGTACCCACTCGTATAATTAAACATAAAGATAATAACGATCCAAAATTTCATCAAGAAGAAATATTAATAGGGGAGCACTAATAGGCTGTGAAAAAGCACACCAAGGTGGAAAGTGTTTGACGAGGAATGAAAGAAGGGATCGTAGGTAGATATGCTCAATCACGGCAAAGGATCTCCATTCTGGGCTAGTTGAAGTTCCTCGGAGCGGTCACACCAGGCCGACGGTTGAAGGTATAGAAACTTCGCTAGTGTTAGTTAATTTGTATGGCGATTTTCAGCGGCGCAAACAAGCAAGCAAGCAAGCTTTTGCTTATTGACTTTCTACTCTCTTTTCATCATCATCTTTTAGTCATCATCAGTATAAAGCTTTTTCCTTCATTTCTCCATTTGTCAATTAAGGCTTTCTACTATCCAAAATACGTAAAAAAATTATTAGTATTATTTTGCTGTTTACCAAAACCCAAAATACTAAAAAAATGTTAGCATTAAACCGACTTTCAATGCCGACTTCATTCTACTTTTTTCTGCTGACTTGACACACAGTCCGTTAATTGTGCAGTGTTGTATAGTGATAAGAATAGGGTTGTAAGAGGTCGGATCAGTGCAAGTGACTTTCGTAGGTCAGGAAGGCCAGCGTCTTTAGGATAAGGTGCAACATTTAGATACTAGTATTAACATAATATATCTTTAACAACAGATGCGTACCACAACAGGCTAATAAGAATAAGAATTACAATAAGAACTAAATTAATGTTTTAAACTTAATAAAATTATTTTTGAGTTTGTTAGGACCGTGTGATGCGCGTGACTTTGGGCTTAATTTAAAAAAAAAATGGATCATGGACTCATGTGAACTTTATTGTCGTTCTTAATGAAATATCATCTCATCGAATAAATTATGTAACTTTAATAACATCTCCTAATGTAGTATACGTGGGTAGGTGGAAATCTTCAAAAGACGCGGATAAGCCCGTACCTCTCCGTGTGTGGGATTTATATCAACTAAAACCACCTCCCTACACCTGTCCATTCCTCTCCACGGGACCGCCGCTAGGCATTACTTCAGGGGGGGAAATGGCTCTTGGCTATAATAATCTGCCAGTAGAAATTTTGAATAATGTAGGTATTTTCCGGAACTTGCACTTCCTCCACATCTTTAAAATATGTTTTTTTCCGACAGGTATACAATGCGGTTTTAATTTTTGAAATGGTAGGCAAGTTTGTTACCAAATCTATACCTTTATTTTTTAAAGTATTAATATATATTTTTTAAATATTTGTGGTATAGGGCAATCACTTTTTGCTGCTTCTATTTTCATTTCATGGACCACCTCATCAACTTCGTTTCAACCCTAAACTACTGTGGTCTTTTTTCAAAAAGAAAAAAGAAAATAAATCTGTATATCCTAGTAAAATGTCTCTCGATGAAAAAACTGCAACAGAGGGAGATGACATATGCAATTTGTTCGCTAGTCAATTTTCGTCTGTATATAATGTAGACACCAACCAATCTAACAATAGTATTAATTTGGACTTATATTATTCATCAAATTTTCTTAGCACAACATCTTTTACAGAGGATCAGATATTGACTGTTTTAAAAAGAATGGACCCATTTTATGATACTTAACGTTTTTTTATGTTACAAGTGGCAAACGGGCAGACGGTATGTGACTACGGATGTACTTGGACATCTGCACCACCAGAAGGCCCGCAAATTCACGGCCTTTAAAAAGGGTTTAAGCTACCGGGAACTGTCACAATCCGAACGAAACGGGACAACAATACCACCAACTCAACTTGACGTGACAACATTGCGACCACTTCACGCCATCACTTGATGCGACAGCATTGCCGCAATTTCACGCCGATTTGTAAGAACCAAGTCAATAATTACAGAATTTAAAGGAGGTTTTAATTTATGTATTTCTTATTTTCATGTTTGTTACATCGAAACTTTTGACTGGGTGATCCGATTTTGATGATTTTTTTACGTCAGGGTATCAGCACCTCGCGCAATAGCCACTTCCCCCTTACCCCCGCGGCAATACCGTCACGTCAAGTGATGGTATTGCCGCATTTCGTTCGGTTTGTAAGACTTTCCAGTAGCCTAATCTCGTCATTAAAGACCGGCATCGCTTTTGCAACGGGGTAATGAGTACTACGAGAGACTCACCGAGGATGCGCGCAAGGGGAGGGGGGGGGGGGGGGATCGACAAAATGTGACATTGTGTGACAACGGGCAGGGGTCAAAGGCTTAGTTAAAAAATCCAAACATTTTTGTGACGTAGTTTTGAGTGACCCCTAATGTAGAGGACAGGGGAGGTACCTCTAACCTACAGAAGACCGTAGTTAAACAATACTTTGTTAATATGTTTAAAAAAGGGTAAGGAGATAGATGGCTGGTAGGCGGCACAGGAGCGACAGAAGTGGCAACTCTTATTCACCGAGGTCAAGACCCGGTTTGAGTCGCTGCGCCATTATAAGTAAGTAGTAATATATTTAAAATGTATATTTTATAAAAATATTAACAATCGCACACCCTTTTCTGTATAAACTATAATTGTACAAAATTTCAGACTCTTTCATCCGCGCAATTTTCGTAAAATGTTGCCGAAGGTTTTTGTTTCACGTATTAATATATAGAGATTTTAACAAGGAAAGGCGATACTTATCGTAAATTAAACTTGGGAATAAATACATCTAATTAATACCGGCTAATGCCTCAAAACACTCCAGGCTGTTTTTCTCGTTTCCATTAGTTCAGGATGATCACGAGTTTTGAATTACGTAGGACAAATCCCAAATCTTTTTCCACTGAATTATGTCAAATCATTTTTTTTTGTCATATTTTGTAGTAACTGTGCTATAATATATATATTATTATAGCACAGTAACTTTATCTTATACGATAAAATATCTTTTACCTCAAAGGAAATGGTCTTGTTTTTCCCAATGATATAATAATCAATGGAACAATGTATTTTTGCAGCTTCAATCCTATTTCAATTAAAAAATAAAACTCAATAATTTAACCAATAAAAAAATTAAAAAAAACATCGGGTAATATGCGGGTAGAAAAATGTCAAACAGCAAACGAGACTTCAGC
Source organism: Charaxes varanes (assembly GCA_024363005.1). Taxonomy (NCBI): domain Eukaryota; kingdom Metazoa; phylum Arthropoda; class Insecta; order Lepidoptera; family Nymphalidae; genus Charaxes; species Charaxes varanes. Next base: position 53,210,444 of record JANCMC010033613.1, on the reverse strand, counting down.
GACTGAAGGCGAATGACCACGATTCTAGAATGAGCGGTCGTTTTATAGTAACTGCGAAATTGCGTATGCGAATCCAGCATCTTCTTACAGCATATACATTTTACTTAGTATAAAAAATACTCTCCTTATAATTCTTTATATTATTAAATAATGATTCTTATGCAATTAGTAAAAAAAAATAATTTCGACGTTACAAATAGAGCCTTTAATTTCATTTAAATGTATAGATGTGGCCAAAATATTAATAAGTATTTTCGAAAGAAGGGTTCGATATGTCTATAATATATACGTAACTAGTGGTCACCCTAAGTTGCCAATATCGTGGGATGTTTACGTCATTAGAAAATGGCGAAATTGGCGCAGAGCTGTTTACTCTTGTTACCTGTTTTTCATATTTTCCAGAAATTATTTGTAATTCGTTACTGGGAATTAATTAAGTATTTGAAGGATTACAATCAAGCAATTAGTATTAAATAATAGAAAATTATTTGACTTGTTGTAGGATGAATAGAAAAGAAAGTATAAATTAAGTGAGAACATGAGAACTTCTTTTTTCAATTCTTAGTGCTTCGAAATGTCTGATACTACTTTAATGAGATTTTCATGTAAAAATCTCTGGTCAGATTGGAATAAAACAACACACATTAGTACACACAGATGTACTTTATAACCTACATCAACATAGACAACATACAATATCTATGGTTTACTTATTTTGCGAGATGTCACAAATAAATTAAAAATATTTATTATAAAAAGTTTGGGTGCAATAATGTCGCTAAAACATAAAAGCAAAAAATATATACTTATACTCTACTTACTATAAATACTTTTACTATAGATTAAGTATAGATATTCACGTTGTTACAGCATTCTCTATTTTGTATAGGTAATAATAGTCTAAAACTTACTTATTTTGACGTTTGGTTTCGCACGGAAAAGTAAGTAAAACTATCGAGAATGTTCGTGCTAAGCCCTCTAGTGAGTACGACTCGAATTCAAAAGTTAACGGCCACTAAATCGCGGTCTCTATAGACCTATGTATATATATATATACACATCAATAAACACGTACATTTTTATATTAGAGACCATTTCCTACGAACATCCTTTTGGCTGTGTGTTGTTTTCCGAATCAGTGGCACGAGAAATACAGATTTGGGTGGTTTCATCATTACTTAAATCACTTTCTTTTGAACAATCAATCCACCGTTATCTTTGCTCAATGTCCATTTGCACATTTAATTTATTAATTCTGACCGTCCGTAACCGATCTTTTCAAAAGCAACCGTTTCATCATGGCAACTTCTTTCGAAAATTACCCACGACCGCGACCCGCCCCGGTTTCGCATAAGTACTCGTATCATAGAAAAAAAGTTATTAATTTGAAGGAAATGTGACACAAAATTGCACGATAACAAAATAATAGTCTGTTGATCGTTCTCTACAAAATATCGCAGGATTTGCTTATCTATGCTTGAATATTGTATGAAAATTTCATAAAAAACCATCATCATCACATCAATTTTATAAACGATGTTTTTTTACAATTAACCAAGTACAGAAAAGTAATTGAAATTGTCAGACCCCGGTTTATAATTTTCCTCCCAATTTATTAATTCTTCCGAGCTAATATTTTGATAATTTTGTCGAGGTAATTTAAGGCAATATTTCATTTAAATAATTATATTTATCTATCTTAGAATATTAGGGAGGTACTACTTGATTAGTCAAGATATTAATTAACTCGTCTGAAATTATTAGCACCAGATAAGTATACTTTCTCCATTCCCTCCTCTTTTGAATATCCCATTAATATGAACATAATTAGAGGTAATTGATTAGAGGTAGCGCCACGGTTGTAACCGAATTGGGCCGACGCGTCCGGGTACCAGTACCTCTTTCTCACATGAGATCGGCGTGAAGTGGCAGCAATGTTGTCACGCCTAGTGATGGTGTTGTTGTCGCGTTTCGTTCGGTTTATGAGACTTCCCGGTGGCCTAAACTCGTCATTAAGGGCCGGAGAAATTACTGAAAGTATTGATATAATTATTTGTTTCTTGAGTAAAATGTAATCTATAATTTTTATATTAAAGTCAGCAATTGCCAGCAGTCTGTTTAATAATTCCAAATTTTCAATCATCCAATGTTTGACAATGGTAGACTTAGACCTCTATATATAATTAAATTAAATGTGGTTAATTTGTAACTTGAGGGGTGGCATGCATCACTAAAATTACAAATTTACAAATATCTATAAAATATTACACTTTGCAAAAAAAGGAAGAAATTGTCACCTTGTTTATAAAACTTCTCCCTAGGTATCCCTTTTTCATACCCCTTCAACATCTCTTTTATTGGGTACATTTGCATCATATTTTATAAAGCTTAAAATGATAAACGAAACACAGAAAACACTAACAAACTTCAAAAGGTCACAATCTTGCTACATCCTTCCCCCTTATCAGTGATGGAGCTCGTATAAGAAGAAAGTACCCAATAAGAGTATGTTCCGATACAATAACTAATAAATTGTTTTTATTACCAGTTACTTTTGGAATAGTAAACCACCTTTCACTCCTCCACACTCACGACTAATATAGCTCAGTGACATTTATCGGGGCCCACTGTTTTACGTGCGAAACGGTGGAGGTCGGGTATTTAAAAATCCCCACCCATCTATAAACGAGTAGTAGTGAAGACTGCTAAACCTAGCAATCGTTTCAAATGCCGACTACTTATTGAGCTACTTGCGTTGCTATGTTGTTATTTCTGAGGGATCAGCTAAATTCTTCTCATAGTCATACTGAAAAAGAGTAATGTTTACAGACAACGGCTTTTCTCCACAAGGATATCATTTCTTTTTTAATCTAGATCCTTAAGATTATTTCATTTAGAACATTCATAATCTCTTTAGTTTTTGCAATAGCATCTCATTTTATTTTTGCTTTTATAGTACCTTTACAAGAAAAAGATGAATTCCTAAGTCTTTGGTGTCAAGTTATGAAAGAGGAACACACCAGTCATAAGCGAATATTAGTAAGTATTTGTCTATAAAAATAAAAGATAAAACTTTTTTTTTTTTAAATTACCTACAATCCCTGCAACCTCACGAATAATATAAGTCAGTGACATTAATAGGGACCCACTGTTTTACGTGCTTTCCGATACATGGAGGAGGTCAGACATTTAGATGGGTGACTCATTCAAACCAGTGTTTGAATGAGTCACCCATCTACCACGCTGCCGCGGTAAGAACTGTTTAACCCAGCGATCGACTTAAAGGCCGACCACTTATTAAGGTTGCAACTCTTCAGGGCGTTATTAAAGTGTTTTGTTGAAATATTTATAGTGTTTAGTCTGCAGAATGGAAGAAGAAAGAGACCCAGTAAAGGCCATGGAAGCTAGAGCGACCGGAAAGCGTCCTAGAGGGCGGCCCAGGACGTCCTACAATGAATATATGGAAAGAATAGGAAGGAAGCGGGGTAGAACAATTGCTCAGATGAAAAATCTGGCGAGGGATAGAGATGGCTGGAGAAAATGGCTGGATGCACCTCCACGCTAATATGAGGCAGAGGAGGAAAGAGAAAGAAGAAGAAGAAACTTATTTTACTTTAATTTATTGGGTATTGTTTGGCGATGTAGAGTGATTTAAGGATAGCTCCATTGAGAGTTATTAACAAGAAATCATGTTACTTCCTACCTCTCTTAGCATACCTAAATATATACATAGATATACATATATAAATGACTATATTACACACGGACGTCTGTTCCTAAGGTAGACAACATAATGCCTATGTTATAGGTAACAGCCGCCTGCTAGAAACAAATATATATTTTTAGCAATATACATATGGATAATACACCCAGACTCGAGGTGGGAATCGAATGCAAAGTGGATCGAAACGGTCCTTTCTAATAAATAGTTCATCATTGTTTAAAGGATTTGTCTAACTCCATCCGGAGCATTTTCCTCTCTAAAATAATAAAAAAAAAAAAAAATAGATTTAAATTATTCAAAAATTCTTAAAAATAAATAATTTTTTGTTAGGATGATCTGTGAATCTGTGAAAAGGTGAAGATCATACCGTACCATTTTTTTTTTTTAATTTTAAATTGCAATTCATTGAAGGGGAAATATATAAATATGAAGGGGGTCGACATTTTTGTACTGTGAGCACTGGCGCTTTCAGTACTTTGATCATGTGGTCAATGAACAGAGCGGCTCTTGTTGAAAAATTTACCAGTTAAATTTAACAATTTAACAGTATACTATTAGAAAATATTTAAAAAGCGAGTTTGTAAAATTGAAAAGTAAAAATTTAATGGGGATGTAAGTACTGGACGGTGTTCCGTTTTAAACTGTAAGCAGTATGCCAAACGAAAAAGGAACACCTTTACAGTATACAAAATTAACATCACAAATTTAAAAGAGTAATACGTAATGCAAAGGTTAACAATCAAACTTTTAATTGAAATAGTTTAAAAATGTAAAATAATGTGTATATTTATGTTATTACAAATGATGTAACAAGAAAAATATTTACTTTCCTGTATGATTTTTCAATAATACCCTTTTTCTCTTGAACGAAGTATGTATGCGTTACCTCAATCGCGACGATTGTGCGGGGGGTGTCGATGATCTTAATTGAGTGACACAATATTTTTGAACTCGTCGAGTTTTTTACAACGTGAATAAGGTTTGTGTGTCGGCAAAACAAAAAAATATGCAATTTATCACTTTGACTTGTTCTAAGTAACTTTTCGGACAAAGACTATTGTCTTACAAAACAATACATACGTCCATAAGAATATTTTAATTGGTTTAATTAAAATAACATATGTTCAACGTTACATTTTTCTTAAAAATAATATAACCGGTTTTCACATTTATTTCCTGACGTTTCCTCGATTAATTACATACAAATATGGAATCTTAGTATGTTTCAGTTTATATTACAAGTTTATTCTTCTTTCTAGCGTTGTCCTAGTACCAGGGTCCGCTTAGATTGCAGAGGATGTGGCTGTGAGGCGAGTTAAGATGACCGATTGCCGTCTAACGTCATCCTCGGAACCCCCACGATCTGTACAACGTCACGTCTATTATCACTCAGTGATATTAAACGGGTCCCACTGTTGAAACACGGAGGAGGTCGGATATCAAATATAAACCAGTGTTAGAATGGGTATCTCACTTATAATCCGGTCGCAGCAAGAGCTGCTTAAACTAGCGATTGACTCAAATGCCGACCGTTCATTAGGCCACGAGCTCCTCTTTTTTTTTTGTTTACGGTTTGAAAATTCCAAATTGCCCAAAGGCAATGCGAAGAAGGAAATACCATAAAAATTAAATTGTTGTGGGTGTTCAGTATGAGAAAAATAAATCTGATGACAAAACTGAACAGTTTTCCACTAGACAACGTCATGACGATGCTAAGAATGCAAAATTATCTTCAATATTTCTGGTGGCAGAAAGCATGGTGCCTTCACACGGATATTTAAATAATCGACGTTTTCATAAATCTCGAAAACCATAGACTAAGTGGTCTCTAAAGCACAAGGCCATAGAGTAGGTGTGCCGCAAAAACTAATCATAAACAAGTTACTGAAAATCTTCGCTTTCCTTCAAGCGCAATTCTCGAAAACTCAAAGATCGAATTTTATAAAAGTTAACAAATTTCTTGTACTTAAATTTGCAATAACAATAGTTATTAAATATGTTATTTTATTTAGAATGTTTTTTCCTTGCATTTTGTATGTTGTATATTATTTTTTAATTTTCTTGTTACTAATATATTTAACCTGTTGTCAAAACTTTTGAATGTCGTCAACTATAATTAAGATCGCATTGAGTCTATTATTTAATTCGAAGTTCAAAAATGTATTCGTAAAAATGTGCTTCTTGTTGGTGTATTAAATAAATAAACAATTAAAATACGCGTAATGATACAAACGTCGTATTACTAGTATCTTATTTTCGCGTATAAACCAAGCTGTGAAGATTTAACGCTACATTCGGACGGCGCGTCAATTTTCATTTAATTCAATTCGAACAGTCGTTGTGCGCGGTGGCCGTCATTGCAATTTAAACCATTCAAGTCAAATATAATAAATAATTCTTATTAAACCGCGCGTATAATGGTGTATCAAATCACTTATTAAAATATTTACTTCGTACCTGCCGCTCTTTATATATTTTATTGGTAAGTTTTTCAATGTTATATATGTTTTGTGTTTTATTTCTACATGACAAGATTGTTTTCTGTAGTAAAAGTGACTTTAAAAAGATATTTGTTTTTTATAAATTTGTGTCCTATTTTTATTTAAATCTATATCTACACTAATATATGTATAAAGTTGAAGAATTTGTTTGTTTGTTTGCTTGAACGCGCTAATCTCAGGAAATACTGGTCCGATTTGAAAAAGGCTTTTAGTGTTAGATATCCCCTTTATCTAGGAAAGCTATAGGCTCTAAAGTATTTGTACATTTTTGACCTTGAAGTATACAAAGTACTACAAAACTTTGTGAAGTTACACGAACTCCCCGACCACACTACATGATCGTTGAAATGATCATTCAAAGGAAGCTATTTCTCGTTCCGGCTTAAGCTTAATTAGGCATAATACGGACTAACTTCTCACACATAATTTGCTTTCAATTCCAACTTTTTACTGATGATACAAATGTAACTGAAGATATTTTTGTTGGCTAATTATATGAAAACCGACAGTAAAAATGGAAAAAATCATAAAACGTGTGGCTTATTTAATATAGCCTCAATAGCTCAACGGTGGAAGGAATGGAATAAAATCTCTAAAGCCCCGGTTTATATAGAGAGCCATTTGGGCTATGGTCGTATCCAATCTGGAAAAAGCTTTAAGCTTATTTAACGGGAAAATTTGGCAATCGTAAAATATGCTTTAATAGAATTCTTTAAAGATACGTCGATTTTTTTACTTCGATTTATGCGTCATTTAATTTTTTGCCATTTTCTTCCATTTAATATGGTTCGGTAGTTCTACGACGAACTCTTATAGTTTAGCTATGTCCGTCCGTTCATCCGTCCGTCCATACGTCCGCCCGTACCACCGTCCGTCCGTCCGTCCGTCCGACCCAACTAACTCCTACATACGTATGCATGAAATTTGGTGCAGTTATTTACTTTGCCTAGATTTTATTTTTGCCATCTTAAAATAATAATAATTTTACACTTTGGGAGTAGAGTGAAGACATGTGAAGTAGAGTTGACTTTTTTTAAGCGTTCATCTGCGACTGGACCAAGTCCGTACATTCTGTTCATTTATTATAATTAATTACTGGGAGAAGAACCAATTGATTCGTTGGCGCTTGTAAATTTCGCGTTGATTGTTTCGCCGTGTAATGATAGATTCATATTGCTATATATTCGCATATATACTATACTAGTTGTGTCCGCAACTTTGTCCGCAAAAAATAGATTCAATTTTAGTTGATGATATATAGCGTATAGCCTTCTTCGATAAATAGGCTATCTAACACTGTAAGAATTTTTCAAATTGGACCAGTAGTTCTTGAGATTAGCGCCTTCAAGCAAGCAAACAAACTCTTCAGTTTTATATATTAGTATAGATACATACATATTATATGACACACGGACATCTGTTCCTAAGGTAGACAACTTAATGCCTTTGTTTGCAAGAGCCACACTACCTCTAATTTTTCTCTTAAAAAGTTTTTTTAATATGATATTATTCGTTATAGGGCCTACTTTCACTGTGTCCTTCGCACATAATCAATCCCCGGTATAAGTCTGGAGTGGCTAAGTTCAGCGAGACCAGACCGGAATCAGATGGTCGTCAAATATTTGACACTAATCCTTCGCTGTGGCCCCTCAATCAACCTATATTAACTTGAATTGGAGCTCGACCTGTAGAAAATTTATATGTTATTACAGGACAACTGATAATATCTTCAGATTTTTTCTTATACATGCCGTTATTGAAATGATAAGAGAGAGATATATCTGTTTTCTTAAAAATCTGTAATATCCTCTATCCATAGATTTTATCAGAACCCCAGGGTGACCTTTGATAGTTAAGATTAGATAGAAGACATCCTTCAAATAAAAGTTAGGTAAGAATACATAAAGATGCCCATGCCTGTAGCCGAATTGGACCGGCGCGTCCGAGTACCAGTGTAGCTCTTTCATACATAAGATCGGCGTGAAGACGAATATTAAATTTAGCGCGTTTTTAAGTCAAGTTAGCAGGATATCCTCAATCTTAAAAAATATACCATTTTCATCAAATTAAAAATCACTGTTCATTATTAGTATGTCGACGCACCAAGGAGGTTTTATGTGAACACATAAAACCTCCTTGGTGTGTGCAATATCTTAGAATTTTAAAAACAATATAATTCAAATTATAAGAAGATTGATGATGCTCTTTTTCAAGTCATTCTGCTTCTAGATTTTCATACATACAAGTAAAATTCTATGTAGAAATCTCCACCTTCTACGATAACACCGTTTGATATAGTCTTATAGTATATGAGAATAAATGTTTATTTTGAAACAGGTTACTTAACCTAATTTCTTAGGATAGGGTGTTGGGGCTAACCCAGTTAGTTACTATTACTAGTACTGTAACGGACGCGTTGGTGTCTTTTCCGAGTTCTTATTGACGAGGGTATCACTAATACACCAACTTGACATATACTTCTTAAAGACTGCCATTAAAACATCATCAACAGAATTACTTCGAACCAACCCAAGCTGCCTTCTGTTTGCGGCCCTTGATCGAACAAACAAATAAGATTTTTTTTAAGATTACTGTTGATACTCTTCGCAAAAAGACCATGTTTATTGTAGCATCTTTTATACATTAGCAATATAGTGTTGAGCTCTTAAGGTTCTCAAATATAGTATATTTTCTCCCAGGGGCTGGATCTTTCTCTCCTCCCCCTCTACCTTTATATCCTTTTACTCCATCCTTTTCCCTTACTCCTGTCTTTCTAATTAGAGGTAGATTTTTTATCCCCTCCCCCGTCCTTGTCGCAGGTTGTCACATTTCCAATACCCCGCTGCCTCCTTAGTGTGACGTCACATAATCAAGAAAACAGCAGTTTCATTGATTTCTTTAAGTAGTATGTTAATAAAAGACATTGATGGGCAGCTGTGCGGCCCGAGGTAATTTTCAGGATGTACTGAGATCCAATTGTGGCGCCCCCCTTATTTGCGCCATTTATATTTTTTAACTAGCTGTACCCCCCGCCTTCATCCCCGTGTGCCCCTCTGCCATTACCGTTGCGTTTATATTTCGTAGAATGTCGTTTACCAGCGGACTACGCCCTGCCGATAGGGGTGGACGTAAGCTTCTTCAAGCTTATGGACGTCCAGGATAGAGGTGAGAAGGAAAGTGCGTTTAATCCAGTCGATGGGGCTGAGTCCGAGAAAAATGGACGTGTAAATGACCGATGGCTGTGAACGTGTCGACCCGGATTATCCGTTCAATATTTCACAGAGCCACGTCAAGTTATGAATATATTCCTGCATATTAAAGACGAAGCGATCGTTTAAGGGTTCTTTACGAACATTGTTGACTAAAGCCGCCTCCGGGAAAGTATCCGTTTCATTTTTCGTCACTACTCATTTTTCGTCCGAAATTGAAGATGGCTGACACGGTACGATTGTACACGTCAACTACTTTATATGCTGTGCATTTACGCCGGTGCCCTCTATCCCCCATCCATTAGCAAACTATCATACACATTTACAAATATTTATTTTCATTTAATTTATTATCATTTGCATCACGCGAACAATACACGTACAGACACCGGTAGAATAAGCAGACGAGAGTAAATAGACCCCGTTGTTTATGAGTCTTAGCGAGAAACATTATACAGGGTGTAAAAGACCTTGTACCGCAAACTTTGTGATTAAGCTAGATTTAATGTCTTAAATAAAATCACAATACGGATATTGCCATCCTCATCCCGTTCTGGAGCGCGCAATGTATCGTGAACATAGGGAAACAATCGTTAACAAAATGTTGCCGCGCAAAACAAGTCAACGACCCGCGCCGCGCTACCCCGGTCGTGACCTAATCAGTGGTCGACATTTAAGACGTTCGCTAGGTTAAGTAGCTCTTGCTGTGATCGGGTGATGGATGGATGACCCCGTTATAACTCTGGTTTATACTTGATAGCCGATCTCCACTGTGTTTCGAAAGGCACATAAAATAGCGGGATCCGATTAATGTCACTTCTTGATATTAGCTGTAAAGTTGTAGAGATGTTGGGGGTTCCGAGGATGACGTCAGATGGCAATCGGTCATCTTAACTAGCCCCACAGCCACATCCAGTAGGGTCCCAGTCCTACGGAGGGGTCGTGTTTTTGACAAGTCTCAAATAACTTCATTGCTTATTTTAATTAATAAATGCCAGTCGGTCATCTTAACTCGCCTCATAGCCACATCCTGTGCAATTTAAGCGGCCCCTGGTATTGGGCCGGGATAGCGCTAGGAAGAAGGTAGACAACTTACTTGGAAAATAGCTCGATATTGAAGAAGACATATTCCCCTGAAGACACCATGTTCAGTTCATCGGCTGCCAACATGATTTCTCTCACGGTGTTTGGATTCGCGCAGACCACCACGACTGTGAACAAATTTTTGACATAATTTGTTTAATATTCATATTTTTTTAATAGGTTATTTTGTCAAAAACTGATCTTCACCAAGCATGTTAATAATAATATCATTATTAAATAATCGCTATAAATAATGAAGACCGAGTTTCGAGAGACAAGACTTTTTATAGCAAATTTTCTTCTCTTAAAGAATCTTTTTTTTTAATTCGTAATTAATTACTATTTTTGAAGATATTTAAAGAAAACTAAATACCTTCTTGTCTTCATTATTTTTTTTATTTTAACTTGTGATTAAAAACGGTTCTCATACACTTTCTAGACATCATTCGGGATCGATTAGGTATCGCACACATTTTTCACCAATTTCAATTTCTTGACCAGACTACATGTTAATACGTATTATATAGTTATGCAAACGAGAGATCGCCGGCTGGTTGAAGCTCAGCCAGAAATATTAGATTTGCGTACCATATGCCTTTTTAAGGTATAAACAAAATTTTAACAACGACATATAATATATTATATTACAATATATAGTGTATATAATATATAGTACAACGACATTTGTCAATTTACTAACAATTAATGTAATAATTAACAACAAAAAAAATGTTATTTTGTGATGGTTCTCATGACAATGTTTTGACATCGTACTATAATAAAAGGTATACATGTGTTTGTAAATCGGTTGGCATTGGTGTGGGTAAGGTATTATTTTCATTATTTTTATTTATTTATATTAATATACAATATATACAAAATTTCATTGATAATTTCATTTAGTTATAATGCATACTTTATAAAAATATTAGCATTCTCTCCTCCTCTGTATAAACTCCAACATTTTCCTCTGTTCGCACAATTTAAACGTAAAAGTGTACCAAAAGTTTTCGTTTCACGTTTTAATTATACATATATTGATCTATGTTAATATATGTGGTTATAGATTGGTTATAACTAAAGTCGTCACGCACTTAACTCGTGATAAAAAAACCTGATGCACGATTCTATTTTGAAGTACCTAGTCTGGGAGTGTCACATTAAAATCGATTTTTAATCGATAACAAGATTGAATCGAAAACAAAATAAGGGATTGGTCTCCAGGTTAAAGCTTAACCCCTGGTTACATAAAACTCTCCAAGAACCAACTTAAAAACCATATTAAAACCGTTTTAGTCTCATTCTTCATTCCATAAAATTCTAAAAATAACAATATTTTTTTACTATGTGACGGTTTATAGCATTTATAGCCACTTCGAATACTATAATGATATGTTAAACAAACTATTAGAATAGTAATTGTGTAATTATTAAGTTATATAGATGGGAACTTGCATTATTTTACGACTTAACGTGTGTTTTGTTTTAAATTCAATTTATTTATAACACTCCTTAAGTTTTTTTCCTCAAGTGACGAATACGCATTAAATGGCTGCTAAATAATAGGGTCAAATTTCTTAGCATTCCATGGAGTCACCGTGCGGGTGCCGGGTCCATCGCGTTGTAGAGAAAGGAACCATATCATTCTTAAGTGACGTCACCGGGCATATACTGAAGATCAAGGCCGAGTTTCCAGATGATTTAGCCACAGGAACTCGGTATAAAACTAACGTGTATGCCCATTCGTTCTAAGTATACGTTTTGATTGTTATTTTATATATTAAGTTGCGTAATTTTAATTTAAGTTTAGTTTTTAAACTGTATTCTTAGATTTAATAAATGCCTATGAGCCTGAGCATGAGCATGAGCATGAGCATGGGCATGGGCATGGGCATGGGCATGGGCACGGGCACGAGCATGAAGACGTGCATGAGCATGAGTATCAGTATCAGGGTTAGTGTCTGGGACTTGTGACCCAGGCTTAAGTCTAAGAGATCTCATTAAAGTGGCCACTAACACTCACCTCCCCTCCCCTATCTAGCCTAATTTGATATGATCCAACTAGTGCGTTTTTAGATATCCTTAGAAGTTCTTTAGAAGTTAGAAAAAGTTTTATTTTTTTAGAACATTAGGCATATTTTGCCAAATACTCCCGCTACCACTCCATTTGAGCTTGTGTTACGAGTGGCCACGACGATTGTCCAGTGAGGATTGAACGGAGCATTCAACAAATTTTAGCCCCACCTTCTAACATTGAGCTAACGAGAATATAATGGCCCGAGAGCTAACAACGTCGAAATTAAGATATATTAAAATATTCCTAACATTTTTTAACAAAATACACGACCAGATTTTGACCAACTGCTGTACCAGAAGGATCACAAAAGCATTGCCCAGCTTTTACAAAATGTGTAGGCATTTTTCCTGAACGTCCCAAATTTGTACCGGAAACATGTATTCGAAAAAATTCGGAAGCACTAATATGACAGACGTCATATTAGTGCTTCAGGTAGTCTGACGTCACCCCCGGAATCCCCAAAACTGTAGAATTCGACAAATAATATCACCCAGCAACAGTAATCGGGACCCACTGTTTTAAGTAGGTTCCGAAACATGGATAAGTTAAATATCTGAAAACTAGTGTCACAATTGGTCACCCATATGCTGCTTTACCTGGCGATCGCTTCTAATGCCACTCTCTGATTAAGTTAATTAGAGGTAGCGCCATGCTTGTAGTCGAATTGGGCCGGCGCGTCCGGGTACCAGTACCTCTTTCTCACGTGAGATCGGCGTGAAGTGGCGGCAATGCTGTCACTACCATTATTGATAACAGTATGATAAATTTCTATTGGTGGTTGTTAATTTGTTATGGCGGAAATAAGATGGAAGTGCCAGGTTCCTATAAAAAGGAGTGTGTTAAGTACATCCGAGCTCGTCCACTTACGTCCTTGAGACCAATAAAGTCAAATTTTGTAAACCAATTGTACCAGTGGTATGAGTCCTGTATATCCTGCCTTTACGTTTGCCTAAGCGGTTAATATTAGAAAAATATGAACCACTATATCTCGTGACTTGTGCCATAATAGAAAAATTAAATTTCTGTAATGAATTTAAATCATTTTTTTTTAATATATTTTAGTGTAAGATGCCATTCCTGTTCCGACTGATTAAAAATAACAGATGTTCATGTGGCCCTAATATCTTTTCTCATTTGTCCAATTGCCCAATATGCCCATTTGTCTTTGGTGCCCTACTCAGTGGAGGCTCGGCTGAGTTTTAAGGGTACTGTTAATGTTTTTGTCCAGGGGGTGGATCTTCCTTTTTAACTATCCGATAACTGGTTAGATCATCATCATCATCATCATCGTCATCAGCATCATCATCATCATGATCATCATCATCAAAACCCTCATCATCATCATCATCCACACTCTCTCCCACTGCTGGGAATAGACTTATCCCTGCTTGTACGACTCTTTACGATCTTGAGCTAATCTGGACCAGGTCCAATTCGCGATGGATACTATATCATCAACCCATCTCGTTAATGGACGCCCAATGCGAAATTAATACAGTAAAAGAGAATAAAGATACACTAGAATTTTAACAGATCTGCAGATTTTTTTTTTGTTACATGGAGAAAACGGGCGGGTAATTCACCAAGTGACTACCGACGTCCAAGGATATGTGCACCACCAGAAAAGTGGAAGATGCGTTGCCGGTTTTTAAATAGGGATTTATGTCACCGGAATGAAACGTGACGACAATACTATTACTTTACAACAGCAAATCCGCCATTTCACGCTGATCTTATGAGAGAGTATGTACGAGGCAAGTTTGCCTGCCCAGTCCGACGCCGGATCATGTGTGGAGTCATTCCGGGGAAAGGCGATTGGTATAAGCACGGGCATGTCCTATCCTACCAGACCTGTGACGTCACATTTTCACGATCTATTGGTATTTTATAGACCTATCCTTTGTAGGAATGCACTATTCGATCTTAAGCAAGCTCAAGCGCCAACTGGTATTTGGCCAAAATTTAACCGCCTTTTTTGAAGGCTGGATTCAAGCCGGGTACTATCTATTGCGACGAGGGCTGCCATCCGGTCGGGTGCCCCCAGCTTTTTACGAGTTTAGACGGCGTCCGAGAAAAAGTTTTACAAAAATAGTGCGGACGGAGGAGTATGAATTTTGCCACAATTGTAGTTTATATAAGGAAAGATGTGCGAATGCTAATATATATATATTTTTTTAAATATGCAATACTAGTATATTAAATTATTAAAATAAAACCACACGCACACCAATGCCGAACTGTTACACCATTTACACACACATGTATTGGATGATGTGAAAGCGTAATCATCACAACGTATGCTACATTAATTGTCAAAATTTATTTTTCTGTTAATAAAACCGTATAGTCTTGCTCAGCGTTACGGGGAACCATAAACCTTGTGACTCATACACTGACACAAACAACCCCCGCATTTGTGTCATTTGATCCAACCCGATTTAATTGATGGGATCATTGTAGATTCTGCAGATGTATTTTTTTTATGTTACAAGGGGGCAGACCAGCAGGCAGCGGCCACCGAAGTGCCTACCGGCGCCCATGGACATCTGCACGACCAGAAGGCCAGCAGACGCGCTGCCGGCCCTGCTTCCCGGTGGCCTAAACTTAAATTTTCCCTGTTGATAGGACATGCTAAAAACTCATTAGGAAAATATTTTGAGCGCAATCGGACAACAACTCCTGAAGTTACTTTTTTTTTATAAATATTTAGGACTGTATGACACACGGACGTCTGTTCCTAAGGTAGACAACTTAATGCCTGTGTTATAGGTAACAGACGCCTGGTATACACAAATATTTTTTTTTTGTAAATATATACATACATACATATGGATAATACACCCAGACTCGAGGCGGGACTCGAACCCACGACCGTGCAAAGATTCAATAGGTATAATCAATGCGTGACATTGATATTATCATAACTACTGGAAACGTGTCACCTCGCCAAAAGACGGTCTACCCACCGATTAGATGTTCCACATCAACAGAGAGCTTAAATAGCTCGACGTTAGAATTGTTCGGAGTTGGATGGAATGAATTCGGCAAGATACCTGGTTCAAATCGCGACGCCGCTGGGGTACTGTCATACCCACTCCCAACGCAAGCTTTTAATTTATGTTTATTATGAGGATATTCGGGTGGCTTTAGGGTGAGTTAAGAGAACGGACTGCCGTTTGACTTCACCCGGAATCCTCACAATTTTTTATCGAATTAAAAAAAAAAATATTTAAAAAGGATTTTTTGTGAATATTTATATTTAACTCTTGTTTATTACTGTCACGCATTTTCTTTACAAGCGATGATAAGTGAATGGTTTTTACACACATCAAAATGGCCTAATAATTAATGGAGTGCTGACAGAAGTGAAAACTCGAACGTACAGAGTCAGTGTCAGTAACGGTAACTCGCCCAACGTGGGGCTCGAACCCACGACCCTGAGATTAAGAGTCTCATGCTCTACCGACTGAGCTAGCCGGGCTTGCTCGAAGCTTGCAAACTAGTGCATTACAACAAACTTCTGATTAAACATCATTTTTGTTAAATATTAATTATAATTGATGTACAAAATATTGCACTAAAATTCGTAAAAAAATTCTGTTGACAAAACACTGCATTTTTCCAATATGGCGGCGCGATCGACAGAAATACATGGTGGCTAAATTGAAATTCGAAAAGAACACATCGTATTACAAAATTACAAAATCTATAAAACAACCAATTTTCAAAACTCTCGGAAAACTTCAGATAACCGGTATGTTTCAAACCAAATAACTATACTATACTGTATTCTATTTTAATAGGCAGTAGATTGTCTCTTCGTATTTTAAACTAAGATTAGCTAATGTTTATATTAATACGAGAAGCCAAAATACTCAATAAAATTTTACGAAATTTGCGCGAACGGAGGTGTATAAAAGACAGAATTAAAGTTTATATGGCAGATGATGTGCGAAAATGTTCAGTGCGAAGGTATTTAAAAAAATTCTACATCTGCTTTATTAATATATTGAATTGTTAAAATGAAACTTCAGGCACACACATGTCAAACGATTTACACACAAATCTATACTTCTTATTATAGAATGATGTCAAAGTTTAGACGACCATCACGAAATATCAATGTATTTTGTTATTTATAACATTTAATGGGATTAAATTGTCAAATGGCGTTGTATTAAGCATAAAAATTTTGTACATGGCTTTAAATAATCATATGGTACGCAAATCTAAAGAATTTTGACCAGCCAGTGATCTCTAGTTCTGTCAGATGTTTTAATTTTTACGACCTATACTTACCTAATAAATGAGCAGGTATCGGTCCTTTAGCAGATACCACGTCTTCGCCATACTTAAGTCTAAGGTGTCTCCTCACATAAGCATGTATCTGCATGTAAAGTGGCTTGACTTGCTCCCACAACGCTGCAAATTGCTCTTCACTGTCCGACTCTTCATATTCGCTCAGCCACCATTCAGCTACGCTATCGTATCCTATTAACAGGTACATAAAAATGCTATTTAAACAATAGAATTTTTATGAAGGTCATAAGGAGCAAAATATATATAGCTTTATATCATATAGACAATGCTGATATCTGCTCTAAAATCTACCATTGCCTCCAATTCCGTAGAAATGATTAATTTAATTAAAATATGAGATTATTGTAGTTTGACACTACAGAATGCTCAGCTCTAATGTAAAAGAGCTTAGTTCCGTGATGTGCTAATAGATGGCGCTAATACACTACGGTTCTCGGATTGGAATTTAAGGAAAATGTGTTAAACAATTTTAACCTGCATACAGCGCCATCGCTGCATACATGGCAAGAACCACTAACAAACTATCTATATATTAATAAATGAAGCAAAAACTTTCGATATAATATTACAAAAATTTGGCGGAAGGATAAGTATGAAATTTGGCGCAATTATAATGAATATATAATAACCGTTATAAATGTATTATACTATTAAAATAAAACCTCTCACACGCCAACGACGAACGTTTTACACATACATGTATACATTTTACTATAAGATCGCGTCAAAGCGTAGTCATGACGACCGTAATGTACCGTTTAACTTCGCAGCTTCATTGTACAAGGTGACATATTCGGTGAAGTCCTGCTTAGACGCGGCACCAGCCGCTTTGTGCCATTCGAGCCACGTGTACTTTAGTTCCTCAGGATCATTGCTACTGGCAAAAACCTGCGTGATCTCTGTAACAATACACCAAATAAATGGCTATAGAGTTATCTTTATTTATTCTTAAATTATATTCTCCTTTTAAATTACAGGTAGCGCCACGCTTGCAGTCCGTTTGTTCTACAGCCGAAATAGGCAGGCGCGTCCGGGTACCAGTACCCTCTTTATCATATAAGATCGGCGTGAAGTGGCGGCAACGCTGTCACATCAAGTGATGGCATTGTTGTCACGTTTTGTTCGGTTATGGTGGCCTCAACTGGTCTTTAAAGGCCGGCAACGCAGCTGCTAGCCTCCGTCCGTCGGTGTGTATTTGAATGGAGATTTTTTGTGTGTATTTGAATGAGTTTCTATGACTGAGATTCTAATAGACTCAAACTATGTACGTTAAATTTATATTCAATCTATTGTAACTGTTTTAAAATTCAGTTACAAAATTTGTCAGACATTTAAATAAGAGCTTGTAACTTTGCACGATGACAAAGGCAGGCTTTCATTCATAAGACAATAGGACTTACGTGGTTCAACATACAGATCACACTTGGATCGGTCCTTGTAATCACAGATGGTCGCCTTGGCATATGTCGACTGCATATTATTGATAGCGCTTATCAATCTCTGGTTGAGATCTTCTGGTAAAGCTGAGGTGCCCAACTTGGAGTACTTCTCAAACATGCGCTTGAGGTCTGGATCCTCGAACTCATGCCACAGATAGGTCATTGTTTCCTTCCAGTACTCCTTCTCTTGTTCTGCTACTTCTAGAGCTACTTGCAACTGAAATAACGATATTCAAGAACTTCATATCGCTAATAAATTTTATCTATAAGCTGTAGTGTAGTTAGTAGACGTTCGCTAAGAACAGTATTTGCTAAAGGGTTGGATTAAGGTAGTCCAAGGGCTCTAACCTGATTTTTCACGGACGAATTTGCAGGTAATAGCTAGTTTAAAATAAAGGCAGCATTAGCCTATTTCTTTACCTAGCAATATATGAAAAATATTGTTTAATCTTTGGTATCTCTCAAAACGTCCTTGTACCTTTTTTTAACGATTTTATTTACATACTAAGGTATAAAAATTACCTGTCTCTCTTGGTTGTAGTCAGTGAGGTTCGATTGGTAGTCCCACGAAGCCACTGAGAGTCGGTTCTTGGCCTTAGATGTGAGTTCGTCCAGGGTCCTCATGTACATCCACTTTTTCATCTTTTAGAGGAAAAACAATTTGATACAGATTATTATGTGAAAGGGATAGAAGATTTTAAAAGACATCTGGACAAATTGAGAAATAATTACGATAATTTCTGGTCGCAGTTGAATGGTAACTATGACATTTACAATACTCGCCTTAGCAAAAGGATAAAAGTTGAAGACAAAAAGGAGAAATACTTTAAACTTTATCGCGACGTGATAGATAGTATACAAAATAAAATGAGTCCTGACAGATTGAAGGATATAGAACAAAGAAAATTCTGATTTTAACTCTACTGTTGAAAGGGACAGAAAGAGGAAGAAGAGTCCATTTTGGAAAATATGATTAATTGAAACCAGGTTTCAACATTCTTTGTAATAACAATACTTTATTTTGCTATAAATTTCATAAATAGTTAAGTGTATTTAAAACATTACTTGGACAAGAGGAAACAAATAAGCAATAATAAATAACAGACAGAAGGAAACGGTTGAAATTGGTGTAGTCCACAGCGGCTTATACAATAAAAAAAAATAAAATCTGCCGGACAATTCCTTTTATCCTTTATTTCGTAGAAGGAAGTTAAAAGTTACTATTTAGTTTCTCGTAGTTCTCGTTCCACATTCCGAATTCGTTGAAAGTAGAAAACTATGCAACTTTACATGCAAGTGATATCGCTCGAGTTATTCAAAACTGCTTGTTACTGTTGCCTACTTGGATAAAGTATTTGAATTGTAGATTCCTCATTTGTAGTATACAATACCTCATATATACAATTATAAGTTTTAGTATTAATATTAATAACAAATTATCATCGGATAGATTGAGTTCACCCTTTATTGTTACAAAGGTAACAATTGGAGGATTAACCCATTCGTCGTTGTATAGGTAAATCTCATTTCTCATATCAGGATTGAGTGAAACGTAATGCGAACGAAGATCGATATAGACGTTGGTTGGTTTTATAAAGAGCCTCTCTGGAGTTTTAGTTGAATCAAGTTGCATATCTCTAAAGAGAAATCTATAAAACAAAGGAAAATTGATTGCGGGAACTAGATAATTGAAATCTTCAAGTATTGAAATAAGCTATTTATCAGTGAAACGATCTATTAAAAAAAAAGGAAACTCAGAAATCAGGCTAGGAATTAAATATTAAAAAAATCTTCCAAAAACCCTCAAAATATTCTAAAGTCCAGGACAAGTCTGTAGGAGCTACTAAAGTGAAGATATTGTTGCCACAATGTGAGAAAATGCATGTTGAGAAAATGGCCTTTGAATTTGCAATATAATTTCACACTTAAAACTATCAATGTTATGATTAAACATGTTATTTGTGAAGAGCATAATCTACAAATGATACACTGCCTAGAAGAGGAATGCAGGGCAATTAGCTTGGGAGTAAGTTCTTAAATGGTAGGTATCTGCTGAGTAGAAATGAATCTCACTCTACCTTACTCAGGAGAACAGTACAAGAAAAGAGATTCTTTAAAACTACAGCTTTTGTAGAATTAGAGATTACACCTGGAAAAGGAACTGTATTATTCTGCTAGTATGTGAAAAATGTATATTCAGGTGTGCCGATACATGAAGCACTTTCCATTTGCAAGAACTGTTGTACATTTGTCTGCAAAACATACGGTCCATTAAAATAATTTTGCACAAGCATTTCTAATAAAAAAACCTGCACTACTACAACCCATGAAGGGTCTTGGGTTCAGTACATGCTAGAGACTGTAGTGTTTCAAGGACAACAGTTGTGCAGGGAGGTGATTTCTAAACATATCAAATTATTCAGGTTCTGGCGGATGGGAAGACATGAAAAAATAGTTCAAAATTCGGCGAGATAAATGAAAAGAAGGAGCTACATAAAATAATTATTGGGGCTGTATTGAATTAGAAGTGCAAAAAAAAAAAAAAAAAGTTCAGTAACAAATGATTCAGAAAACATTATTATCTAACTTATTCATACAAACTTTTAATTTTACAGAACAATTTTTTCGCTGATTTAATTCAAACCCTGAAGATGACCGCTTGAGGCCGAAACGTCGGTCTTTAGAATAAAACAATTACAATGATCGGAACCATATAATTGGTTCTATAATGTGAGGAAAAGATGTTTCGTAGAAAAATGATTTTGACAAGAAAGAAGTAGAATGCCAAAAATGATGATGGAGGAGGATAGATTATGTAGTAAGTAATAATTAAATAATGCTATATGAGGATATTAAATTAAAATTAGAATTTGATGCAGGATGTTTTAGCCACCGATACATATTTAACTATAGTCTCACAACTGGTGGACACATCTTTTAAATCTTTAACAATGTGTTTCTCATTCTGTACTATTCACATTGGGGATGTTTTTCGTTATAAAAAGAGTGAATAAGTATGCATAGGAATTTACAAACATCGAGGAGGGAATGATGACTAGAGGATTGCGTGAGGGAGACTGGCAGGACAGAGCAAGATCGCAAGGACTTATTTTTGGGGACAACATATGACTCAAGAAGTTGTAAAAGTTGTATAATAAAAATAACTACAAAAAAAAAAACGTAGTATGAAAAATCCTAAATTATTAAAACGATACTGATTCGCCTGGTGACGATGCATCTGATAGCATTCATTTTGGAACAGTCTTTACTGAAGTCGAGGTTCTACTGTAGGAGCTATAATCAACAATTTTTAAATTCCAGGAGTACGTTTTAACACATTACGATACACTTGCTTAATGAGCTGTTAATATGTAATAGACCCTTATACCCTTGAGCTATTGAGGACGATAATATGCGTTCTAGCTAGTGCTCGAACGGTTCGAATTATCCGTGCTAGGGCCCTAGTAATGTAATTTTTGCCTGCATAGTGTTAAACATTTTTCATACTTCCAACGGCATTCATTTACGAAATCCCGAAACGAAGCTGTATACCCTAATATTTATACATCAGAAAGATGCCAACCCAGGCCGGGAGTCTTGGTGTCACTAGAGCGTGGATGTGTCGTCACATTACCATCGCATAGCATGGCGACGTACGCTGTGGCGATGCGACGTCACGTCAACAAACGACCTGTACTGACTCGATTAAACTCCGATTTGAGTTCAACTCTAGTTCCAGTAAATTCGTATCCAACAACGTGTCTGGTCAAAATTGACGTCATCGTAATGGAAATAAAAATAAATCCCTAACAAGCGAGAATCCGTCCCTCCTGTGCCGTTATTCGTTTCAGCAACAATTTGGGGCACGAGAATGTCGAATTTATTCCTTGCCTTTTGTAAGGAAACAAATATCAGACATTTTCCTTGCAAAAGTACCTCATTATGTGAAGAGTGGCAGACATGGGGTGGAATAACTATGGGCCCCTTGCCGTCTGCATTCTTGTACAAATTTCCCCTTGTATGTTTTGAGTGCAGTGCTCTCACTATCCTTATGTGTATAATTCACTGTTGAAAAATTTCTAGCTGTGGCGCGATGTACGGTGCTGAAATTCAGCTTCCGGCATTAGTCAAAACTCAAAAACACGCCAATTATTCCAAGACCAGAACACACATAACCATTATAACGACCAGGTTATAATATTTACGCATATTTTAAGTATATATAACTTCTCTACTACCTAGCGTTATCCCGATCTAGTGCTAGGGTCCGCTTAAATTGCAGAGGATAATGTATGTTCAGTTAAGATGGCCGACTGCCGTCTGACGTCATCCCTGGAGCCCCACGATCTCTACAATTTCACATCTAATATCACTTAATGATATTAATCAGTACCCGCTGTTTTACGGACCCTTTGAAACACAGAGAAAGTTGGATAGTTGAAAAACCAGTGCCACTATGGGTCACCCATCCTTCAGCCGGCCGCGGTGAGAGCTGCTCAACATAACGAGCGACTCTAAAATATCACTTAGTGATATTAAAGTACCATCTGTTTTACAGGCCCTCTGACAGACAGAGAAAGTCTGATATTTGAAAAACAAGTGCTAGTATGGGTCACCCATCCATCACCCGGCTGCGGTGAGAGCTGCTTAACCTAGCGATCGACTCTAGTGCCGGGTACTGATTATACTAGGGCCTCATCCTGCTTCTGGCTGCGATCTTTTGCAAATCGTCTACACTTAGATGTAGCGGACATTAATCGGGACCCCACTGTTTTACGTGCCTTCCGAGACACGGAGTACGTCGCATATTTGAAAACCAGCGTTAGAATGGGTGGTTACTCATCTACCACCCGGTCGCGGTAAAAGCTGCTTAACCTAGCGATCGACTCAATTACCGGCAAGCGATTACGCTACAGCCTCCCCTAAATAAATAGAATTAATCTTAACATCCGTCTATTTCAACAGAAATGATCGCGATTTTCTATCAAATATCTTACGCTCTCATCATTGAAAAACCGGACACGCAAGTATTGTATAACGAACATGTAATAATATTTACAGACATCTTAACCACACGTCAAATTTAGTGGACAAAAAGTAATGAACAATAAACATGCAGTAGAATTACGTAAGTAACTCATACGTAAGTTAATTTACACCATAAATCATGCGCAGTGCATTGACACAATAACTTGAGTGACAGACAGATAGACGCGATGTATCGACGTAATTTACGTAAGACACGTAATTTGGGTAATTGCGGCCTTTGACATCGTAATGAGTTAGGTAATACACGCCTCCGATAGACGCTAACAAATATATTAAGCACTACCGAGTACTATAATTAGTCGCATGTCGTAAATCAAAATATTCCAGTCGAATTTACATTCGACTCTTGACATAGAACGTGTTAATGAAGCCTACGACTTTGACACAGAACCAACTTACAGGGCCTATTATAAATTAGTAGCTGTGCCCTCGACCACGTCAGCACAAAATTTGATATAAAAATAACGGGATGATATATAGCCTTCCTCGATAAAGCGATACCTCCCACGTAAATTGTTGTAACCCCAAATTTCCAGCTTTACAGAAGAGCGTTACAAAACATCTTAATTCTAATATAACCGTCACTTTTCAATATATTATTGTATACAATAATGTAATCGTCGTTATTGAATATAAAATTGTATACACAAATATCTTATATAATGACGATTTTATTTCAATTTATACGTTTTAAAGCTCTACTGTGAATATGAGAATTTGGGGTTACTACAATTAACGTGGGCGGTATCGAAATGGGCTATATAACACTGAAAGAATTTTTGAAATCGGACTGGCTTGCTGGCCTTGAAGAAAAGAGCATTATACTCGTCTCTAAGGCTGGCTACATCTGGCATCTGCTAGACTTTTGGTATGTCTATCTTCTTATTCGTCCGGTGCCATCTCCTAACGGAGGTTTGCTATCATTTTGGTGATTTGAATCATAAAGACAGCTGCACGAAACAAAGATCTGTGGCTTAATCCGAACCACGTCCTGAGATTTTTGAGCCACAAGATTCGTCTTCTTCCAGGAGGTCTCCTTCCTTGTAAAATTAGCTGGGACAGTTGGAAGTTATTGCCGCGCATATCTATAGAATGCAAGCAGCCACTCAGGTGAACCGCGTGTCCATTTCCCCCTTGTTATATATATAAAAAAACATATGGTAAAACTCTATGTTATTTAAGGCGCTGTTGTAAAATATACCGATATAGATCATAAATCATAGAATTTATGTATTAATCGCTTTAGAAGTGCTTGTCTCCGATATAATACTGGGGGTTGGGCGCCCATACAGTATGGGCTGGGCGCCCCGAGTGCGTTGACTCATTAACGAAGATTAATGATAAGGCTCCCGTTATTACACCCTCATGTCTTATCATCTGTCGGTGTAAATGTCTCTTTTATAAAAACGTTCTTTAAGGGACTTATTAAAGTTAAGATGACCGATTGCCATCTGACGTCATCCTCGGAACCCCCACGATCTCTACAACCTTACGACTAATTTCACCTCCTTAAAATCCAGCAACGCCTCTGCGAGCCTCCTGGTGTCCACGGGCGTCAGTTATGTAATCACTGAACGGACGCCCGTGTGCCGTGTAATATATATAAAAAAGAAATGAAAAGTGTGATAAAACGTAC
This sequence comes from Charaxes varanes, assembly GCA_024363005.1. Classification (NCBI taxonomy): domain Eukaryota; kingdom Metazoa; phylum Arthropoda; class Insecta; order Lepidoptera; family Nymphalidae; genus Charaxes; species Charaxes varanes. The sequence continues at coordinate 53,185,406 of JANCMC010033613.1, read as the reverse complement.
TTGAAATAGAGTGGCAGTGATCTCCCAAGGTCGTTGAGTATTGTCCTGAAGAACAGGTTCCAGGAACGGTTCCCAGGCATCCAGCCGTTCGTTGTAGCACCGAGCCTGTATACTTACAGAGCCACCACCATGCAACTAAAAAGCTTTTCCCAGAGCTATGCTGTTGCAAACCTAAACAATAAGGAGCGATGATCCGTGAACCAACTTCTTTTCCCCAGAATATATTATAACAACCGCTAACCATTTCACGGCTGTTAGTATTGCAAATTAAAGACGATGGTCAAGCAGAGGTTGTTTTTATATCGGGTTGATTTTTAAAATTAAATTTCCTTTTTATTTTTTCTACTAAAAATTATTCACAAAGCTAATGTTTATTTATATGCCTTTAATCCTCATGGAATTAGTGAGTTCGGGTACCAGTACCTCTTTCTCACATAAGATCGGCGTGAAGTGGTGGCAATGCTGTCACATCAAGTGACGGTATTATTGTCGCGTTTCGTTCAGTTTGTTAGACTCCCCGGTGGCCTAAATCTTGCTTTAAAAGGCCGGCAACGCACCTGAGGGCCTTCTGATGCAGATGTCAATGGGCATCGGTACTCACTTACTCTATCCTTTACCATCTTGGAAACTTCCCCCCCATTTTTATTGAAAACGCAGATGAAAAAACTTATTTAAAACTTCTTTACTTTACTGTCTGTAAAAATAAGAGTTATGGCTAGTACACACAAAGGGACAGAAAAAGGTTTTTTTAACTACAATATATCGTTTATAGATGAGTCTGTGTATATAAAATTCATTTTGTCTATATTATTTCAGTAGACATGCCTCCTGACATCAATTAGGTATTTTTAATGTGAACGTTAAATTGTTAATTTGTTTTACAATTTAGTACTAAAGCACTGCAAAGGTACTGTTAATTTTTGATTAAGTACATAAAAACTGTATAAAAACGTTTTGTAAATAAAATGTAGAGCCAATTCGATTCAGGCATTACGAAGTCTGCAGGGTCAGCTAGTAATACAATAATTATCATTGGCAAACATCACGACGTCAGTGTTGTGACGGCAGTAGCTGTTGCACGAATTGGGCAGCTCATCCTAAGCAATACAATGACCACACTGAAGACAGGCGTCAAGTGGAAGCAATTCTGCACTTCGTCTAGTGTGTTTGATGCCAGAGGATTAATAATAGTCTACTTTTCCTTCTGTAAAATTAAAAAAATATTTTCGACTCTGTTAGACATTAGCCACCTTCCCCTCCCTTTTAAAGAAATATTAAATACTAAAACCATATTTTCTCCATTGTAATTTGCCACTAGGGCCTATTGGTACATATTTTTTATTCAGATTATTATACGCACTTATAACTTTTATGAACGAGTCATTGATAGCAAGTCGTGAGTACCATTTTAATCGAAATTTTGATTGCGGGGAAGACAAATCTATTTACGCTGTGAGGTATTCATGCTACCAGATGTTACTTTCACTTGGCAAGAACATATGACCAGGATTCATAATAAATAAAATATGTCTATAAAACACATAATATGTAATATAAAATAAATGTACATAAATATGAATTTTATTAGAAAACATTTACACAACATAATTACATAATAAATTCAGAAAATATTTAGTCTGCCCAGTGTTGACAATAATAAAAAGTTAGGGGGCACCCGGGTTTGAACCGGGGACCTCTCGATCTGCAGTCGAATGCTCTACCACTGAGCTATACCCCCAAAAAGATTCTTGCAGCTCAGCAAGCAAGTGGTACCTTCAAGCGACCTCATGCTGTAGCAGTTCTTAATATCGGAGAAGTATATTCAACTAATATTACATTAATCTATCAATCTTGCCATTTCCTAAGTTCCTGTTTATTAATTTCTCATATTAATAAAAATTAAATTTCTCATATTACAGGACATCAGAAACTGTAACTTTTGTACACATACAGTAGAGAATAAGTTTAAACACGTTGAGAAGTTTAAATACTTAGGGTCTCTGACAAACAAGAATAACAACCTTAAAAACTAAAGACATGAAATTAATAATGAACCAGGAAGAACAAATCTTAAACTAAAGGCATTAATATTTACAAAGAATGAAAAGAAAATTAAATTGATAAAGAGGCCGGAACAAATCTTGAATTAAAGACATTACTATATTAATGAAGAAATAAAAAAAGGAAGAACAAATGTTTTTAAAACTGTCTGTAGGTTTTAGCACTTAATGGGAGCTTAGTTAGCCCATAATTGATCGGATAATGAATTAATGGACAACACGTGCGTGTTGTGCGTGGAGTGCTCCAAGGTGTCGGCCCACCGGCACCACAAGTACAAGATGGGCCAGTCGGGAGGCGGCGGGTGCTGCGACTGCGGCGACACCGAGGCCTGGAAGCGGGACCCCTTCTGCGAATTGCACGCTGTAGGTATATTGGTTGAATTAGTATAACGTAATTACGTTTGTCCAGAGCCTTGTAGTTGCCTTGTGAATTGTTAGCACCTACGCACGTACCTCGACAAATGTGCTATCTAACAGTGAAAGAATTTTTCAAATTGGACGAGTAGTTCGTGAGATTAAACAAACAAACTTTTCAGCTTTATATATTAGTATACTAGGTTTCTGAAAGTACTTTAAAAAATTGCATCTCAACTGTAATGAAAGAATCAGTTTTGCCGATAATGACGTTAACATTATGGATGCCAGCACCTAATCTAGGAGTACAATATATATATTCTTCATGAAGTCATTTACTACTTTTTATTTCCTTTTCTTCTTCTTCCTCACATCCCGTCTAAATACCAGGGTCCGCTTAGACTGTAGAAGATGTGGCTGTGGGGCAAGTTACGATGACCGATTGTCACCTGACGTCAACCTCGGAACCCCCTCGATCTCTACAACCTTACGACTCATATTAAAAAGTGAATTAATCGGGTCCTATAGTTTTACGCGCCTTCCGAAACACGAAGGAGGCGGGTATCAAATATAAACCAGTTCTAGGATGGGTCACCCGGTCACAGCAAGATCAACTTAACCTAGCGATCGACTCGAATATCGACCACTGATTAGGTCACGACCTTCTCAAGATATTTACTTTACTTATTATTTGTATATTTAAAAGGCTCCAGACAATGCTGAGCAAGCTCAAAGCAGTATCAGCCCGGAGGTGCTTGAACGGATGAAAATTGTGGCCTCCGTCTGTTTCTCCTACTGCTTCCGTCTGCTCACACTTGATCATGCGCCTGGATTGCCGAATGATTTGATGTACGTGTTTTAATTTTCTGTTATATTCTGTGCAATAATATGACAAAAAGCAAATTGGGCTTTGAGTCACAGTGTATTTCAGTGAAAAAAATGTAACAGTGACCAAAAATATTTGTTTATTTTGGTTATATTTCCTTTTATCTTACGGACAGTAGATTTACCCTACATATATCGAAGCCGAAATCTAACGGCTGTATACTCAATTTAAATCTCATTTTGATGATATTTAACTAAATTTTAAAAGTGTATTTCCTTGAAGCTTTAACTTAACAGTTACTATATTTCTTTGTTATAGATTAAAAGACGCCGAGAGGGATCTACTGCAAATTTTGGACCAGCCTGACTGCTATTGTACAGTTCTTTATAATGACGAGACGCACACATTCGAACAGGTAATCATTGCCAACAAATATGACAAAGTATATACACTAGGATAATGTTTTTAATATATTTTTAGCCAATTTTAGATATTAAAATTAGTCTACCGTGGGAAATAGCAAGTACTTCGACTTACACAAATATCTTTGTATCCTCACGGTGATGGCACCATGAAATGCTGGGAAATTAATCTCGTGTAATTAACTATATATTCATTTGTGTGAAATTTCACAGGTTATCACCACCCTTATGCGCGTGATGAAGTGCAGCAAGCGCGACTCCATGGAGCTGGTGAGCCTCATCGACCGCGAGGGGCGCGCGCTCGTCAAGTGCAACTCCTTCCAACTGTGCGACAAGCTCAAGACGGACATCGAGATGTGAGTGCGCGTCTTACGTCAATCGTACATTGGATTGTTTGACACGTAAACATGGGAGATAGTTTATTATAACGTTTAATCAAATCATTTGTGTCTGTATATTAATATGTGAAGCAAAAGCTCTCAGTGCCATTTTACGTACATTGGACGGACAGAGAAGTATTAAATTTGGTATAATTATAGTTTCTAGAGAGGAGGGTATGCAAACGCTAATATTAGAAAAAAAATTTGCATTATAAATATATTAAATTATTCAAATAAGACTTCACGCACACCAGTGCACTACGATTAACACACATATGTACACATTTTATTATTGGATATTATGTCAAAACATAATCATGACAATGATATGTTCTTTAGGCCATCTCTAGGGCACTAGTTTAATTAATTACGCATATTTTACTTTTGAAGTCAAATTTTAAATGTTATTTGACTGAAGTCAATCTCGAAGTGATTTTTGAAGGCCGAGTTGAGTGCTAATCTCTTAAAATCTGCACTGTTTTGGCGACCCTCTAAACTGCCAACCTACATATCTCTCACCAGCTCATCTAAAAACTGTTCACAGGTTCACGTCGCGGCACGGCCCCGCGCTCAAAGTGCTAGTAATGCACGCACACGTCATCGCGCATCAGATGTACGCCATGAAGTTGCTCAACTGGTAACACATTTTTAAAGTATTACTTGCAGCAGGCAATTCTGAATTTGTTTAATTTTCAAATATAAGATAATACCTTAGTACACATATGAAATAGATAAATATATTGTACTCTTCTAGGCTGCAAAACTTCGTGAGCCAAGAGCAAAGTCTTCGTCTCGCCGTAAGCCAAGTGGCTTTGGGTGAGGACTCGGGGTTGACGGGCGGCGCGCTTTGGGGCACCAACGGTGGTGTAGCGGTGGGGGTGATGCAGAACGACTGTCACATGTGGAAAGCGGCGAGGACTGCCTGGCATCGGTTACTGATAGCTACAACCTTAATGGACTCGTCTACAAAACGGACTATGGCTATACTATTTACTAAAAATTATGGTGAGTCTTTATGTTCCGAAATTAAATAAAGGTAAAAATAAATGGAACAATTTTACTTTACTTACAACTCCCTAAGAGCCCTACCTCAGCGAAATGCCGTTTTTTCTTAATTTACAAGCAAAAGACGAGCAGCCAACAATGGCATTTCATGGCAAAATGCTTATAATGTCTTATAATGTCTGTCAATATTTTATATATTAATACGTGAAGAATTAACTTACACTCACTGTACCCTGGCCTTTTATTCCACCAGTTGAACACATTCGTCCATCAAAAATCAATATGTCATGGAAAATGTAGTATCCTCAATGACCATCTATTTTATTTATACATTATATATTTTATAACCTTCCCCCACTTTATAAATATTATTTCCTAATAAGCATATGTTTTTCAATATAGTGTGTTCTGTAATAGACTTAACCCAAAAATGAATAAATTTAGTTTAAGTTATAATTAGCATATACTACATTTTGGGCCATTACTTGCGAAAAATGTACACTGTGTAGGATTTTTTCTAAACTACTTTCTGGTATTTTCAATTAGAGGAGTTAGTTTATATGTATGTATATATATATTTACATAATTGAAATGTCAAACTCATATTGTCTGAGAGTATGTACAGCATAACTTCGCTAAACCGGACAGATACGATTTTCTCCCTGTCCAGATTAGTGAATTTAGTGGATTATCGAAATATTTGAAACAAATATGTACATATATACGAAAATAAATTAAAAAATAAAATATCTTTACATTCTTTAAATAATTCAGGATTTTTTATATGCTGTGCTGTACGTCAATGCCAAGCCGAGATGGCTTGGTGATTCAAGACGCGGATCCAGCCCCGGCTAGCATTTACCGTTCACCTGAGTTTTACTGGTAGAGCTTAGCTATAGCAAGATCTAGCTGCATTTCGTGCAGTGAGTGAGAAAGCCGCAAGCCGCCAACCCGCAGTAGAGCAACGTGGTGGATTAAGCTCTAAAACCTTCTCCTTACTAGAAGAGGAGGACGGCGTTGAAATAGTCTTTCGTGGCCAGATCCGGCGCTTCGATGTTGACCTGGCCCACGGACACCCGATCGGTCAGCCGCACGCGCTCGCAGTTGATGAGGTTGCGGTAGACGATGGTATTGCCCACATCAAGCGAGGCAGACTGGCCGCAAGCGGCGTACCCGTGCACGTCGATGGTGGTGTTCGTCTTGTTGACCGGGATTTCGTCGGCCATGGCCACCGGGTCCAGATTCGGCTTGGCCGGGTTGGTCGGGTGGTTGTAGTAAAAAATAAGAATTTATACTTCAAGTTTTTAAAGGTTTTTGCAAACTTTATTAATCATAGACCGGGTATTATAAAAGGAATTCAATAAATATAATTTTTTAAACAACAAATTTCTAATTTCTCAACAAGCAGTAGGTCAATTGCAATTAAAACTGGCGGTCGGTGTTTATTAAAGTTTTATAAAACAAAATATTGTAAAGAAAACTCTTTTAAAATAATTTCTCATTCAATACATTTTCTACTCAATAGTAAAACTTTATTTATTTACTCGCTACTCACAGCGCTGAACCACTCCATTTGGATGTGGTAAGCACTGCTGGCTCCGGTGTTGTGGGTGATGGGGCTGCGCCCCCTGGGACTCGCGCGCTTCGACTTTCCGCTTAGGCACCTACGGGTGCTGCTACGCGGGCCATTTGCCCCGGTCCAGCGGGTGGAAGCACGGAGAGCCACGTCGGCGGGGTCCACTCGGGGCGTATCTGATAGGAGTACTGGCCGGACTGGCCGGTTGTCCAAGCTGCGCCCTAATACTCCCGGCCAAAGAATATATTTGATTCCCTTCAGTCAACATTTCCATGGAGACGAGCTGGAGACGTACCCAGTAAAGGTAACAGGTCTGAGAATAGCAGAGCGGCTCACAACAAAGACACGTGTACCTTTTTTTAAGGTACTTTTCAACTACAAAAAATATCAGAAATAAAATAAATGCTTTAATTGTATTCCATATATTAGGTGAAATTTTACGCTGTGTGGTTTTAAATGGAAACAAATGTCCTTATGCTATAGGTTACGTAAAAGGCAACTGTGTAAATTAGATAACTACCATGTCACTGATTTTTTTAAGGTTTCGATTCTCACTGCCAATAAGCTAGGCCGATACACAAACACCTTTTATATTCCATAACTCAAAAACTACTGAACCGATTTTGATGAAACTCATACCATACCCTGAGTTGAAGCAAAAATGTAAACTAATAAAAGAATCATCAAAATCGGACTAGTAGTTTGGGAGATATGAACGGACAAACATACAAATATACAAACATACAGACATACATAAACTTTTGAAATTTGGTACCAGTACCTCTTTCTCACATAAGATGAGCGTGAAGTGGCGGCAATACAGTCACGTCAAGTGATGGTATTGTTGTCTAATAACAAAAATCTATGTATATATATAAAAATGCATAGCAAAATGTGTTGGTAAGCTGCAAGTTAGAAGGAAAGAGGCCACGCGGACGTAGCCCGAGGCGTTGGTCGGACCAGGTGAAGGAAGCTCTCAATACATCTCTTTATTGTGCATATAGCCAAGCAGAAGACCGGACAAATTGGAGGAAGACTTTTTTTTATTTAACATCAAATAACGCGCAGAACATTAATTCCGGTAGCATTAATGGCATGGTGTAAAATGAAGTCGTTTTCCGCCCTTGTCTGTGTAGATCTTTTAAACTACGCAACGGATTTTGATGCAGTTTTCACCTATAAATAGACTGATTCAAGGAGAAGGCATATATCTGTAAAAAATGCATATTATAGTAGACAAAAGTCGTCAATTTAAGAGATTTGTAACGCAATGTCATAAAAAGCGTGTTTATGTGTGCTTAATTTTTTCGAAGATGTTACAATCTGTGGCAAGGGCCTACGTCCTTTTTCCACCAGTTAAAAGTTCTCAAATTCGTGTGACGTTATTTATGGATGACCCCAAAGAGAAATAGGTTACGATGGCTGCTTACCATCAGGCGAGTTATCACTAAGTTTCCTATATTTCGCCATTACGTCTAGCGTGCATTATGACCACATAAATATTTCACGAGCGTTCTAACAAAGAGGGCTCATACTGTGGGCGTACCTTACGCGAATAACATTATATTGTTCCTGCAACGCTCTGAATATATTTAAATGGTGAAGTCATAGTGGGTTACGTGTAATTTCCTTGGTTTACTTTTCATTGGCATATAAAAATTCAAATAGCATGTATTAACTCGACTTATATGTTATGATTAGCTGTTCCCACGACTTCATCCGCGTAAAATTAGGTGAAAACATTTGGCGTGGCGATATCATAGCCTATAAAGATTCCTCGATACATGGGTTATCTAACTCTGAAAGAATCTACTGGGATAAATGCGCGAAAAACCGTATTAAACTTAGCTTTTAAGTCGAAAATATTACAACTAGAATATTAAAAATTATTATTTTTCCACAGTAATTTTTACAAAAAAAGGTAAATTAAATTTTGGCTTTGACGAAATGAATTAAATTTTCAAGTCAGTATCCTTTGATACAAACATAGCTCACTACCAGCTAGCAATATATTGTGCCCTTATCTGTTTATCTATGTCATATGGCAGGAGGCCGTTTAGCTCCTAGATTATCGTTGCTTAGCAACCCAGTTAAGGCTTCTGTTTTATCAATTAATACAGTCTAACTCTATTGTTTGCAATAGAGTTATCTGTACGTAGAATTGGTTATACCAAAAAACAGTTACTTTCGAAATCTTTCCATAAAAAAAATCCCTTTATTTTTCTAAAAGGATGTCTATATAAAAATAAAAATCAATCGTTGTTCGTTAGTCTCGCTAAAACTCAAAAATGGCTGAACCATTTTGAATCCTGTGTTTTTGTTGTACTCCCCTTATTTCGGGAAGGTATAAAAATAAAGAAGTAGTAATTCCCCTTATATCGGGAAGGTATAAAAGTAAAGAAGTAGTATTCCCCTTATTTCGAGAAGGTATAAAAATAAAGAAAGAAAGGAAAAGGCAGGATGACGTCTCCCAGGACAGATGATGGGAAAGGCAGTAAGTAACTAAACCTTTGGGTAGGATAGCGTCTGCCGGGTCCTCTAATTATGAACGCTTTGAAGTATGCGTTTTCTTATTCAATTTTTCGTAACCAGTTCAAGATAAGCTTTTTTATAGCTTGTGTAGGGGCTTGCTATAGCGATAGCTCAATGGTGTTAAGGATTTGTTTTCCGAATTTAAGGCCGTCCGTCTACTGTAGAGCTACGATAGAGCCGTGCCTCATGCAAGCACGGCTGACATCTGTCTCCTAACAAATATTTGAAGTACAAATTCGATTTACTAGATAATAAATAATTAGTCGTATATAGGCTATGTAGATACGGAACAACCGGTACTGAGAACCGGTACAGGCGGCATGGCCAGAGTTGGTAAATTATAAGTAACCAGCCGTTGGCAGAATGAAGAATTTGAAGTAGGCGTCAGTCTTATTGAAACTGTACAGACTAAACCTTGTTAGTGATACAATAATTACTGGTATATATAATTGCTGTCTGTAATATTGTCAATCACTCAGAATATCATATTATGATATTTTAATGTTAGACGAAGTCATAACTTAATTAATAGCCGGCATCTGAGTCGATCGCTATGTTAAGAAGTTCCCACCGCGGCCGAATGATAGATAGGTGACCCATTCTAAAACAACCTTTCGAATATTCGATCTCCTACGTGTTTCGGCACGTAAAACAGTGGGTCCCGATTAATTTCAGTGAGTAAAATATCACTCCACAATAAACATTCCAAATATCAACCCAACAATACCCTCTACAATCTAACGTTAGTCGTAAGATCGTGGGGGTTCCGGGATGACTGCAGCCAGTGATCTTTCAGCAACATCCTCTGCAATTTAGGAGAACTCCGGTACTAGACCGGGTTAACGTTAAGTAAAAGAAGATATTTTAATTTGACTTGATGTCAGGCTAAGGCATAATCTCAGCAACGCACTACTGACGTATTGTGTTGTGTAGTGTTGTAACTTTTTTTTTAATGTTTAAGACTTTTTTGTTCGAATTTCTCATCGTCAGAATATAGAAATTTTAATTAATAGTCAAATACTTACTTGTTTATTACGTCTATAAGTCTATAACCTTAAAAAATGTGTCATTAAATCATCAAATATTATATATATGATGCAAACACCTGTATATTCTAAGACACGATGCGATGCGTCTAACACATGAGTAACACTTGGCCAAAACCACACAATAGAAACGGGCTAATGTTTATGTATGAAACGAACGCCAAAAATAATGGTGACTTCTACTTATGTGTATGTATTAATATTATTATTCGATGGCGTCCATTTTAACTGCGTAATGATGTAACAGATTTGACCTTAGTCACACGCGTGATAACATACTTCCAGTCGTGTTGAAAACTAAAATTTGCATACGCGATTATCTCCCGTTTCGACTCTCGCATAAACGACAGATTGCCGTGACGAATTATGTACATTGATCCGATTGAAGCGCGTAACTTTATCTCGCGCCACAGGAACCTGTTTTGGATGTAGGTTGCAAGTTTCTAACAGATAGTCGCGATTGACGGTTAAATTGTGTTTTAAAACGTAAACTATTAGAAAAATCTAATCTTCTAAGATATTGGAACGGAAAAGGGGACGATTTTGAGTCCAAATGTCAACGGTTCATATGAAGAATTAACACCGTCCGCCTCGTTCTAGTGATTAAATTAGGTAGGGCATGGAATACGAGGAGCATTAAATGTAGCCTTATCACAAAGTTTGCGATACGATATCAGATACACCCTGTATATGGTATATTTTCGTACCGACAATTGTATGTGAACTGTATTTAGTTTTTTTATTATATTTTTTTCAAATTCGCAATTCTTTCTGGCCCACCCTGTATTATTAATTGTAGCTTATGTTTTTCTTAAAGCAGGCCAAAAGCCTTTCTACCCTCTGTCCATCTGCCCTCCGTCCGGCCCTGTTTTTTTTATGTTACAAGGGGGCCAACGAGCAGCTTTTCAATTTCGCCCCTACCCTCCCCCGCCCGTCCTTTTCGCAGGTTGTCTCATTTTTTAAGCCCCCTCCCCTTGGCCTTGGTGTGGCATCACATTTAACAGTGTCTTATAATTATTTTAAGTAGTATGTTACCAAAAACCAATTTTGGTGCGTGACGTCACAAAGATTTTAACCTCCTTCCCTGTCCGTTGTCACACAATGTCACATTTTGGCCTCCCATTTAATATGTGACGAAATGATGACTTCACAGTTAACGGCTAACTTTTCAGTTATAATTATACGAATTCCAAAAATGAAGTACTGCTATTATAGCACATCACGAAGATACTTAATTAAAAATAAACTCTGAAATTAATTTGGTACTTGTGTTTTTACTGTATTGTGTCGAATCACTTGTTATAAAAATTGTGTATTTATTATAAGTAGGAATCGCCGGCTGGTAAAAATTCTCCCACAAACCTTTTTGCGTACAACGACATATTATATTGTTCTAATCACAGAAAAATAAAATTTAACAATTAATATAACATACGGTTGTTACGATTAATCTTTAACATCCTCCAATATGTGTGTGTGTGTATGTGTGTGTGTGTAAATCATTTGATATTGGTGTGCGTGTGGTTTTAATTTAATAATTTCATATAATAATAATGCATATTATAAAAAAAATATTAGCATTCGTACACCTTCCTCTTTATGAACTACATCTATGCCAAATTCCATACTCCCCCGTCTACGCAATTTTCGTAAAATGGTACCTAAAGTTTTCGTAATATATAAATAGTGATCAAGTTTGACTCATAAAAATGTATCCTACATAAGCAATCGGGTCTCTGTACTCAGTATACATTGGTTATAACGCATGAATATGAACGTTATACAACAAGCAACACATTGTGTTGTAATCTGTTCAAACTGTGAGAGATAATGAACTTTCTGAAGACGATTTTTATGAGTGGATTTGAGATAACTCTTTGAGAACGCTCATTAAGTTATAAAGATGACAGATGCGTGTTATATTCACCTTATAATGGGTATTTTTTTGGGTAAAATTATTAAAATTTATTTGAAAAATTCACAATATTGTCCAGTAATGTCAGTAGGAGTTAGACACCGTATGGTTTACCTAATAAAAACTTTATTAATTTTTAAAGCACATTTTATTCCAACTTCAGGCTCAAAATCTCACTTCTCATTTAATTTTTATTATAACTAGTGGACCGGGCAAATGTTGTCCTGCCCGAACGTAGGGTTTCTTATTAATCCGTTCTGTTTCCGTTCCATTTCCGGCTCCCCACCCGTTCCCTTCCCCTTTCCAAATATTTTTGATAATTATTCGTAACATACAGATAGACATATTTTAACGCAACAAAAAAGAAATTATCGTAATTATTATATAGTAATAATATAGATTCATTAATATCTCAAAAACTATTAAAGATTATTAAAATCTGAACAAAAAAAATTAAAAAGACGAAATTTCCTAAAAGGAAGTCTAAACTTTTGAAATAGAGTTTCATTATTTACAGTGATAATTTAATATGGCAAAAAAGCCCTCCTTACCTCAATTTCGGTACACGAACGCGGTGGCTGAAACGACTACGTTACGCCATTATTTTTTTAACCTATTGAATATTAGTTTAAAACTTTGCGAAAACTATGTTGTATTGGCAACATTTCAAGTAATTTATTTACATTAGAAAAATAATTTAAAAGTAAATGTTTCAATGATCTTAAAGAACAAATTTAAACAGCACCCGCGCCGTCACTGTAGATAAAGAACCGTGTTTAATTAAGCGGCCTAAGTTTCTTTTGCTCTGCGGAGTCTTTTATTATTATATATCTATTCAATAAGTTCTCGTAAACTACTCTTTTAGTTTAAAAAACTTTTCTAGTCTGTTAATTATAATTAGCAAACTATAAAAGTGTTTTAAAACTTTATTACTACATCTTATTGAGTATGTATATAAGAAAGGCTCTATCAAGCAAAAAAAATAGTCTAATTATTTAAACATGTTTTTTTATCTTCAACGACGGCACGGATGCCATATTAATTTGTCCGTCTAGCTCATTGAAAAATTAACTTTTAGATTTTTTTCGACTGTAAATAAATTACTATGTTCGTAACATAGTAGTAATGTCAATAATAATATATTGTGCGATATTTTTTCTGTTGGTCAAGATAAAAATAATCAAAATCTTGGACAATAATTCTGATAGGTTAAATGCTATTCATACAAAAAATACATTCATTGTCATTGTCGCTACGTTGGATAAATCATGTTACAATGATAGTCGTTAGGTATATGACGAGAATATATTTGTTGCTTGTTAAAATATAAACAAGATCTCATTGATGGCATTGGCTAAATTGAAGTGTATTCTTGACATTAACCGACTGTTCTATTATTTCCTATAATAGTCCATTGTAATATTACATTTTCCTAACCGTGGAAACATGTGGAAAATTATTAAATTTTCTACAAAAAATATCTTAATATTATATATTTTTTTTAGTTTGTCTTTGGTCACTAGAGTGAAAAAATGATTTCTATCCGTTTTCTAAAATGGCGGCAGAGGCCACGGAACAAGAATTCAGAAAATTGGATTTGAGCTCCCCTAAACGCCCCGCCTAGGGGAGCTTAATTCCACTGAATGATGGAACAGAGAAAATTCTGCCATATAATTTTCCTAGGACAATGTAACATTTCAATAGACTATAAATATAGCATAAATATACAACGGCCACATACATTTATTGTTGAGATATGGAAAGTTTTTATAACTTTTGAAAATTGAATTTAAGCCATATAAATATTGTGCAGCAACGCATGAAAATGACATTTATTTTTAAAACAATAAAACATTTTTAACCATTAATTATATTCTTAGGATGTACGATTCTTTAATAGTCTTACAAGGATATATAACATCCGAACTACCGATTTTTACTTTGTATATACATACATATATATGTATTGAGAAATTTGAAACATATCATTGCAAGGACCTCACAATTAATTATTCATTCAATAACGTATTTTATATTAAATGAATAACAAGTGGTCGAATATTTTTAACCGACTTCAAATAAAAGGAGATTATGTGCTCGACGTGTATGCTTTTTTATGTATGTTCAACGAATTCTCCGTCCTTTGTGAATCGAATTTTTTATAACATTCAAAATTACGTATCAAAAATTTTAATTTTATGTCAAAATAAACGTGTGTAGCATAAAATATAAGCCGATGACAGAAAACGGTTCTCTACTTATCTGAACAAATAGTGCACCATAAGACAGTAATGTACATATCTTTAATTGCATATCTAAGGCAAATGCGTGAACAAGAGTATATTATATGTGGGTCGATAGCAGCGTAGTTTAATAGTAGTAAATTATCCGTCGTAGGCGGTACGCCTGAAACCTCCTTCGGCTCATCTCCAACTGAGCATAAAGGAGCTGCATATAAAAGTGATTTGTTCTCATTAATTTACTCATGTTAGGACGCACAAAATAGTACAGTACCGATATGGGACAAAAAAGTAAAAAGTCACGGTAAGCTTAATTTCTTTGACTATAAATGTTTAATTTAGTATAGTTCAAAAGCTTTATATTTGGTATTTTAATTGCATATTTTATTAATTTGCCTTTTAAAATTATGTTAATAATGTATAAAAATATTAACAAATTATAATAGCTAAGCGAATACTTCGTTTAATTTTTTTATTAACAAAAAAGCTTTTAAAGCGAAATATAATTGTTACGTTGTGTTGTGATATTACGTTGCATCAGTTCCAGATGACGCTTTTTTTTGTAAACAAGAAGATTATATATCCGGTAAGACCATAAAACAGTCAATTTCATACGGGATTCCCAATCAGGATCACCAAAAAAAAATGATCTTGAGAAAATCAGTTCATGCCGTTCACAAGTTCTCACGTTCTCAGGAATCGCTTATGCATCGTTTTGTGGATTCTTCTTCCTGTTTATTTATCCATTATCGGACAAGCAGACAAGCATTTAAAGGTATTCTTGTGATACTCAAAACAACGTTTATCTACGTTAAGAACTACTTCGGAACACCAAACAGCCTGCAATTAAAATAGGATAGTAGAGTGCGTTCATTCCAAAAATGTACGCTTCTCCAAAGTATTCACCTCTACATGCAAAATACTATGTAGACGCAATACACGCAAGCTCGTCAATATCTATAAGTTTGAATTTCTAATATAATCGCTGCACCCTAAGGTATCCCTTATATAGGCACCAGCATAGACAATATGAAATAACCTATATTTTAAAATGATTGTTACAATCCTTGAATATAATCTAGGTTTTCTTCTAATTTTTTTTGTCGTTTTTGCCAAACATATATTACAATACATGGTAATTTTGCACCATTTATATCATGGTTGGGAAGCTAATTGGGTCATTTTGTATGTCACTCCGTAATTCCACCACCACATAATTATTTGTAAACAGACTAATAACCTTAAAAATCACATATTTAATGACAAATGAAACGCAAAGTTATCCGCGGCAGTATCCGCGCCATTCGTGTGGGCAACTATGAAGCGCGAGCCGGAACGAGTTATCGTGTATAAAAGGGGCAAATATTGTTTTCTATGCTATTGGGGTCATTACGAAAGTTGTAAGAATGGATGCGTAAAAATATATATTAAAACTAAGGTCCACCTTACTGTAAACAAACAAGCAAGCTTTGAGAATTTAGTGGAGTGGCGGATATTTTTAGACTGAACTCACTATAAAAGGTCTAACTACGTATAGCTATCTGTAGATAAACTTTACCCGTAAAAAGTAGATGATTAGATGTAAGACGGTTAAGGAAACAACATAAGGATTTGCATAACATAAATGTATTTTGTATGGGTAAACAAAGTTGGTGTAAATTGCTCATTATCTGATAAAGTATCCATTCCATTACACATGTATGTGATATTCCTCTTGAGCTTTATTTATCCTATACTTTACTTTTATAATATATAACTGATAAGAGACGATTCACTTTGAGTACTTATCATAGCAAAACCCTACTATTGATTTTAGCTGGGATTCATATAAATATAGCGCAAATAGACACTTACTTCAAGTTCATTTTAGGGTAATTATATTTTATAAAAGCAGGCAATATAATATTTAAAGTAATTTTATATACAATTAGCACTGTCAAAGTAAATAATTCAATGTACTCTACAATTAAAAGCTTATTTAACACAAATCAGATAATTATTTGACAATTTCTGACATTACGACAATTCGAAATTATTTAGATACTTAATTCAGACTTTGACACACTTAAATTTTAACAGACATTCACTGAATCTCACGAGATACTTATCTAACTTAGGTTAAGTCGATAAACCATAAATGGATCAACGCATTCCCGATTCAAAAATCTAGTTTACGGAAACTAGGTTTTTAAATCGGGAATGAGTTAGAAGGAATATGGATTCTCAAAATTAGTGATGTTTTTGGTAACTTTTTTTTTTATTACCCTGTTGCGTCCCACTATTGGGCAAAGGCCTCCATCTTCTTGATCTACCTTCCTCTTTCCTGGGCCAATCTCATCCATAACTTATCCGCAAAGGTATCCAAATCGTCGCTCCACCTATAGGTATCTCAGCCTGCCGGCTTGTCGGCGGCCATTGGTTACTATTGCTGGTTTTAAATATAACCGTAGACTACAATGAACAGACAATCACATGTAAATATAATTATTAAAATGGGTCCAGTGAATTGTGTACAAAAAATTAAACCTGCAATTTTATACTTTGTAACATTTAAAAATAAATTAAATCTTTGTTTCAGAAAAGAATTAAAACTTGAACCGGAAACGAGGGTGTCATACTTTCAAATTGTAAGTTAAAGCTTAGAATGATTACTATTACATTAGATTTTTTTATATTACAGAAACAAAGACTCTACAATATATATACAGCAGAATTACAGAATTTATATTATATAATCATCTCTAGATAAACTCAAGTAAAAAAGCACGTTTATTCGTGCAGCTTATTGTATGAAAATATAGTGTTTGAAGTAGAATTTCTTCCAGTCACTATTCAGTAAATTTTATTATATATCAAACCAACTGTGTTGAAAGGCAGGCCGACGAGCTTTTCCGTGGCCCAAATTTTGCGAATAATCGAGAGTTTAAAAAGTTTATGGATTTAAAAGGACTTATTTTTAAAAGAGTGACTTACGAATTTCTTATCGTGGTTCAACTTTACCGAATCAGTGGTAGCTTTTGAAATATTTGATTATTCAAAAGAGCTTGTAAAGTCTATTTCAATAAAATCTCTTTTGATTTAATTAAATAATAAAAAATAAATTCAAATTAAGTAATAATTCAATCAATTTATAATTTTTCATTCAAGCAAAGTTTGCTTTGAAAATCAGCAAACTAATTCTTTGCCCTTGTATGCTGTAGTTTCGCTACGCAACATGTACAGAACTAATGGCAACGATCATCGGAATATTTGCGGGTCTTATAAGCGGAGGCGGCGTGTGCTACAATCTCGTACAGTTCGGAGAGTTGAGCACTGCTTTTGTAGAGAGAACAGCACACCAGGAACAGTGCTCCAGCTATTTGCCTCTAACATCCCTATTCGGAGGAGGGAGACAGCTGTGAGTGAAATAAATTACAATAAACATAGATATAATAGAACGACGTTCCCTAACGTGGCTACTGGTGTATATTGTTAGGCAGCAATCGTCATGCTATATACTATTTTTAGCACTATACCTTTCCATAGATAAGATATTCCTCATATCTTTTCAATATGACTATACGACACGTGGACGTCTGTTCCTAATGTAAACAACTTAATGCCTGTTTCATAAGTAACAGACGCTAGTTATACATTAAGGAGTTTTTTTTGTATAAATATAACCAGACTCGAGGTTGGACTCGAACTCACAACCCCGTAGCAGAAGACAGCGTTACTGCCAACTGCGCCAACGGGCCCGTAATTATTTTTATTAATCAAAAAATCGCTCCTGATAATAATCATTACCAAGAGGGGATTTTTAAAATATCATTTTTAATTTTGATACTATTTCATGAAACTTTCTTTTAAATTCAAGATAAAGTTAAATTAAATAGTATCTAATAAAAAAACAACAAGACAATGTAATAACAAGAGGTAAAAAAATTACATGAGGCTTAATATATAGCACGAGATTATAAAGTTTAAGCCTCTGGATCCCATTTTTGGAAAGTTAATAATGTAATGTATGTTTTCTTACATTTAACAAGTAGTTATAAAATAAAACCGAGTATGCTTTACACCACACGACTGAAATAAGACTTCTTTAGCTCTATCTAACATATGTATATTTGACTGGCTCGTTGGCGCAGTGGGCAGTGACCCTGCCTTCTGCTCCGGGGTCGTGGGTTCGATTCCCGCCTCGAGTCTGGAAAAAGAAGACATAAAAAATGAAATCAATAATATCAAAAAGGATACTGATAAATTGATAGGTGATACAAAGAAAGTAAAAGATGAAAAAATTAAAGAGCTAACTGAGTCTGTAGATGATGTCAAGGAAAAAGGTAAAAAAGCCGCAACTGATATAAAATCTAAAACTAAAGAGAAAAAGGATGATATAAAATCAGAAGCCAAAAAGAAGTCTAAGGAAGGAAAAAACTTCTTTACTGGTCTTGTGCATAACATATTTGGAGAAAAAGAGAAAATAGAAGACGAAGTCAAGGGAAAGATTTCAGATGGTAAAAAATCTGCTAAAGAAGTCGCAAAACAAGTATCGGCGGCCAAAAATAGCTTTGAAGAAGAAATTACTAAGGAACAAGAAAAAATAGAAGGTGATGCCGAACAGATTGTACAGAAAATCCAAGACAAAAAAGAGGAAATAATTCAAAGCGCTCAAGACAGGACTGAGGACGTTGTTAAGAACGTTCAGAACAAAAAAAATGAATTATTACAAGATATACAAGATGAAACTGATGGAATAAAAAACGATATAGACCACAAAAAAGTTCAATTAGTGCAGGGCGTTCAAGAAACTAAAGAAGGAGTGGTCAGTGGTATACAGAGTAAAAAAGATGAACTAGTACAAAGTGCTCAAAACCAAACTGAATCTATCGTCGGAGGTATTGAAGATAAAAGTAAGGAATTTTTAGAAACCGCAGAGGAAACTAAACAAGATTTTACTAAAAATATTGAAGATAAAAAACAACATGTACAAGATACTGTGGAAAAAGTTGTCACTTCTGTAGAAAACAAAAAAGATGAATTAAAAATTAACACGGAGCAGGCTTTATATGATGCGGGCAACAAAAAAGATCAACTTTTACATAATACTACACAAAAGAAGGATGAAATTGTCAAAGATGTGAAAGATAAGGCAAATACATTGATCGTAAATGCACGCGATAAGGTAGACGTAGCTGTTGAAAATATTCAAGAAAAAAAAGATAAACTTGTACAAAGCGCACAAGATAAAACCGAAGAAATAGTCAAGGGTGCAGAAGAAGCAAAAGACGAGCTAATTCGAAGCGCACAAAACAAAAAAGAAGAAATTTCTAAGAGTATACATGATAAGGGAGAGAAGGTAGTACAAGGTATTCAAGATAAAAAAGATGAGGCAAAACAAAAAGCAGAAGAGACGAAAAAGCAATTGGAAGACTTTTTTACACATGAGAAAGGTGTAATTGAAACTGCTGTCAATAATAAAGTGGACCACATTGAGACCGCGTTACAGAATACTCAAGAAAACGCAGAAACTGCAGTTACAAATAAAAAGAACGAATTAATTAATTCGTTCGATGACGCTGAAGATAGACTGAACAGAATAAGGCAAGAAGCCGAACAGACAACGGAGGAGATTAAAAGGGCTGCAGAGGAAACATTAAATAATGCTGCTGAAAAAAAGTCCAAAATACAATCGAACATTACCAATCAATTACATCAAGCCAAAGACTCTGGAAAAAAAGGAGTTGAAAAAGTGCAACAAGCCGCAAGCGATATTGAAAATGAAGTAAGACAGACATCGAAAGTAACTTTTGGACACGTTCAAGATACGGCCTCCGGTGCCTTCGATGCACTTGAAAGTACTGCGAAGGACAAATTAAATGATACGAAAGATACGTATGAAGATTTGCAGAGCTCGGCGCGAGACACATTTGCTGATTTCAAAGATGACATACAAGGTTTAGAAAGTTCTGCTCAAGACACCCTGCACAGTTTTCAGAGTTCTGCGGGTAACACGTTCGACAGCTTAGACGAATCGACAAAAGAGATCATGGGCGAGGTGCACAACGCCGCTTCAAAGACAGAAGACGGTGCTAAAGAGCTATTCGGTAACGCGCAAGATACGTTCGAAGGTTTTCAAATAGCGGCGGGCAATAAGCTCGAGGATATCAAAGGGTCGACGAAAGAAACACTAGAGGAGATCGACGATAGGTTAGAAAAAGCGAAGGAAGGAGTGAGAGGGGGCGCGAGAGAAGCTCAGGAGGCTGTGACTGACGCACTGGCGAACGAAGGTTACGAGTTCACCGACAGCGATCTCAACAATTCGGGCTACTCCGTCTTCGGGTTTGCCGGGCCGACGGTACGGACGGTGAAAGGTAAATTGATTTAATATTGTTTGATACGCATAATTTAAAACCACTTAAGACTTATAGACAAACGTCCCTAGTATTTAAACTCATCAGCATCGCTAATTAAATTCTCATAAATTGCTACTGACATACTGATTTTAAGAAAAAAATCGGTTTAAATACTATAACATCTTTGTATTTTCGATTACAGTTAGCACGAAGGATTCGAGCACAAAGCTCCTCGAATCAGAAAAATCACAATCCTCACCACACAAAAAGAGTTCGGGGTGAGTTTTACACTTTTTAACACACTTGAACAGTTTTGTTTAATCAATTTGTATATAACACTTCACGCCATCGAGCACAGAACTAATTACGAAAGCAAATCTTGTACAAAAAATTCCAAATATATGTGTACACCGCATTTCTTCAAACACAAATTAATTTACAATATTCCACTTAAAAACTGTAAGACATTTCCATTTAAATCTTTTATGATTCCAAATCGTTTACTTCTTATGAAGTATACGTTTGGTCCAACCAAATTTTTTAGTTAAATATTAATTCGTATCGTCTAATTTCTTTACAAGTCGTAAATTCGGTTTAGCCAAAGTTCAAGTTAGAAGAGAAATGTTTTACAGTCAATCTCTATTATATATTCGTACACAATTCCCGCATCTAACTTCACGCGCACCGCATTCCAGAATACCGAAGCTTAAGCGGAAGAAATAAGCGAACGAGCGACCTGCGGCGAACGATTACGGTATATACGATATAGTGTAGCTTAGACCTTAATATTTATTGTTAATATTAGTGTACTGACCGGCTCTGTTGTTTCACGGGTGCTAAAGACCGACGTACGAAGCAGTTTAGAGATCAGATGGCTTACTTCTGAAAGTGATTTCATTTGAATCAATTCCATACATGGTTTTAACGAAGTTAACACATTTGAACGAAATCGGACCAACACATTTATTAATTATTCTCGAGTGTTATCGGGTTAAGTCCGCTAATAAAGATGAAAGAAAAATAAACCTTTATAATCAATCAATGCTAATTCTCATTTGAGTTGTCTAGAGGCAGGGATTCTCAAACTTTTTTAGACCCCTTGTCATTGTATTGAAATAGGCACCTACCCTTTCATATAGTATTTTTTAATATTGGTTTATTCATAAAATGCCAAATTAAGGTCACAAGTAAACCCCGTGCAATTCTTATAGACCACTTTGGGTATCACTGGTCTAGAGTTTGTATTGGCGGGAGTTCAGTCAAGTGAGCCAGCTGTTCCACCGTGTACGGACGTCGCTAGTCAGTGAAACAACGGTGGAGCGTTGTAGAAAGCGTTGTGTATTACTCTCGTCTCAGTGGATGTCTATGTGATATTGTGTGCTCTATGGATATCTGTTTAAGAGATTATTCTTATTTACGATTCGTATTATAAGTAAGACGATGAGAGCTATATTTTTTTTTACCTAGCTACAAATAGCGATACACTTGGAACAAAGAAGTAAAGGATAGTCTCATTTTCTAGTAACTTGTTTTATTACAACTTTGTAGCCGACGTGGTACAATAAATAGATCATAGAATAGTCTTTGGTTTTCAATGTGATTCCCAATTCAAGTAACTTTAATTTGTCTAATTATTATGATAAATTAGTTGCTTGCAAAATCTATAAAAACAAAAAAGAAGAATAATACATGATATTTGGGAACTGTTGTAATAAGGCCGTTTTCTTACATTCCAAAAAGTGCAACCTATTTATATTATGAATATTGCATGGTACATTTATTTGTCAGGTACGTGAGATAATATGAGACTTTCCTTAATTCTTTTTTCCGGTTCAATATTCATCGAAGCTTGCGTTGAATGCTTTATTATTACATTGTAATAAAAAATGTAAAACGAATTATTTTACGTCGCTCAGCTTTAAGCCGCTGTAACTAGCTCTCATTGTCCAGTACAAAGGTACAGTCATGTTATGGCAAATATTGTTTTAACGAAGCGATTTCAAAGAAATCATTTCTAATTATAGTAGTAGATTAGTAATTATTCGATTGCGAAATATTTTAATGTTTTTTAAATAATTTATACAGATTTATATTAAAAGTTGAATCGTGTCTCTATTCTTGCCTACGCATCTTTCAATATTATTATACACTTTATTTCTATTGAAATCATATTATAACGATTTTACAATTTGACATTCTTAATATATACAAAAACATTTATATTGTTGCTATTTTACGTTCTATACGTCGTAACTTAGGCGTTTGTTTTATTTTCGAGATATGCTAATCATTTCTGTAACTTAATGTGTAAGTAACAGGGCGCATTTGTACAGACGTCCACATTTTTTTTATGCATAATTAGTTCCCTTAGGTGTGACTTATTGTGCCACTGTTGCTTAGAATAAGATTTACAGTTTAAGCTCAAAACTGTAAACAAATGTACGTCACTTGAATTGTTACATAAAGATTTCTCGTTACTCATAGTATAAATTAAAATTAATGAAATCTTAATACGATTGCTTGAATCCTAATAAAGAGACAACAATTAAAACTACTTGTTGTTAAAGAATTTTGAATTTAATAAAAAATAAAATATTATTGGCTACTTCTACGAAAGTACCAATATTTTGGGACTTGTTATAATACTTCCTCTTGCTTCGTTACTCCACGATGATTTTTAAAACTTTTTATACTTGTGACATTGTTTGTATACATTTTGAAGCGTTAAATGTCAAATCATGCATTGTAATAATGTTGATGTAATTTTATTGATATATTTTGCATTTTCTGTATTTAATTTTAAGTATTTATATATTAATATATGAATAGATGCAAATATCAGTGTTTTTATGTTGCATAATTTATTGTATTTTAACCGTGTTTTCTTTATAAAGTTTACACCGCTTTTGTACAGTATTTTATTCGGTGCGCATTGTAATTTTGGTCGCCGCCTCTGCTATAATCTGAGGATCGGTGAATCCACGATTTTACTATAGATCTGCTAGGTTATTTATTTTTTTATTGAACGAATTAACGTTAAATATATTTTTAATCAATTATAAAATATTCAAACCTGACTAAGCGGCCATTTAATCGGCGCTTTTTTAAATATTAACGCAACGTGAATGTGCCGAGTTATTTAGGGGCAAGTTTTTTTGAACGCATATTATTAATGCATTAAGTATTTAAAATACCTATATGAACCATAAAAAATTCAATTAAATGTCAGTAAATATAAATATAAAAAGCCTTACATTTGATTTTACAAAGATTTTTTGGCTTTACAAATTACCCTTTTTCTATAAAGCAATAAAATAATGTTACTTTTCATACCTAACTAAAGAGGAAGGCTAATAATAATATTCTAGTAAAACATATATTCATTTTTGAATTATTAAAAAAAAACTGTCCTGTTCATCTAAAGACTCGGTACACACGATTTTCCGTCTTTTTGTCTTAATGTTTTTTGTATATGTAAGAATTTTAGCACAAGAGTGAATAAATCGTCATAATTAAGAATTAAATCTGTAACAAACACCGCACTGCGAGAGTAGCGCTTGCTTCGCTTGTGTCTCTCTGTTAGTTGTTAATTGTAAGACGATATTATATGGAAATGTTCTCGATCAGTTGGCTTTTTATTTCTTGACTCAACGAAGTGAAACTTCAGCGACTTGTTTAAGAGCGAAGCTCGCCTTTAGAAGGAACTCAGACATATTGTAAAGGTCGGTTCCTCAACCGGATACCAAACATAAGATGGGTTTAAAAAGATAAACTACATCTTATAAAAATATCCTAGTATTATTAAATAACTGTTTATTTGTGTGTTGTTTGTAAGTCTGAATACTAAAAATGCTGAGAAGTACGTTATTTTTCCTTTGATGTTATCTGCCTGAAATCCGATGATTGATAATTTAAACCTTGTGGCATAGTCTATGACTTAGTACTAAATATTACTTTCGAACGCGTAGACATATATTTCCGAATGTCTTCAAAGATAAAGAAGTTTCACTTCTCCCTTAATATCTTACAAGACTTTTTTATTTTATTGGCTTATTATATTTGCTTGATGTTAAGAAAAAATACAAATGTTTGGATGTAATTATATGAGGTTTAATATTCTCGATTTGGTGATACGAAATATTTATAAGGGGATTTAACGTCAATTTTCATTTTAAAATCCAAATGGGATTTTATACGGGAATTCCTTTCACGTTTTAAGTCTACGAAAAATTAATGATCGGGGCGTTATTTTTATTTAAAAAAATGTTAGGAACCCTCTTACCTAATATTAATATTTAAAGAGTTAGTTCGTGGATACTGTTATTAGGAAATCCTATGGTTCAAAATGAAATCGAGCTTGCAATCAACGAGAAGCATATTAAATATTATCAAATGTAATATTCCTGACTGCCTTAACATATAAGCATTCTTATGAATTTACCTTACAAATAAAGCCGATAGCACATCTCACGTCACAGTCACGCACCAGCATCTCGTCACTGCCTTTTGCGCACGGCCGCTTTAGGTAAGTTATTTGCGCCATTCATTTTGTTTGTCTGTGTGCTTTGCATTGATTTTTGTTACTATGATTAAAGACTTGCTATTAAGGGTTTTAAGAATATTTGGAGGAGATATACCAAATATTTTCGTTAGCACTCCAGTAATTTTTTGTAACAGCTTATATTAGAAGTGGCTACTTCGATAGTCCAGCGGGATTTCAACCTCTTGGATTTCAATACAATACAATACAATCAGTACAATACAATGTTGCAACGATTCCAATAAAATTTATTTTTAATTTTGACTTTGTTTTTGTAATAGCAAGACAAAGTTCTCTTACGCATTATGATGTGGTAAAATTAAGAGTACGTAATAAAGAACAGTTTTAACCTGATAATGTCATTTATATGACGTTATCGAAGACCGCCGGCAGCTCGCATGAAAAAAATGACTCATTGTCACGTTCCGCCTGAGCTGCGCGTGCAAGCGCGGGAGCGGAACAAGCGATAGAGAAGCACGATCGGCCTAAGCGTTATCACGTAAATTTATCGTCCGTAAACCGACTTCACAGACAACCAACTTTTTTATCTGAACTTTGCTATGCACGCTTTATAGCATGTCAAACATTTCGCACTGAAAGGGGCTTCGAGGCGTAACAATAACATTTAAAATGCTGCATATTTCTCTTAACT
>JANCMC010033613.1:53044952-53159423 GCA_024363005.1 Charaxes varanes | reverse complement strand
TATTCAAATTTTGTCAAAACGCGTGAAAATCTTTCTTGCAATTTAATATTTGAGATGATATTCTTTTTACATACTATAAAACGAAGTTTCTTCCGGTTCTTGTATGCTTAGAACTACGATTTTAATGCGGTTTTGGCCAATAGACAGTGATTCAATGAGGTTTATATGTAGGTATAGTACATTGCACCTATGCGCAGCCCTGGCCGGTTGCTAGTTTTATATATAATAATATATAGAACGTAACTTATCATATTTATGTCGGTCGAAATTGTGGTTGGCTGAAAGATCGCACAATTGTAATCAAGTATGAACATTTAAAGATGTGTTCACATATATATAAATATGTCGTACAACGCAGCTGAAACGTCCTGTGTGTAGCAGTTCCGCAGATACTGGTTATTACATTTATTAAAATAGATATATATATATATATAGAATATACAGCGAGTGATTCATAATAATAGCAAATGTACCTGAATTTGGTTCTTGCATCGTGTTGTGTTCGTTACAAGTCCAGTAAATTTTGATCGTTTTCTAGTTTATATCGTCCGTACATATGCATAGCGTATATATTTGCTAGTTCTTAGCAATGCTGTATCTTTTTAAATATAGTGTATCAAATACAAAATATTTATAGAGATGATACTAATTTCGCCCACCTACGAGGCTAACTGAGCCATTTTTACTGTTTTTGTATAATTAACTTTTTTGTACAATTTGTTAAGAAAAATTATATAGATCGATAGGAGAGGTGCTTCATATTGTAACAGCATATTGGGCTTTCTATATAATTGTTAATATGAGATTGTTGGGTTTTAAAACCAGGATTTGTTTCGTTGGGCCTCCTGAATAATTTTATAACTAGGATATTGAATATCCATTCAGGATAATGTTTAAATGTATAATTATTGTTCTATATTACAGTATTGTTCCATAATGTCACGTCCTTACGGTTAACTTTAATTCGTCTTTTTCTTACATACTATTTGTATAATTTGAAATGTACGTTATATGAAAATATTGTGTATTTTTATGTAAACGATCAATCTATAAGTTAGATGTGACAATAAGTTATTTTTCATTTATGGATAAAATCTCATACCATGAATCGTTCAAAGGTTTTTGAAATATTTCTATTGAAATAATTAGACAAAGTCTTAGCCACTTTTTGGGTATAAGATGCGTATATAGTATTTTCTTCTATAGTGCTTTAAATATAATAAAGTTCATTTTCTCTATTTATAAGGAAGAATATAAATCAGTTCATTTATGGATTCGTTATACATTTTGAGCAATAAATGTTAAAATATCTACTTTTTTATTTCACTGAAAATTTACGTTTCGTATATTATGTATGTTTATTGAAAATGGTGCAGTGTTTTTTGATAAAGAAAAAATAATACAAAAAAGAACATTTGTCGTTATCCGTATTTCTATTTAACATTGTTTTCTCTGTAAGTTGTCTTTATGAATCTTAGATTTAACGTACAATTTAAGTTTTAAGTACGACGTATATATGCGTCAACATAAATATTTAGGAGTTAACTGATGTTATATGTGTATCGTTTCATCCATGTATCCAAATAGTACTAAACTATGCGCATTATTGCAATCTAAATCGGATGAATGCAAAGATAATATAATTTAATAAGTAATAAAGCCCACAAACTGTTCTGAATCTACTGTGATGCCAAAATATAAAGATTATGTATAAAGTTAAACTTTTGTTAATTTATTATAGAAGTCTATTGTCACCCTATTTATTGCTTTTAGTAATAAATTTTATTGTAAAAGTATTTTTGTATTTTTATTTATTTACGCTATGAATATAAATAGACATGATGACAGTACTCAGAAATCATTTGCATTAGGTATTTATCTGATAAAATAATATATATAAAGCTTAACGAACGTATTTATTTCTATATTGCGAACGAGATCAATAGGGATTAATAAAAAAATGAAACTACAAAATACAACAATCCACCATGATAGCTTAAACAGCAGAGCGTATGTCGTTGCATATATTGTTAGTTCGTTGCAATAAGCGATCGCGACGTTTTAAAATGCTCTTTGCGGCGAAAACGTCGATGTGACGAAGGTTACTGGCTCGAAAATAGACCGACTCTTTATTCCCCTCAGAGCTGGCAGCCAGCGTTGTCTTGTCTTGAAAAAGAGTTTATACGAGGCCAATAGAAAGCCAGCGCTTGCGGCCGGCGAAACTAGCAGCCAGCGCTGGCTTCGTCTAAACCTAACTTTAGATTAAAATAGATTGAAATATCCATGTGCGTTTGCTATTGACTGCTTTTTGCGATTTTTTAATTACTTAATATCTTCTATTTCTAACTTCTATTCGTCTAGGGAAGAGGACATTTAAAACTTTTAAATTCATTTTAATGGAACGTTTCGTATGAGTTTAAATCGCTTTAGATACTGAATAAAATTTAAAGCTTCCCATCATGAAAATTAAAAAAAAAAACTCGAAATTACGCTAGTTAATTAGGGTTTAGACTTTTATTAGGAAGTCTTCGCAATCGGCGGTGGAGTAAAACACATTCTTATTATTTATAATAGATATATTAATTCAATTCAAATACTTAACATTAAAATCAATAAAAATGGTTATTTAATACAAATAATACGGCACAATAAAAAAGCAATATATGTATATATAAAAATATGAAAAATTCGTTAATAAATTTATCTCGGGTTATTAATACTGTGCATAATTTAAATATCATATAACTTAATTTTAACTTTACGAGTTAGACTCTTAATAGACTACGATAATTGTAAAATGCATTTTAAAAACACAATTCTGTGTGCGCTTTTAACGTTATAAAAATATCATTAGATTTTTTAAAGTAATGTCCGTCAATGGTATGCCACCGTATCGAAGCAAAATCATTTTATGCGTCATCAAATATACTCATAATTATATTATTCACACATATTATTCTTATATAATAATATTTCATAAAATTATAGGATAAATACAAAGATTTTTTATCACAGAACTATATCTGAATTTTAGAATAGAATAAATTTTGCTTTAATATAGTCCATAAAAGACGATACTCATACGTGTAAAAATTCAATTTTTACTATCTTCATATCACACAATACAGTAAGGTAACCAGAGTTAAGAAACGTTTCTAATTTTAAAATATCACTTATACCTATGTATAATTTGTCTAATGCCGGAGCCAGACATAGCTTTATTGCAATGATCATGTAGTGTGGCCGGGGACTTTGTGTAACTTTACAAAGTTTTTTAGAAATTTGTAGACTTCAAGGACAAAAATGTACAAACACTTTAGGCTATGTCTGGTTCGGGCATAACGTAACCTAACGTAATACTTTACAACCCACACTCTGTAGACCGCTAATATCACTTTCTTAGTAATTGACTTATGTTTTTGTGCCTAAATATTTCACATCACGCAGGGAATTGAACACAAAAATCTATCAAAATTAATGAGATTATTTTAATAATAACTTTATTTATCTTGTATTCGTACAAGGTAGAGAAACGAATTAAAAAAGACAAATAATTCCCGAGTTGAGTATATTAGATAAACCTTACCTAAAGAATTTTTAACGAATTCTTTACATATGGCTAATAATTCAGTTTATCTTTAAGATAATCGCGTAATGTAATAAAAATATTATACGTGTAATAAATAATAATCAACTTAATACGTATAAAATCATTTCTAGATATCAATATCAATTTCATTGAAAAAAATATTTTTTCTGTCAACTACGCAATAATCTTTTCATTAATCACTACAACATCGATCGAAAAGGACATATTTCCTGATTCGAACCTAAAACATTGCGGAAAAGTTGTATGAAATCTCATTGTTGCATTGTTTTTCATTAATGCACTGGTTTCTATTTTGATATCAATTTACCGCAGAGGTTTTTGTATCTACCATTAAGTTTAATATAAAATGTATGCATTGGATCAAAAAGATATTAGCTAAAAATAAAAAGTTTGTAAAACTTTGACACTACCTATTTAGCAGAGAAAAGTTTACAAAAAATGGATATAGGCAGCTTTGTAGTTAAAAGAAATTAAAAGAAAAGCAGATTAAAATTAAGATAATAGAAAAAGTTAAAAGAAAAGCAGTTTACGCCTTGCTGAAGCGTAATTAATGCACAAGTGTTAATTTAGTGCCCTCACGGTCCCTCGGGCACCAACATAACACTCGTGCGTTATTGACTCACGCTGGTGCACTAGTCTACTACTTTTTATATAACAGTATTTTTTATTTTGTAGCGCTATAACGTGCGTACGCCACACCAATTTATTATACAAACTAATTTAATAACTTACTAAGGCACGAGAGTGTATAATCTATAAATATCACATTCTACGCTAAACACTTCCATATTCAACGTAACATATTTAAAATATATTGGAAACAATCTTTGAGATAAAATAAAAATCGTATATTTATCACATTTTATATATTAGTTTAATGTCAGATATCATTGAACTATCAAAATAAGATATTCAACCAAGTAAATATTATATGTAAAATTATCATTTATGGAGGTTTGTAGAAATGTATACAAACAATTTTTTATATGCTTGAAACGCTATAGAAGTAATAAGAATCTGTAAATACCTCATTAATATTAAAAATACTTACGTCAAAAACTTCAGCAGAATATAATAGAAATGCAAATTGAATAAATGTCAACGATACAATAAAAAATCTCAACAATCAAAAATTAGTTTGTCAACGTATTTAGAGTAATAAATATAAAAAATACAAAATTTGTACTAATTCAAAATAATTAAACGTGCTTATACCTTTTGAGGTAAAATGTAAATGTTTGACATGCGCGCACGCAATGCGCAGTGCGTACGACGAAGTAATGGTCATCGCCCATTTAACGTGTCTGCACGGAACCGACATCGAGTCTTATTAGATTATTTTGAACAAAAACGTTTATTTACTTGATATATCAAGCATGATGTACTTGTTAAAAAGTAATATACTTAAGTAACGTTATGGATAAACTTAAAAAATACAGTCACGTTCACAGATTACTATAAACCACTACTAGTATAGTAACGTAAGAGATGAATTAGCTAACTATTAAATGAAAGTATTTTAGAGTTCGTTTAAAGACGAATTAAATGGGCTATACCATTATTTTAGCGGCTATTAAGGTCGGTGACACGTATATTATATTTACTTAATCGGATTCAGAATCGAATATAGAGCTTTTCGTCTCCCTGTCATGTTTGACACTGATCTCACAGTTCAGATAGTCCATATTCGTGAGCTGTCGTTTGATCATCATGTGGGGGGTCTTCCGGGCGCTCCTCTCCTTTAGGAACTTCGGAATCATCCGTTTACCCTCCATGAGGTATTCCACTATGCATCGTTCGAAGAACAACGCTAGTATGAAGTTAAAGGAGGCTAGCGCGAGAACTATGTAGGACATGAGACTGTCTTTTGGCACAAACGACACCGCCAAAAAGTTTCATTAGCGGGAGAGCCAATGTTTTCTCCCTCCTTTGTCGTCGCGACGGAAAATTCATTTTTTTTTCTAAGGATCGGGTTGGCATAATTTTAATTTTATCTTTCCACAGATTTTTTAAATTCTGACTGTTTGTTGCTCCATCATTTCTTCTTCCCATTTTTTATCCGGATTAGATTATTTTTCATATTTTTTGGAAACCTTTTATTGTAAATTAACTTTTTAAATTCTTCTCTGTTTATTTTATTCCGCTTTTTGAGATTCTTAAACTTTCAAGGTCTTTATAAAATTATGTAAACAATTTACGTTTAGCTTTTCTTTTACAAGGGTTCCTCACGCCCTGCACTTGGTATGATTCTATTTTGGTATCGTCTCTTACTAGTTCGGCTACCTAATCTGGTATGGGAGTGTCATTTAGAAAGACTTGAGGCAAAATTTTGAGCAAGACAAGAGACTAGTCATATCATCATATTCACCTATCGTTAGCCTCAATAATATTCTTTGACAGCGGTCTGACAGACGTTGTCTTGCCCGATTTCAGCCAATTAACAAATCTCCTTTACGTCTTTTCCATAAAACATGACCCCTTCTACGAAACGGCTTGACCGATTAGTATGAAAGTTTTTGTGCATATTTCGTAGGTATGGAAATCTGTCGTAAGGTTGTAGAGATCGTGGGGGTTCTGAGGATGACGTCAGATGGCAATCGGTCATCTTAACTCGACCCACAGCAACATATTTTTCAATCTAAGCGGACCCTGGTACTTAACCGGGACAACGCTTGGAAGATGAATTAGCAACGTCAGCTCTAGTGGTTAACATACCAAGATGTTCACATTTTTATCTTTTTTCTAGCCGATTCTCAGACCTATTGAATATGCGTATAAAATTTCATAAAAATCGGTCAAGCCGTTTCAGAGGAGTATGGTAACTAACATTGTGACACGAGAATATATAATATATATATACCTGGAGAAGAGTGGTCTAAGAGTTGGGAGGCCTTTGCCCAGCGGTGGGACATTATAGGGTAATTTAAAAAATTGTTATTAACGTGATGGCGTCATCCCCGTATCCCTAATAACATCTACAACCTCACGACTAATATCTCTCAACCAGGGACCCCTTCACCCCTCCTTCTTCTCCCTCTCTTTCTTTTCCTTTACTCCCCATCGTACGCCGGACCAAATAGTCCATTATTTAGTATATTTTTGGGTATATCTATCGGCCAGCGATGGCAAATCCCGGCCGCAGTCGTGGTGTGCTGTGTGTGTGGGTGTGTTGCCGCCGTCTTGATATGTGTGTGTGTGTGTGCCGCCGCGCCGCTAGCTAGAACCAAACACCATCATGTGAGCGGGGCTTGTACCAGACGCGATCGTAGGCGCTAACGGATATCATACTTGTAACATTTCATCTTTGTGTATCCCGCGGTTTTAGAGATTTCGTAATAGGTGAAGTCCCGCTTTTATATATATTTTACTTTACTATACTACAATATTTTACTTTACTACAAACTTTT
Source organism: Charaxes varanes (assembly GCA_024363005.1). Lineage (NCBI taxonomy): Eukaryota > Metazoa > Arthropoda > Insecta > Lepidoptera > Nymphalidae > Charaxes > Charaxes varanes. Next base: position 53,152,406 of record JANCMC010033613.1, on the reverse strand, counting down.
GACGGAAGCAACCACAAAACAGTATCTCTTAAAAATTTGATGTAATGGTTTTACTGTGGAATTCTATCTACCCACGATATAGAAGGATATCTTCATAGGATGTATAACAAATTGGATCTGGCTAAACAAGGACGGGAACCGGTTGTGTAATTTAAAGGTTTTAAATCTGCAATGTGATCAAGAAACACAGTAATGTCAATACAGTTGAAAAATCTTCAATACTAACAGGTCGCTAGTGTGTGCCGGGCCTTCTATGTCATTGTTAGTAGAATTACCGCCGGCATTGCTGGTAATTTGTATTGCTCGTTAGTGTACGTCTATTGTTAGGGGCGGTTATACGTCGGTTCCGAGTTTGAATGGAACAGTGTTGTTCTACCGCATGAAATCTCTATTTGGGAACGGAATCGTTAGACGGCCGCCTGCCCGGTTGCCTCTTGTAATATAAAACAAAAGAAACCTACAGGGCAGTAGTAGTGGCCCAAATCCATCCTTAAAGGCTGACAATGCATCTGCGAGATTCCTGGTGGTACACATGGCCATGGGCGTCGTTATTGTAGGGGAGGCATCGATGCTAGATTACGTAGATTAAGTGCGAAAACAAAAAAGTTTATGTTAATTCCACGTTTGCCCCTTGTAATATTAAAACAAAAAATTGGTTAAGTGCAGTTGTGGCGGTCATCCAGATATTTTACGATTTTTAACCCCTTTCCCCCTCCTTGTCACAGATTGTCACCTTTCCTATACCCTCTCCCCCTTGGTGTGATGTCACAAATTTCCAATTTTGTGCATATGCTAAAAACAAATAAAAGAAAACAGCCGTTTAAAATTAGATTTTCCATTCTGTTTTGATTTTTTTTAATTTTTAACATCACACAGCCCTTGATCCCCCCCCCCCCTTAACGTGTGACGTAATTTATAGATGACCCCTTAACCGTCAGCCAAGACTATTGTTGTTTAAAGAAAAATCGATAACTTTTGTTGTGTGCATTATAGCTTTATCCTATTACATGACTCAAATACCTCCATAATCCTACTCCATATTTCGTAATACATAATTATATATGCAGGACTATATAACACACGGACGTCTGTTCCTAGGCACCTAAATGCCTGTGTTATAGGTAGCGCACGCCTGTTAAACAGATTTTTTTTTACTGTAGAAATATATAAATGCATATAGATGATACACCCAGGCTCGAGGCGGGAAATATCTTTATTTTTAGCCTGGTATCGTCGTGTTTGTATTTTTTAAGAATGTCGTCTACCTATTCTTTGTGGTTTCTTCTTGTTTTCAATTTTTTTATACAAATCATGTGAAGAGCTGATTCTTAAGATATGAATGTTTTTTGTGTATTAAATTTTAAATTTTGTACTTTTGCTGGGAAGGTATTAATCAACTACTGGTTACAATTGCTATAAGCAAAAAAAAAAGAAGTTTGTCTTGTTTTATGTTAAATGTGGTTTTAGTATAGTTGAAACTTCGTGCTAATGGTGATGAGGAAATGCTTCTGATGATTCCTTCATTAATGTCTATCTGATCAACTCCACTCCGCGTTCCATTGTTAAAGTAAAGGATGTAGGGAAGAAGTCAGCAAAGCTGAAGTGGGAATGTGCATCGGATGGACTTGCAAAGATTGGCCAATATGGCAACTTCCTGGATGCCCACCAATAGCCGACGATGACCAGGCAGACCGAAAAAGAGATGGCGCGTTTGATTTGGATGCCTTTGCGGGGAAGCTATATATGAGATTGGCCCAAGAAAGAGGAAAGTGGAATCTGAAGTTACCTCAAGCACCTATATCGTTAACATCACTATCCTGTCTTCTCATTAAACTATGCAAAATGAATCATTAAAAAATATGATAAACCATGAAAAGGAGTCGTCATTTTTGTTATGAAACCAGATGACAAAAGACTATATCGCGCAATAAAAGTATCTTAAATTTAATAATGAAGCACGTACCCTCGTATCCGACTGATCCGAGCCTCTCATTATAAAAAAGAGGTCTTTACCCTCTATACTAACACATTGTAACTTTCATTTTTCCGCATACACTTAAGTCTTCTGTTGACCCATAAAAAGTTTCGAGTACAAAAGCTGCAAACTTGCGAGGCTGCGCGCTGGCGAAATTGAAAGCACGAGTTCCTAGTACATAATGGTTATTAAAAAAACATTATAATGGCGTACTCTTGTTTATCCGTCGATACACATCTTTATATATACAAATCGACCATACAAGCTTTGGGACTCTACTCCTAAACCGCTGGATCGATTTGGATAAATTTTGTGTGTATATTCCAAGGGGTTTGTAGATGGTTTGCAGATAAATTTAATACACACTTATATAGAAGGATTTCATGTCTCATGTGCGATAAATTATATTATTTATTATTTTGTTATTTTGTTAAATAACTTCAAAAGTTGTCCGAATTCGTTCATAATAATTTTTATAGTGAGTTTTTAGCCTGTTCTATCAACATCGAAAATTTCAAGACATCTAATAGTTTGGTAATTTTAAGGAGGACCATCTTGCACTTGCACACTGTGCACGGATAGACGGACGCACAGAGTGAAATTCGACGGTCACAAATTGGAAAAAAAAGAGAAAGGCCTATAGATCCCTAAAAAACAATGAAACATGTATAAATATAATTCACCTTTATAGTTTCGAGATGTCACAGACTATATATATAACTTATAATCTGTGGTCACGAGAATAAAATACGATTTGTTTCCGTCCCCGGTATCACGCTCGTATCAAAATCACATTATGACCCCCGTGATAAATCAAACAAATATTTGACCTTTTTCCCCGAAGATCGATAAGTAGAAAATATATACAGCAAATCCTCCCATCCGAAGCACTTATTGGGGGACAGGTGTGGCATATCCGTTATTTATGAGGACCCTTCGATTCCGCTCGCCTCCAAACGAATCTCTGTTTCGCCGTCATACGATTTTATATCTATCTTTTTATGACATATCTATATTTGGCATATCTATTTATACGCTTTTTGTTTTACGGTGGCAGTATATTCGATACTTGAAATATTTATTAAAACACATTCGCACGTAAGTGGTGTTGCTATTGGCTTAATGGCTGATCCGTTGGCGCAGTGGGCAGTGACCCTGCCTTCCGTTCCGGGAGTCCTCAGTTTGATTGCCGCCTCGAGTCTGGGTGTATTATCTATATGTATGTATTTATTTATAGATTTCTATAAAGAAATATTTCTGTATAACAGGCATCTGTTACCTGTAACACAAGCCCAAAGTTGTCTACCTTAGGAATAGACGTCCATGTGTCATACAGTTGTGTATGTATTTATTATTCTTTACAACAATATTGTAATTAATGATGAATTTATACTAAGATGTGACCTTACAGATTTTAGTAAGTCAAAGCCCCAAATTTTAACGTTTGTGTTTTTTACTAATGGACGGACTGACCGCATGTTGGTTGTAGCATTAGGTTTGTGTTCAAAGCGGGATGTTCGGTCTAAAGTGCAACGTGGTTGAATAAATAACGACGTTGACCTATATTATGTACTCTCTTGTAAAAAAAACTCGTTCTTTGCGTGTATCTTATAACATCATCGTCTATAACATCATTATGTATAAACTGACGTTGATATTTACACTAACTGAATATCAGTAGATCCACGACTGACCGTTTTGCAAGAAGTTTCATGGAACAATGTGGTCATTCATAAATAACGTCACGCAAATTTTAGGAGTTTGTTAATTCCAGCTCCCGCCTTTGTAACAGATTATCACATTTTCGAAACCTTCCTTGATGTGACATCACATATGATGATAACAGCAGATTCTTTTAAATATTTTATGTACTTAGTACGTTAATGATATACAAAAGAAATATTTCGGTAATAACACACCGTCTGTTCGTCACTGCGGCACATTTGCGATATATTGCAGGCCGAGCGCATGCCGAGATCGAGGCGCGTACACATATCTCACGCTTCGTCCGTTTATACGAAGATACAATATTGTTTACATAGTATTACCGAGCTACTAGTACTGGTACACAAGAGTCTTTGAGCAAGAATACGATTAATACATAAATGCGACTTAACCCTTCCCCCCATTCCTCTTGTCCCCCACCTATTGCCCACATTCACCCACTGTGGTCCACCTTAGCCCATCTTCACCCACCCTCGCCCAACCTCGCCCACCGTGTCGTTTAAATCACTCATCTTCAATCGTATAGCTATTATGTTATTATTACATAAAAAGTTACGCATTTCTATAAGCTTTCAGCAATATTACCTTGGATCCTGTGACCCTGTCTAACTCTGAGTTCAACCTTTATTAAAAGGCAAGTAATCGATGACGATATAAAGACGGCAGGTGAACCACAGTGACCGACATCGCTCTCAAAATGTGCCAGTTAAAATAGCAATGGACAGGACCCTTTTTTTTAACATGCTGCATAGATTTCTACGCCGCGTAACACGCGCCGTAACATGAACAGAAAAGTCGCCTTAATACCTTTGTTATTGTTCTACTTGCGTCTACGGTAATAACAACTATTAACAACAAGAGATTTCTTGCAGGCAATACATGCGTACACATACGTTTTCGGAAAAATAAGACCACATTCTTTATGTTATCGTATTATAGACGTGTGTGTATGCAAGACCCCCCCCCCCCCCCCACCTGCGTCACGTCATACTTGAACCGCCCCCCTCCCACAAGCATCTAAAAGGACCGGTACTGCGCAGGCGCGACCGGAAGCTACTCTAACAATATATACATACACATATGTATATATACCTCCTGTTCTACTTGTATCTGTATGCGACGTGATGTTCTAGCAAATAAATATTTTCTTCTTCTTCTATTATTAAACTTTTAAGTCCTTTGATGGAAAGTGGGTATACCGTTGCCTGGGTATTGATAGCTATCGATCAAACGAAACGTTGATGGATTGAAGTTAGAACTTCACTTGTTTTGACATCACTCATTAATGAACGCGGTATGCTAAATATCCATTCTTTCTTTCTTTCTATGTATTATAATGTAATGAATTTCTCATTTACTCGGATTTAAATCTTTCAAAGATATAAAAGATACAAAGTGGTTCCAGGCATACTTCAATATTAGAGGTTTCGTTCATTTGTCGTCTTCCATAACTTGGTTGATTCACATATCACTTGAAGTTGAAATCTAAAAGAGACTGATTTCTTGGCAATGCTACATGGATTGATGGTGCGGGGAACGATTCTAACATATTGCGCCAGGAAGGTGTTGATAAAGACAAGAATATAATTCCTCAGAGTATCAATGGTCGGCATCTGCCAGTTTTTGTGAAGTTTTATTTTTATTAATTACTCTACTAAGGGTAAATACCCAATATAACAAAAACAAATACGTCAAAATTACAATAAAGATGTATAAAATAACCACTTTTAGCTACACAATAGGATATGTAGACTAATTAATAGATATAACTAGGATCTAGTTTTCAATTTTAACAAAGGAGAAGGTTCTTATTTTGAATGTATTTTATTTAGGCCACCGGGAAGTCTCACAAACCGAACGAAACGCGACAACGACACCATCACTTGACCTGACAGCATTGCCGCCACTTCACGCTGATCTCATGTGAGAAAGAGGTACTGGTACCCCGAAGTGCCGGCCCAATTCGGCTACAAGCGTGGCGCTACCTCTAATCTGAAAGACAGGATTAGGGGAAAGGGATGGAGTAAAAGGATATAAAGGTAGATGGGGAGGAGAGAAAGGATGGTCCCAAATAACAGAGTAAGGATTAAAATGAAATCCAAAGAAATCAAGAGAAATCGAATATAAAGATTCTAGCCATTTTAATGAACGGCTGATTAAGCTAGTCGACTGCGACATATTACATATATATTTGCCTCGCCCGATCACACTTATCGTAACGCTCTCGCCAGGCATTCACCAGCTTACTCCCCAAGACAAGTGTGCGTAAAGAAGTTTTACTTCGAATTTTTTTTATTTTATATAGGCATTGTAAAGCATTCCACGCGAACTTCCCACAGGTGCATCTGTTCCAAGGCGATGAACGCTAGGAAGCTAAAAGTACGTAACAGGGGTAGCGCGGCGCAGATCGTTGACTTGTTTAGCGCGTCAACATTTTGTTGACGATTGCTTCCCAATGTATCGTACATTGCGCGCTCAAGAATGAGATGAGGATGGCAATATCTGTAACCTCTCACTTCTGTGTGATGTCTTTTACACCCTATATTTAGAACTATTATAATGGGTCGCCTGTCCATTTTCGTACTTTAATTCTTTTTTCCAAATATTTTATTCTATCTAGAAATAAATAAACTTTCTATTTGAAAAAGATAAACACACAATTCGAAAAGCACTTGAGGTTATACTTCCCATCACTTTACGTGACAGCTTTGCCGCCACTTCACGTCGATCTTATGTGAGAAAGAGGTACTGGTAGCCGGACGTGCCTGCCCAATTTGACTGCAGACCAAAAAGACTGCAAGCGTGGCGCTACCTCTAATTAGAAAGACAAGTAAAGGAAAGGGATGAAATAAAAGGATATAAAGGGTAGATCTCCATCTACCGGGCAGAAGGGATACACTTAGCTGTTTCCCGTTACTTTGTCCACGCAAGCTTGCGAAAACCCTTAGAATTCCTTGATATGGCCCTATTGAAAGATACGTTCGTTTCGGATGTCTACTAAATAGAAACTACCTCCCTGCTAAATGTCATACTTTCCCGTCCCGCGAGTTTCGAGATTTTGGGATAGGTGACCTATCAGTTTTATATATTTTTATAGAGATCGCCGGCTGGTCGTAATACGCCCTCAAACCTACGATATATATTTCTATTGACGGAAAAGAAGGCTTATAGAATTTCATAGTGAAATGACGTGACTAACCACAGCAGTACAAAGCCTTTCAATTCGTTAACACGTTTCGACAAAAGCCAAAGCCGAAAGGGGACAGAGTCCTTATCAGACATTCATTCAGGTATAATATTTATGAGAAGAATCTACCTGAAATATTTTTATTTTTTTTTTGGTCTTGAGGTATAATTCATATTTATGCATACATTTATGTAATACGTTTTTATATACAGGTGTAAAAGACATCGAGACGGATACGCATCCCATTTTCACCACTGGGAGTCTAGAATCAGGTACTGACCAGTACATGATTCTAGATTCCCAGTGGTGAAAATTTTCGTCGGGTTGTTCTTCAAATGTACCATTGTTTTACCATTTTTATAACTGAATACTGTATATTATTATTACTATCTGTCCTAATGTGATTTTAAATCAGAAACAAATTTCTTCACTAATTTTAAATCAAACCGCAATGTAAATAAAACTTAAAAGTACGTAACAGGGGTAGCGCGGCGCGGTTCGTTGACTTGTTTTACGCGTCAACATTTTGTTGACGATTGCTTTTCAATGTTCACTTTACATTGCGCGCTCAAGTATGGGATGAGGATGGCAATATCTGCAACCTCTAATTTCCAAGATGAATGATTTTTGTGATTTTATTATATAAAAGTTTGCGGTTCGATGTCTTTTTGCCCTGTATACTTCTGTTTTTCACATTAACCATGATATCCCTACTATATTTGCTTACGAATGCAGACAACTAAGAATTTGTCTGCATTCGTAGATCGTCAACTAAAGCCTAAATCAGTAACTGCACGTTACTTAGGTAAAAAAATATAAAATGCATTCTTTACATAGATAAATTTTCTGAAGGTAATCTTCTTCTACCAGGGGCCTCTTAAATTACAATGGAAGTGGCTGTAGGGCGAGGTAAGATGACCGACTGCCATCTCACTTCATCCCCGGAACCCCTACAATCTCACGATTTCTATCACTCAGTGATATTAATGGAGGCCCCCTGATTTACGTGCCTTCCGATACACGAACGGAACAGATTGGATATTAGAAAACCCGTGTTAGAATGGGTCACTCATCTTTGACCGACCCGTTAGCATAGTCGGCAGGGACCCTGCCTACTGCTCCGGGGGTCGTGGGTTCAATTCCCGCCTCGAGTCTGGGTGTATTATCCACGTGTATGTATTTATATATTTCCAAACAAAATGTATAGAACAGGCGTCTGTTACCTCTACCACAGACATTAAGTTGTCTACCTTAGGAACGGACGTCCGTGTGTCATATAGTCCTATATATTTATTTATTTATCTATCACCCGGCCGCGGTAGGAACTGCTTAACCTAGCGATCGACTCAAATGCAAACCACCGAATAGAGTGCGACCACCTCCCAAAATATTCTGAATGTAATATATTATGTTTATATATCTACATGTGAAATAAACAAGACCTTTATATCACTTCTTAGAAAGCAACAACAATCAAGGGAAAAACATTGACATAAACGCGCGTCAAATTGTTTAAGAGTCCCCCATTAGGCGGCTCTGTCGACAATTCACATGCTCTTACACTATTAAGTTGTTATTGCTACGTGAATCAGGCGAAAACAGGATTTATAAATAAAGCAATGGCAAATAATGGATGTGGCATTTTTATTTTGAAGTGAAACCTCTTTAGGTTCGTTGTGTATTGAACATCGATGTAACGAAAAAGCGATGCAAAAAAGAGACAAACATATTCATAAATTGGATTAAGCCTGCGGGAGAGTGAGATAGAATATAAGTATACATTGTTTCCTATAATCTTCGTCTCCCTTTTGCAGACATTCGTTGCCTGCATACTATGTAGATACCTCGTACTTAATTCCAAATATGGAGGCGAGTTCATAATTTTAAATGAATTTCAGCAAAGCTTGTTATTTTCAAAAGGTGTGTAATTTTAAAGAAATGTATCAAGAGTTTTTTTAAAGGTTAAGGTGCATTGTGCATTTCCGAACTCAAACTGAGCTGGGAAGGACATATGGCTAGACGTAATGATAGCAGGTGGTCTAGGGCAATAACTGAGTCGTGGTCTAGAGTAGGCTGATATCCAGGTAGTCCAGTAGCAAGATGGATGGATGATATAAACAGGGTGACAGAAGGTAGCTGGATGCGATTGGCAAGAGACAGGGGAGAGTGGCATAAAAGAAGAAAGGCCTATGCTCAGCTGTGGGCATTTAAGAACTTATCATGATGATGTGCATTTTTTGAGAAGAAAAAAAAGGCCATTAAACTCGCGATACCGTTACCGTTACCGACACCGCGAGTACAGTGTACTACGCCCAGATGGCGGTCCAGGACGTAATAGTATGGTGAAATGCAGCAGTTTTTATTTTTAAGTAGAAGTAATTTTACTATTGTTAAGTAGTCATATCCATTTGAACGTTTTCTAAATTCACGATCAGCCCTCTCCTTCACGATTGTCGTTAACTTGAATGATTGAGAACTTACGCTTTCGACTTCATTGCTTTCAATTTGTCTGCTATACAGAGTGTTCTAGGCCTATCATTTATTGGAATTTAAGAATAAGAATCTATTCATTGCCAAACAGTGTTTAAAGACATCAAATTTCAGACATAAGTTTCAGTTTTACATGCATATAATGTAAGTATATGATAATATGTGGTCATTTCATTTATTATTTTTTTGTTAAAAATTAAATCTGTTTGTAGGTACCTTTGCCATTACGCTTTTACCGCACTTTTGCTCGCCTATGAACGTCTAGAAATTATTTATATTATAGGGATAGTACCCTGGAAAGAATCAATGTTTTCTGGACTAAAATTAACTCTATGACTTTTTCTCGGTCTCTATAATTATTATCTGTATACAAAATTTTCTTAGTATTCTGTTTGATTCGTGACAAGTTTTTAAACATAGTTTTAAGACATTTTTGTCCTATGTATTGTCCTGTCTCGATCTTTCAAGCTGTCAAGTGATGGTATTGTTGCCGCGTTTTGTTCGGTTTGTGAGAGTTCCCGGTGTTTTAAACCCCTCTTTAAAGGCTGGCAATGCTTCTGTGATGCAGATGTCTATGGGCGTCAGTAGTCACTTAGGTGGACCCGTTAACACCCTTGTAATATAAAAAAAATTGAGACGAAAATGCAGAACCAGTTTATATTATAATACATGTATATTTATCCCGGTCCACTATGATTGCAGAGGATGTGCCTGTGGCGAGTCAAGATGACCAAATGGCTTTTACCTTCGTTAAGTTTCGAAACTGAGAGTCAAATTAAAGTTTCGTGGTACCTTTTCAGACGACTTGTTTCGCCGTAATGGTAGCGGTTTCGCAGCAGACTGAGACATGAGACCGCCACTTTCACTAGACATATGGCAATGTATGAATAATTCGCTTGCGAGACTGAGAGACAGGAGACCGAGACACGAGTAAATCTTTTTTTTATTTACCTGTACTTGTTAGCTAGACTAGACAAAGATACCAGACCAGTATCTTTTTAATACTCCCGATCCCGGAGTTGACTTCCATCTCGGCGGTTGAGTTCTCTAGGAAAACAACAGTGCCCATCAGGATAAGAACTCACTTGATTTGACTACACGGATCCACACCTGGTTGACACCCCACTGGCAGGGTTGCCCATTACACAACCCTTCCACACCTGCGAGTATCCCGAAAGGTCGAGGCTCATAGGCAAAAGTAACACTGGGCTGCTAGGCCTACCTGTGAGTCAGCAGCCCCGGCAAAGTGTCTCGCCTAAAGGCCCGCTCGTTAATACGTAAGACTATAAACACACCGTCGTCTGTTTCTATGATACGTAACGTAACAACTGTGTTATGGGCAATAACCGACTGATACACAAATTTATTCCATGCATATGTATATACATATATATCCAGACGTATATTAATGTAACTATTACATTTAATATAGAGTTCAATGTACAAAAGTTTGACACATTAAATATAATGTTGCCAATTTTTACATCAATCCCATTAATGAGGGAAAAATAAAAATTAAAAAAAAACACATTGTGCGCCTTATTTGAGTTGTCGACGTCCCCGATCAAACACGTCGCTATGTCGCTCTTCATCCATCATCTGTTCGTAACAGAATATTTAATTTTATACTCAAAAGTGTTACGTAGGAGGAGGAGGTCGTGGCCTAATCAGTGGTCGGTATTTGAGTCGATCGCTAGGTAAAGTTGCTCTTGCTGAGACCGGGTGATAGATGAGTGACCCATTCTAGCACTGGTTTATATTTGACATCCGGCCTCTTCCGTCTCTCGGAAGGCACGTAAAGCAGTGATGTTTAGCCTTACTGGCTGGTATGGGAGCGAACCTGAAGGAAGACTGCCTTTTGGAGGCTTACTTTTTTATGTTACAAGGGGCAAAGCTCAAGACGCTCAGGAACATCTGCACGATCAGAAGGCTAGCAGATGCTTTGCCGGCCTTTAATGACGTGTTTCGGCCACCGGGAAGTCTCACAAACCGAACGGAACGCGACAACAATTCCATCACTTGACGTGTCGTCATTGCCGCCACTTCACGCCGATCTCATGTGAGAAAGAAGTGTACGGTAACTAACATTGCGACACGAGAATTTTATATATAAATCGTGTTTCGGCAGGGTAAGTCACTGAAATAGTAGGTCGCGCTTAATGTCACTGTGGTGTCATGGGATTATAGAGATTGTGGGAATCCGGGATGATATCACATGGCAGTCTGTTAGCTTATCCCTCCTCACATATCTCCTGCAATTAAAGGCGGACCCTGGTTCTAGACCGGGATAAAGATAGGTAGAAGATTAGGATACATTTTTTTACTAGCGGACCCGGCAGACTCCGCTGCGGCATGTAGGTACTGGTCATTTCTTTATATAATAGCAGATGGCAGTCAGCTTCAAAGATACTCTTAGACTCACGTTCTGCATGGAATATGCCCTGCAAATCGCACACTTGTGAGTTTCAAACATCTTAGTGGTGTGGACGAAATTGAGAGCTCTGAAACGGTGTCCGTCTGATGACACCAATAGGGAAGAAATCATTCGCCGCCGGCGATGTTAGCAGTTGTGTGTTACGCTCTACATGCAGATTTTGCAGACATGCATAGGTAGGTGCCGGAGGTAGGTTGGCGCAGCCTGGGCCCGTCGCTGACGCGTGTGTTGTGCGTAGATGTCCGGCGCAGGCGCGGGCGCGTGCGGGGCCAGTCTAATGGGGTCGCAGCTGGCGCGCCAGCTGGTCGCGCCGCTGCCGTCGCCCGTCCGCCCCTACGTACGGCCGCCCCGTTTGTACCACGCACTCAACACCGCTTCCCATATTGGCGTCGCCCTCCGGTTCATCGCTCACCCCCCCGCCCCACGCTCCGCCCCCCCTACGAAATGCGACAACAACACCATCACTAGACGTGACAGCATTGCCGCCACTTCACGCCGATCTCATGTGAGGCGAAGGAGGTTGGATATTTGAAAACCAGTTTTAGAATGGGTCACCCATCCATCACCCGGCCGCGGCAAGAACTGCTTAACCTAGCTATCGACTCAAATGCCGGCCACTGATTACGCTACGACCTCCTCAATGGCACTCCAGTTAGGCTTTTTTGATAAAAGGGCGTTTTCTACAATTCTTCTCGAAATTAATAAAAATGATGACATTTGGCGTTGCATATTGTTCAAGGAGATTTTCGAAAGAAGTGAAATAATCAATATGCAACGATGGACTGTAAAAAATTGATCTATGTAGTAAACCTTTACCCTCCATATTAGTAATTAAAAGGGAATATGCGAATCAAATATTTCATATATTCACGAGAAATCTCGCGTTGTAATTTTCTTTATAGCAAAAAGATTTTATATTGGCAATCTGTTAAGTTGCTTATAAGTTATAGCTATACAAAACAATGACTGAATTTTGGCATTGCTTAAAAACAATAAACGAGATATTGGATGATTCTGTAACAGGAAAGGCCATAGTGCATATACCCTTATAGGCTTTATAATGAAATAATGCCATTTAATAGGCGTGTAAAGTATGAATAAATAAAAGACAACCATAGACACTACTCGAAGGGTATTTATATTTTTACTAGCTGACGTTGTCTTGCACAAATTTTGGCTGGTTCACTTTTAGCCAGTTAAGGAATTTCCTTTACGTTTTTTTCATAAAACGTGATACTGGTAGTATGTTTTATGAAATAATCATTTTACATAGCACGTCAATCGAAAGATCTACTAAGAACGTCACATTTTTCTTTGTTTCTTTACTTTTTAACTCTTTCCTTAATTTAAATGAAACAAATCAAACAGAATTCAAATAGGTCCAGCTGTTTTCGAGTTATAACGAGACTTTTTTGTATATACACACCGACAAAATTAGCGGAACCATAAAAGGGAGAATATGAAATAGTTAGTTTTTTTTTTAAAAAACAATAATTATTTCAATGCAAAAAAAACTGAGAAGTAAGTAAACCAAAATACATTTTTCTTAGATTTCGCAATGACAGAGGATTAGTTGAAAAGTTTAGATTTCGTGACGGCTTACAATCAATTAAATGAAAGCTTAGTATCATCCCCCCCTCCCCTCTACTCAGATTACGGTTTTCATCCGTCTGAGCTTGTTGTGAATGACTTAAGGAAAGTGCATTTTGTTAAGAGATGTTTTTTTTCATTAAACCAAGTATTGCATATTAATGGCAAAACATGTTAATTTAATAGTTGTTTTTATGTTTAATTATCATTTCTTCAAAAATAAAACTAACTATTTTATATTCTCCATTTTGTTGTGTTCCCTTGCATGATGATTGTAATCAGAAATCATTTAAGTTATATATTTATCTGACAAAAGAAGATGCATAAAGCTTAACAAACGTATTTATTTTTATATAGCGAGCGAGATTAATACGGATTAACAAAAAAAGGAGACTACAAAATACAAAAATCCGCCATGATAGCCAAAACACCCAACGGAACGTATGATGTGACCGTATATTATAAGTGCGTTCCAATAAGCGATCGCAACGTTTTAAATTACTCATTGAGATATTCGACATTTGACGACTGCTAACGTTACGGTCGCGAGGGAGACATTGACGTCACGCTTAGTTGAACGCACTGTTAACATAAAGACGTCATGAAAACTTAAGAATGTTTTGAAGGGTTGAATTCTTTAAATTTATAATTTTTTATGCTAGAAAACGTTAAATTCCGCAGAAATATTTTTTTTGCCAGCAATACATACTTGACAACGTAATAAACCTATTTTTCAAAATGCGTCGTCATGCCTATTCTGGCTGTGTGTATTTATATAAATTTGAGATACATAAAACTCAGTAGTTACGTCTAATATATTATTGTTGGATACTTTGACCTGAAACTGAATACGGCGTATCGTCTAAGCCGCAATATTGAGTTACAAGGTAAATGTACTGAACCTCGCGTACAGTCGTGTACACTTTGTTTATTGTGACCTACTAAAATAATATAAATAAACTTTTTTTATATATTATAAAATGTAAATATACCTATTCTAAAAACTTGACTGCTATCTAATATGACGTTAATTTTTTTGTAGGTAAGCGGGCAAGCACTTCCATCACTGGAGTAATGGATGTGGGAAAAAAGTCAGCAAAGCTCTAGTGGGTATGGGCTGGGCATGTGCCACAAATGAACCCGTAAAGGTGCGACTATATGGACTCCTACCAATGGCTGACAAAGACCAGATAGGCCGAGGAAGAGATGGCGCAACGACTTGGACGCCTTTGCGGAAAAGGTGTGGATTGGGTTAGCTCTGGATAGAGGAGAGTCTAAGAGAGGGGAGGCCTTTGCCCAGCCGTGGGACATTACAGACTGATTAACAAAAAAACGAACAAAGGATCACATACGGAAATCAATGTATGAAACTTAGGGAGACGAAGGAGTTAAAATAATAATGTATTTAAAACGACCTAGGGGGCGCCTTATATTTATTTAACCTTATTATACTCCTTGTTAAATATTGCTTTTAAAATTATTGAGGCGTTACGTAAGTTACTAGTGACGGTAGCATAAGATAAATCTTTATGGAAATCCATAGAATAGGCCTCCAGCTGTAAATGTCATCTCGCTGAAGGAAGAAGAGGAAGAAAATTATAATCTATTTACGTAACGCCCGAGTTAATAAAATAAATTTAAACAGTGGCTTGCATTTGAGAAGATAGATAACCCTAAGACTGGATTTTAAATATATGAACTGTTTTATGTTTTTTACTACTCTATGTCAATGAGTCCTCTATGTTGCTCTAGCTGCGATCGGGTGATAGATGGGTGACCCATTCTAGCACTGGTTTAAATTTCATATCCGACCTCCTTCGTGTTTCGGAAGGCACGTAAAACAGTGGGACCCGATTTATGTCACTTTTGATATTAATCGTAAGGTTGTAGAGGTCGTGTGGGTTCCGAGGATGACGTCAAATGGCAATCGGTTATCTTAACTCGCCCCACAGCCAAATCCTCTGCAATCTAAGCGGACCCTGGTACTTAACCGGGACAACGTTAGGAAGAAGAAGAAGAACCACCATATTAAATTTCTAATGTAACCTTAGCGCTTTTGACAATTTAAACTTTTTTAATGTAACCTTATGGCACTTGACACAACAAGTCAGTGACCCGCGCAGCGCTACCCCTGTTACGTACTTGTAAGTTTTATTTAATATACATTGCGGTTTGATGTAAAAATATTTAAGAAATTTGTTTCTGATTTAAAAGCGCATTCGGACAAATAGTAATAATATATGTATTATACAGTATTCAGTTTTTGAGTATTCAGTAAAAAGCCGACGAAAAATTTCACCACTGGGGCATCTTGAATCATGTACTAAACCCATGGAATGTGTATCCGGTGCGATGTTTTTTACACTCTTCCCCGGACCACTGCCCAAGAGCGACCGTTACTTAATAACGCTGCATGTCTTTAGTTGCATTTCCAGAACACTGCACGTATATTTTCTTTAATAAAATATTTTTTAACGAAACGATTTTATTTAGGTTGGATTGTTCATAAACCCGGGGACCCGGCAGTAGTTATTCTATAGGATATTATATGGCTTATTCTTCTTCTTCATCCTAGCGTTATCCCGGTCCAGTTCCAGGGTCCACTTAAATTGCAGATGTTATGGCTATGGGTATCTTGTTTATTAGAGTAGCGTCGCTGTGGCCGAATACGGTCATGATGATGATGATGATGATGATGATGACGATGACGACGACGACGACGACGGCAACGACAACGACGACGGCAACGACGACGACAACGACGACGATGATGATGATTAGAGTAGAGTTCCATGGGAGACTAACATCCCTGTAGATGATCTGATAAAAATGAACAAGTGCATTAAACTAACGAATGAGCCCTCTAAAAACGGTTCTAAAACCAGCTTATATGCGGTAGAGGCAGATGGAGGCCACCTGACTATGTAGGCAACTTAGCTCTACAATTTTCCATCCTTGAACGGAGATCTAGAGGTAGGCCCAAAACATGGTGGAAAGATGTAGTGTTAAAGGATATGAGGATATGCCGACTATCAGAAAATAATTTTCAAGATAGAGCTAAGTGGAGAGCAAGAAGTAGGAAAGCTGACCCCACCACCATTTGGGATATATAGCAAAGAAAAGAGAGAGAGATTGTTCTTTTTATATTTATACACAGTTACGAGTAAATGAGTGTGCTCTTTTCCTTGAAGGTCCCTAAGTCCGTTCGGAAATACCGAAGCTGGCAACTGATTCCACAAAGGAATTGTGCGAGGTATGAAATTCCTAGAGAATCGCACGGTTGTGGACTATATTAAAAATAATCGCATATTAAGAGTCGTTCGTAACTTAGACAGCCCTTGGGACTCGGCGCCTGGAGCGGCCACTCCGTTCGGGCTATGGTAGGGCCGGACCTAGTTATAAGTTGGTAAAGGCTAAAGGTTATATAGGTATGACCCCCCAACGGCGGTGGGGTTTGAACCGAGTACCTTGCGGATTTCAGTTCATACCTGTTTATTCACTGCAATATTATACTGTTAGTTATATATAATGCATAACGACACAGTGATCTGAATGGACGGCCGTATTTGACCGGTTCGGCTACGAACCGGCTTCCTACGTAGAGACGGGTCTGCCCTTCAGTCGATACCTTATACTGTTGGCCTATTTTTTGTTACCGTATTTATTTGTTGCCCCACAGAATATTTATTATTAGACACACAATGTTTTTTTATCTCCAACATAGCTTGATTGGTCACAATTGGATAACACTTACGACTATTTACGTCTAGGAACCGTTCCTCCTTTTAGAGTATCCAGGGTTCCTTCTACGACTATTTACGTCTAGGAACCGTTCCTCCTTTTAGAGTATCTAGGGTTCCTTCTAGTGGCTTCTATTTATTAAAAAAACATCCTTTAAATCAGAAGATATGGCCGTTTATGTCTCATTTCCTGTACATTCGCCAAGTAAATCCAAACATACATATAGCCCGGGGTCCGCGCCCGCTCCCGCTCCGCCGTACCCTACAAATGATGATGCATGATCTTATTCTTTGCGTTTGAATGACAAGCTGTAAGTATATTTCGCCATGTGGTTAGAGCCTATATTTTCGAAGCCCGATCTGACGCGTCCTTTAAGTCCTACAGCGTGCAGATATTGAGGCACGCAGTACGATATAAGACGAGTCATATTTAGGATTTCAACGCACAGATATGCCAAATCGGCGCCTTCGGCGAAAATCCCCGCCAGGACGTAGAGATCGGGGGTGCAGTCACAGAATGAAAAAAAATTAAATTTTATATATTTTTGTTAAATTTAAGTTTTTTTCATTCTGTTACTGCACCCCCGATTATCTACATCTTCCATATTATTCTACCAGTCAACAAATTCTTCTACATTATATAAAAAAATGTTTACAACGTGTAATTAATTTATAAATATGATTAAATGAGATCACTAACACAGTGATAAGAAAGAAGGAGATAAGCAGGAAAACGAAATTAATAATTGTTTCGTTGAGGTTAACAATTCTGCTATGAGCATGGCGCTACTTCTAATAAGAAAGGAAAGGGATGGAGTAAAAGGATTTAAAGGTAGATGGGAAGAAGAGAAAAGATACGGATACTACTGTCAAGGACGGTATAGGGGAGTGACAATAGCAGCTAGGCTGCTCCGGGGTCGCGTACCCGTAGTGGATCTGACCAATTATTGGACAGTTAGAGAAAGATCCACCCCTTGGGCGAAGATATAGGGATACATGTAGATATATTAAAGTATATAGGGATGGACAACTCATCTGTCTTTCAAGTTCTCGTCCTGTTGTGTTAGAGTTGTAAATGTTTCTCAAATTTGTTGGTCTCTTTTTATTTACATAACCAGTTTCATTAAAGTTTGTGCGTCTTTTATTAGCATTTATTTTTCAGCTCTTAGAATTCATAATGCTTCTGTATTTTCCATACATATTTCAATTGTCAATTCTAGTGTGAGTAGTTTTTGAAGTTCGAAAAGAATGAATGAACGGTGAATGGATGCTGGCTCTCTGCCAAAGCGGTGCAACAGGTGGCCTTCGTTGTTTATTTCCCGTTCAAGTTCATGTTCCTTCGAGTTGTAAAAGTTAGACGACTTATTGTCGATGCTATTATTATCTTTATCGAAAGTTTTATGGACATCGATTCTAGTAAGCTAGCTTTTCCATTCATGTACTAAGTATCTTAAGTGATCTTGCACTTTCATACATTGTATATCTGCGTCATTACATTTGTTAAGGTTTTTCATGGCTTAATAGTCCCAAGTAGGAAGACTTTAATGGATAATTTCAAATGCCTTCTTCTTGGGATGCAGATCAAACTAAACGCGTCAATGGTTTTTCACTTTGTCTCCTACTACCCAGTAAATACCTAGTACCTTATAGTCTACCAGTATTTGTGTTAGATGCTGGTTAGCTGTATACAATAAATAGATGAATAGATAGATAGAAAGATACATTTTATACTTAGGTTACAGTTGAAGAATGATGTTTCTCCAAGTCTGAATTAGACCAAACTTTCACCCCCCTCACCGTCCAATCTCCATTATATATCGGTGTTTGCACTCGCTCCCTCGCTAATAGCTTATGCCAACAAAGCTCTAGTTTAATATTCACTTAATGCTATTTGGGGTTTGTTTCTCCTCGGGCGGATTATGTAATTTTGGGACCCTTCACTGGTCCCTAAGTGGTCCATTATGTATACTCTTTATATATTATTTACCTATATTTGTCCTAACGCTTTCTCTACATTCTTCTTTTTAACGTTTCAATAAATAGAAAAATAAATAATTTATTGGATTACACAGATGTGGCCCGGAATGTGTGTGTCATCTTCCTTCTTCTTCTGTATTAATGCACACTTTTTCCAGTGTATATTACTTTTTTTAATACCTTTTTAAGGTTCCGTAGTTCTACAAGGAACTCTTACGGTTTCTCTCTGCCTGTCCGTCCGTTTTTACGCGCAAGCGCACGGTAGCCCTCACTAGAATTTCCAAACTATTAAATGTAGCGAGAGAAATTTTCCATGTGTCTAGGACACGCTAAAAGCTAACTAGAAAAAATATTTTGAGCGTAATGGGACAATAACTGTTGAAGTTATTTAACAAATACATTCATCGCGTATCAGATACGGAACCCTTAATATATAAGCGAATCTTGACACGCTCTTCGCCACTTTTTTATTTCTCTCTAAATTCAGTGTACATGAGTTCACGCCACTACTTCTACGTTGATAATTGTATTATCTTTTGACAGTACATAGGATAATTGCAATTTAACGGATCAGACATTAGGCAAAATTTGCTTTAACATATGGATGACTTGTCGGGAAATACCCAGAATTTTGTATAATATAATAATATACACATAATAACATAGACAAGATACGCAAACTAAACTAATATAAAGTGATTTAAACTAAAATGTGTACCAAGACGGGCTTATTCCATAAAGGAATCTCTACCAGCCATTCTTTACAGCACAAAAGGACATTTACTTAAACAAAAACTTGTGGGCTGAATAAAAATACGTAATAAATAAAATAGACATAAAAAATACAATTTTATATAGAAGCTGA
Organism: Charaxes varanes; assembly: GCA_024363005.1. Taxonomy (NCBI): domain Eukaryota; kingdom Metazoa; phylum Arthropoda; class Insecta; order Lepidoptera; family Nymphalidae; genus Charaxes; species Charaxes varanes. The sequence continues at coordinate 53,132,423 of JANCMC010033613.1, read as the reverse complement.
TTAAAATCTGTTGCACAAAAGCTGTTGTATTTTGCACTGTAAAGTTGGCACCCGGCATCGATGAATTGGCAAACAATTGCCGGCTTGTCGCGTCACAGTCGAGGTAAACAATCAAAACCCTAATACTTTTCCATTTACAACACTTAGGTTGCCAAAGTTGGCAGTGTTACAAAGTTATAAATTACTTCTGGCATTTATATAACAATGGAAATTATTATAAATAACATTATAGATTGGTTCAGAAATCAAAGTTTTCAGTGAAATTAAGAGTTAGCGGTTAATTTGCGATAAATTGTAGATTGATTACTGATTGGTATGTATGTATGAGATTTATGTGATTTTCTTTACTTTGATGGGGACTTTCTCTGTTTTCATATAATTTCTAAAAGTAATTTGCTTCTTGTGGTCATCATCTGATGACCTTGCTGCCATGACGATGATGGGAGAACCAACTCCTCGACGATTAGTAGTTAGGGGATATTTCATGAAATATTATAGGAATATATTATATAATCAATTTTTTTTTATTATTAAAAAAAACCTACTGTCAGATAGTCCTATTGCCCTCAAGTCAAGATCTGATGAAGGAATCCATACGAAATCGAGGGAAACTCTCAAATGTTATAGGCATATACATATTGGCTCCTTATAGTCATCATCAGACGATGTTGCTGACCCAATGGCGATGAGAGATCCAACTCCTCAACGATAAGGAGTTAGAGGACAATTTTTAAAATAGGTCGCGATAATCCCTCAATTTATAAATTATATTATTGCATATATGCATATACCTAATTGTTAACCGACCTCAGAAAAGGTGGAAATTCTCAATTAGACAAAATTTTATCTTAGGGGATATCTACTATCTATAAACTACCTTGCCATATTTCATCTTTATACGTCTCGCAGGTTTCGAAATTTTGTCTTAGATGACCTTTCGCCTTTACAAATATAGATAGCTAGATATTGCAGGTTGTATAATACTTCGCTGTTCTAAACAGAAAAAAATGTAACAATCCTCGTTGGCAGTCGGTTCACCGTCAAAGTTGTATATTATTATGCCGGAGCCAGAAGTAGCTCAAAGCGTTTGTACATTTTTGTCCTTGAAGACTACAAAGTTCTACCAAAACTTTGCGCAGTTACACAAAGTCCCCGGCCACACAACATGATCATTATCTTATGAAAGAAAGCGGTATTGGTACCCGGACGCGCTATTGAAATGCTAGCGTGGGGCTACCTTCTAATATATAATTAATAATGTACATTACAAGAGTTCTCACGTAAATTGAATATTCATCGAGCAAAATGTAGTTACAAGAAGATAAGGTATCTAATTCTTACCCAGAGGAACAAATTCGACGACTTTATCTAGTAACTTATTAAGGTTCTTACAAGAAAATGCTACAAGACTCCATTAATAATTTAATATGAATCAATATACAATGCGCTATCTAACACAGAATTTTTCAAATCGGATCCGTATGTTCCTGAGATTAGCGCGTTCAAGCAAACCAACGCTTCAGCTTTATATTAGCATAGACATAGCTGTAGAGGGGGGGGTGTGCGAACGCTCATATTTTTATAAAACATATATTATAAATATAAAAATGTATAAAAATAAAAACCACACGCACACCAATGTCAAACGATTTACACACACATATGTATACAATTTTACAACAAGATTGTGTCAAGGCGTAGTCATGACGTACTTACTGTTGTAAAACTCGTAGTTTTTCCGCATGACAATGAATACCGTGTTCGGCGCCAGTGTTTCATATAGATTGTGGAGTTCTTTAATACACGCCCATAATTTAATCACGTTTTCTTATTCAATCACAAATTACAGAATTGCTTATTGACATCCACAGATAACAGACACTAAAGTATTGACATTTACAACACTTACCATCATTGGCGATGCTGTGACCATTCTCACTATCTCTTTCTTTTTTATTAGCCTGTAATGTCCCACAATGGCGCAGTTTCAATTGACGTATTACTATCTACTAAGGCAATAGTGTAAAGTTGTCTTCTAGATTATAATATTACTAAAATTTCAAAAACATTAGCGTTTAAAGGTTAGTTATGAATTAGTCACACTTAAAACTATCAGGACACACTCAGAAGTTTTAACTTTGACATTTACTTACTTCTGACCGTCTTTTCCTAGGTTCAGAGAACTTGTTCTGATAGCTTGTCTTCTATGTGGGGTGTGAGCTGGAGACTTTTGCACCTCACGGTGATTTAGTTTAATGTTAGACCCTTGTTATATAAAAAAAGGTATCCTTAATCTATATATACGAATAAAATTGAAGGATCTGTAAGTAAGGTCAAAATTATTTTTATTAGTAATTGTATATGATTTTATACATACCTATAGCAAAGAATTAAAACATTTTTCTGTTTGTCCCGGGATTCTCCAAAACGACTGTACCCGCTATGGACGGGACTTTCACTGGTAGATAGTTGATTTTACAAGGAATGATATAGGGCATAATTTTCAAAAAAGATTCTGCACTGATCATTATTAATACCATCAACATCACTATCACCAGATGTACTTATTCACTATTGCCATATTGCATTGTTTCGGAAATACAGATATCATGAGAGCGTTCCACACCTTAGCCGCTCGTATAAGAAAAAAAGTTTTTGACGTTATGCTCGTAGAAGTTATAGTCAGGGCTGGCCTTACCATCGGCCGAACGGAGCGGCAGCTCCAGACACCGAGTCTCAAGGGGCGTCTCAGCTAGTGGTGCCTCTTAATATGCGACAGAGCCGTATTCGGTTCCGAGAAGAGACAACTGGGTGGGAGACGTCGATGAATTAGTGGCTCTTTACACCCATGTCGACCACCCAATTGTCTCAAATCAAAAAGGAAGAGGCTGCGTAGGCGTCAAGCTTGCCAGCGTCGCGGTAGTCGGAGTTTATTGCTCGCCAAACCGGTCGCTGGCAGATTTTGACGCCTATCTAAATGAAGTCAGTGCCCTCGTTCGTTGGGCCGAACCGTCGAAAGTCATCGTTGCCGGAGATCTAAATGCATTCAAATCATGAGTGGATAAATTATTGGTTTTACCTCAATCAAACACAAAATATGCGCAAAACTCCATCACAGTATGTCTTGCAAGGACATATAATAAACAACGTTACAATCTTGATTTGCTCCATCTCCATCAATTAAAAAAAGAGGCACTCTAGTTGCCAAACACATGTATACGTTGAAACACACACACATATTCGGACAAGTACATACACTCATCGTTAAGATTTTTTCTTCTGTTTCCTATTCTGTATTATTTCCTTTCTCGTCAGAGACTATATAGACTATCGGGTCATCGGCTGACAGCATCGACCTACATCGTGAATAGGACGCCTCACCTTACTCTCATATATGTATTTTTTTTATCTATATTAAAAGTATACTTCGGAAAATTGGTGATATTGAGTACTCGTGATGGTAATTCAATCAACATCCACAACGATTTTGGCCAAATTAGGACGCCATCTTGTCATGTGTCATTTTACTATAAAACGTTGATTAATAAAAAGTGGCCAAAAGCGTATCAAGACATGCAAAAAAAAAAGATGCTCCGTTTGCATGTAAAGTTCGAATTAATCATCCCCCATTTCTCGCATCTGTTTGGCATGGTGCTGAAATGTATTGCTTAGTGCTTACAATATGCCAACTAAACAATTAAGGAAGTGTAAGCAGAAATTTAATTAAATTACTTAAACCCCAAATATGTAATGAGACATTTTATGCTATGCCGTAACTGGAATGCCACAAACACCAAGCACTGCACTGATTTTCTTAAGTACGTTGAGCATTTTTTTGATACGGGTTAACCCAGTTATGAAAAATGACAAACGAATCAAACCACTATTATATAAGTACACCCACTGATGAGCCTTCGCCCATCTTGATACTGTTACGGCATCTTTGTATGTTAGATTAGAATGGAAAGGATGATTTCAACAGGCAGATTTTAAAATATTTATCCACTTTTGAATCGAAAAAGGTCTTTTGAATCGTTAGATATTTTAAAATCTACCTTTTGTATAAAACACAGACTATACATTTAGATTTAACCATACATATTGCTTTGATACTATTATTCCCCGAACCAAAACCGACTTCAGAAAACGAAGTTCTCAGTTCGACTATATGATTTTTATGTTTGTTATCTCAGAACTTTCGACATGATGTACCGATGTCTATTTTTCATATAAAAGCTGGTGCTGCCCGTGTGGACCCATTTCAATTTGAAGTCAGTTTTCTTTTTAAACAGATACGACTTAGGGGCTTTATAAAAAAAGAGGAAACTCAATTTTCACGTTTTGTTACATTTTTTATACATATTAGACTGCTACTCAATATAAAATTTGTTAAATAATTAGCGGCAAAGTATTGCGAATGAATTCTGTAATGTGACCCAAAAAAATTCAATTTAGACCATGTTTGTACACGATTGAAATTCGGTAAACGTTGTGGTCTATACACGTGAAAATAAAATTATAGCTCAAGAATATTCCGCTTGCATTCGGGACGCACACCCAATGTTTATTCTATTGCAACTGATACACAATTTTGAACCGCGTTTTGTTACAATACAAATAAAATATTAAAATTTAACCTTATAGGTTATCTATTTGATTAAAATAACAGGAGTACTTCTGAGAGGCCTAACTACCTGTCGCAGTTTTTTGATCAAGAAGATCCAAAATTTTCTATAGTAATAGAATTTTTTATTATTATTTTTTTAATTTTTTTTTTCAAATGATAGATTCTTTTTCGACTATGGTAATGGAATTACGTCACTAGTACCAAAATCGCAACAAGTGTACAAGGTGTAAAAGACATCGTACCGGATACGCATCCAATGGATCCAGTACATGATTCAGACTCCCCAGTGGTGAAATTTCTCGGCTTCGGCTTTTTCTTGAAATATGCAATTTTTTTACCATTTTTTTAACTGAATACTGTATAATATCATTATTACTATCTGTCCCAATGCGATTTTAAATCAGAAAAAATTTCTTCAATATTTTTACATCAAAGATCATCAACATTTTGTTGACGATTGCTTCCCAATGTTCACGATACATTGCGCGCTATGAATGGGATGAAAACAGCAATACCTGTAACATCTCATTTCCGAAATGAATGATTTTTGTAATTTTATTTAGGACATTCAATGTAGCCTTATCACAAATTTTGCGGTACGATGTCTTTTACACTCAGTATTATAATATGCAAATAAATTATGATAAAAAAAAGGAACACTGGCACTCCGGGAGTCCCAACAGAAGTGAAAACGTTTTGTCAAAGGTGGCGGTAACAGTGACGTTGACACTATCAAAGGCAAGCGTTTGGTGACAGTGACGTGAGTTTCACGCTTTAAGTTCACCCAAAAAGTACACAGGAAACATGAGCTCGTGAAAAGAGTTCGGTAACGTGACGTGACATGACGATGATGTGAATTCAATAGTTTTTTTCCATCTCAAAAAATGCCCACCGGACTTAAAAAAGTCTTCACATAAAAAATTACAAATAAAATACTAAAAGTATTTTTTTACTCTGGCTATCATTTTTAAATAATTTAAGCAAGATTGCTAAATCTAGTTATAACTTTATATGTTCCATGTCACACACTTAATCATAAGCTGACTAATTAAGTTTTAGGTCTAGAGTGAGGTAATACAAACAGCTTCGTTTCAACATCCTCTATCTGCCAATCTAAGAATTATTTCGATATCTTCATCCAACATTGAGATCAGCTATTTTGTCTTTTTAACTAAAACTTGTTTTTAGTTAAAAAAAAACAAAGATATAATAAAATATCATTAAAATAACATTTCAATATCACTCATCTTTTCATTAAATATAATTAAAATATGTATGTATATAATTTGTTATTATAGTGCCTTTTTTATCGAATTATAAGCGGATAAGTCGTAAATGACAAATCGTTTTTTGTGATTTCCCAAAAATCAGCTTTTTTGAGTTAGGTCACTTTATGACTAACCGTGTGATGTATCTTTTGAGATATTCGCAATTTTTTCTATGTAATATAAATTTAAACTCAAATTTTTGTCATAAATACGTGTTATGCTTAAAATAAACCAACGTTATACTACGTGACATGTACCTACGAGATAACGCTTATCATGTGGCCTAAATTTATATAAATTTCAGAGCTGGGGAGGGGGGCACAGCATAGTTGTTGTCAGCGGTGAGCCGCAAACTATTCTGCGGATATGACTGCACAAGATATATGATGGCTGAGGCTGGAAATTTCAAATTACACTTACAAAATTAACATTACAATTTGTAGGAAAACCTAAATTACTTTGCATAAATCCGAAAATAAAAACGATACAAAATCGGTGCAATGCTACACCGAATGCTACACCACCCACAACTCCCTCCAAACACTGCACTGACTTTCTGTTGCATTCACACAACTTTTAGAAACAAGCTTCATCAAGAACTATCAGAAGATCTAGATGGAAGAGAGTCTCTATCATTATATTTATGTAACTCTAAATAGTTGATATTGTAGCACTGTCTTCAGTAGAACCAAAACTGGCTCTACCAATGTCTGTCCCTTTTGCGATATCGCCGCCTTGTTGGCGCATTGGCCAAATGGTACCCAATTAGCGCAATATTGGCTACAAGTTATCACTTAAATGACCGCTACCTTAGTATATCGAAGTGCCAACATTTTTTTAATATGTGTCTGTCAATCTGATTCCACCCTCAAAATTCCGAAATCGCACGACCCGCCTCAAACATCACCAACATCACATTGAGGCATGGCACGGAGATATCGATAGTTCTGGACCTTTCGGAGGAGGTCGGATATCAAATATGAACCAGTGCTAGAATGGGTCACCCATCTAGCTCCCAGTAAGGGCAACTTAACCTAGCCGATCGCCGATGAGGCCACGATCTCTTCAATTAAGTCAAATTATATATAAGTTTTTATTAAGAATATTAAGGTTAAATTTGTTACTTTCGGTTTGTTTTTGGTCTGTTGATTCGCCCTTCTGCGCAATCTCTGGAACTATTCCAGGTAAATACTTTTCCAATAATTTTATATAGCACGTCAGTGTAGGGGTTGAGTATGAACGTCATCTGTCAATCTGAATTTTTTGGTATTTTAAAATAATCTTTAGGCTTTTCAGTTATTTCTGTGCTTTTATAAATTCCCTGATAGTAACAAAACAAAATATTAACCCATCTGGCGGTTTTCGAGATTAAGCGAGACTAAGGATTTCCGATTGATTTTTAAATGCCAAATTTTGAGATAATTTAATTTTTAAATTTTAATTAATTAATGAGCTTGTTATAAGCATTTCTACTTTTTCGCCTAATTTTACGCAGACGAAGTCGCGGGTAACAACTAGTATATGATATTTCTTATAAATCTCTCAGAGCTTAAAGGGGTATCGAGGCTACACATCACATGTCATCTTCCTGGCGTCATCCCCGAAATCCCCGTCATCTCGACAATCTCACGACTAACATCATTCAGTGATATTAATCGGGATTTTATACATTCCATTTTCTTCTTCCCTTTATTGTTTTAATAATATCAATAATTCATTTACTATTTCTTCATCATGGACTACGAGAAAGCCTTCGACTCCATCGAGACCTGGGCTGTTTTGGAGTCTCTGCAGAGATGTCAAATCGACTGGCGATATATCGAAGTGATGAGATGTCTCTACAACGCTGCGACGATGACCGTTCAAGTCCAAGATCAGCGGACAAGACCTATTCGGCTCCATCGTGGGGTGCGACAGGGGGATGTGATATCCCCGAAACTGTTCACGAACGCGATGGAGGACGTCTTTAAAACCCTAAACTGGATAGGACGAGGCGTCAACGGCTAACTGTGAAAAAATTGACATACAAAACATATAATCAATTTGCTAAACGAGCGCCTAGAGACATGCCTTAACTTGCGTGTTTCTTAGGTAAGAAAAGAATTAATGAGCAGTATATTAATTAAGTGATGTTTCTAGCAAGTTATTGACACCCTTTCTGGACCCTCCATTTTCCCCAGTGATACGTTGTACGGATATACGTTGCCCAAAGTCACGTAACAGTGCTTTAATGCCCTAATCCCCGCCTCACACTCTACCTCCCTCGCCTCTGACTTTGCTTTTAAAGGCTTTTAAAAAGTACCTATATGTTACTTAGGTCTTAGAACCCTTTTACTCCACCCTTTTCTCTTACTCCTGCCTTTCTAATTAGAGGTAGCGCCACGCTTTTAGCCGTATTGGGCCAGCATATACCAGTACAAGTACCTTTTTCTCAAATGAGATCGGCGTGAAGTGGCGGCAATGCTGTCACGTCAAGTTATGGTATTGTTGGCCTGAGCCTATGGCTGGCTCCGTCCATGAGTAAATTAACACCCACCAAACACTGTTTATTTTATTTAGTTGGCATTCTTTGTTTCCGAGATTGATAGGGCCAATCCTGACGATCTAGGATTGGTGCACAACTATCAACGGAGGTGTACACAAACAACCATCTTTACAAATTGTAAGGTCAATGACGATGATAATACCTGTATATAAAGGTATATATTAACATTTCTCATGATATACGTAGTTTAAGTAGATTCATGCACATGGCTAGTGTTTTTGTGACTCAACAAATTTTCCGAATGACGATCTGGATAAGTTACGTAATTATACGTACTAGACCTGGTGGTCGAATTTCCGCCACAATTCTTTAAATTCGCGTACTATATGTTTATTTAAAGCTGTATACAAAATTTCAATTGTTTGTACAATGACATTGTAATATTTGACTATTATTATTTTTACCGTTGTTAAGACATGAGCTCCCACGTTAGTTTATGTCATAATCCACAGGTGTTTCGTGATTCTCAAGAAATGTGCGAGACTCGAAAACGAAGGATATAATTCCCAGACTTATTTGTGCAACAGGTTAGTTAGTTAGTCTGGAAGCCGCAATGGGAGTGGGACCAATTTAAAGGTTTATATGGGGAATTGAGAAATTCAGGTCCTCAGATGGCAAAATGTTTGGACGACTTAAAGAGGATGACAAGAGGTAGCTGGATGTGACTGGCAGGAGACAGAGGAGAGTGGCATAACAGAAGGTTGACCTATATCCAGCAATGGACATTAAGAGCTGATTGTGATGACCTTTTTTTATTTTAGTGTTTTCATATATTATCTTTATCTTATATAATTCGGAAGGAACGTAAAACAGTGGGACCCGATTAATGTCACTGAGTGATATTAATCGTGAGGTGGCAGAGATTGTGGGCGTTCCGAGGATGACGTTAAGCGTTAACTGGTCTTCTAAATTCCTCCCACCGCCACATCTTCTATAATCTAAGCGGACCTTGGTACTAGACTGGAATAACGATGGGTAGAAGAAGAGAGACAGATAAATGGTTTGTGCACGTTAGAGAAATATACCTTAACAATATATATGATGCATTCCCTCTGCCTGTTGCAAGTTGTACTCAATAATGTCACTTGAAGATCGCCGTCAGTTGCTTGATATGTGTTTCCTACATAAGATATGCACTAATAATATTGATTCCCCTGATTTAGTTTTAAAATTAAATCAGCTGAATGCCCCGGCGAAGCGCACACGGCACACCACCTTGTGTCTGGTTCCTTCTGTGCGTACAAATTACTGTCAGAATTGTGTAACTTGCAGGCTTCGTAGAAAGTATAAGAAAAGTTTCAATGTCTTTGATCCTGTCTGTACCACCGATGCTACATTCAAAAGTGAAGTGAGGAAAAAATTAAACACATCTTCATAAAATTGCACACGCACACACACACACAAAAACACACACACACACACAAACACACACACTCACGCACACGCACACGCGTATTATATTCTATCTATGGCAGCTCTTAAAAAATAGTTAAAATTGCAAGTTATTCATAAAGAAAATCTGTTTTTGGCTTAAGGTAGTCTTAATTAGTCTAAGTTTCTTCCTTTTTCTAAAATAAGCTGTGGATTTTTGTTTAATAAATAAAATTAAAAAAAAATTAAAAATAATCTATAGTTATACTCCGGACCAAATTTCTGAACATCTACATATACCTGTCAGCGCCGCACTCCATCAAGCGACGAAACGTGACCATGGTGATGGAAGCAACTTACCCAAAAACTGTGGAGTCACGATCCTCAGCAATGAGGGAGCGATTAAGAAGAGAGAAGAGGGTTATACCCCGCCATGCTATCTCTTTGCCTACACCCAATACAAACTTGCGAATAACATCTTATACCTACCGTTATCCCGGTCTAGTACCAGGGTTTGCTTAAATTGCAGAGGATGTGGCTGTGGGGCGAGTTAAGGTAACTGGCCACTGTCTGAACTTTTTTTTGATATATATATTACAAGGGGCAAACGAGCAGGCAGTTCATCGCGCCGGCTCAATTCGTCTATAGACCAAAAGGACTACAACCATGGCTCTACCTCTAATTAAACGTCAATCCGGACCGCCATATTCTCTACAATCTCACGTTCAATATCACTCAGTGACATTAATCAACACCAATGTGTCCAAAGCAGTGTGTTTTACGTGCCTTTCGATACACGGATGAGGTCAAATATTTTAAAACCAGTGTTAGAATGGGTTCGAAAAAAGCTTTCTAATTATTACGAAATCAAATTTTTTCTCAAAATATTATTTTATTAATGTAATAATGGAACAGGCTTATATTACAACTAAGGGCAATAAAGATTTTTTGACTTGTAACGTAAATGTAAAGTCTTATATTTTGACTGTGCAGTATATATGCGTATGTGTTACATCATAACTTGACCATTTGTTATACGGACTGTATCAACAAACATACTGACAGGCCGCCCCGTTTATATCGCCGCACTTTTTTGACCCATTTCCGTGACAAGGTCGCCCCAGTATTGTAGTTCTAATCGACTTCACGGTAAGTTGACAAGTAAAATAAGTGGACTTATCAACTGAGCGATCCTAACCAACGGATATAAACATATCACTGCACTTTTTTCACCCACTTCTGTGAAAAGGTCGCCCCAGTATTGTAGTTCTAATCAACTTCACGGTAAGTTGACAAGTCGAATAAGTTGACTTATCAACTAAGGGATCCTAACCGTTTATATCACTGCACTTTTTTGACCCACTTCTGTGACAAGGTCGTCCCAGTATTGTAGTTCTAATCGACTTCACAATAAGTTGACAAGTCGACTAAATGGGCTTATGAACATAGGGATCCTATCCCTGAAAAATAGGGATCTTTTAGGGATAGGATTCATAAGATCCTCGTTCCTAAAAACCTTTATCAACTCTACTCACCAACAAAACTATGCAGTGCTTTTTCTTAAAGAATATTTCCCGTTAATCTTCCTGCTAAGCTTAAATTAAAAGCTTGTGTTAGGAGTGGGTGCCTCAATACTTCAGCGGTGTTGAGGTTTGAATTGGGTACCTTGCACATTTAATTTGATCCCTTCTACCATTGGGCTATTAAGGCTCTTAATTCTATTATGATCTACGTCTCTTAAAAACAAAGTCTAAGTCGAATAAAACTTTCTACTTACAATGGGTCACCCATCTATCACCCGGCCGCGATTAGAATTGCTTAACCTAGGGACCGACTTCTTAAATCAGACAATAATGACTCATAGACCTTAGACGGAGTACAATAGAACTAGTAGAGTAATAAAAAAGAAATATATCATAAACATAATATAAAATTTTAAAAGGGCACGGATATTTAGGCTGACTTGATTGTCCCGTTCGCGCAGTGGGCAATACCTTGCCTTCCGCTACTCGGATCGTGGGTTTAATTTCCGCCTCGAGTCTGGGTGTATTATCTAGAAATGTATTTCAAAAAATATTTATTTGTGTATAACGGGAGACTGTTACCACACACAGTGTGTACACAGCCATTAAGTTGTCTATCTTAGGAACAGACGTTCGTCTGTCATATACTTATATGTATTTATATTTAGCTGTGGTGAAAATTGGTTAGGAAAAAAAACCTTGGACGGAAGATTTCCTTATTGATTTTCCACCTGATATATTTCCAAGAATGTAATCAAGAGCTTTCACCGCATTCCGCATTCACCTTTTTGTTATTGAAATGCAAGACGCGATCAAGTGCGCAGTAGAGCAGTGCAGGATTCAAATTTCTGGAATACAGGATCCTTGTTGTTGCACAGTTTCTAATTGGTATTGTTCTAAGGAGCTGAGTACGCTTGTGGCGAGGTGATTCAAACAGTTTGTCTAATTGTGCAATTCCACGAGCTTAATATAATGAGCTTTTACTTGTAGTTTTGTTTTAAAATAATATTATGTTATATATATTACAAGGTGCAAATGAGCAGGCAGCAGGCACTTCAATGCCTACCGACGCCCATGGACATCTGCACGAACAGAAGGCTAGCAGATGCGTTGCCGGCCTTTAATGACAAATTTAGGTCACCGGGAAGTTCCTGCATTTAATGATTTTAGGCCACCGGAACTCTCACAAACCGAACGAAACGCGACAACAATACCATCACTTGACGTGACACCATTGCCGCCACTTCACGCTGATCTTATGTGAGAAAGATGTACCGGTACCCGGACGCGCCGACCCAAACCGTTTACAGACCAAAAGGATTAGAAAGGAGAAGAAAGACAGGTAAAGGAAACCCTCCTAAGCTGTTAAAGCGATTTGTATAAATTTTGCGTAAATTCCAACGGGTTCGTAAATAATGTTACAGTGCATTTTAATAAAGGTACGGTATTGAAATTTTTTTGCTTTATAATAGTCTTTTATATTTTATTACTACCTTATCTTACCCATATATGTTTTTATTTCGCTAAAATATTAAATTTCCCTAGAAGAAGTATTAGAACCCGAAAGTTAAATCCCAATTTTTTTTATTGAGACTTATTCTCTGTTTTCGTTGCTCGAGGTAATGAAATATACTTCCAATTCCAAACTTTTTCAGGTATCACTCCTACTTGGCGTAGAATTTCAGGTCCCACTGTCTTACGTGCCTTCAGAAACACGGTGGAGGTCGGATATCAAATATAAACCAGTGCTAGAATGGGTCACCCATCTATCACCCAGTTGCGCCCAGAGCAACTTAACTTAGCGATTGTCTCAAATGCCGACCACTGATTAGGCCACAACATCCTCGAAATATTGTTAACATATTTTTTAAAAATTAACAAGGTTTTGTCATAGTATAACGTCTTATAAACCGACGAACGCCTGCTGCAGACACGAAAAATCGTGAGTCATGTAGTTCTACGAAGAAGCCGTATAGTTACGCTCTAACCGTCCGTCTGTCCGCCCCGTACAATTTAGAACAAAAATGCATAAATTTTGATACAGTTGTGTACTGAGGCCCTAGCACGAACATTTCGAACCGTTCACATTGGAAGATTCGACCGTATTTATGAAAATATTCCTGCTAGGCCCAAAGGAGACAAGTATTTACCGTGCCATGGTTTTAATCAATGCTGATGCAATTTGACGCTAAGGAGGGTCCGATGTGGGCCCAGCACGACGACCAGGAGGCTAGTAGACGCGTTGCCGGCCTTTAATGACGAGCTTAAGCCACCGGGAAATCTCACAAACCAAACGAAACGAGATAACAATACCATCACTAGACGTGACAGCATTGCAGCCACTTCACGTCGATCTCATGTGAGAAAAAGGTACTGGTATCCGGACGCGCCGGCCTATTTCGGCTACAAGCTTGGCGCTACCTCTAATTAGAAAGACAAGAGTAGGGGAAAGGAATGGAGAAAAAGGTATCCTAAGGGAAGGGTGGTCACAAGTCCCGGGCACTGATATGGTTCCGGTTCCTGCCTCTGCACCGCGATGAACCCGGGATCTGCACGATGAGTCCATGGAATGCTAAGATATATCTCGTCTCGTCTCTAAGGGGAATGAAAAAAAAAAGAATTTAACACGGTCCTGCAGTTTTTGAGTTTTAACGAGACTAACGAACAACGATCAATTTTTGTTTAGATCGAAGCGTGATGCCATACGCAACGATGACTATGATGTGGAATTTAATAAACATTCCAGAACACATACATAATAGCGAAAGTTCACAAAATCTTGAAAACCTTAGCACGTACAATTATGAAATTCGGCAAGGACAAAGTTTGTAGTTAGTAGACATTTATTAAGAACTGAGACTTTAATTAAAGGTAGCGCCATGCTCGTACCTGAATTGGGTCGGCGCGTCCGGGTACCAGTACCTCTTTCTCACATGAGATCAACGTAAAGTGGCGGCAATGCTGTCACGTCTAGTGAGTGGGGTTGTTGTCGCGATTCGTTCGGTTTGTGAGACTTCCCACCAATAAAAAATAATAAATAATTTAAAGAAACCGGTAAATATCTTTTTCAACATAAATATATTACCCTCCTTCTCACACAAGATCGGCGCGAAATGACGGCAATGCTATCACGTCGGTATTGTTGTAGTGTTTCGTTCGGTTTGTGAGACTTCCCGGTAGAATAATCTCGCCGTTAAAGGCCGGCAACGCATCTGCTAGCCTTCCGGTGGTGCAGATGTTCTTGGGCGTCGGTAAAATCTCGTATCAACCGCCGGCTCGTTTGCCCTTGGTACAGTTATATATTGCATATACATTTTTTTTGGCATCATTAAATAATAACAGTTTTATTATTTAGGAGTGATTGCCGTTTTTAGGGTTCTATAGTCATACAAGGATCTCTTACAGATTCGCTCTGTTTGTCCATCGATCTGCTCGCTCGCCCGTCCGAAAGTCCGCCCGTCCGAAATGCTTGAAATTTGGTACAGTTATATATTGCATATACATTTTTTTTGGCATCATTAAATAATAACAGTTTTATTATTTAGGAGTGATTATGGACAACTGCAACACCAGGGGGATCGCAGATGCGTTGCTGGCCGGCCTTTGAGAAATGAGTATGCTCTTTTCTTCATCAGTGGCCTAAATTTGAGTCAATCGCTAGGTTAAGTAGCTCTTACCGCGGCTGGGTGATAGAGAAGTGACCCATTCTAACATTAATTTTCAAATATTCGACCTTTTCCGTGTTTCGTAAGGCACGTTAAACGGTGAGTCCCGATTAATGGCACAGTAATATTAGTCGTGAGATTTTGGGGGTTCCGGGAGGTATTTCCGCTTTCTAATAATAAAGTCCATTTACTGGTCATCGTTTTGAACATTTAGAAGACTTTATTTATATAGGAGTTTCCAATTATATTTATAAACTTAAAAAAATAATAATATGTAAAGTTGAATAAATATTTACTATATATTATTATTCGTTATAGAATCAATATTAATAGCCATATGATCAATATTAATATCATTATATATCTACTTTCTACCTCGGCTGGCCTGTTGGCGCATTGGGCAGGAATCCTGCCTTTTGCTGTGGACGCCTATCGAGTCTGGGTGTATTATCTATGTGTTTATTTACATATTTCTGAAAAAAATATTTGTGTATAACAGGCGTCTGTTACCTATAACACAGGCGTTAAGTTGTCTACCTTAGGAACAGACGTCCGTGTGTGACATAGACCTGTATAAAGTTGTTAACTTTAAAAAAAACTCTGTCTATTTTTTGCTCTTGTATTTAAGTGCACCATATAGTTAAATCATACTGGTATACTTACTACGTTAAAAGTTCAACCAACTTGAAGGAATTCTTGCTACAAGGCTCCCCGCTTCGAAATCAAACTTTCTAATTTGGGAAGAAGTGCACCTTTGACCGTGAATCTAATTTTACCACTAAAAGTGACTCTCTTATTGATTTCACATTCTATATATGCAAGCAATATATTCCAGTTTTTTATAAGTGTGAAAGTTTTTATATTTACATTTTTGTTTAACTGATGATGCATAATTGGCTGAACGGATTTAAAATTTGCCACACTGTTCACAACTTGTACTTTTTAATCGCGGTAAAGATTAGGCACGGTCAATGTTCTTGTCACGGAGTCCGGTTCAAAGTCGGAAGCATACATGTACACGCAGACCTAGTCACGTGCAGATGTTAGTAGATTATAAAATACATTGCGGACTACGGATTATACCTAATATTACCTTTCTTTTAAGCCTAACCGAAAATTATAGAATATGCTAAGTGTTTTATCTGGTCCCAATAAAGGGCACATTTCTACAAGTTTGCCAACAACTTTTCTTACATTAATGTAGGTTTATTATTAATGTTTTTCTGTGGCCTTTTCTGTCTCCCTGACATGAACAAATTTTTCATGACGTGAAAGTGTAAAAAACCTTAATAAAGTTAATAAACATTTGGTGAAAATTCACACGATATGCAGATAATCTTTAGTCTGTTCAAGCAAGTAATAAAAGTGTGTTTTTTACGAGAGTGCGCCTTTATTAGCAGTTATTTGACAAAGGCATGTCTATCTATATAAGCCCCCATTCGCAGGAGAGCATTTGTACCGCGCGTTGTAAAAATGTTCAAATATGAACTCCCAAGTATCTGTTGACACGAAAGCGCTTTTATAAAGCAACACTTTTTATCAAGCAATATTTTATTTTTAACACTACATATATATACGCTATATTTTTGTATTGACGACGCTGAAAAAACGTCAACGCCAAGATTTAACGCAACGTTTATTTAACTCTCGTGCGAATGAGGGCTAAGTGTCTTAATTTTATCCGTCTGTCCATCTGTAGTCTATCCATGGTAGTCTTCTCCTCTGGTTTATGTAAAGTTCCTTCCATCTCCTACATAATATTTTCGTACATAACAATGTAAGTAGTAAATATATTTCTCATCAAAAAAATCGAAACACCTTACAAGTTTATGTTTTGTAAAAATTATTAGAAAAATGTGTATATTTAGGAATATATGTCAAAAAAAACGGAAGTGTTTCGATTTTACTGATGAGAAATATATAATTTATTTTACTGTATAGTTTTTGCAAGGGAGTCAATTTTTTAAATTGCTACAAAAATGAAACAAACGAAATATTAACAATATCTACATTTAATTAATAAATAGACAATTCAGACATGGACTTTGGTGCTCGCAGAATTATACTAGCCCATCATTTAATGATCGAATGATTCAGTAATCATGATCGCTCTAATAAATAATCATAATCATAAATAATCTCTAAGCCATACGTATATTTTATTAAGTACATGCATATTTAACTTTCTTTGGAAAATACAAGGTTTCCCACGACATGCCCGATTATGAAGATACCACCCTTAACACGAAATATAAATAAATAAAGGTAACAATGCAATAAAATTCAACGTGTTCTTCATGAAGTGATTAATGAATTTATACTCGTTACGTATCGTTCATCCCCAACTTGATTGATTTTCAACCAATCAATTCGCTCTTACATAAAATTAAATTAGATCATTAAAAGGTAGCCAAGAATCTTATTAGTTACACATTACATTGTCCACGTGTATAATATACTAGTAGTTGAATTCTTGAATTTCATTAAGCATTTGTTGTGCGTAGTCTTTTCTACATGAATAAAACAATTCTACACTATTATTAGAATTGTAGTCACCGTATCTTATATAAGAGTTATCTTTTGCCCTACAATATAACATCAAATATATATAGGGTAAATTGTAATTTTATCACTGAGTTGAAATTGGAGTGGATTTCACTGGAGCAACTTTAGGTCAAATACTATTTTTTATTCAAAAGTTCGTACACTTTTCACATTTCCTTAAACACAACATGTCATCGAATGATCTATCCAATCGCTTAGCTACTCAGCTATCCCAAGACATGCCCATGCCCTTGAAACTCTACAAGGAACTCATTGAACAACGAGAAATATCTCGTCGCAAAATTGTTCACGGCAGTGTATGTCTTAAACTGTAGGAATAATACGATATATTATATTCGTCTCAGTTACCTCGTGTTTTATAAACAGCAGTTGAATTCTCTTTCGTATTCATTTCACGAATAATTATTTGAAGATGAACCATTGTTATAAAGTTGGAACTTTAAGGTGTAAATCGTTTGCTACAGTTTTTACGCTCGGCATATTTATGTTCGATCTGTTATGACGCATGTGAGATTTTACCAAATCCGAATTGACAAGTGCAGCCATAAGACTTAGCTCTCCAGCTAAAACTGTTGGACCCGACAGACGTTGTTCCAGCTGTTGACTACAGCGCCATCAGTCCGGCGATTTGTGAATCTAAACCATTCAAGGCGCCACCCAAACGCATACAGAAAAATTCATTCAAAACGATGCAGCCGTTTAGCAGGAATTCAGTGACATACAAACGTATAGTAGAATTATATATACAAGGTAGATTTGTAATTTTTCACCTGGCACAGCTTTTTACTCTAAAGCTTATACTATTGTCTAATTAATTTACTTTTAGAGCACTTCTACTACTATTGTGCGCGGCATGCGGTTACACATAATTGTAAGATCAACGTCTAGAATGATGTCCTGTTCCGTCGCTGCCTACGTCAGCTAGGAAAGGCAAGCGCGGCATGCTGCGTTCGTCGTGACGCTCATCGCAACGTTGTGCGTTACGATGGAGACACCAAGAGCTCTTGCAAGTTTAAACTAAGTCGCAAGAAATATGAATATATACAGGACTGTGTGACACATTGACGTCTGTTCCTAAGGTAGAGAACTTAATGCCTGTGTTATTGACATAAATATAACGCATAGAAAACTGAAATCTCCGACCCATCTACCTTTATAGCCTTTGTGGCGGCAATGATGTCACGTCAAGTATATGTGTATTGTTGTCGCGTTTCATTCGGATTTTGAGACTTCCCGGCGGCCTAAACTCGTCATTAAAGGCCGGCAACGCAGCTGCTTGTTTCTTGGTCGTGCAGATGTCCATGGGCGTCTGTAGGCACTTAGCTGCCTTCTGCCTGCTCGTGACTGTTTTTCCGTAAAGTGTACTACAAAATTGCTCTTCCTCTTTATATCGGTAAGATTCGTATCTGTTGAATTTCATAAAAATTTTGCTCCGATCTGGAATGTCTATACGGTGAAATTCAATAGCCGTGTCCTGACTCACTTTACATCTCCTCATCTTCTTTATTTATTTAATTAGGGTCTTTCTAGAGCTTACTATTTATTTGACTGGCTCGCTGGCGCAGTGGGCAATGACCCTGCCTTTCGCTCCAGGGGTCATGTTTTCGATTCCCGTCTCGACTCTGAGTGTATTATAAACATGGTATTTCTCGGTTTTCGAAATGGATTTTGATGTTAAATTGTTTTTAAAAATGTTTTATTATTTATGTTGCAAAGGCCAAACGAGCAGGCGATAAGTGAATACCAACTGCCATGGACTTCTGCACCACCACAAGCCTCGCAGATGCGTTGCCGGCTTTTAAAAAGGAGTTTAGGCCACCGGGAACTCTCACAAACCGAACGAAACGCGACAACAATACCATCACTTAACTTGACAGCATTGTACACACTTCAGGCCGTCCTTATGTGAGATATATAAAAATGAACCCAAAATGTGTTGCTAAGCGCAAAGCTCGAGTATAGTGGCACCGATTTTGCAATTTTTTTTTTATAATATTATTTGAAGTACGAGGATATTTCTTATGGAGAGAAAAATTAAAAAAAATGCCTCAAATAGTCTTAAAACAACACTTTTCTATACTTCAATACAAACGATTCCTAACACCATACCGTGTAGCACCATACAGTTCAAGTGTTAATAGAGAGAAGTTATTGTTCAGTAATTGGGACCGCCAGTTTATTTTAGTAACAACCATCTATTTTTACATAATAACGGTGATAATTATTGTCAAATGGCCCTAGAAGCAGACCAGCAGCCAGATGGGCCAACGACATCCGATTCACAACTGGTACACGATGGATTGGGTTAGCCCAGGATAGACAACTGAGGCGTAAAGGGAAGGAGACCTATACCCACCAGTGGATCAACATAGTTTGAGAATAATACAGCTTTACAATAAACTTCCTATACATATAAGACGCATGCATTCACTCAATACATTCAATATATTTAGGATATATATAGGACTGGCCCGTTGGCGCAGTGGGCAGTGACCCTGCCTTTTGCTGCGGGGTCGATTCCCACTTCGAGTCTGGGTGTATTATCCATATGTATGTATTTATATATATACAAAAAAAATATTTGTGTATAACAGGCGTCTGTTACCTATAACACAGGCATTAAATTATCTACCTTTGGAACATACGCCCGCGTGTCATATAGTCCTGTAAAAAAAAACATTTTAAAGAAAGTAACTAAGTTGCATAATTACAGAAAGCAAGTAATATTATAATTTTAACCTTTAATATTTGTTGTAAACTATCACACGTTCATCCAAGTAGGGTTGGCGTCAGAGAAGCGGCCAGCCGTATAAAGTTTTAACCAAATCTCTGAGTTGAAAACCTCATGTGCCGACCCTGCTTTAGTATGGGATAAGGCCCGGGAGATATTTGCTGTTACTGACTGTGTTGAAACCTAAGTTTTAATGTAGCCTCAATCCTTTCTTAGATACGATGTAAAACGTTAGATCCGCCGATTTGGAGCCAGACATAACTCAAGGTGTTTGTACATTTTTGACCGTAAAGTCAACAATGTACGACAAAACTTTGTGAAGTTACACAAAGTCCCCGGCCACACTACATGATCATTGCAATGATTTTATTTATTTATTAACATTAGACATGACAACAGTATAGTTAAAAAAAAAGAAACAATTTTACACTTTTATTACACAATGATAATGCAAATGAAGCTATATCTGGCTCCGACATTATAGGAACAATAGTTAAAAGTCTCAGAATCAGACTCCGAGGATGACGTCAGATGGCTATCGGTCATCTTAACTCGCCCCGCAGCCAAATCCTCTGCAATCTAAGCGGACCCGAGATAACGCTAGGAAGAAGAAAACTTATTTTAGTTTACTTAGATATTATTTCTGTCTTTTATTTATTAGTTTAATAATACCGCGATATAACAACCAAAAAAGTACATAGTATATGTTGCAATACTGTATTGCAAAACTGTCTTGTCTCACTTGACCTAATTATATTAAATTACTATCTTAGTGAAATGTAGTTGTAATGTGGCATATATTTTTACAAAAAGTAGATAGAGTGTCTACAGTTTAAAAATGCACGCTCCTCCAAAGTACTTATCTCTATATAAATTGCGTGTAGACGCCAAAACGTAAGCTCATCAATGTCATCATTGCGGGTACAGTGCGTTTACAATAAAAACGTTGCATACATACAAGCTAGGGCTGCAATTATTTAGTGGAGGGACGTGCATTTTCAGACTGCAACATCTTCACACGTCTTGACATAAAAATACGGAAGTATAATATATAAGAGATAGTATATAAGGAATATTTGAATTTGACTTCAGATGATGTGCAACTTCGATTCGAATTGATTAGTTCGAAAATACTCAAAATCTCAGATTTTATCAAAATCCTCAGCAAGTTAACGCGTCGTTCTGCATTCTTTTATAAATGGCTGCACGCACGTAAAAGTGTCACGTTCCACCTGAGCTGGGAGCGCGGAACGAGCGATACACGATCGACTTAAGAGTTCGGCGTTATCACGTAAAATGTCTGGCCGTAATCAACTTTACAGACAAGCAATTTTTTTTTAGCATTAAACTATATTAATTGAGCAACATATTTAAACAGACCGCCTCCACTCACTTCAGTTCTTAAATGGTACAGATAGTTGGTTCCATTGCTCTTACTTAATCGCCATTAAATATTATGCATTAGAAACATTATTGCTGATACTATATACTATATACCGTTGTCTCTGGTATTTATTTATTTATATTAAATTTTTATTTACATTAAATTATTCATATAATACTAGCTTTTACGCGCGACTTCGTCCGCTTAAAATTACAATGGCTCTTAAATGTCCTTAACGTGCTTAATCTGGCCCTATCGAAGAATCTTTTCTTAGCTAATGTCTAATAACTATATAAACTCCCTCCTTATCAAATTTCATAGTGGTACGTCAAGCAGTTTTAGAGATTTCGTGTTAGCTTTCGTATTAGGATTATCTTCATATGTATATATAATTCTACTGTAAGTGTGCATGTCACTGAACTCCTTCTATACGGCTGGATCGATTTGCATGATTTATTTTAGTGTATTCGGGTGGCTCCCTGGATGGCTTAGATTCATAAATCAGCCCGGCAGATGGCATTGGAGCCGATATCTAGGTTATCTTTTTATCGATTTTTAGGTTCCGACAGGACAATGACTACCGGATCCGCTTGTAGATTATAATTTATTAACAAAGAGAAAATTTGTGCATCACTGTAATCCGAAAGTGTAGAACCTTTGACACTGGCCAAGCAAAAAATTTGGCAGAAAAAAAAATATTCACCTCAAAAGGCCGCCCATAAATGGGGGGTGTGTGAAAACGAGCAAGGGTTCGTCAAAAACTTTGTGACGTCACAATTATGTCCAAATTAAAAAAAAAAAAAAATTATAAACTACTGTTTTCACACAAGCCACTAGTCACATATCGATATATCGTTGCGAAAAAACTGTGCAGTTAAACCGGGCATTCTTAGAGCACCGTGAAGAACTGCCGAAATGAGCGATGGCCATCCAAACGCAACGACAAAACTGTGCAGTTTAATCGACAACGATTTTTCATACACACGTATCGATAAAACTGCGCATTTTAAACTGCATAGTTTTATCGCAAGGATTTATCGATACGTGTATAGCGGCTATAAGGGTGGGTTTCGAAAATGTGACAACCTGTGAACCCAAAAAAAAAAGGTAAAATGTATTTGTATAATTTATTTTAAGTATATTAATGTAATGGTGAATATTTTATTTTTTTTATATTAAAATATTACCAACTCTATTCAGATGTAGTTTAAGCAATTATCCACATCTCTTATTTAGTTAGGAAGTGTATATGTTATCGGCCAAACAAGATTTTAGGATAAATCAGTTTTGCCTAGGCCAAACCGATTCGTCCCTTTACGCGCTACACTTGGAATTTTCTCCTTATCTAACTTTGTATCGCTCTGTATTTACACGGTTTGCCAGTCAAGTTACTTGTGTATAGAAATAAATGAAAAATGTCACGCAAGAATGGTATACAACATTCATAATAAACTCGTACGTATGGGGCACTGCCCAACAGTAACAAGTTAGATAAAGAGAGAATTCCAAGTGCAATACGTGACAAAACGGTTTGGCCTAGGTGAAACTACTTTATCCTAAATCGGGTTTAGGCGGTAACATATACACGAATACAAAACAAGATGGACCGGTGCAGAATCATAATGCGCTTTTTTTCTACCTGTTATATAACTTTTTACACACAAATCTACATAAAGAAATCATCTAAATCTAGCATAAAGGTTCTAGAGATATTCTAATTTTGTAAGGAACTAGCGACCCACCCCGGCTTCGCACGGGTTTTCATCTTAAAAACAAGTCGTGCTCTTAACATGAAGTTGGTTAAAATCTGATGTTACATAGAAAATTATTTAACACCAAATAATGCACGTAACGTAAACAATTACTCACACATAACACCCACTATTCTATAATTAACTACAATTTTCTGTGTAGCAAGCTTGTATGGGCGTTGCTGAATTATATACTCTTTTTACAGTTATGTAGTTTAAAAGGAAATTAATTTAACTATCTTTATATTAATATGTAAGCAGAGGAGTTCGTGGCCTAATCAGTGGTAGGCATTTGAGTCGATCGCTAAGTTAAGTTGCTCTGGCTGCGACCGGGTGATGGATGGGTGACCCATTCTAGCACTGGAACGAGAATTGCGTGATTTACAATAAAATTAATTTTGTCAGGTGGCAGGTGTGTAAAATAGTGGGTCCCGATTAATGCCAGTGAGAGAGATTAGTGGTGAGAATGTAAAGAGGGTAGATGACAAATTCTAACACTTTTTCAAATATCCCATCTCCTCCGTTTTCCGGAAGGTTTGTAAAGAGTGGGTCCCGATTATTGTTACTGAGTGATATTAGTCGTGAGGTTGTGAGGGTTCCGGTTAATTTTTTTAGGTGGACTACTAGTTTTAGCCGTTTCTTGACAGCACGACACTGGGCACCATGAAGCTGAGGGGCTGCAGACCTGGCGCTAGTATGTTGGCGGGCGAGGGCGGCATGCCGTAGGAGGAGTCTCGGCCGGGTATTGCGAAGTCGTCCATCTCGTTATTCAGCATGATACCCAGGCTCCTAGACCGTCTTTGACAGCCCCAACTGTAAAATTGTGTAAAAGAATTATCTGTATAATTCGCATGTATATACGTAGTTTCACACTGTCAGTCCGCCCACAAGGTGGTCTGAGCGAGATAGCACTAACTTCATCTCACTCCAGAAAGAGTTAGCTATCTCGCTCACTATGCACACTAGTGCCAGCCCCATTTAGTTGTGCCGTCGACGTCCGCGGTCAAAGACGTCGCTATGCCACTCGTTTTGTATCATCTGTCCGCAACAATACTCATTCCCAAAGGCCGGCAATGCATCTGCGGCTTTTGTTGCAGGTGTCCATGGGCGTTGGTAGTCAAAGTAATGGCTGACTCTATCAAGTAAAACCTTACAAATATTATCAGTAAGGAAGGTTATTATGTAAGGAATTAAATCTATAAGCAGTACATTCTGTTATAACACAACCTTAATGCAGGATATGCTCAAATAAATAGTAGTTATCGTTAAGTGAAAAACTGATCTGATCTTCGTCTTCTCGTGTATGATCTCCAATTGAGGTAATGCCTTTTAAATTATTCCTAGCGTTAAACGCTTCATTCATTTTGCCCGGCCCATGACTAGTTTAGCTGGGAATTCCAGATAGCTTTGTACTTCCTTCCTTCCTTCCTTACTTCTGATGATCCCTAGTCACCATTCAGCTGCCTTTGTAGGTTGTTTCCGGTACGCAGCAACTAACTGCTGGAACAATCTTCCTCCACCATTTAAAGATCTTATATCGATTAGGACTTTCCGATTAAAATACAAAAAATTTTTGCTAAATACTCAGATATCCTCTTAATATTTTATATTAGTATGCTCATAATATCTTTGAACAACCTTATTCTTTCAAGAAAGATAGTTACACTCACACTTAGACACTGGACACACACACCTACACCCACCTGCAATTGGGATATTTTTTTGTTTTTACATTCTTTATAAATAAAAAACATCATAGGAAGCAATATTATGATGACGCCTGACCTTTTAAACGGGTAAATGAAAAGGCAAATAAAATTATATGAAACTCAACTTAGTTACATATGGGCTACAAGCGGAGAAGCAAACGCGCAGCGATAGCCCTATAGCCCCAGCACGGTTTTTTTTATTTTAACACAGCTTAACGTGTAACAGATACGGAACCCTTCAATAAAAGCGTGTCTTGAATTAGAGGTAGCGCCACGCTTGCAGTCTTCTTGTCTGCTGCCAAATTGAGCCGGCGCGTCCCAATACTAGTACCTCTTTGTTACTTAAGATCAGGGTGAAGGCAATGCTGTCACGTCAAGTAATGGTATTGTTGCCGCGTTTCGTTCTGTTTGTGGAACTTCCCAGTGGCCTAAACGCCTTTTTGAAGTCTGGCAACACATCTGCGAGCCCTCTGACGGTGCAGATGTTCTAAAATTTAAATAAAACAACAATTTAGCTTTTTTTAAATGTTCGTGCTAAGCCCCGTGATCTCGGCTAACAAATGCTTATACCCAACCTATCATATACTTTATATTTCAATTGGTACGTAGGTTTCTACATAGTCATAATTCTTTTCGAGATATATTTCATCTGTAGTTTTTCGTCTCTTAACTATGTCTAACTGCATTAATTGTATTATATTACGACACTTAAAATTACCTTCAATGATTTTTTTGCAACACACGCCAGACTAGGTATATGTATCCTACTTACTTGACATTTATCGTTATATACTAGCATTCGCATACCCTCCTATAGTATATATTAAACTATAATTTTGCCAAATTTCATACTCCTCCGTCTGCGCAATTTTTGCAAAATGGTACCGAAAGCGTTTGCTTCACGTATGAATATATGTGTAGATACAATTCATTATAATACAGCAGGAGTAATTAGGAAAAAAATACGCTATTCACTATTCAGAACCTTAACATATGATATAAGGCCACGAATGCCTACACGTAATTTCAGTTTAATAAAGATTAATAAAATATAATGCAAGTTATATCATAGGCGTCGGTAGTCAATTAGGTGAACCGAGTGCTCGTTTGTCCTTTGAAACTTAAAAAAAGCCACACCGGAATTCTGTGAGGTATGAAGATTCTAAAGAATCGTGCGGTTGTGGACTTTAGGACGTTAAGGTGATGAGGATGGAATTTCAAATTTTGACGAGATGTCCAGCGGTGGAATGCATGTACCGGCATTAGTTCGAACAATTCCTCGGAACACTCCCCATGATACGTTCGGTTAAAGATGCATAGGGAACAGTCTAGGACGCATATTGTTTGACTCCACAAAGACATTGCTTGGGAGTCGGGCCGAGTTTGGAATATTAAGCGTAGTTTGACCACCTAGCGCAGACGGTAAAATTATTATCACTCAAGTCTGGCTGAAGTAGTTCTATTTATATCTTGCTAACACCTGTGTACTGTACTGTGTTATTTGATTGGATTTACGACTACGTATATTTTCTATATAAATACACGAGACTAGGTAGGAATGGAAGGACTATAAATAAATAAATATATACAGGAATAAATAAGTCCCCTACAGGGTTTACCCTTTTCTTAAGAGCCGTCCACTCCTGATGATGACCGAGAAAAAAAATACGTCCTTAACGGTAATGTAAGCATGTCGGAGGCCACAATGCGCGTGCATTACGACGCTATAAAATCGGTTGAAGTTGGTTCTTCCGTAAAAATGCTTTTTTTTATTTATGTTACAAGGGGCAAACGAGCAGCCAGCAGGCAGCTAAGTGCCTACTGACACCTATGGATATCTGCACTACCAGTAGACAAGCGCCACGCTTGTAGCCGAATTGGGCCGGCGCGTCCGGGTGCCAGTACCTCTTTCTCACATGAGATCGGCGTGAAGGAGCAAGGGGTACACCAGCAAAATCCCTGTACAAGATATTAAAAGACCTTGGCTTGTCAAGAACTATCATAAGTTCATTACTAGTAAGGACATCTAAAGCCACACTAGTAGGATCATACCAGATTTGGCTAGGCAAGGAATCTATAATTTATCAACGAATTATTTTATTTTCTCTAAATATATCTTCATCTATAGCGAAAGGATGAAAAAATGATTTGTTTTCGTGGTATTTTTTTGTATAGAAAAATGCCTTTTCATCATGTACGCTTATCACAATAAAGGGGGCGCGACATTGCAAAGATGACAAAATAACGATATTCTTCTTCAACCTAGGGCAATCCCGGTATGTTACCAGTTAGTTACTTATTAATAGTGGGCTAGCGTAAGTTCAATTTCCTTAAAAAATAATAAATCCAATTGACCAATTATAATTTCAAAACTGTCGCATTTCCGCATGATCATAAGTGTCAATTTTATCAGAAATTTTAAAAGAATAATACTTCAGTCGCTCCATAGCCATATCCTTTGCAATCTAAGCGGACCCTGGCACTAAACCGGGATAGATATATTCTATCTTGAGTCACCATCTTCAGGCCCTGAATGTCAAGGAGCAACTTCGTGATTACAAAGACAAAACAAATGAG
Organism: Charaxes varanes; assembly: GCA_024363005.1. Lineage (NCBI taxonomy): Eukaryota > Metazoa > Arthropoda > Insecta > Lepidoptera > Nymphalidae > Charaxes > Charaxes varanes. The sequence continues at coordinate 53,104,707 of JANCMC010033613.1, read as the reverse complement.
CTCAAACTCGATAGGTTTACCTTGCGTTGTTTAGGATCTTCTCTGGTCACCTTTTGATTCCTTGATGAGACCAATTTCATAATACTTCAAATTGTCAAAACTCGACTAAATCCAAATGTGACCATACGTAAAGCACCAGCTTTCAAATAAAAAAAGAATCGCCTGGACCTGGCAAACGATGTTCTGCCCGAACGTTGGGCTACTTACTATTTCCTTCTATTATCCTATATCAGTCCGTTCCCGTTCTCGTTCCCGTTCCCGTTCCCACCCCCGTAAGTTCAAATTGACTCTACATTTTAGATATAAAACGTTTGTATGGGAAAAGAAAAGGGCTGATTTTAGGGTTTTCCCGCTAAGAACACAGCGAGCTACGCTAAGACCTTAATGCCTCGTTGCTCACCCGCGTCTGCCTCCTCGAAGTCATCGAATTTCCGCTTGGCGACCTGCTGGTTGAGGGCCGCCACCAGCGGGTGCCGGTTCTCCTCGTTCGCGAGCGATGCGTTCAGCTGCTGCAGCTGTGCGTGCTGCTGGAGGATCCCGAAGGGGCCCAGATCCTATATGGACGTGTCTTGACACGCTATTGGCCATTTTATTTTTATTTTGATATTAATTTACCAAGGACCTGTGACGACACGAATTATTGATTTTTGATTTGATTTCAACAGAAGATGGACTGGGGAGACTATGATGTCCTAGCTGTTATTTTTTCCCTAAATAGTGAATTTCCTTTTCTGATCAAATGCCATAAAAATATATTAATATAAGACAGCCTAATTGTCTGTTTTCTCCTAGCGTTATCACGGTCTGGTACCAGGATCCCCTTAAATTGTAGAGACTGAAAGTACTAGAGCGGCGCTGCATTCCGATGCGCTGTGCAAATCCTCGTGGTGGAGATCATGTAATCTCCACCACAAAATCCTGAAGTTCTTTTTACTTACAAAGGAAGAATATCATTAATTTATGCTTAAATATACGCTTCGAGAAGCACGAATTGGCTGTGGAATATTGTTCCAGAAACGAGTAGCGGCATACATAAGTCTACTTATTTTCTTTATTAAGTTGCTATATAATGGTAAATGTACCTTTTTTTTTATGTTACAAGGGGGCAGACGAGCAGGCAGTAGGCACCGAAGGGCCTACCGTCGCCCATGGTTTAGGCCACCGGGAAGACACCGGAGATTGCAGAGGTCTAAGGGCTCTCGCAAATTTAATTTTACGCGGACGCAGTCGCGGGACACAGCTAGTAACCAGATAAATATCTCCTCAAGAGCCTCAATAGCTCAACGATATAAGGTATGGACTGAAATCTGCAAGGTACCCGGTTCAAACCCCACCGCCGTTGGGGTATTGGCGCACCCACCTAATACAAGCTTTTAATTTGAGCTTAGTAGGAGGGGAAAAGGGGAATATTAGACATAAGGACCGCTTCCACGACCAGCGATTAAACAATCCATTTTGCTATCCATTCTTAGTCTTTTCAGTGAGTCCAATCTTAGTTGTTCTCAAAAAAAGGTTCATGATGTTCTAAATAGTGGCGAACTTTAGAGCCGATTGCCCAAAAGACGTGACTTTAAGTTCTGCAAACTTAAACTAATAATTAATTACATTAGAATGTCTTTCAGCAAAGCTGAAAGGCATCATCTTTTCTCTATATAATATAAAAGAAAAGAAGGTATATCACGAAACCCCAAAAGCCGCGGAACGTACAAAGATGAAATTTAGCAAGGATGTAGCTTATAGTTAACTAGAGGACCCGACAAACGTTGTTCTGCCCGAACGTTGGCATATTTTTATTCAAGTATAGCGCCATCTATTGGTCGCTTATGCAACCGAGCGCCCGCCGCCTCCGTATTTTAAATTTCTGATATCTTCCAAGATATTCATCTTAATGATATGCTGTAAAGGGCAATTTTGATCTGCATAAAATGTACAAAGTACTTAAAGTATTAAAGTGTAAAAATATTTACACGATATTCTTTAAAATAGCTTCATAAGTGGTTCATTATATTTTTGTAATATGTAAAAGATAAAAACGGTTCCAGTGGGTTGTACTTAGCAGATATATGTCATCACAGATTTTATTTATAATAAATCTTTTTAAGATGTACAATTCCGTAGTACATTATTTTGTTTCATCTAGTAAGGTTTAGTCAGCACACGCGATGTAATCGCACAAAAATACGTTTTTTATGTTACCTCACTACAAATCATTCAAATTCTCGGCTTTTAACTTCTATAACATATATGTATTATAAATATAAAGCTTCTCCTTGAATTGCTCTATTTATTCGTGAAAACCGCATTAAAATCCGTTGCGTAGTTTGAAAGATCTGCATGTACAAAGGTTCACCAACTTCATTTTATACTTTGTAATGATTTATAGTAAATGACATCCGCTAAGAACAGATTTTTTGATAGGGTTACATTAAGGTGCAATAAAGGCTTCACAGTTTATATGCACCTTAACGCTGATGAAGGTAGTTTGTAATGAAATCAAATAATTAAAACTAAAAGGTGCTTTACTTGTCGTTTGTGTAAGTGGCTTTAGGAATTTCAAATTAACTCCAGTTGGTACTAAATGTTCGGTGCTCCGGCCCATTCATCTTCGTTGCTTACGATAGTTGCTGCTAACCACACTGCTCAATTAACAAGATTTACAGCATACCGATGTATGCAATCCAGGTAATAGACGCCTAATGTTTGTTTAGTGTATTACAAAGTAGATGTAGAGCATAATATTTGTTAACTTAAATTTGTAAAAAAAATACTCTTCACACACACACACACACACACACGCACACACGCACGCACCTGCGCACGGACACGCGTATACGCACGCGCGCACGCGCGCACACACACACACACATCATCTTAACATGTGTTTTACTTTAATGCATAAAGTCTTCTGCTTTTCAGAAGATGTTTAATACTGTAAGTCTGCATATCTTCTTTATTTACTTCTTTTATAATGGTAACTATATCTAACATTAGGGTGGGCACTGGCTCCTGAAAAAAAGGCGTGTCCATTTTGTTCTGGCAATAAAGAATATTTACGATTATTATAATGTGATGTGTTCATTGGTATATTTGACGATTCAATAGAGCTCGTAACAGTATTTTTATGCCGGAGCCAGACATAGCTTCATTTAAATGATAATTTCAATGATCATGTAGTGTGATCGGGGACTTTGTGAAACTGCGCAAAGTTTTGTAGTACTTTGTAGTCTTCAAGGACAAAAACGTACAAACGCTTTGAGCTATGTCTGGCTCCGGCATTATATTCTGCATCTTTAGAATGTGAGTACAATGTAAAATTGTTTTTAAAGTTGCTTGCAGAGTTGCTACTAAGTACCGAATTAGAGGTAGAGTTACACTTGAGGTTCTTTTGGTCTGTAACCGAATTGTACCAACCTTACGAGAGGCTCGCAGACATGACAGCGTTGTCTAAAGAGCTGCCTTGTCTCCGAGGTGTAAATCAGGTGAAAGTCAATCCGAGTTGTCTTGTCCAGTAAAGTTCGGGTCTTGGTTGGCACTGTTTTGTTCCCAGGGGACTCAACCGCCGAAGCATGAGCCGACTCCGGGATCGGGAGCTCAAAAGGGAGCTCGTCCGAAAACAGCACCGCACAAAGATCCGAGTGTCAAATCGTCGAGCGTTTAGTAATAAGTCATTAGGCATTGTAGCATCGCTCCATAGCACGCGACACATGACGCAAGATGACGATAATGTCCAAGTGGATGATAGGAACTCTAAAGCCACACTAGATGTCGCTGGTATGGATGCCTTACAGCCGCGATATAAACGTTGAAACGCACCATACGACGTAACTCACGCTAGCAAAGTTTTTAAATACGATCGCTATATATAGACCTCCCGACATCACACACACATCCTCGTCTACTCATCCCTCCCTTCCTCCTTGGTGCTTTTTCAGAGGATTTAAAACAACTTCAAGAATCGCTTACAATTTCGTTTTCTCTTCCATTAAGCGGAGAATTGTTTTAATTGTGATGATAGTTAAACTAGATGCGGGACCGAACCTAGTTCAAATTTCAGTCTGCCTTTCTGTCATTGGTACTTTAACATAGTAACAGTTCGCATTGGTAATATATAGATTTGGTACGAATTTTGGGTTTGAACCAACTTGCTTATCAACTATCTACAACCAATCTGTTTTTCTTATTTTAAATACTGATTACACTGAATTTACATAAAAAGCACCCTTGTATAATCACAAAACACTTATGTTTGTAAAATTTACTAGAGCCCGCCGGCTGGTTGAAAGTCGTTCACAAACCTTTTTGCGTACAACGACATACATTGCTTTCCGTAACATAGCGAGCGAGATAGGCACTTCTTGTTAGAAAGAGACGGCGATAGTGCTATCTCGCGCGCGTAAACATCATTTGCCAACGAGAGTGTGGGACTCGCCGACTTAATGTCAGAATACCTACTATAAACTAACGCTACCGTCAACATCCGTGAATTGACAGAAGCTCACGTGAACACTCAAATCTGGTGCCCGGGACGAATCCCTCAGGCCCCTAAAGGGCTCCCCCTTAGACCTCGCTTTCGCACCAGCTAACCAGGCTAGACATCCGTAGACCACAATTACATGCCATTTCGACGGCGTAGATGACCATTGGCGTCGGTAGTCACTTAGCTGATGAACGCACCCCTAACAATTGCTCCGTGTAACCCTCGCCCACCTCGCTAAGAGCCGCGCAGACCTTGACCTGCATCTTGCCGCTGTTCAGCGCATTCTGGCCGACACTGATATCCCGCTAGAAGATTATAGGGACGACTGTACGTAAAATACATAGCTATATACAAGAACATCGCCAGCCTACTCAGGGGGGGGGGGGGGGAAAATGGAGGGGAAACAGTATGAATTTTAAATACAGGTTAGATTAAAGCGGGAACGTAATGCGGGAAAAGGTAAGGACATTTAGTGCAAAGTAGAGGTTAACCAAACCTATTTTACTGGTGAAATGAAATGGTCGGTTACAAATGGCTTTGGGTATAGCGTAAATTTCAATTTTATATCTAACTCTACTCTCTAATCACTACTACTCTAACTCTGAGGAGCACATCCTAGAGAAGTCGTAGCTTAATACTTGGCGACCGATAGGTTAAGCAATTTTTAACGTGGCCCATTCTATCACTGGTCTTTAAAATATCCGATCTCTTCAGGTACGTAACACAGAGGGATTGGACTGGAGAAATCCGGGTCGACTCAATATTCGATGGGTTGACGACATCAGAAGAGTAGCGGGAAGTGGCTGAATGTGAGTTGCGAGAGATAGGGGAGAGTTGCAGAAACAAAGCGAGGCCTATGCCCAGCAGTGGGTGATTAAAGGCTTATAGATATATCTATCTATCCGTAATGCGACAAACAACAAAATGTCACAGAACAAAACCATATCTATCGATAGTTCCCATGTTGTTGATTGTCTGTTTGTTGTAGGGTGGTACTCCAACTTCACCGCCAGTTATCTTCCACCAGAACAACTGCATACTCTGTGACGCTATGGACAAATAATTTTATTTATTTATTTCCTTTCACAAACATCTTCACAGAATACTTGAACCTAATTTTTTTTTTTTAAAGTATATTAGGAACACTCTTTAGGTATGTCTTATATTCCCCTTTCCCCTCCTACTAAGCTTAAATTAAAAGCTTGTATTAGTAGTGGGTACGACAATACCCCAACGGCGGTGGGGTTAGAACCGGATACCTATTTTGGCCATTTTATAATTCGTCAGAATTTTGCCTTGCAACCACCTTATATGTAGTAATCACATAGAATTTCATAGAAAATACTTTCTTAGTATATACTGCTTTCATACGGAACGACAGTTATTGGAAGCATCTGCTTCATTAATTAATCCTTATTATGTATTTTTTTTATCGTAATTGCTACTTATGTTATTAACTCGCTTCAAAAGAAAGGTTCTCAACTCGACTGTGTTTTTTGTAAGTATTTTACACGATCCCAACCAACCCATCTAGTAGTCGGCAAAGTGTGGCCCGCATGCCGCATGTTGCTAAAGATGTGGCTCATGCCTGCCAAAACATTGCCGACTCCTGATGTAATCCAGTAGGAAGAATTTTTTTACTAAAAGTGAACACTAATGTAGCCAGAACTTAATAAATTCATTAGTTTGCGTGAGAGACAACTTAAATAAAGTACCTATTACAAAAGTCTAACCGCGTAAACAAACGTTATGCGTTTTAAGAATAGAAGTGGATGAAGAACTGCCTGAAATGGGAATTGTATTATTTTTGGCAAACGCGTAGTCACCTAAATGATTATGTACTACCATGGACATCTGCACGACCAGATGGTTCGCTGACCTGTGGCCGGCCTTTAACCCTTGGGTTTAAGCCACCGGGAACACTAAGAAACCAAACGCGACAACAATACCATCAATTGACAGCATTGCCGCCACTGCACGCCGAACTTATGAGAGAAAGAGTTACTGGTACTCGAACGCGCCGGCATAAATGGGTTGCAGATCAAAAGGACTCCAAAGGTGGCTCCTTCTCCCAGATTCTTACATTTTCTATACCCCCTCCCCTTGGTGTGACGTCACCAGTTTTTCTATCATATGCATGTATTGAAAAAGAAATAAAGGACCACCGCAGTATAATTTTTTTTTTCAATTTTGTTTTAATTTTGACACTGACGTCACAAGGTCTTTGACCCCCCCCCCCCCACTCGGCGCTACCCGTCATCATATAATGTCACATTTCAATGACCGCGTTTAACGTGTGATGTAATTTATTAATAACCTCTAAAGGGTATTGCATGTAAAGTTCGAATTAATCATCCATAATTGACATTTTGAACACTCCCCATGATACATACGGTAAGAGATGCAGAGTGAATCCACATCTCTCCGCAATGCCAAAGAATCGAGCAACGGAAAGAGCTTGGACGATTCGGGCCGCTCTACGTTGAATGCGGAAGCAGCTGATTTTGTGGACCCCCCCCCCCCCCCCCCCCCCCCCGCACCCACCCCCACACCCCCCCCCCACATCGCCAACGCGGAGCCCTCGTATGTGGTGGAGGAGGGGAATCCAAAATTATCGAGCAATAAAACTCCATAACGCTTACCATACGGATTAGGCTGGTAACCACTAAACTTATTCAACATAACTATCTATTATTTACATGCAACATACAAAAACTAGCGATACACATACAAAAGTAAACTCTACCGTATAAAAAGTAGAGTCGAAAATGGATTGTGAGCGTTATCTTTGATTATGACGCGTGGTCGATCGTATCTATTCGAGACGGAACCCCGAACGCCTTAACGACTCTATCTTACAGAATAATGCCTACTTAAGCGGTCTTGAGATGCTGCATATTTAACGATATTCAATTTATGACTGTAAGAAATCGGCGGTCGACTAAAAATTATAAAGATTCCTGAATTTATAGCTCTCCGGCGCACTTAATCCGCTTAGCGTCATACAAATTATTGAGTGGGGGCCTAAGACTGATATATTTTTCCGTTTACGACGTTCGTTCGAACGAAGTAAGGACATATGGTCTATAGACTTTAAAAATAGTTACTTAAACTAAGAATAATTTAACTTACCTTCATGTATAGAGATACAGAAAATGTAGTTATTTGATTTAATATGTGCATACTTTATATGTTAGTTTTACCGTCATACAAATTATTGAGTGTGGGTCTAAGACCGATATACTTCTGCGTTTATGCCGTTCGTTCGAACGAAGTAAGGACATATGGTCTATAGACTTTAAAAATAGTTACTTAAACTAAGAATAATTTAACTTACCTTCATGTATAGAGATACAGAAAATGTAGTTATTTGATTTAATATGTGCATACTTTATATGTTAGTTTTACCGTCATACAAATTATTGAGTGTGGGTCTAAGACCGATATACTTCTGCGTTTATGACGTTCGTTCGAACGAAGTAAGGACATATGGTCTATAGATTTTAAAAATAGTTACTGAAACTAAGAATAACTTAACTTACCTTCATGTATAGAGATACAGAAAATGTAGTTATTTGATTTAGTATGTGCATACTTTATATGTTATGTTTACCGTCATAAAAAATATTGAGTGTGGGTCTAAGACCGATATATTTTTCCGTTTATGACGTTCGTTCGAACGAAGTATAAGGACATATTATGGTCTATAGGTGATAAAAATAGCGTTGCTAAAACTAAGAATAATGTAATTGGCCCTTGTATATAAATATACAGACCATATTATCATTTGTTAATAATGTGCATACTTTATTCATTAGGTTTACCGTCACACACGTTGGTCTAAGACCGATATATTTTTCCGTATACGACGTTCGTTCGAACGAAGTATGAGTAAAGAAGGTCTATACTTTACAAATAGTTTATCTTACGACTGGATTTAAGGATTGATACTATATATGAGAAGAAGAAGAAGAAATAGTTTTATTCGGAATATTATGTATTAATATGTGTATTTTGTAAATATGTAAAAGCGAAAGGACACCTAACACAAAATATCGAAAACCGCGGGACGTATAGTGATGAAATTTGGCAAGAATGTAGTTAATAGTGAGTAGATATCCGTTAATAAAGGACTTTTCTACAGGGCCATATTAATGTGGTCTTAAGGGCACTCGCAATTTTGCACGGACCAAGTCGCGAGAAACAGCTAGTAGTGGCAAATTGTTGCGTCTAATTCTCGTACATTTTAGGTTTACGTTAGGTCTACAGACATTGCCACGCCGACATAAAACTTAAAAAAGCTTAATTGAAAGTGTAACGAACTCTAGAGACTGTTTGGACATAAGGACACACATAAAGAATTTTCTGTAGCAGTGTATATTATAATAAATAAATATATTGACTTCTCATCCGACTTATAGCCGTTACACACGTATCGATAAATAGTTGCGACAAAACTGTGCAGTTCAATCGCAAAAAGGCGACACTTTGCGGAAATCAATGACATGCATGAGAAAGCGATTGAAAGGAGTGGATTAAAGCAAAGTAGCTTATTTTCTCATGCATATATTCAATTATTAAAAAAAACGTCACGCACACCAACGCCGAACAATTTACACACACGTGTGTGAAGTTTATTATTGAGTGATGTCAAAGTGTAATCATGACAACCGTATTGAACGTCAAATAGAACAATATATGACGTTGTACTAAGCATGTGTTACGCAAATAGGAGTTTGTGGGCGAATTGCCACCAGTTGGCAATCTCTAGTATGAAATAATATGCAAACAACTTTTGACTTTTAAATTGAAGTATGCCTGTAGAGACCCACTTCTGGGATGTGGCGAATTTTATACACTTCAATTATCCAATTCGTGAGATACTCAATTATACATACATAATATAAAAATAACATTAAATCATTTCCAAAATTGTTTCCGACAAAGCAATCACTCGAATTGAACGTCAAGAGCTTAATCAGATGAAAGCGTTCCAGTTCTGGAGATATTGAAATGAATCTCGGTAAAGCTCAGCCGTTAAATAAAATTGAAAGCCGAAAGTCTTCGAGAGGTTTGATATTGCAATGCCTGAACACAATTTTACTGAATATCATTCCCAGTAATAACTTAAAACCACGCGATTTTCTCAGCAAAGAAAATATATGGCACGTATATGAATTCTATTCTCTACAGTGACTACTATTACTACTATACTATATTTCGCCGGCATTGTTTCAAAACCGGCTTTCAAATACTCAAATATACTAATCTATCTTCTATGTATATATATAAAAATGAATCGCTAAATGTGTTGGTAAGCGCATAACTCAAGAACGCCTGGACCGATATTACTAATTCTTTTTTTTTAATGTTCTTTGAAGTCCAAGGATGGTTTTTACGGCGAGAAAAATTCGAATAATTGCCGGAAAAATCCTAAAAACAGCCCTTTTCTTTTTTCCACACAAACGTTTTCTAACTAAATTGTAGATTCAATTTGAACTTTTTCGCTATTCAATAAAGTTCATATTAAATTACAAGCACTCACTGTTGTCTAAACAATGTAGTGTGTTCCTAAGGTCAAAATCCCTCTTTGGAGTTTCGGTAACGATAGCGACCGGAACTCCAGGCAGCCCCTCGTATTCTAGGGAAGGCAAAGAGCCGCGCGCTCCTTCGGGAGCTCCACATACTACACCAACGGCGGTGGGCCCGGAAGGGACCGCTGCCGTTAAGGACACAACGTCAAGGGCGCAGAGCGCTTTGGGCTCTGATATACCAGGGACTTCCCAACACTCTAGTGGTGGGAGTGAACCTGGTAGCCACGGCAAACAGGATAAGACAAAGGGGGGACCTGTACATTGGTTAACATGGGATGACAAATCGCCGGAAGAAAAGCCAGTAAATTAAAAATCCTGGCACAGAGCTCGGATTTTATGAGCGCCCCCAAAAGAGAACAGTCGCTGCGAGTTATTTACATTTTAACGTACTCTTAACATTGAATTATGAGCCTGGACTAACTTGTAATTAGTCTTTCCCACAAAAAATAGAGACGAGAAAAAAAAAGTAGGAGACAGGTTCGAATTTTGATTTTCTCCACCCCTTTCCCCTACTCCTGTCTGAAAAAGCTAATCGTCTAACACATTTAAGGGACAAAACCCAGTATGCGTAGTTGACTGCCAACTTTCGTTGATCGGAGAGGCACCCAAAAAAGAAGAAGAAATATTCAATTCGGTTTCCATTTCTTTCTTTTTTATTAAACTTACAGAGACCCTTCTCTCCATTAGTTCCTTCTCTCTGTTTGACTGTGAATTGTCGTCTTCCGGGTCAGCTAGGAATGAATTAGGGAAACAATGATGAAACAATGACGATAGGATTTTGGCTGTCGCCGAAACACGGAGGAGGTCGGGTATCAAATAAAAGCCAATGTTGAATGGGTCGTTCATCTATCACCAGGTCGCAGCAAGAGCTACTTAACCTAGCGATCGACTCAAATGCCTATCACTGATTACGCCACAACATCTTTATTGATAACATTTTTTTTTAATGGCTCCATCCATTGTTGGAAATGGGATATATAAGCTGTATCGTGACCCTAGGATTCTACTCTAGGGTCCCTGCGTTCCGCTTGATGATCAAAGAATCCCAAAAATTGCCCCTAGGATTTCCAAGCAATTAGATGTAGAGACTTGGAAATTTTCCATGTTGATAGAACATGCGAAATCCGACAAATTTTGAAGTTATCTTACGAATTCCTTTCTCTCTTATCAGATGCGAAACCCTTCTATATAAGCGTTGTTTGACACACTCTTTCCCACATTTTTTCAATATCGTGATGGTGTGGGTGGAATTTTGAGTTTGAACGCGATGTTTTCTGAAACACAGTTGCCACTATTTAGTCTAACAATTCCTCGGAATCTTCCAAGGACGCGCCGATCCAATTCGGCTACAAGCATGGCGCTACCTCTAATTACAGTTGATATCACAAAGTGACATTAATCGCCAAATCTGCTGTAAGAACTGTCGCTCTCGCATTTACTTAAGCAGCCAGCAAGGACGGTGTAATTCCCGCATTACACCACAAATCGTCTGAAACAGACGCAAAGGCCAATGATGATGATGATGATACGTTGATGATCTACAGACACCATTTAGATAAACAGTTGCTTCTAGATTATCTTCAGCTATTATATAGATATATAGATATATATAAATAATCTATATTAATAAGAACTATAATACATAGAAGATTCTTCTTTGTATTTATGTTAATCTTCTTTCTACATATATAAAGATTGAGATGATGTTTGAATGAGATAGTGTGTGTAACTCGTTTGGCATCGATGTGAGTGTGGTTTTACCTTAATAGTTTAATACATTTATAACGTATATTTTATAAAAATACTAGCATTCGCACACCATTCTCCATATTCACTATAATTGTGTCAAATTTCATCCCGGCCCAACGCCTGCGGAAGCTAATTAATAATCTTTCGACATCTATTAACTTATATTATTCTTAATCCGGCGTTTCCGAACCGATACGACCTTCAACTAAAGAGTGTACTCCTTTCCCAAAGACTAGCAACGCATCGGCGCGCCATCTTAGTGCATTTGTCAATAATAATCGAAAATCACTTATCATCAGGTAAACCATGTATCTGTTTGCCCATCGTATAAAAAATGTTTGTAAAAAAAATCACATAAAAAAACTGTGTAGTGTTGTGCCGCTTGTAACCAGCGAGATCTTGCGACCCGGACTAGATCGTCAGTCCATCTGGTGGGGGGACGTCCTGCCTTTCGTTTTCCCAGACGTGGTCGCCACTTGAGAATCTTCAACCCCCAGCGATTGTCAGACCTTCGGGCTATGTGTCCTGCCCATGGCCACTTCAACTTGGACATTTTGAGAGCGATGTCGGTCACTTTGGTTCACCTGCGTATCTCCATCCTACAAATTTGTCCATAACATATCAAAATACATCAAAATTGTAAATTATCGCAAGCGCCCGGGTCGACTCATGATTTAAGGTTCTATTCACAAATTCAAAGACTTTGAATATGAGCGGCTCAAGGAGCTCGATCGGAAAAATGACCAGCTTAAAGCCCGACCACCTTATACTCCAGGCTTATATCCAGGCTTACCAATATAATTACACCGGCGGGACATTAACATGCCCCAAGTATGCTAGAACTTTTACTCACAAGATTGGTTACGCATGTCACCAGAGCACACATCTAAGGGTAGAAAAACAACACCACATAGTAGCCGATTTTCAGACCTATTGAATATGTATATAAAATTTAATTAAAATCGGTCAAGCCGTTTCGGAGGAGAACAGTAACTAATATTGTGACAGGAGAATTTTATATATAAAATGATACAGCTGTCTGACGTATAACAGCCCTACACTACCGTTCCGTACAAAAGTCCACCGTAACCCTGTACCTTGGCATCCACGCCTCCCCATAATGAAGAAAACATACACATCAACCGTTCTCTATGATAAAAATGCTTTGAGAAAAGATCTAAGGGTCTCTCTTCGATGATTTGACCTAATCCAGGAAAATTTGTGCTAACTAGCGGATCCGGCAGAGGCTATCATTGTTATGATACGCGCTGTTGCGCGTTGGGTTACTTACAATTTACTAGATTCTATTATCGTGTAATATTATTGCAGTTCCCATTCCTTTTTCCAATATGATCGAAAATTACCCGTAACGTACAGACGGACATTCTTAAGTATAGAAACCTTATCCTAACAGACACAACAGAAAAAAATATCAGTTTTGGTGCAGTCATTCGGAAGTTATAAGGGAGCATACATCTAGAAACTCACCTATACTTATATAATATCCACCGAAACATCTGTTTTAAACGATATTTAGTTTTTTACATTCTCTTTGACGATATTTGCAGCACGCATTCTGTCAACGTTATGTCAAACACCATAAGCTTACATTGGAAATAATTGGTGGTTAAGTATTTTAATTAATTATTAATTTCCTAATTTTCCGCGCAATATCCTTTTATTTTTTCCTACTTAAGAACATTCTCCTTACAATAACAAACATAACAAAAAAAAGGGATTACTGAAAGCGGTCCCGTCGTTCACGTGATGCCGTGGCCAAGGGGAATAGAGATTCATTTTTAAAAATATCCATAGATAGGATAAGATTTCCTGATTCAATAAACTACTCGTCTAAGTTACTGTCCCAAACTAAACGCAGTACAGTAACGAAATTAGCACGTCGCGACTTGAGGCGGCTGATTTAAATCAAAAGGCGTCTAATCGGATTTGGCGGCGGTGAGAGCGTTCCGGCTTTATTTACCGGCTGCGAGTGAAACCCGATCTCAGCACCCTTCTATCTTATATAGAAATCAATCAAATATGTATTTATTAATTGAAGTTAAAACTTCGTTAAGCGCGTAAGGCGTTTTTTTGAGATGGGAAAAATCCATTGAATCGACATGCCAGGAGTGGTACCAATTTTTTTTGCAGCTACCATACTAGTAGCGTGCATAGGACTAGAGCAGAGCAAGTAGCAATATAAATTTTTATATTTTTTACCAACGTCAACGCCAAAATTGAACACCTTGTGGCCGAGCCTAACATCTCAGACGAAATAAAATAGAATCGAAAAAAAATGGGAGATGATCGATCGGTGATGCGAACGTACATGGGACGACCGAATGCTTGAAGATCCATTGGGCGTCCCAAGTACCGCTGGAAGGACCAACTCGAAGCTAAGCCTATGCTGGCTTCCGGCCACTCAGTGGCAAGAAACGACAGAGACAGAGAGTGGCAAGAAGTGACGTCACTTAGTCTACGAGGCCAAGATCCAGCTTTGGTCGATGCGCCATTGCAGTAAGTATATTTTGTATAGTTTCTATAGGTATCTTATCGTCTATAACATAACTTTTAAATCTACAGTTTTTTAAGTAGCATGGTTATATTTAAACGAATTTAACACATGCTCAAAAATGACGAGTGCTGAGACTATTTCAGAAATGTTTTAAGGCGATTACGTGCCACACGGTCTGAAATTTCGTACTCCTAAATTCTATTTAATGCATTATATATTAGGTGGAGGCAATGTTCCAGTACGGTGACGCATATTGTTGACCAGTGAAGCGAACTATCGCGGGGACTCAGCCATCGCTGCCCTAAGGTTTATACGCCTTTTAGCGACATGTTCGAAGCTACGCTATAGTTACTCAAATTGAAAATAACGTTTCTTTTTTATTTCTCTTCTATTATATAAAGCGATAAATATATGAAGAGTTTGTTTGTTTGCTTGAACGCGCTAATATAAGGAACTACTACTGGTCCGCTATGAAAAATTCTTTTAGTGTTAGATAGCCCATTTATAGAGGAAGGCTATATAACATCACGCTAAAAGTGACTCTATTTTTTTACCTAATTTTACGCAAACGTAGTCGCGGGCACTGCTAGTAGATAAATAAAAATAAAATGTAAACGTGAAACATACTAGGTTGATGACAGGTAAATTTTTTTCAATCTAGTTTTAAAAGTGCAATGAGGTTATCTTCTGTAATAGTATCTAGAATAGCTAAGATGCAGTAACAGCAAAAGAGTTGGGGAAAAACATAGTATTATAGTGTGGTAAAACAAGAGATTTACTGTTGGACTTTAAGAAAATTGTTCATATAATATAAATAACACGGTCGGAAATTGCTATAACACATCTCAAAGTGGTACAAACATTACTGGGAGCGTATACAAAATAAAGGACCAACCCAAACGGGTGTCAAATGCACGCGAGGAAATTACGGGACTGCGCTGTCCGCAGGACAAATTGCAAGGCGGTTTGTGGTGATAATTCTGTGCTGATTTACGAGTGGAGATTGTTATGCTTTTTTACTGTTAAACTTTAATAGTATTGTACATATAAGTAACACGCTTGGAAATATATATAGGTAAGGTATAATACAACTCAAAACGATCCAAACTGGGAGCACAATCATAAGTACTTTAAAGTCTATATGAATAAAAAAAAATAACTTTGAGTATACAAAATAAAGAACCAACCCAAACGGTTGTCAAATAAATGCACACGAGGAAATTACGGTACTGAGCTGTCCTCTGTATAAATTACAAGGCGGTTTGTGGTGATAATTCGGAATTCTGCGCTGATTAGTGATGAATTTTATACTTTTGCATTGCTAAACTTTAATCTGATAGTACAAAAATAAATAGTCTTTTGTTGTAATTTGCGGCTTTTCGCGGATTAAAGCAATGTAGTTTAGCTTCTCATGCATGTCATGGATTTCCGCAAAGTAACGCCTGATTCTATCAAAAGTATATTTTTGAAGCACTGTAATATATATACGTATAATTATATATTTCATTGAATGTAGTTTTTTTTTAGTGATTGTGATTTTACACAAAATATACTTGTTCTATTCAACTATATATTAGGTTAGGTAGGATCTGATAAGATTTAGCAAGTCTTTTCTCCCCCTTGATTCACTTCCAACGTGAAACTGTCAGGTTCTATAATTTTAGCTGCTATATCGTATATCGTATATCGTACGGCCTAAAAAATCGCCAACGGCGAGATTTAACGCAACGCTTTTGTAAATTTCATGCGAAAGAGGGTTAAGTTCTGCTAGTTACGCAGTTAAAAAATACGCCAACTGACTGATATGGAAACTGTATGTGAATTTTAGTTAATTTCACTGTATTATGTCATATATATATGTGTATTTCATTTTACTATGGGATAATGCTGCGGATATTGAAACTATCTATTTTAAAAGATCGAGAGAGTATTCTTTTGTTCTTGCTCTACGTTTTTTTGATCGCACATTCTTATGAACAAAGTGCGCTCGCATCGCACATTCTTATGAACAAAGTGCGCTCGCATCGCGCATTCTATTAGAACGACGCCTCGTTGCCAAA
Organism: Charaxes varanes; assembly: GCA_024363005.1. Classification (NCBI taxonomy): domain Eukaryota; kingdom Metazoa; phylum Arthropoda; class Insecta; order Lepidoptera; family Nymphalidae; genus Charaxes; species Charaxes varanes. The sequence continues at coordinate 53,088,312 of JANCMC010033613.1, read as the reverse complement.
GCACGAGGAACCCTTGTACACGCTAAAATTATTAAAAATGTTTTCACTCTTACACTAAAACAAACACAAAGAACAGGGACAAAAATAAATAAATTTCAGACACAAACACAAAATAAATAAGCGGGCATGCAGGTATACCCCAAAGATTTATATAGCTTGAGTATTAAAAATCCGTAAGTAATGCGTGAAATAAATGATTAAAAAACTGAGAACTGTACCGGCACCAATAATACTTAATAAAAAACAAAATAGTAAAAAATAAATAAAAAAGTTCTATGGAATTATACCACCCTACAGAAATCTTCTTTTCTTTAAGTATATGGTGGTGGGGTCAACCTTCCCAATTTTCTTTCGCCACTTAGCATCAGCGTCTTCGAAAACTCTACAGCTAGCACGTAAAAGAGGGGTTTTATTTTAATCAGTGTCTATGTAGATAAGTAAGAATGTTGGTAAGTTCCCTTGTGGAAAAATTTCTCAGTCCGAAATCTTCCAATTAATCTGATTTTTTAGTCACATAAATAGTTTTTAATTTTAAATTAAAAACAAATCTTCCTAGCGTTATCCAGGTCAAGTACCAGGATCCGTTTAGATTACAGAGGAGGTGGCTGTGGCGCGAGTTAAGATGACCGATAGCTAGCTGACGTCATCTTCGGAGAAGTGTCTCGATATCAGACACAAGTCCGTACCGCATGTCTCATGGGGAGTGACACAAGAAATTCTTCGGATTAATTCAGGTAGCTGAATTTTACCACAGTCAAGGCGTTCATCATCATTCACAGCCTTTTGACAAGTTCTATTAACTTGAAATTTCAAATGATGTCTAAAAGTCTCCAACAGAGCGATTTCCTGACTATTTCTTGTCTCAAAGTGACCGTAGTGCAATTATGAGACCAATACTTTGAGGTGTGGGTTCGAATCTCGGTCGGCATTTGAGTGGGTCGCTAGGTTAGGTAGCTCTTGCTGCAACCGGGTGATAGATGGGTGACCCATACTAACACTGGCTTATATTTGGTATTCGACCGCCTCCGTATTTCGGAAGACACGTAAAACAGTGGAACCCGATTAATGTCACTAAGTGATATTAGTTGTGAGGTTGCAGAGATCGTGGGGGTTCTGAGTATCTCGTCAGATGGCAATCTGTCATCTTAACTGGCCCCACAGCCACATCCTCTACCATCTAAGCGGATATACCATCACTTGACGTGACAGTACTGCCTTTTTTCCCCGTATGTGGAATGCTGTTGTCAGAATGATCTTCACAGCATCAAACTCTCGATTGGAAGCCCCAGGGGGGGCTTCCAATCGAGAGTCGGTACTCCGCGGGTGCCTCCTGTGAGGCCGAGTCCGCGGATACCGTGTGTGATGGAGTTATGGGACGTAATTAGGTTGGCGCCCCCGAGTGCGGAAACGCGCGGAGGTCGTCGCGAAACGAGGACCACGTCCCCACCTTTGGGGATCGGAATGGTGGAGGTGAATGTAGGAGGGGCGCTGCGGGTAAGTGTGTGGGGGGCGGGGGGGGGCGGTTAAAGGAACGTTAGACATACTACAAATTATTAAAAAAAACTTTATACTTATAGATGCTGAGATCCAAGATTTCGTTTCCATCATCGCAAGTTCCAAGATCTCTTAGCTATGCGGTTAATACGGATCGTACGTTTGCCTAATTGCTAGTGTGCCCTCTCGTGTCTAGCCAAAGATATGATCATACTAGTGCAACTATAAATAAGCAGACAAACAAACTCTTCAGCTTTATATGTTAGTATAGAGTAAAGACATAGATTTTTTTTTTTTGAGGCGGACCAAGATGCCCTATCGTTACTGCGACCAGTAACATCTATTGTAACTGCCTCATTTTATAGCTCATCCTCAAGACCAGCAGAGTACATAAACCCTGCAATGGCATGAGGTGTGAGCGCCCTAACCCCTACCGGGGTCAGGGTGTGTTCCCCCAGTGCATTGTAGCGCTTGAGGAATAGAGTCGCAGAGAGTGACAAACAGCAGAGGTGAATGGCGTGCTCGTGAAGAGGCCCTAGTCCAGCAGTGGACTGAATCGGGCTGAGGATGATGATGATGAAATCAACATCGTTCAGATTTGAAAAGAAAGAGTAACTTTATTGAGTTAACGCTCTGCAATCGTACAATATACTATTGCTACCCGTGAGGTGAAAAAAATTTGAGAGTGATGATATAAAGCCTATAGCCTTCTTCCATAAATGCGCTTTCTAAAAATGAATGAATTTTTCAAATTGGACCAGTACTTTATAAGATTAGCGCGTTCAAGTAAACAAAGAAACAAACTCTTCAGCTTTATATATTAGTATAGAGTACAGATGTATGATAAAGAAAACTAAACTAAATTAATCTAGAAGTTTAAAACTAAGATAAAATAATGTGAGGCAGTGCAATAGATCTAACGTCAAACCACTAAGCTACTCAGTAAAGTAAATGTTTTTCAGTAGGTCCCGCGTGGTGGTTGCGGATTCTCATAATATTTAATTATATGAGATTAATAAATTACAACAATAGAACTATTTTAATCATATTGTCATAAATACTCATATACAGAATAGAATTGTTGGAATATGAATAGTATTATGGCGGAAAATGAAAATAACACATTTCCCTTGTTGAAAAGATAACTTGTATAGTCGACCAAGACAGTGCTTTACCATTTAGGATGACAGTTCCTACTTAAAGAAAATTTTGCTAAGGGTTATAATTAGTAATTAACGTAACGTATAACAAGCAAAAATGAGCCTTTTAACTAGTTGACGTGCAAACCACATTCGACCTTAGCGTGGCAAATCAATTTCTAAGAAATTAACATGTACACAATAATCAAGTTATTCACGTGAAAACGGCAGTAATAATAAATTGAGAAAGAAATATTTATAGTACCTAATTTCAGTACCGCTAACACTTCCTAATCTAACGAATATACTCCGGTATTTCCTCAAAACAACTTCCGTTTTATCTAGGTACAGCATTGTCTGAAGTTTATTTGTTTATTGGTAACGCGGAAAAGGCTATATTTGCTCAATGTTACTCACAAAGCCTTTGGAGTCTTACGACACGTACGCTAATATTTCACCCGCGGAATATTTGATTAAACCTTATCATAAAAAGTCCAGTCATGTCTCAATGTCTTCCTTTGTTCGACGTTGCGTAGTTCGGTGGTTTTTTGTTGTTTTCATCTTGATCTATCGTAATTCAAATATAAAGTTAAATAGATATTTAATATTTAGTTGACCTTTAAATTCTTTATGAGTAATATTTATTTCATTAACAGCCGCGATAGCTCAACGGGCAGAAGGTTGGATTGAAAGCCGTTAGGTGCTTGGTTCGACTGACTATCGTTACCACATAGATTTTCTATATAGTACTTATATTTTTTAATAAGTATGAGAATGTAAATTTCTGTACTTTTGAATTTTAATTACATGATGTTGTTAGTGAATTGATAACTTCAACTTTTTATATGTTTTTTTTTCATTTTTTGTTTATATGAATTTTTTATCTTATATGGGTCCTGGTCTGAAATAAATTGATTTTATTCTGTTTATAATGTCTTACAAGAGTATTTCTAAGAAGAAAAATCATTTTTTGTCTGTAAGGTTCAATCGCCATGTAATCTCCGAAACAAGTCGACAGATTTTGACGCGAATTTCTAGCTTTAAATAAAATCCTCTAAGTCATTTAATCCGATGCGGACGAGTCGCGGGTAACAGCTTGTAAATAAATAAAAAGGGGGCTGAATAAAACGTCTGTAACATGATAAGCACCCTAAAAAAGGATTTCTGTTTGAACCAATCTCCTACAAAAATAAATCGAAAGTGTAGTCATAATTAACTTTTGTTTACGCATCTAAATTTGGAGTCATTAACCGAATAAACAAGCAATGACCCGAGTGTGAGATAAAACGTATAACTGGGTTTGAGAGTCGATCGCCGCTTTATCTGCCACTCAACTTGGTCGGGTTGCATCGAGGAAATCCATACAGATTTGACCCAAATCGAAAAATGCACTCCCTATTAATCAAAATATAACAGAGATAAACTGCATGGTGTTACAATAACCCGCACGAGATAAACTCTAACTGGGATTGAGATTCGATCGGTGCGTTATCTGCCACTCAACTTGTTGGAAATCCATACATATTTGACCCAAATCGACAAACGCCTATCACCGAAATATACCAGAGGCAAAATGAATGGTCTTATAAAACCTGTTTATACTGTAACCGATTGCACGCGGGTTGCGCTATGCACATTACCCGTTAGCAATGGGTCTGACTTCCGTTCCGGGGACATTTCAAGCTCCACCTAAAGTGTAAGTGTATTTTATATTTAAAAAGTATAGTGTATTCAATTATTTTAAAATATATTTGCTTATCAGTCGGCTGTTACCTATAATAACACGGACATTAAGCTGTCTGCCTTAGTAACAGACGACGGTGTGTTAAATCGTAATACATATAAGTTAGGTGTCGCGTTGTCTGTCCGCGATGGACGCCTAAACTACTTAACCGATTTTAATCAAATTTTCACACCGTGTGCAGTTTTGTCTAACTTGAAAGATAGGATAGCTTACATCTCAATTTATAGTCGCAGGTAAAAATGAGTCGTTGAAATGTATGCACTTCCGAACGACTGCACCAAATTGGATAATTTCTTTTTCTTGTCTTCGTTATTGTTAGAACAAGATTTGTATAATAAAAAAAAAATGGAAAAGCGAAAAGGAAATGGAACGAAAACGGAACGGGAATGTTATAGGATATTAGAATGTAGTAAATAGTAAGTAACCCAACGTTCGGGCAGAACAACGTCTGCCGGGTCCGCTAGCACTCCTACGTACCTAATACAATATTAAATGAGCATTTCTTGTATATGTGTACATATATATAGATATATAATCTGAATCTCGGAAACGGGTCCAACGATTTTCATGAGCCTCATGCATCATCGTTTTGAGGGGCACTGAGAGCACTGAAGTTCGAAACCGCCAGTGCTACAATATTGCAAAAATGGCGACTTTTTATGACGTCATATATACTCATAGGGTACTGCGGCAGTATATTACGGAACGATTTTATCACTATCGGGAGCACTGAACAGTGCTCATAGTGTACTTCGGAACATATCCGGTGACATTTGGTCATAACAAAAACATAAAAAAAAAACTGAAACTGATCTTTTCTTCGATTTATTTTTATACCTACATGCTATAAAATTGAAATATATGGTTGCACCTGGTAATGGTACCACAGGACGCACATAGTACTGGTTCACACAGACAGGAACTTCCTTGTACACAATTTACTAATGGCCATGATAACACTTCAGCGGATTCAACAACGTATTACTGAGACTCGGAGAATTCTTAGTAGGTGGTAATTATTATAATTATCTTGCTTTGTTAAAACATCAAGATACATACACTTCAAAGCATCAACCTGGAAATCTAGCCGCTGTCGCTGCGCAGCTTGCGCGAACGGAACTTTGGAATGCTAGATTTAGAACTTCGAAGTGCTTTTACATCTTCTTCTTCTTCTTCTTCTTCTTTCAGCCCGATGACGTCCACTGCTGGACATAGGCCTCCTCCATCGAGTTCCACAGAGCTCTGTTACGTGATAAGGAGGTCCAACGGCTTCCCGCGACCCGAACTATATCGTCAGTCCACCGTGTAGGAGGCCTTTCAGATCGTCGTCCACCAGTACGAGGACGCCATTCCAAAACCTTTGTTCCCCATCGGCTGTCCGTCCTTCGGGTTATGTGTTTTTTGTCCGATTTCGTTCAAAATCATTTTCCTAATGAATTCTTAGTATGGTGTATTATCTATATCTACATACATATTTATTCAACTTATTCCTAGCGTTTTCCCGGTCTAGTACCAGGGTGCCCTTAAGTAGGGAATGTGACTGTGGAGTGAGTTAAGACGACCGACTGCCGTCTGACGTCTCACATCTTCTTCGAAACCCACATAATGTCACGACCAATACCCCTTCGTGACCTTAATCGGGAACCACGTTTACCTGCCTTGCCAAAGGCTAATATTCTGTGTAAAAAAGGTTTTTATCAGATAGTCTGTAGCCGCCGCAACATAACCTAGATGGCGTTGTATGGGTGACGACGACCGCAGTACAGACACTGAAAATCTTCATACAAACCAACTCACGCTAGCGAAGTTTCTACTTACAATTACTATGTATAGACTTACCGACAAACAACTGTCGGCGAGGCGCGGCCACCCCGGGCAACTCCAACTAGCCCGGACACGAAGATCCTTTACGGTGATTGAACATATCGACCGTGTTGTTGGGTGTGCGAGGTGTGTTGTTGGGTGTGTGCGGTGTGTTGTTGGGTGTGTTGTGTGTTGTGCGGGTGGTGCGTGCGGCGGCGCGGTGCGAGCGCGGCCAAAAGCGCACGCCCCGCGGCGGCACATAACTCCGCTCCGTCCCGCGACCCCGCCACGCGACACCCACCGGACAGCGAATTCGATATGTGCCTGGACACAAGAGAAAGGCACAATTAGACCATCGCACAATCATAATATTTGAGGAGGTCGTGGCCTAATCAATTAGACTTGGATCTATTGCGTGGGTACATTTGGCCCGTACGTTGCAGAGAGAGCTCGGTGCCGCGGCCCATCTGGAACTCGGTGCGGCGCAGCAACATCGCATTCTCGCACAACCAGGACCAGTTCAGCCTCGAGCACTTCAACTTCATGAAGAAGCTGTGCTGCATGCGGCTGCAGGTGCTGCCCGGCTCGCAGAGCGCCGTGTGGGTGAGTTTGTTCTCACCCGGTTGTTTGACGGTGCCACTTGACGGTGGCACTCGGTAATCGCACAAATCGTGCTCTCAACGTTCACGGTATAGTGACAATCGTTCGTGACACACGCCGCGAAATGGACGAGGAAGCTGCTGCTTTCTAAACGTTTAAATTGTCTTAATATATGATTACAACTTTCTATTAAGAAGCTGTTATCAGAATTATATTCTGAACCCAGTGGCGACTTTAATTTTAATTTCACGGGGCCGTGAATCTGGATGTGTATCCGCGTACGCCGTGCGAAAAGGCGCGAATCCTTTGTCGCGGGATAAAATACGGACGGTACGCGGTCCCGGTCTACCCTAGATGTTTATTGTCACTCCCTTTATACCATCAGTGACAGTAGTATCCGCATCCTTTTTCTCCTTTCCATCTACTTTTATATCCTTTTACTCTAGCCCTTTCCTCGCTCCTATTTATTTGTCTAATTAGAGGTAGAGCCTCGCTTGCAGTCCTTTTGGTCTACAAATGAATTGTTCCGGCTTGTCCGGGTAGCAGTACCAATTTCTCACATAAGTTCGGCGTGAAGTGGCGGCAATACTGTCACACTGAATGACCCGGCACCCAAACAATAGTTACCGAATTTTCGCTTCCTAGTTCATTCAGTCCCTTTATGCAATCCAATACCAGAGTTGAGTTGACAGCGGCTGCATCTAAGGTCTTGATCACTGCCTGGCTGTCACTGCAGATGTGGATTACCTTACATTTGGCTTTTTGACTTAGTAGTTCATGAGTACAGGCAATTAAGCCAAAGGTTTCAGCCTGGAAAACTGTGGCGTACTGACCTAAACTATGGCTGCTACTATTTCCGTTGGTTGTTGTATATGAGAATAAAAAACATTGCATTAATGAAAACGGTAGATTTCCGCACAGCTTTGGGTTCTAAGCAGAAAGTCTTTTGTGATCGGTTTGTTAGTGAATAATGATAAAATTACTGCTTAAAATAAGAAAAAAAAATATTTACATGTATATTTGTATAAGTGATCCAACCAGGAGTCCAATTCACAGTCGTCACAGGAACTTTTTACTACGGAACGTTATGCCACAAATAATTAAATTATTTAATCATTGCAACGAATCAGCAGTAATTAAAAGTTTCCAACATCGAGGGTTCAGCCATCAGTCCGAAAATTATTTTCAGCCAAACCGAGATGCCTTTTTAACTTTCCCGCTCTCCAAATTAAGATAGATATTTTGGTATATTTTAACAAACCTTTTGCTTTATATACCTTGTCTTAAACATGGATATGTTTTATATAACCTGGATAGGTTATATAAAAAAAACAGGCAAATGTTTGTTTAAAATAAATTTCAGAAATCAACGTACACATTGAATTGCCTGGCCCGTTGGTGCAGTGGGCAGAAACCCTGTCTTCCGCTCCGGAAGTAGTGGGTTCGAGTCCCGCCTCGAACCTGAGTGTATTATCTATATGTATTTATTTATATATTTCTAAAAAAATATTCGTGTATAACATGCGTCTGTTACCTATAACACAGGTAATAAGTTGTCTTAAAAAAAAGACATACTGAATCAGGAGTTAGAATGTAATGTTCATGGAGGAGGTTGTGGCTTAATCAGTGGCCGGCATTTAAGTCGATCACTAGGATAATCGACCAAAAAATAATCTTAAATTTGGGAACATTTAACATTGGCAAAATAAAAAAACGCTGCATGTATAGAATGCTCAGAAAAAACATCTTACACTCCTATTTGGCTGAGGTCAAGCAAAACTTTTTTAGTAAATATTTTCGGCGAACATAATAAAAAGGAACGAATCGAAAAAAATATCTCCCAGAATATAATATTCGGATGTTTGAAGATCGCGCGAGTCGAATACGAAGGACGAATGCTCGATCACAGACTAACTGTGCATGTAATCTTTCCGATAAAGAAGTAAAACTTCTTTCATCTTGTGACAGTTGAAGACTAAGTTTTAAATAATTAATATAAATTAATTTAAAACACCGATTGCAATACGTAAATGCACAAAAATGATACAAAACGTTGACTGTGACGCATTTTCTCTAAGTTTCGTAGTGAGTAAGACATGGCGACGTGGCCGGCTATGTATCCAAATAAGTTATTAAAATTTAAGACAGGTAACTCATTTGGCGACGGATTGGCGACGTCGCCAAATTAGAAGCGTAGCCCCGATTACTATTAGTAACTTATTTGGCAACCACAGGTATCCATGGCTACATAGCCGGCGACGTCATCATGACGTCTTTACGTGAAGTAGGCCTCTAAGACTATGAAAACCCAAACAAAGAGGAGACGAATATAACACTGTATACTCGAATTTGATCCGATTCTCTCATAGCCTGAAACCACATACATGATAAACAATCCCTTGTTGTAATCATTTTCTTTTTATAAAATCCAAATCAAACCGACCCAAAAGAAGTTTCACTTCAACACATAACATTTTTTTTATTGGCCTATACTGTCCCACTGCTGGGCAAAGGCCTCCCCCTTCTCCAACCTCAACTTCCTTTCTCGACCCATTTGAATCCATTTATTTTCCCCAAAGGCGTCCAAGTTGCCACCTCTTCGTCGGCCTACCTGGTCGTTGGCATAACATTAAATATTCAAAAACTCCTACGGTATTAACACGCTTAAATATTGCTGCAAATCATTCACGATTTAAAAATATTTATATTAAATATACATTTATTGTTCTTGTGGTGCTCTGGATTCTTTAAGTACTCTGTACGAACGACTTATGACTTTACGAGCAATTCTGTATTCGGATCAAGTTTCGGGAACTTTTCTATCTAACTCGGAATAATTCCGCTTGTGAATAATTTGCCGCGAACCCGCCACGGAATCCCCATTCTGTTGCTGATAATTAAGAAAATTATATAGCCAATATATATCATGATATACGACATATATAAAGGAACTAAAATATAGTAAATAGTCATAAATGTTTACTTTCGAAAGTGTTAAAAATGGTTTAATGTTTATGTACCTACGGTGTCTATATATCAAAGGCGTTTACTTCTTCCAAGCGTTGATTTAGCATAGTACCAGAGTCAGCTTTTTCAAAATCCGACCCCATTTGTCCGATTTTGTACATCCTGAACAAAAGTCATACCTTCTTTAGAAATTTATGTCTTCTATGGAAGTGATAATAAATATTTTAATTAAGATATTATGTAGCTAATCCACAAGAAATTGTGATGTAACATTCTAGCACTAATAACAGTCACACCATATATTGTGACTATGGCATAGAGTCAGTGAAGTTACGACATGTAGAGTAAGGACGTGTAAAGTAAGAGACATGTAGAGTATGGGCGTGTAGAATAAGACACGTATATAGTTAGAGCCGTGGATCTAAAAGAGATCTAAAAGCTTTTTGGCAGTGTGGGCCATATGGTCTCGATATGACAACATTTTACATAAAAATGTTTTTTGGTGGAATACTATTTTATTCACAATCTTTTATTAGCCCCGATGAATTAAATGTTGAAAAGCAGTCTAAAACCAGGAATATACTCTGTTTGAAACTCATTAACATTGATTTATTGTCGCGCCTTTAACATAAGGTTTTAGTTGAGACGGTTTTTAGTTAGTTGAGACGGCCACGGCAATACAACCGAAACCGAATATAACGACATCGGTTACAGAACCTGAACGGTTATAACGACTAAATGGCAAGGTCCCGAACGAATCTCCATTTAAATATCTATGTAAAAATATCGGTTATAACAACATCGGACAAAGAAACGTACCGGTTAAGGCGACGGACTACTATTAGAATATTCGTTTATAACGTTTTCGAAGAATTATGATAAAACAAAATTATTATCTCTACGCCAAATAACAATTAAATTACCAACACTCGGGACGGGAATCGAACCCGCAACCACAGACCAGTAGGCAGACACGATACCTATCCACGTAAAATATTCATGATACAGTCACACTTAAATTTTCTTATATCATTGTTAGGGTTCCGTATGTCCACAGGAAAATATGAAACCCTTATTGGATCACTTCATTGTCCGCCTTTCTTTCAAAACCCTTTTTCTCAGTAACGCCTTCGCGTTTTCTACGTTATCCGGGGTCCAGCAACCTGTTCATCAGCGCTCACGCGTCGGGTCAACTCTACGTGTACAACGAGGAGTTGACGTGCGGCACCACGTCGCCACACTACCAGCTGTTCAAGCAGGGTGACGGCTACTCTATACACACGTGCAGAACGAAGTCTACGAGAAATCCTCTGTATAGGTAAGAAAGTTAGATCAGTTTGTTTTCATGTAATATGTTACCACGGCGAAGCCATGTTGCTCGCACTGTCAAAAAGTTGTCAGATCTCTTGTAGATCAAGACGCCCTAGTCCAGCAGTGGACTGATACAGGTTGATGAATATTGGATAAGTAACCGGTGAAGTCGCCATGGCGTCTCGGTGAGGTAGGGCTGTAAGTGATCGTTTAGGGATCGCTTTAAAATGACTCACCTATGCGTGGTTGAAAACGTGCACAAGTTACAAGTAAATTTCGTCGCGTGCCGCGCTTTCCTATGTTTCCTCGCCAAGTGCAAAGGGTTGTAATGATATTTGCACACCTCACATTCAAACTCGCCAGCTTCCTGTATTTGTACAAAGGACGGTCAACACCGACAACATTGAGGTAGTAATTTGTAAAGGTTTATCTGTATCGATATCTCCCACGTAAGTTGTTGTAACCCCATTTTCACAGCATTACTATAGAGCTTTATAAACAACTAAATTGTAATATAACAGTCACTTTTTTATATGTTATTGTATATAATAATAAAGTAATCGTCATTTTTGAATATATAAGAGGCGAGACTACAAATTTTGAATATGGTAAATAAATAGGTTTATAATGTTCTCAAGTTCTATCACTTGGTCGCGGTAAGAACTGTTAACCTAGCAATCGGCTCAAGTGCAAGTCACTGATTAAACTACGACCTCCTCAATCCTCGGGGTACAAAATTAGTTCACACATTTTGTTATCGTTGTTAAAGGTACATAAAAGTGAGTAAATGGGTAGGACATTTAGAAAATCCCTTAATTCACTCGAATCGGCAATAAATTCGCGTTGCCAGGCGTTTACTATTGTATCATTGTTCTTTGTTTCCAGAACTAGGTCAAACGAAGGCCAACTTGTTTTTATTTAAATTTAGGGAAACAAACAGAGGAGCCTAGCTGCTACTGTCACTCCTTCTACATCGTCCGTAGCAATAGTATCCACATCCTTCCTCTCCTCTCTATCTACCTTTATATCCTTTTACTCCATTCCTTTCCTTAACTCCTATCTTTCTATTTAGAGGAACCGCCACGCTTGCAGTCCATTTGATTTGCAGCTGAATTAGGCCGGCGCGTCCGGGTACCAGTACCCCCCCCACGCTGCGAACCTAATAAATTGAGGAGTGTGTACTGTCTAAAAATGCACCATTCTCAAAACCGCTACACCGATCGCGCCATTAGTTAACCTTGCGGTGCGTGATTGGGTTTGAGTCTACAATAAAATCGCGGCACACACGCGTTGCAATTAATATTTCCTTTAACACTTAAAATAATGAATTTTAGTGGAGGGGTGTGCATTTTTAGACTGAACGCACTATATCTCTATCATGCTCTATGAAGTTGAGGTATTAAAGGGATAATAATGATAAATGACTGGACCGTTGGCGCTTCGCTCCATCCGTCCGTCCATTCGCCTATCCATCCGTACGTCTGTCTGCCCGCAAGGTGATCCATAGGATATTCAAATCATTAGAGACTTGAAATTTTCCATGTTGGATATGCAAAAAACTAGCTAGGTAAATTATTTTTAGCGAAATAGCGGCCAACAACTTTTGAAGTTATTAAACAGATACCTTTATCGCGTATCTAAAAAAAAAAACACACAATTATAAACATGACAAAGAATAACATAGCCTACTCTCATTATCGTCATGGGTGCAGATGTTACCTCGGTGAACCACCTGCTCGTTAGCCCCTTCTAACATAATAAACATTTTCTGCATTCTAAGCGGACTAAACCGTTCCCTTGTACTAGACCATGATAACGCAAGGAAAAAGTGTGACTAAATTTTCATTATATTTTGTAATCGAACGCGCAACCTCGGAACTGAAGACTGGACCAACTTCGTATCAATGAGGTATCTGGTGCTCTACTCAATGGATGATAGGTGTTATCTATATTAATAAAAATAAATATTGCAGACGTTGCCAAAAATACAACGGGCTCAGGGATGGCTTCGACGCCTATGTGTCGATTTTGATCAAGTTTCCTGACTATCTGTAATTTAGTCCAACTCAAACCATGGGATAGCTTTTATCTCGATTCTTTACGATGATATTATTTATCGCGAACTATATGTTTAACACTATATATAAATATACATAACCAAACTCTCTGTAATATAAATATACATAACCAAAATCTCTGTAATATAAATATACATAACCAAACTCTGAGATTTGTGTACCAAGTAGCTAAGAGTGATTTAATACCTATAGCATTAGAAACTGAGCAAGCGCAGAAGAAAGCTAATGAAACTATGGATAGGAATGAGTTTGCTCTTTTCTTGAAGGTACACTGTGGCTGGGTATTTTTTACTGACGACACTCGCTCAACCACCGAAAAAAGTAATAGCACCTAATAAAGTAATCAAAAATATAAAACGTCGGTTTGTACGTAAATATATCGGTCGCTATTCTAAAAGCACTCTAAATGCCATTCGGGTCTTTTTTACTTCAAATATCCTAAAAATTAACATTACTAATAAGCTCGTTTTAAGCGCCAACAAATATTGCAGGACCTGCAGGTTCTACCAATATTTATTATCAGTTTACACCATTTTAGAACTTATTTTGTGTACTTAAAGACTATTGTGGTGGTTGTAAAGGGTTTCGCGAAGGGATCAAGTTGTTCTGGTGGTTGTTTTCTCAAATCTATTTCTGTGTAGGCAGGTATTAATTTGAGTGCGTGTTATTATGATCCCCGTGATGGATTGGGTGACTAAGCGAATATTTGTTTTGGCCTCTTAACTGGAATGATTGGTTACGAATGTTGGATCAAATGTCTCGCACCTATAACTTACATAATTCAAAGACAAAGTCAAAATTTATTTGTCACAATGGCTTTTTGATAAACACTTAAGAATGAATTATCATTTGAGATTTTGGTAATAAAATGTTCGAGTTCAAATCTAAATTTACGAGGGTTCAGTATCTTTTTTTTTAAACCTATATATTATTTAGCACATATTTTCAAGTATATTCTTTAAAGAATGTTAAAAAAAGAAGGTTGATTTAAAATTGAAATAATTTTATTTATTAGGATAAATAAAATTAAAAGATTTGCCTGACATTAAAAAAAAAACGAATGGTCACTTATCATGAAATCAAAGAAAACCACGGTACGAACAAAGATGAAATTTGGCAAAGATGAAGTTTATAATTAGTGGACCTCCGCTAAGAATGGATTCTTCGATAGTATTCGATTAAAAGGGGCTAAGAGCTCTCGCATGTTTAATTTTACGCGGACGAGGACGCGGGAAACAGCTAGTTTCTTATGCAGTTATAGTATGAATTACTGACAGAAATACTGGCAGAAGAACGCACTGAAGACAGAAAAGTGATCAGTTCAAAACCCAACCTCGCTAGGCTTCCGTCGTGGCCACTCTTAATACAAGCTTTTAAAAAAGCTTAACTAAAGTTTGCCTACTCGCCACTCGCCTAAAGTAACGAGTTGACAGACTTTAAAGTATTCGTTCTTTATACGAAAACTGTGCCAACGTTCCTTTAAATTTTTTTTAATATTTAGGAAATACTTACAAATCGCTAGGAAGGATCTGGGATATACATAAGTTTAAATTAAATATTATTATGAAGATGTTTATCTTGTATTTTAGCAAAAGGTGGAGTGGTAGATCGGTATCAGATTATGGCTGGTTGTCAGCGATTTGCGGTTTTCTTAATAATGGACGTTCTTAAGTGGTTTTCGATTCAGGATGCTGCACGAGCCGAATTTTTTGTTTTACTTTTTTGCGTTTTTATATTTAACTAGCTGTGCCCGGGATTTCGGCCGCATGAAATTAGGTAAAAAAATAGATTTAATTTCAAGGTGACGATATATAGCCTTCCTCAATAAATGGGCTTTTAATCACTGAAAGAATTTTGGATTCGGACCAGTAGTTCCTGAGATTAGCGCGTTCAAGCAAACAAACAAGCAAACTCTACAGCTTTATACATTAGTACCTATAAATTTTTCTATATTATAATGTACACTTTTCATTAATCATATAAGACTGATTCAAGAAGTGATCACTTTAATAAAGGGAGTAATGTGAAAGATTTGTTAAGTATAGTTTGTAGTAATTTCTATTAAAATAAATGTCTCTCTTTCTTGATCACCACCATCATCATCACCATCCGCAGCCTTTATATATTTCTCCGCTGGGACTTTTTCTTTCTTATTGAGTAATTTACATTATAATTTAAATTAGGATACTTCCTATAATAGTTTCCTACAAGCTAACGATAAGCAGTTCGTAACTGAATACATTATTGTAAGAGTAAAATAGGTACCTGGTGTCAAGTGGGCAGTGAAGTCGGTAGACGGTGGAGTTGTGCAGAAGTGAGTTAGTGTTGAATAGCACGCGGTTACGTAGTCGTTGCCGGCCTGTCTTGTGATTGCTCTTGCTGACCACGCAGTATAGAGAAAATTATTAGATGCCACTAAATAACAGTCGATGAGTTCAACGGAGAAAAGTGTGCACTAAAATCTGAAATAAACCTACCCAACAGAGTTTATTGTGGGTTCTTAACAGAACACAGTGCAAGAAACCCTCGTAAATTTAGCTCTTAGTAGAATATATTACCACCAGAATATCAGAGATTTATTTTTTTGTTAAAAATGTCTTAATAACCTTGTTTAATGCCCAGGTCCGGTGTTGTTATTCGCTTACTATACACACACTTTTAGTCGAAGCTTTAACCTGAGGATAACATGAATATTAAGAAAATCTAAAAATAATCCTAAGGAAATTTAAATATGATACAAGTACTTCGAAGTAAATTACATTTTTCTTTTTTATATTTTTAATCTGTGATCAATATTGCACTGAAATAGTTGTTAAAGAATGCTAAATAATGACACATTCTAAGTATTTAACTTGTTTACTTGTTTTCCCTTAACATAGTAGAAGAAATTTCGGCTAGAAATATTTATTAGGTCTAAAAAAAAATTGAAGAATTGGCCCCATAAGTTTACCCAAATATAAGTTTTATCTAAACCCCATGCCCATACTGCTGCAAGGTCCACAAGTCCTCAGTAGTTCGGTAACTCGATTGCGTCGAGATGACCCCTCAATAGCGCCACGGCCCAACACCCCATATAAACTAAAAACACCTAGAGTTATGTTAATTATTTGGGAGCTCCCATTTTAAGTAATAGTTTCAATTAAATACATGTTATTATAAGGGGTCATCCATAAATAACGTCACACGAATTTTACGACATTTTGACTTTGCTCTGGGTGTGACGGCACAAAGCTTTCAATTTTATGTATTAATTTAAAAAGAATAAAAGAAAACAGCAGTTTCAGCTTTTTTTTACAATTTTGTCTTGATTTTTAAATTTTGACATGTGACGTCACAAAGCCTTTAACCCCCCCCCCCCTGCCCGTTGTCACACAATGTCATATCTCAATGACTGCCTCCCTTCCCCCTTTAACGTTCTAATAATGTTAGGACTAATAATTAATAAAATTATTGAAAAAACAAACAATAAAACTAAAATAATAAATCGGCCGCCTATTAGCTCCTTGCTTTTTTTAACGATATTTTAAAAGGTAGAGCAAAGGTAAAGCTGGTAGAGTCCGTGACAGTTAAAATAATTAGCAGACCTCGTCCTTCCGCCCGTCTAAGATTTAAAATAAATGTTGTAAAATATTTCCCCTTAAGAAATTATGAAAAATATATTCTTTCATTGACCCCACTTTTGATCGAATCCTCGGCGACCCAGTTCAAGTCGATCCTTTGGTTATACGGACAGATGTGGCTTCACTCTGCATCTTTTACCGCATGTGACACGGAGAGTGTTCCGAGAAATTGCCCGGACTAATACCGCCAGCTGTATTCCACCACAAAACATCTTGCCATAACTTGATATGTCACCCTCACCACCTTGATGTCCTGAAAACCACACGCGTGCGATTCTCCAGAAACTTCTTACCACAATTCTCCTGTGGAATCAATTACCAGCTTCGCGCATCTCAGCCAGCTGCAGCGGCTGCCCGATCTGTAATTCAGGTATTCTTCACTAATCGTACAGAAAAAGAGCATGTAGACATACCAGGCCACTTTTAGAAAACAATTATTTTGAATTTTAAATTAAGGCGCATGCGGAAAAAAATTTTTATTAGACTTTTTCCCTTGAACCAGGTGTTTTATAAAATTATCTATTGAATGGAGTAATCTATTTAAATTGATCAAGAACTAATTGTAAATATATTAATATATGTGGACCAAAAAAACATCTTAACTCGCCCCACAGCCACGTTCTCTACAATCTAAGCGGACCCTGGTATTTAACCGGGAGATCACTGGCAAGAAGAACAATAGACGTATAGTGGGAAATATCATAACAATATTACCATTCGCACACTCTCCTTCTATATAAACTATTATTTTGCCCATATTCCATTTGCGCCATTTTCTTAAAATGGTACCGAAAGTTTTCGCTTTACCTATTAATATAATATAAAGATGTGGAGGGGATAAAAATTATTACTCTTCTCCTATCTTTCCGGGCGTTGTTAACATCGAGATCTTACCTTAACAATTTTTGCACTTTACGTAATCCAGTAGATCCTCAAAACGCTTTAGTGACTACAAATTTAGCATCACGGGCTTCCCTACTATACTAGTAAGAAAATATATTATAAAGGGGAAAAAATTAAACATCTATAAAGCTCAATCGAGAGTACTGAGATTTATCTTGAGATTGGACAAAACATAAACAGTGCAAAAATTTTATCTCGGATAACCTCTACAACGTACTTACCATATCTTACTGTTCACATACAATGCGTGAAACCTACAGAGAATGCGAATTTACTTAAAGCTGTAGAGTTTGTTTGTGTCGCGCTAATCTTATGAACTACGGGTCCGATTTGAAAAATTCTTTCAGTGTTAGATGGCCCATTTGTCGAGGAAGGCTATAGGCTATATATCATCATGCTTAATAGATTTTCTCACCTAACTTAACACGGGTAAAAACACGGGTACTTTACAAATTATTACATCAATAAAGATTTCATCTAGTCGAGACAACCCCTGTCACTCGGTCTCAGCAAGAGCAATTTACATTAGCGAACGCCTCAAATGCCGTTAGTTAGCAGTATGTAACTGAAAATAGAATAGAAACGTAAATAGTTATGTAAACACACTAGAGATCGCTGGCTGGCGAAGTTCGGCCAGGTATCGTTAGATTGCATATCGCTTATTTAATGCTATATACAAAATTTCTTTGTACTACATTGTTACATTGAACTGTTAGTATACATACGGTCGAGATAACTTTACTTTGACATATATAATGTGAATAAACACAGAAATAGACTAAATCATCGCAAAATATCTACCATACGGCGTGCAATAAATATTCACGTCAAGTGGTAACTCGTGCCGCTTGCCTTTTACTAGGGCCGTGTTAAGGCACCATAAAAGACCCTCCGAGGACATTATTTATTTATTTATATAAAAAGGGGCAAACGGGCAGGTAGATCACTCGAGTGATTACCGGCGCCAGTTCCGTCTGCATCTTTTACCTCATGTATCATGGGGAGTGTTCCGGGGAATTGTTCGAACCAAACACTGGCATCATCTCCGAGACGTTTCTACTAGACGTTCGAAGATAGTTCATAGATGAATCGCCTTTATGTTGTATTAAAGAAATATAACGGCTAATATTTCAAAACCTAGTAAGAGACACGTTTTATAAAATTCGTTTTATTGCATAGTCTCGCTAACCTGGTAAGTTCCTACTAAATACAAAAACAGTAGCGAAATAATTAAGCATCGATACCTAGTAAGTAACCGTAAGTTCTATGTAAATAAATAAATATATACTGGCACAACCTACTAAAAGACTACTTTGGGTTGTCAAGAACTATCATAAGTTCTTTGTTAAAAAGGACATCTAAAGCCCCGTGAGTAGGGTCATTCCAGATTTGATTACGCAGGGGAGGAAACACTGGCAGTGAAGGTGACTCTTAGTGGCCAATATAAAGAATACTCTTAAATTTTTCGCAAGTCCCACACATATGGTTCTTTCCTCTATAACGAGATAGACCCGGCACGCACACGGTAAATCCATGAAATGTCAAGAAAAAACCATGAAATCTCATTACTTGAGACTATGCGTGCTTCTATAGTTCCTTAGCCAAGAGGATATTGTCATATGCTCTAAGAACTTTGGAAGTGTCCCAACCTTTTAACCTACATAGGGCACAAAGTGCATAAAGGGAACTAAGTAACTAAGCGAGTTAAATTATGTACATGTATTGACATTTCTAAGAGGTTTCGAGAACTTCTTCATCAGTTCACAAGTTTTATTTGCGCAAGTTTTTATGCACCTGCCTTTTATCCAGTTCTTGCGAATATCGGGTGTGAGTGACATTTATAACTGGAATTTAATTTGACTTAAACCATAAGCTTATTATTGATATAAAACATATACATGCATGATATAGTTGGTGACTGGCTGGGATAGTGAATGACTTATGCGTTGGCACACTGAGCAGTGACCCTACATTCCGCCCCGGGGGTCGTAAGTTCGATTCTCGCCTCGAGTCTGGGTGTATTAACTATATGTATGTATTTCTACAAGAAAAAATCATATACAACAGGCGTCTGTTACTATAACACAAGCATTAAGTTGTCTACCTTAGGAACAGACGTCCGTGAGTCATATATTCCTGTATATATATTATATTATTTATAGAAAACTTGTTGCACGCCTAAATTGGCAAACTGTTGATACTTTTATACTGTTATACTCTTATACTGTTATAGACCTGGATATTATGTAAAACCATAGTTTAAGCAATAATTGACTATCTATATATCGTATTTTTTTAAAAGTACAGCTAAGCCGAATAAAGGCCAAACTATTGCAGTTTCTATTACAGTGCTAATAAGCAAAAAACGTAATTTGATAAATAAAAGATAGTGCGTCTGATTGATGTTATCGGAGGTTTTCTTTTATCATTTAGACGATCAAAACAGCTTCAGCGAACTATGACTTGCAAGTTATATGTATGCGTAACAAAAAACGTCCTATTGGGATCTTTTCAAGAAGTTCAGATAAATCGAATCTAATTTTAGAACATCGTGAATATTTCGAGAAAACAATTAGCACCATTTTTAAAGGCCATTAAAAAAGTGTGAAGCCAATAATCAAGTCCCAAAAAGACTGTTTCAAATAAAATCAGCCAAATGGTGATTCATTTTTAATCCCTTGCCGTGCGTGAATGTCGTTTAAACTAACATAGAATTTATGTGATAAAGAACAACAATGAACGAACCGTCATACGAATCTTAATTATTACGGCGTTGGCTATAAAACTTTGAAGTACTACGACTATAAAACGTTTTGGGTTATGGTACAACACCACTCATCCTATGTCAAACAAAGCGAATAAAACGGTCCTAAGTTATCTGCGACTGTAGGGAATCTACTGATGACAGAAGATTAAAACATCCCAGAGACAGGGTTGCTAAGTTTATCCGAGCGAGACCAATTCTCTGTCAAACGACCAGTATCACGGAAAAAAGATGGCGAGATGACCTCGGAAAAATGCCTGGCGATCTGGTCAGAGGTGGCCAAGGACCGCGTTTTATGAATGGGATTGGGAGAGACTTTTGCACAGCAGAGGGACATAGATGGCTGATATAAATAATAATAAAGTAGGCTAACATCCCATCAAAATAAAATAGTCAATATTCTATGTTGATTATAAACATGATAAAACATCCTCTTTTTGCATACTAGGATTTTTGGTCTAACAGAACCCTCAGCACCAGATTTAACTCGCACTCGGCTGTTACTATTATTTTTTATCGTGCACGGACTCTGAACTCAGCCTTAAGTCGTTTTTTATATTTTTTTACACACGGTACTGTGCGAAAATAAGTTGCAAAAAATTGCATAAACTAAATTGCTCCAGGATGGAAAAATACTCTGAGGTGCGGTCATTAATAATGTATTAAAGTATACCGTAGATGCCTGGTGGTCGAAATTCGGCCACAAATCTTTAGATTTGCGAACTATATGCTTACTTAAAGCTATATTCAAGATTTCGATTCTTTGTACAGCGACATTGTAATATTTGACGATTAATGTATTTGCCGTTGTCATATCTAAGCTTTGAAACAATCATAAAAGGTGCGTGCGTTTAAATCACGAAGTCATTTCACATTTGGCTATAGTGTGCGTGTTTTATTTTAATAATTTTATATATTAAAACGGCGATTTCCAAAGAAAAGATGTAACACGTATAATTATATTTATTTCACATTTTATCACTTTACAACAAGCTTATTTGACACTAATAGATACTTCACAATAATCTAGCAGGGCTTCCGCTTAACTTGTTATACAAATTATTAATATCTCCCAAATGCATAGTGCTCGGCTTTTATAAGAACTACCCCCCGCCGCAATTATGAATAGAACTAATAGAGAGGCCATTATAGTCAATTCACCTACTCTTTAATATTAATGCTAGTACTGGCACATAATGGCTAGGCTGGGCAAGGCTGGCATGGCTCGCTTGGCATTGCCTTGCCCCAGCTTGGCTTGGCCCGGCTTGGCTTGGCTTAACGTTACAATATTATAAAAAAAATATTAGCACTTGCACACCCTCCGCTGTATAAACTATAAAATGTGTAAAATTTCAATTATAGTGTGACACAGAATCGAATATCATAAAAATATTGGATTATTAGGCTAGGTGCTTTTAATAAATTTAATTGTGGCATAATAAAATAATATTCTTAAAACGCAATATTCTTTTCGATCTGTGGCTACGATCGCAATTAGTACAGATTAAATTTGCTATATATATAATTTTAGAAATATGTCAATACATACATATAGATTACACACCCAGACTCGAGGCTTGAATCGAACTCACAACCCCCGGAACGGAAAGCATTGTCACTGCCCACTGCGCCAACGGGCCAGATATAGTTTAGAATGGATGAGCGCGCAGTTCAACGTATTATAAGTAACTATCGACGCCTTCTATGATCTGAGACCGACATCTGTCTTTCTACATCTGCACTAGAGGTATAGTAGATATTTCCTCTGATAAACATTTACACTATTCTTAAAGGAACGCCGCCCACTCGCGTACACGACTGTACACGTAACATAATATTATGTTTGTGCACTGAACATTTCTGAGATTATTCAAGAAAGTGTTGTTAACTTGGTATTATATTGAATAATTTATGTGCTTATAAATATTTGTTACTACCTGTATCAAGCGACTTCGCCCGCGCGTTTGCTTCTGTAAAATCTTCAGGGTTTTCATTTTTTCTTTCTAAGGATCCCTAAATATTTTTTTCATCTTCTCAGCATGCTTCCAGTATAAATATACACCCAGACTCGAGGCGGGAATCGAACCCACGACCCCCGGAGCGGTAGACATTGTCACTGCCCACTACGCCAACGGGCCAGTTAATTAAATGAACTGATTAAAATTAAAATGAATTGAATTGAATTTGCGAATATCCGACCGCCACCGTGTTTCGGAAGGCACTCAAAAAAGGATCAATAAGCAATATAATGAAGGAATAAAATCTATACTTAATACTAATATTTGAAGCTGAAGAGTTTGTTTGTTTGTTTAGACGAAGTTCGGATCTGTCTGACTCGAGGAAAAGATACACGATAATAACAAGTTTTTGAAGGGTAGTTCAGGGTCGCGTACCCCTTGTGGATCTAACCAGTCTATCGGACAAATATAAAAATAAGAAAGTTCACTTAATAGTTAGCAATGTTGCTTGTAATATTAAAACACTTACAGCAGATATCTGGGATATAGACAACTATATATGTACATATATACCCATAAATTGGGTTATACACAACGCTGTTTCGCTTGACAAAATTGCCTTAACACGTTATAAACGCGAAAGTTTATACACATGGGCTGTATAGATGTCTGGACGTATGTTTCACGCTCTTTCACGGAAAAACTACCGAATGGATTTTAATAAAACTTTACAATAATATAGTTTATCCATCAGAATGACTCTTAAGCTATAAATTATACAGATACTGTGTAAATTGTCCAAGATATAACGATAAATGTCAAGTAAGTAGGCGAAATTTCTGTCACCTGCGAGCTATTCTGGCGTGCGCTGCAAAAGCCGTTAGAGTTACACGGGGTACAGATACAATTTGGACTATATTTAAAAATGCAGTAATATTTAACTAGATAATTATAAATGTTCAATAAGCTTTATTAGATGTATATATAATTCAATAAATTCGCAACACAGCGCTTCTATCATAAAATTATAAAAAGTTTTCGGTGCCTCATAATTTGCAGAGGCACACGCGCCTAAGTAATTTTTTTACTTCAAAAAATATTAACATTCGCACAGCCTCCTCTGTATTATAAAGTACTAGCGAACCCGGCAGGTACTGTTAGGAAAAGTTTAAAGTTCAGAACTGTTACTACTTGTTGGACGCGATTCACTACTCACTTGCGCATTCAACTCCGATCCCTTTGCTAAAACCAATCAGGCTATGAAACTGTATAGTCGACCAGGAAATTTACCATTACCGTTTTGAATGACAGTTCCTACTTAAAGAAAATTCTGCTAAGGGTTATTGTTAATAATATACAACAAGGAAAAAATGGCCAAGAGCGTGTCAAGACACGCTTATATAGAAGGGTTCCGTGTGTGATACGCTGTTGTGTTCTTTTTGCGGATACCGTGGCGGGGCGGGGGGGGGGGGGTGTAACACGTGAGGGTACAATTGTGGAAATAATATATCCATGTAACTTCGTTAATTCATGTTGTTGGAAGATATAAATTTGTTATCCATCGTAATCGTTGCTGGCAAATATAATAAAACTTCTAGTCGTTCTTTTTTTTTTTTTTTTTTTTTTTTTTTTTTTTTTTTTTTTTTTGAATAGGGGAATACACGGGTATGATAACTTCTAAATTCTATTACCCAATTTGTATATTCCAAAGGGTTCGTAATTGTCTTGCAGAGAAATTAGGACTGGTAGGTGGCGCAGCATTCGGTATGTAACCTAAATTAGGTGTGTTTCATATAGGCGCAGCCGTTATTGAGTTATAACAAATAACTCAAAAACGGCTGCGCCTATATGACTGATGTTTGGTTTGTTTTGTTAGTCAAATTTCTAGGAATGTTTAAGAAAAAGAAAGAATGGAAAACTCAAAGGAATATTTAAAAAATACTAAAAAAATGTAGAGTTCCAGCATCTTAAAACAAGAACATTATAATTGTAGGGCTGACCAGTGTCTATATATTAAAACGTGAAGCAAAACCCAGTATGTTTTACACACATTGCGCGGACGAAGAAGTATGAAATTTAATTCAAGTATAGTATATATAAATGATTGTTTGCATCGCGACAGTATGAGGCTCATATTTATAACATTATTTAAAATATGTATCTTAAATATACATCATCTGAATTCCTATAAATGCGATAATAATATTCAACAATGGTTATGAGCATGGTTCGCAGGGAGCCTCTGGACATCAGCAGCCCAAAATAGATCTTTGTGGAAATCCATGGAGGAGGCCTACGTCCAGCCGTGGACTCCATATGGCTGAAGGAGGGAAGGAAGGAATGAAAATTTACTTTTGATAATATAACAAAAAAATATTACAACTTTGATATTCTAAGAGCTAAAACTGAACAATGTCTGAATCTAACTATACAATTGTTTAAAAAGATAGTAAACTAAACTTAAAACTGAGAATATATAAAATATTGACCCATGTGGTAAAGATAACCATAAAGCAGCGTTGCATCGTTGGATATCTGAGCTTATCCTCTGAGCGAAGAACCTGCCAGCTCTTGGGTCATTTATTATACGTAACGAACACCTGTTGTACACAAATATTTATAAATACATTCATACAGGTAATACATCCTTACTCGAGGCGGAAATCGAAACTACAACCCCAGCAGCGGAAGCCAGGATCACTGTCAACTGCGTCAACGTGTCAGACGTCTACTCGTCTTTCTATTGACAGTTTTATCGGAGGCCCTTATATCGCTAACGTAACCAGTTGAACTTGCCCTAACGGTTAGGTTGTGAATAATGGAGCAAAATCAATTCGAAGTGAGGTCAGCGCGAAATTTAAATTTTCCACGCAAACATGCCCATTAATATCTTTCAAGCGCTTACTAAACTTTTGACCGCTTGAATTTTAGATTTGAACGTCGAGTCTTGAAAAACAGGACGTTGGAAATAACAGTATAAAATGACCATTTCTCAAGATGACACTGTTTTTCGTCCTTGACTGCGACGTCCTAGACACATGCAAAGCAGGGAATCATAACTTAGCATATTGTTTTTTACACGCCGACTTGGTCCGCTTTACTTTCTATACAATACAATAAAACCTTCCTTTCTATACAATATTGTTTTGGACTCTTTTGTCTGACTTTCTGTTTTTGTATGGTATCAGATTTATCCGACTTTGTATTCCACTGGAATATAAAGAGGTTTGTAGCGTTACATTAATGTCGTTTTTGTGTATCTTATTAAAATTGTAAATCCTAAAAAATATATAGATTGATAGTACCAAGCGGACGGAGTTGTGAGGATAATTAAAACTAGCTGTTTCCCGCAACTTCCTATGCATAAAATTGCGAGAGCCCTACTCCTTAATCTGGCCCTATCGAAAAATCTGTTCTCATACGTCCCGCGGTTTTCGAGAGTTCGTGCTAGGTGTCCCTTCGCTTCTATCTCATTTAAAGCTATATTATATAAAATTTTAATTTAACAAACGTTCGTCATGTCTACACTTTAACACAATCTTATAGCAAAATGTATACATGTGTGTTTAAATCGTTTAGTATTGGTGTGCGTGAGGTTTACTTTAATAATTTAAGGTATTAATAATGAATATTTCATAAAAATATAAGCATTCGCACTCCATCCTCTATATAAATTATAGGTGTCCATCATTCGTGCGCGCAATTTTCTTAAGATGGTACCGAAAGTTTTAGCTTAATTTATTAATATATGGATAGACTAGCGGACCCGGCAGACGCTGGCCTGCCCGAACGTTGGGTTACTTACTATATACTACATTATATTAAGGAAACGGGAACAATATTAAAATATTGTTCCCGTTTCCTTTTCCATTCCTGTTTACGGTCCGTAGGCGTTCACGATTTGGGCGTTAAAGGCTTAATGATATCGCGGGGTTTGTTGTAGAACTATTTAAGATAATCATTTCCTTTATACACTATACACGTGTAACACTAACGGTTCTTGCAGCGAACTCCAGAATGGCCCGCAGGTGGCAGAATTTTCTCCTACTTGTAATTTATCATTATATTTTCGACAACTCACATAATATCTTTATAATTTACACCCTATGTGTTATTCTGGTGTATAAACTATAATGTTGTAACGTTTTATTTGAATCCATTCAGTATTTTTTCCGCAAAAGACCATCAAACATACATCTACACATTAATGTGTACAAACTTTCGCGTTTATAATATTAGTAGGATTTGTATATGACTTGCTTTGCCTTCCGAGGGTCGTGGATTCGATTCCCGCCTCGAGTCTGTGTGTATTATCTATATGTATATATTTATATATTTTTCAATAGGTAACACAGGCATTAAGTTGTCTTCCTTAGGAACAGACGTCCGTGTATCATATAGTCCTATATATTTATTTATTTATCATTTGTATCTCTATAATAAATGAGACACGGAGTACCTACATATAGTAATGTCGAAGTTATCTACGTGTACTGACATTAAATCTCTTACACTAATATTAGATCTCCTAGTCTAATATTAGCTCTCACATTTTATAACTATTGACATAACCCGGTGCAGTGACCGATGGATCGGAATTCAAACAATCCTTGAGTTTGCAGCAGCGGATGGCACGTTCGTACCAGTTTGTACATCGACTGGGGGTTTATTTATGTCTCCGAGGAAGTGTTGGTTTTGTACGGCTTCTTGCAATTCGGTATCATAACTAATCTACGATACCGAATTGAAAGAATAAGATAAATGTTATATTTTGATTGCAGGACTAAATAAATTGTCACTCGGTGTCGTAACTAACTATAGACCAAGCCATATTTGTCCTTAGCTTTTTTGTTAAATTTAAGTATACTGTGTTTTCTGAATAATTTGTAATATATACATACATATAAGCGAAAAGTCACCTAATACGAAATCTCCAAAACCACGAGACGTACACAGATGGAATTCGGCAGGGTGAGAGTTTTTAGATAGTAGTCCTCTGCTAAGAAAGGATTTTCTGACAGAACTGGATTAAGGGGTTCTAAGGGACAAAAAAATCACTTTATGACTTTTTTGCCTGTCTGTTTTATTTTACGGGTATTCTTCGAAACGGTAAAACCAATTTTGATGGACCTTTCAGAAGCCGATAGCACAATATATATAGGCTACCGTAATAATGGCAGAAGAATTAGGCACAAAAAATAATCTATTAAAAATCATGTTACGAATATATTTATCAAATCCTTTTTATAACGAATGCAGAATAAAGACGTAGTAGTGCCATCTGACGTCATCCCCAGAATCCCCAAAATTCACGATTAATATCTCTCAGTAAAATTAATCGGGACCCATTGTTTTACGTGCCTTCTGAAACGGAGGATTTTGGATATTTGAAAACCAGTGTTAAAATTAGTCACCCGTCTATCACCCAGTCGCGATAAGAGCTACTTAACCTAGCGATCGACCTTCTTGAAAATGTTCTCACCGACACCGGTGAACTATCATTCCTGCATTGCCCACTCCTAGGAAATGCATCACGTTAAGTTGAATAAGGAACAAAAATATGCCCTTGTTTGGAGATATATATTTCTTTCTACTTATTAGCGTTTTGTTGGCAAACACTATATTGTCGCTGCCCAGAACGTATCTACTTTAACTCCCCTATCGGAGGCAGCCATTGAGTGCTCTCGCATGCAGGTTATAGTCTACGCAGGGCACTATAAGAGATGGGATACGGTTTGAGTTGCACCCGTCTGCCGTCTTACGTCATCCCCGAAATCCCCACAATCTCACGACTAATAATACTCAGTGACAGTATCGGGATCCACTGTTTTACGTGTCTTTCGAAACACGGAGGTCGAATATTTGAAAATCGATTTTAGAAATGGTCACCCATCTGTCACCCTGCGGTGGTAAGATATGCTTAACCGAGCGATCGACTCAAATGCCGAACACTGATTTGACGTTTGTGTAGTTTGCATTTTAATTAGTTTTAGATCTTTCGCTTCTATTGCCTGTTCCGAAGTCTTACAATGAAACCATATAGTTTAGCTCTTACCGTCTGTCCACTCGCAAGTTGGTCATCCAAGATTTGAAAACTGTTAGAATGATCACCCGTCATTCACCAGGCCACAGTAAAAAATACCTTTGTCCATGGGCGTCAGTTGTCACTCAGGTGTACTGCCTGCCCGTAAGACCTGTTTAGGGTTCCGAAGTCTTACAATGAAACCATATAGTTTAGCTCTTACCGTCTGTCCACTCGCAAGTTGGTCATCCAAGATTTCACCTACCCTACCCTAATACGACTGGTCGGTTTGATATTAGGTAGAATGTGTAGTCTAAAAATGCGCGTCCCTCCGAAGTATTACCTCTACATGCAAAATAGCGTGTAAAAGCAAACACACCAGCTCTTCAATATAATTTGCTTACAGTGCATGGTTGGGTTTGAGTTTACAATAAAAACGCTGTATACAAATAAGAATCGCAATTAATTAGTTGAGGGGCGTGAATTTTTAAACTGAAAAATTTTTATTAGATTAAGCCTGCAATTTAGATAATGCTTATTGCTTCATTTTCATTGCCAAACGCAAACAATTAAAACCCTCGCGCTACGCAATCGCAGGAAAAAAATGTAGTTTCCGCGAGTACAATGGCTCTTACGACGGAATTGTAGAGGCAATCGAGATCGGTAATCTATATATTACGACTGGCGCAGACAGTCGATTACTGAGTCTGAGTTAGTATCAAGGATTAAATTAAAAAGCTAATAAGATTTATCTACACCACAATTTACATCTACCGGATTTTACCTTAATTACAGCCTATATTCTTCCTTATCAAATCGGTTATCCGTCCGCAAACATTCATTAAGAATTGGTCATGGGGCAATTGAAAGGATATTGGTGTATATCTCAACCAAAGACATCATGTATATAAAACCATAAAATCTCGTAAACCACGTAACGTACAAAGAAGAAATTTGACAAGTAGGTAGTATTGGGTAATTATGCAGTTTGAGGACTTTTCCCAAAAAAATGCTTATTCTTGTTTTTTTTCTCTCGAAGTTATTGTTTGCATTTTAATAATGAATCTAACGCGGCAGACAGGGCGGCACATCCACCGTCGACAACATTAACAAGTTTTTTCACAGTCTGTCAAGCTGATGATTTTGCTCGCACTTTGCTGTATGCTGATATGCCACGCTATTACACATGGAACGCATCATCGAAATCGTTTCAGCGTCGAAAACAAGGAACACCAGTTGAAGGACATCCAAATGTATTTGCTTCAGACGCTCTGGGTCGCATCTACACAGTATATCCAAATAACGATGAATGTTATTATTTGCGGTACAGCTCAGCATAATGTCGTGTATCATAACGCTTATAACACACGACGCTGATTTTCAGCTGAGACCAAGGTGGCATCACAGCATAAACAATAAAAAGAAGTATATATAAAAATTCTGGTCGTGCAGATGTCCATGGGCGCCGGTAGGCATTTCGGTGCCTGCCTGCCTGCTGTCTGCCCCCTTGTAACATAAAAAAAAATGTATATATATTAAAGAATATATATCCTGAAGCGAGAGTGTGGACGGAGTGTTAGAGCCATTTTGGCCATATCAATATAAAAGCTTAAAGAAAAAAATATCACTGTATAACTTTTAAAATTGTCTCTTATAGAAGGGGTGTCTTATATATACGAAACGCTCTTGACATGCATTCACCAGCTTACTCGTGAATCGTACTTAAACAAAGTTTCACTTCAAGAAGTATTCCTGAAAAAGATCAATTTACAATTATTTTTATTTATTTCGAGGCCCTGTCTGTGAGCCTCGTAACTCTATGGCGTGTACAAGCAAGAACAGAAATCTGATATCCCCCCCCGGTATATTTCAGCAAACTTTTAGCCGGCGGTATAGAATCCATGGCTATAACAGAGGTATTCGGCGAGTTCCGCACTGGTAAGACACAGTTGTCTCATACTCTGTGTGTTACAACACAAATACCTAATTCGTCAGGCTTTGGCGGCGGAAAGGTCATGTTTCTTGACACTGAACATACATTGTATCCTTTAAAACGTTACAACATAAAACGCAATTAGTTACGAGCCAAAACAAATTTAGAAACATATTATTCACGATTTTAATATACAAACGTATACAACAGTTTGTGTGTTTATATTAACACTGATGATTCTGATGGTGCAAAAAAAACTAACTTAGCAAAAATAACCTAAAGAGTTGCTCTAATATCGGAATCAGACATAGTTTCATTTGAATGATCATTTCAATGATCATGTAGTGTGGCTGGGGACTTTGTGTAGCTGCGCAAAGTTTTGTAGAACTTTGCGCAGCCTTCAAGGACAAAAATGTACAAACACTTGTACATTTTTGTACATTGTTCCAGGCTTACGTAATTTCATTGCGTATCTAGTACGTGATACATCTTTATTGTCAAGGTTACCTACATTCAAATTAAACGAGTAATTTGCGCACCAATATATTCACATGAACGCTATAATAGCGTACTTTTTTCGATTTCGTAAAATTGGTAATGCTGCCGAAATGCAGATTCAAGGTTATAATATTTCTTATTGATGTTTGTCATCATTCAGTAACATTCTGGGTGTAAAGCTCGCCAACAGAGTAAAAAACAACACTACGCTCCAAAACACGAATCGCGAATGTGGCTCAAATAGCTGCCAAGCTAAAGTACGATTGGGATGGACATCATGTCTGCCGCATATCGGATAATCTTTGGGCCAAAATCTCTACTTTCTGGACCCCAGATCGGAAACGACATCGCGGCAGGCCAAGAATGAGATGGGGGAATTACTTGGATCGTTATAATAGGGATTGGCAACCTAAAATGAATATATACAACATAATGAAGTAAAAAAAGAATATCGTTAATTCAACTAAGGCTCCTACTTCACTGGGACGCCATGGCGACGTCGCTGGCTACGTAGCCATGGATATCTGCGGTTGCCAAATGAGCAGCCAGTAGGAATTATGGCTACGCTTCTAATTTGGCAACGTCGCCAAACCGTCGCCAAGTGCAAGTCCAAATTTTAATATGAATTATTTGGATACGTAACCGGCGACGTCGCCATGGCGTCTCGGTGAGGTAGAGCTCTCATACTTAATTACGCTATTTAAAAGGAGTTCAATGTCTTATGTCCTGAGGACTTGAAAGCTTATATTACCGGTTGTTAGTTGTAAAAGCTTTTTATGGTTCCGTAGTACTACAAGTATAATTAAACTATAATTTCACTCTGTCCGTCCGTTTGTCTGTCTGTCCTTAAGATGGTCTCCCCCTAGCATTTCCAAACTATTAGACATAGAGACTTGAAATTTTCCATGTTGATAGAACATGCTAAAAACTCATTAGTAATATTATTTTGAACGAAATCGAACAACAACTTTTGAAGCTATTTAACAAATACGTTTATAACATATCAGATACGGAACCCTTCTATACAAGCGTGTCTTGACACGCTCTTCGCCATTTTTATAACCTATATTTTACCGGTTTCAGTAAAAAAAATAAAAATAAACTCAAACTTTCGTTTTATTAAGAGAATGTACAAAAAAAGCTCTTATTTATCTATACAAGTAAATAAAATTGAGGTTGCAGTCTAGAAATTCGAATGATCGTAAAGTTGGCGATACTTTAGCATAATGGACGCTAGTCTTGAAATCTTGATGATTGATGATGCTTAATAAACGATGATTTTTTTTGCCCATTTTCCATCATATTCTGATTTTTCCCTGTATTTTGATATTTTTTTGGACAAAACTTTCTTAAAAATACCGATAGCCGACCGGATAGATTACGCCCTATTGCGGACAGATTCAATCTGGAACAGAACGCGGTACTTGACAATGTACTGTACGCGAGGGCCTATACTTCCGAACATCAGGTGAGAACTAAATAAGACTTGTACCAACCAGACTATTAAAAAGTTTTTTTTTTCTTAGGACTATTCGCAAAGTATTATTTTGAAGTACTTTTGCTATATCGTAGGTGAAATCTTGACTATAAAAAGTTGATTTTTTTCCCCTGGAGACTATTCATGAAGTACTATTTTGAAAGTAATTTAATTATGACCTCGGTAAAAACTTGACTACATAAAATTTGCTTTTTCCCTGGGGACTATGCACGAAGTCCTTTTTTGAAGGTACTTTTCCTATCTTGTAGGTAAAAACTTGAAATTAAGTTGATTTTATTTTAATTTTTAAACGTTTTAAATTTTCGTGAACAATAGCCAAATAATATTAAGTACTCTATGAACTATTTAATCCTCCAGTGGAATTCCCAAGAAAACCGGTTAAACCAACCCATATTTGACCCTAAATAATAGTAAACTGAGTCATTAACCCATTCAAATTTAAATTTCGCTTCAAAAAGTAGTCTATGTCCCTTCTCAAAAGTCCAATCTACATATTTCTATGTTGAAATTCATCAAAATTGATTCAGCAGTTTAGGCGTGAAAACGGAACAGACAGACACTTTGACATTTATAATACTAGTATGGATCGTTCTAAATCGTTCAGGCAGAGCTACTGGACTTTGTAGCGGCAAAGTTTCACGAAGAGGCCGGCGTTTTTAAGCTGCTGATCATAGACTCTGTCATGGCGCTATTCAGAGTGGATTTTTCGGGGCGCGGGGAACTCGCAGACCGCCAACAGAAACTTGCACAAGTGCTATCGCGACTGCAGAAGGTAAATATTCGGCAAATAAATTTGTAACCAATTATCGGGTTTAAAAAAAAAAAACAGTGGTACTTCGGATGAATTCCGGCAGAAGTGAAAACTTAAACGTACAGAGGTGTCGGTTAAAACAACAGTGCCGCGAGTTTAATGGTTCCTTAGAGATGAGAATTGTGGCACTCTGAAATAAAGACACGAAACGGAGTTTCGGTCTATCTTTATCCCTCTCAAAATAGTACCGTAGTTAAGACTAGAGTTGGGTAAATAATGCGTGAAATGATACTCGGGTAATGGTACTCGGATGCGGCATGATACATGGACACATGTCGCGATACGTTCAACCATTTCACCATGACACATGTCTCGCACACACTTCATTGCTTAGTTCGTACCACTCGTACCTACTTCGCATAAAGAAAACGTACTTATCCTATAATATTGTCCCCGTTCCCTTTCCATTCCGGTTCCATAATGTATCACTTATAGAATATATAAACTTGAAAAATAGATATATGCTGTCGGGAGTGTTTTTGTAGAACTATTTAAGATAAACATTTCCTTCTTGCACTATATACGTGTAACTCTAACAGTTTTTGCAGCGCACGCCAGAATAGTTCGCAGGTTGCAAAATTTTCCCCTACTTGTTTAAAATTTATTGTTATATTTTGGACAATTCACACTATATCTGTTTCGGCTTTTGGTCCATGTGTATCACGAAGCCAGAGTGTATATACTTAGTGGCCTTCAACATCTGATACACAAGCGGAGCGTGACAATGAGTCATGCATTTTCGTGCGTGCAGCCGGCGTCCATCGATTTATAACACATTTTCACGTCAAAAATATAACTTACCTACAGGCGCTGTCGATGAGCACACTGCTCGGCTTTTGGTCCATGTGTATCACGAAGCCAGAGTGTATATACTTAGTGGCCTTCAACATCTGATACACAAGCGGAGCAGTCGGTCACCTTAAGTCTCCCCACAGTGACATCCTTTATAATTTCAGCGGACTCTGGTATTAGACCGTGAGGACGCTAGGGAGAATAAGGAGAACTTGGTGATGACCGTTGAAAGCTGAGCGAGGACCGAACGTTCTAGCGGCTTTAGATCTGGAAGTGGAATTGAAAGGGAGAACTACACATACATATATGTCGTGTACCAGAACATTATTTATAACAAACCAAACTCTACGAAAAGTACCGCAAACGTTCTGTGGACTCAATTGAGATGCTGGAGACCTGTGCTTCCAGACGAGTTATTCCCCTGCTCAGGGGATCCTCTTTGGGGTCGCTTGTTTTTTCCCCCAGGTCTCGTCTGGTTTGTTCATGCTCCTGGGATATTTTGAGGCTTGCCTCCTTGATGTCTTTCTTGACCTCCTTAACTCCTTGGAGGGCCTCGAGTGTTTCGTGGCTCAGCCACTTCCGGATGTTTTTGGCCTCCTTTTTGGTGTCAGTTTGGGAGATTCCACATTGCGCCCCACCGTGTCTGCGGATATCGAACCACGAACAAGCGATAAATCAATTATTAGCGCACTGAGCATACGCGGGAGATTACCGAAATAGCTTCGTAGTTCACATCCCAAATTTCACGCCATCAGCTATATTTACGGACTATTTTTTTAAATATATTACAAGGGGCAAGCGGGAATGCCGTTTACCAAAGTGACTACCCACGCCCATGGATATATGCACCACCAGGACGCTCACAGATGCGTTGCCGAACTTTAAGGAGGGGTTTGAGCCACCGGGAACTCACACCTATCTATAAGTAGTATAGTATGGAGGGGGGGGCACTGAAATGTGACACTTTGTGACGACGGGCATGGCGGGTCAAGAACTTTGTGGTGTCACATGTCAAAATTAAAAAAAATCAAAACAAAATATAAAAAAAAATTTGATTATGTTTTTATTTTTCACATACACACAGAGATAAGGAAAAAAGACACACGCAGAAATGAGGGGTCGTTTTGCGTCGGGGGTTAAAAACACCAAAGCTGATTACGGCTCGCCATCTTCAACCCATAAGGCTCGTAAATTTCTTTAGTGGGGTTATTATTGCCGTATGATGAGGAAGCACAACAGTAAATGGCTGACCTTCTATAAATAGTCTCCTTACAATTACTATTTGGGTTAATCCTATCTAGATTACTAGATCAGCCCGTATACACGACAAAGTAAACCATAATTTATAGCTACAATTTAGGGTCTCACATTGGGCTCGTAAATTTCTTTAGTGGGGTTATTATTGCCGTATGATGAGGAAGCACAACAGTAAATGGCTGACCTTCTATAGGACCCGGCATCCGCACGGTGAATCCATGGAATGCTAAGAAATTCGTCTCTATAATAGGATTTTTAAATATTTTTACTTAAATTCTTATTACTTTTACTTTAATATTAGTATAGAGTAATTGAGGAGGTCGTGGCCTTAACATTGGTCGACATTTGAGTCGATCGCTAGGTTAAGTTGGTCTTGCTGCGACCGGGCGATAGATGGATGACCCATTCTAGCACTGGTTTATATTTGATATTCGACCTCCTCCGTGCTTCGGAAGGCACTTCGTGTAACAGGCGTCTGTTACCTATAACACAGGCATTCAGTTGTCTACCTTAGGAACAGCCGTCCGTGTCATATAGGCCTATATATATTTATAATTAGTTACTTATGTGAACCGCCTGCTTTTTTGTCCCTTGTAACATAAAAACGTGGACGAAATTGCGGATAGCAACTTGTATAAGTAAGAAATTTAATATTTTTAATACACATTACATGTTGAGCCCGTAAAGTTAATTTTATATGGAAACATTCGTCTTAAAATCGTAAAGAAGATTGCACTGTATAACGTAACCGATTTCGATTAACTTGTATTACATATCTATATTAATAGACCCAGTAGACGCTTTCCTGCCCGAACGTGGAGTTACTTACTATTTACTACATTCTATTATCCTTTAATATTATTCCCGGTCCATTTCCCAATATTTTCAAAAATTACCCGTAATAAACCTACAGACATTTTTAAGTTTACAAACCTTGTCCTAACTATGACGAACACACAAAAAGTTATCAATTTTGGTGCTGTAGTTCGGAATTCGTTCTTATTTATTTAGATAGATAACTTTGACCGTAGCATCTGTATTAAACGATATTATTTTTTTTACATTCCCTTTGACGATATTTGCGGCACGCATTCTGTCAATGTTATGTCAAACGCCAATAAGGTTACATTAAAAAAGTTTAAATTTTCACTATTTTAAGTTTTATTTCTTAAAAATTGTTTTTTAATATTAATATATTAAATTATTAAGTACGCACACCAATATTAATCGATTTACATGATTTATACATACATCAACATACCTTTTACTATAAGATTATGTCAAAGCGAAGACATAACGACGGTAAAAAATTTATTGTCAAATATTACAATGCTCCTGTGCAACGAATTGAAACTTTATATATAACTACAAATAAGCATTATAGCACTACAGATTTGTGGCTGAATATTGACCTGCTCGCGATCTTTAGTGAACCATAATTGTACCAAATTTTGTACTCCTCCATCCGCGCAATTTTCGTAAAATGGTACCAAAAGTTTCCGTCACACGTATTAATGTAGAAATAACCAAGCAATTGCGAGTCAGACTCGCGCACTAATGGTTTCGTACCGTCACACTAATACATTACCAGGCTATTTTTAAGATTTATTTATACTTCTCATTTTAATTTGACAATGTTCCTGCATTTTTTTGTGATGTAACTACAAATTTACGGTTCGCAGAATTTTCCCTGTGTTTGTAGTTCAAGATATAGAGCTCCTTCCCAAATTGCGTGTTTCTAATTTAACGGGAAGTACCCTATAAGTTGAGCTTCCCTTTTCGAATGTGCCAGTATGAGAAAAGCAACATAAATAGCCATATTTTTTAATTGCATATAATAAAAGGGTTGATTTTTTCACAGTTTCAAGGGACCGCAGACCTCAGTATTTGATAATAATTTCAACATTATAGTTCTTCGCGTACCTAAGAAAAAGGGTCTTGACAGATAGACAGACGGACAACAAAATGATCCTAAAAAAGTTACTTTTTTCCTTTTTGGTACGGAACCCTAAAAATGACAAAAACATTAAATCTGCATACAATACCAGCGCTGATGACAAAAACCCTGAAGTAAGAATATGTTGGTTCAGCTAGATGATTATAAAAACATTCCTGTCAAATTTTATTTAAATTTTTATATTATATTCAAACATATTAATGTTATAACAAAGTCCAAAAATGTTAAAAACAACGATAACCAAAGTTAGCAAGACAGAAAAAATGGCCTTTTCAACTTGTCTAGAACAATATGTATTCTCATGGACATTTTAGGTAGTACGCAAAAAATAATAAATTATTGTTAATTATCTCCTTATTTTGCTTCAGCTATAATGCATAAAAATGATTTTAACTATACCCTATTCATGCATGAGAAACTAAACTACTTTGCTTTAATCCACGAATGAATACGAGAGAAAATCGATGTAATGCTGCAACCTGAAAGCTACACCACTGAATCCGCCACCAAAGCACAGCACTACATTGACTCTCCAATGTGCCTCAACGCACGTTTCGCTTCGAAACCGAAGCATCATCAGGAGATAGACTCTACAAAGGTTATCAATCCATGATATTCCGCAAAGTAACGCCTGATTCTATCAATTATACCCTATTCTTTTAGTTTAGAGACAAAAGGTAAACAAATATACCAGAGTTTTCCAGTGTTTAGTTTATATTTTTCACTCGTTTTGACTGTTTGGTAAGAGTAAAAAGACAGAAGTACACAAAAAATCTTGACACAACATTTAACAACAAAGTTGAAGGATATGTGCGAAAATAAAAGAGGATTGAAATTAATAATATTAATTTGAGTTCAGTTGCATTGTACAACAGTTGACATAAGAGGGAAAAAACCTACCGAATAAGAATTGCTATCACCGCATAGACAGTAGCGCCGGGCTTGTAAGTGAGCTATTTAGGCGTTTTTGACAATTTACATTGTTTGGTTTATACTAGCTCTAACAAAAGCTAACCACATAATAACAAGATATAAAAAAAAATTAAAGAACGTGCACACTCGTATTGACAATTTGACAGAGAATACAAAGTTTAAGCACCTGCCTATTTTAGGTTCTTTTTAAGGCACTATTTTTATTAGGTTTTTTAAAATATTCATAAAAATTAATAAGAGGCTTAAAAACATTAATATTCCAATTATTATATTAAATAACTGCATATTCATTTATTGAAATCATTAGAATATTTGTAAATTTTATAATTTTTCCGGTAAATTAATGTTTGACTAACTAAACGATGATGTCACTTAAAATAACCTTTTTTGTTTGTTTACCTTTTGTCTCAAGACGAAATGAATAGGGTTAAATTCTTCCCAGTCGTTATTTTCAATAATGAAGGCCGTTCTGGTATGCTTTGACGGAGAGGTAAATCAGATGCCTCCATGCTACCCGGTCTTCAGCACATATCAGGGCAGTTGGAATGTTTCTAATTTAGTCAGACCAGCGGGTTGGTCAGAAACCTCGCATTTTTTTATCATCAACCTTTCCTTCGCGTCTCCGGGCGATATGACCAAAATATTGTGACGGAACGAGTCGTGGCCAACTGTCAAATTAAAAAAATAGGTTTTCGGAGGCAATAGAAAAACGTTAGATGGGTGGGCGGAAAGACTAAGTATAAAAGAACTGTATTAGATCTCCCGAATAAAACTTGTCTTTGGATATTTTAAGGTTTATTTCTTAAAAATATGTTATGATTGGAGGCTACTAGGTGGCCTCCGAAAATCAGTGTTGGAAGTGAGACTTGTCCCTCTTCCAAAAAATAAGCTGAGAGGTTTACCTTTTTGGGCATCTGACTGTATATAGATATACATATTATTTATAAGATTTTTTTCTGTTTTTTAAGTGTAAATTGTCTATTATTATGTAAGTATATTCATGTACAATGTTTTTTATACCAAATCAAAGTTTTTGTTCTTCTTCTATTTCAATACCATGATAGGTCTCGAGGCGGTTTATTGTGTGAGTGTACTGATTGCAAGTTTTGCCCCTAAAGCGGAGAATCAGCAGGAGATAAAACTTTAATAAAGTGGTCAAGGGCGTGTTACGACACGGTTTATAGAAGCGTTGGGAATGTGTGATACGCGATAAAGGAATGTTCTAAATAAATTTAGAAGCTTTTGTCAGATTTTGCTCAAAATAATTTTTCTAGTGAGTTTTGGCATGCCCTATCAATAACAATATGGAATGTCTGTATATTTATATAATGATTTGGAAATCGTAGGGGAGAAGGTAATGGACATCCGATTACATAGGATTTTCCATAGGGCCTGATTAAGAGGGTCTGAGGGCTCACGATATTTTATGCAAGCGAAATCGCGTGATACAGTTAGTAACATTTTCTTTAAAGAAAATTGTGAATATTTATTCTTATTTTTCAAGGAGACTTCCTACTAGAGTTTCGTGAGTTAGGACTTACCGACGGACGTACACCGTGAGTTCGTTTCGAACATTTTTTCTACCCTTCTCATCATCAGACGAACTGCACAATATCCTGCCCTGAGAGAAGTA
The DNA here is from genome assembly GCA_024363005.1 of Charaxes varanes. NCBI lineage: Eukaryota > Metazoa > Arthropoda > Insecta > Lepidoptera > Nymphalidae > Charaxes > Charaxes varanes. The sequence continues at coordinate 53,048,597 of JANCMC010033613.1, read as the reverse complement.
AGACATTTCGTCATCCTTTTAATACATAAAATTCTCGTGGCACGGTGTTTGCAGCCAGATTCTTCCAAACGGGCATGAGCGAGTCTTAAGAAAATTTTTGTGTATATTTGGTAAGTGTGGGCGTCGACCATAAACTACTTTAAAGCCCCTAAGTGATAAGGGTGGCCCACGCGAATGAAGTCACGGGTACAGCTATTATACTAGGTATGTTATAGATGTGAAAATAGCCCTATCTGTTGCGTTTTCACGCGTAAACAACCCCCATTATTTATTTTTAATTTAAAAATTTTTTTAATAAATATAAATATATTTAATTCGGTTTGTGAGAGTTCCCAATGTATATGAACGTCGGTAGACACTTAGACGAACCGGCTGCCTGTTAGCGCTTTGTTTAAAAAAAAAACAATTGTAATAGAATGTCAATTTAACGAAAAATGAACCTACTTTATAAAATTTAACTTTTCTTTGTCCACGAAGGCAATCGATACCCAGTCAGCACTACCGAGAGAGTAGACAAAGCGAAAATTTTTGAAATAACGATATAGATATTTAAATGAAGCCCAAATGGGGCCGTCGCGTGCGGGTACAAGTACCTCTTTCTCACATGAGATCGGCGTGAAGTGACGGCATCGTCTCAAGTCATATGATGGTATTGTTGTCGCGTTTCGTTCGGTTTGTGAGATTTCTCAGTGGCCTAAACTCGTCATTAAAGGCGAACAACGCATCTGCCAGCTTTCTGGTCGTGCAGATGTCCATGGGCGTCGGTAGGCACTTAGGTGCCTGCTGGCTGACTATCACAATAAAATGGCAGAACAAATATGACCACATTCAATAAGTACATGTTTTTTTGGATTGGTCTGGCATAATCTTAAAGAGATTTAAGATCCTTAAATAAATGAGATGTGTTACAAGTATGGATTAAATTGAAGACGACAACAAATCTTATGAATTCTCCGAGAATAATCTTTACCTTTATAGGTATAATTGTGTATACTCTCCCCACAAAACTTCCCCGCAGTTCAAATAAAACGTGACACAGCGAAGAAGTGCCAAACGCAGTTCCGTTAACAGGCGTGAACGGGACGGTTTTCGTGGTGTTCGCGCGCGTTCACGCCAGTTCCTTGATCTGAGATGGTATTTTGTCCCACATTCGCGGCCCCATGATATTAAATTTCGCCACTGAGTTCAATATTATAACTTATATTAATATAATTCTGATAACTGCATCTTTATAGAGAGTCTGAAATGCATTTTTTATTATTAATAAAGACAATTCTAATCATATAATATGGCAATTCAAAAGTTCAGCAGGCAGCATTTTCCAGTGCAAGTCAGATATCCTACGCATAGGATCAATTGTGTTGCAGAGAAAAGAACCAAGTCAATGCCTGGGACTTATGACCCGGGTCTAGGTTTAACAGATCTCTTAATATATTTAAAAGTCATTTGCACAATTATTATTTATCTACCCTACACTAGTCCCTTTCTTTTTTTTACCCTAATTATTCTATTTCTGTATATATATTTATATATATTTAAATATACATATAAATATTATATGCAGTTATATTATTATATTTATTATTTATATTAAAATTCAAGCGCCAAAGACACATATTATGACGAAATAGGGGGTTATTGGCTAATTAAAAAAAAAAAAATAATAATATGTGATGTTAAATTTCATCTATAAAAATAGCATAAGATCTATGTCTATGAAGTTTGTCAAGATGACAGTTGACTTGTGTTGGCGCGCTTTTGGTGGTTGTTTGACAAGTGTCGATCTCGTAAATTAAAATGGGTGGTGAGTAATTAAACAACTGTTACTACCTCTATCTGTGTTTTATTACAAGAGTATGTAGTAACAAATATTTGCATAATTTCTAGATGTGTTGCTGTGGATATGAGGGGATATGGTGATTCAGAGCGGCCTGAAGGCGTTTCCCAATACAAAATTGATACACTGGTGGAAGATATCAAAGATCTTATTCGCCAATTAGGTATGGAACTTAAGTATCAATGTCATAGCCTTTATGAAGTTTCAGATATACACAATCTAATACAAAAATCGAAACCTGCATAAGACCAGACATGCTAAATTTTAAAGAGTAAAGAGGCCGCATGGTTGTGATGTATAGAAATGTAATAGATTATAGAATGTAAAGTAAAATAGTTTGGAAACCCAAAGTGCACGCTTGATATTTTTTTCTTTCATTCAATTACAATGAAATTTCACATTCGATTACAATGAAGCATCTTTGTAAAATGTTTTTTTTTTCTATAAAAAAATACATTCTTTTTAAATGAGATTCAACATCATTCACCGGATAGGTATTAAAATGATCTTTAATCCCATATAAAAATATATGTATTTTTTAAGTAAACGAAAAGAAAAATGTTTTATAAAAGATGTCATTGCACCCGACTGTACGACGAGCTATCAGCTATGCAGGCAGCCTTTGGCCTTAAGCAATAAGCGCCATCTCTTAGAAGAAGCGTAATACTTTATAGTACGCTAATAATCCGCTAGGTGGTATGTCCAGCTGAAATTTAGTTTTTCGTTATTTATAAATAAGCGATACCGATACCGACGACATCGATTTATGAAATGTTAAAAATAAAATTAATAAATCAATCGTACATTTTAATTTTGCAGGTTGTGAAAAGGTTATTCTTGTATCTCACGATTGGGGTGGGGTCGTCGCCTGCAGATTCCGCGATACATACCCTGAAGTGCTAAACGCCATCGTTATGTTGAGCAGCACCTCTATTGAAGCATGGTTCCAAAAGATTTGGTCTACATCTGAACAGCTACTTAAATCAGGGTGAGTTCTGAAATTAAATTATACAAGCTCTTTCTCGCGACCTCAGACCTCCATAATCGCCCTATCAAAAAAGCCGTCCTTAGCGGATGTCTACTAATTATAAACTGCCTCTCAGCCCATTTTTTTCATACATACCACCGTTTTCGAGATTACTTGTTAAGTAACTTCGCTTTTATATATTTATTAAAAGGATTAATAAAAAGACTTCTCGGCCCCCTTATTAAAAACTACACTAGTCGCACGTTTAGTCATAGACTGACCGATTAAGTTCTAGGTCTAAAGTGAGTTAATGATACAGACAGTTTCGTTTCAACGTCCTCTATCAGCCAATCAAAGAATTATTTCAATATCTCCATCCAATACTGAGATACAGCTATGTATTTGTCTTTTTAACAAAAAAACTTATTTTGGTTAAAAAGACAAACAAATAATAAAATATAATTAAATTAACATTTTAATATCATTAATCACTTTATTAGCTAATTATTTTTTTACTATAATGCCATTGTTAACGAATTATAAGCGAAATGTGTTTTTGCGATTTTCCAAAGTCAACTTTTTTGAGTTAGGTCAGGTTCATGGCGTATAAGCATGCGACTTATGTTTTGTATATTGTCTTCTGTTGATCGTGTAAAGGCCACTAGCACTAACAGAAATATACATTCAAATTCAAAGTCAAAGTGTAAGATTTTTTATTCATATAGACTTTTTACAAGCACATACTTACGTCATATGCTTATGTTATAATATTAATATGAAGAAAATATTACAAAATTTTTCTTTGCTATTGAATTACTATGAGTTTTTTTAACTCATGATT
>JANCMC010033613.1:52916932-53037253 GCA_024363005.1 Charaxes varanes | reverse complement strand
TAAGGACAAATTACCTATTGCTAAGTTAAGATCCCTGCGTAGAACGAATCCCACCAAGTACTGCGACTCCTTGGACACCACCACTGGATATCCATTGTGTTCAGTCTCCTTCAGTAACGTCTCCACGTCGTCCACCGTCATCGAGTCTTGCGTTATTACCGACAGTGTCTCGTTTCGTCTGTACATATTAAAAATAAGATAATAATACGCATTTATCAAGTTATTGAATTTGATTACTTTAGAAATAAAACTTCATTCGCTATTTATGTTTTAAATCTATAATAATATGGATAGACATCAGGGAATCATACTTAAGGTATCTACTGATAGGATTTAGGCATAAATAAATATTTGTATGAATATGGAGATAATATTAATTACCAATATAATTGACAATCATAAAGCAACTTATCGATTTTTAGACCACACTTTCGAATTTACTCTCACACCCACACCCGCCAAGAAGTTTCATCCCGTAAAAATAGTATTCATTTGTTTATGATCGTTTCTCTATTCTTACCAACTTAAAGCATAATATTTCTATTTGCATAACACATTCCATATCATAGTTCATTAGCATAGCACAGTAAATTTATTACTTCGCTTAATTAAATATATAAATCAGCTGCTCGCTATGGCCGTGACTCCTTGTTAAAAGACTTAGTCATTCTTTATTCATAAGCGTAAATCAAACTATACTTATGTTACATCCAACGTGTTACAATATGTATACTTTGCCACATCCAAGGATTTGAGAATGAGATTTACATTAGACTGCACTTTATAATTTTAAGGTAACAAGGCCCCCCCCATACGCGGACAGGAACAAATCAGCATTTGTTCAAGGAAAATTCCATTTAAAAAATCGCAACACAATTTACCGCGTTCCGCGAATCTGAACCATCCAGAAAACAATCCAGAATACAATGTGATGTGTAAGTGCAATGATGTCTGCAAATAAGGGATTCTGATCACATTATAGAACGAAATTAATTTATTATATTTATTTTCGCATGATGCAAGTCGTTTCTGTCGCCTGAGAACAGATGTTTTTTCCTTTTTTTATTTATTTAGGGTACCAAACAGGCCGTAATACAAATTTTTATTGAATTTTCATTTCAATGGATACATTAACCTCCCGTGGGCCTAGCATGAGCATTTTCCCCTAAGTATAGTCAACTTACTTAGAATGAAAATGTTCGTACTAGACCCAATGGATGTCAAAGTTGAACTGTTTTTGTTTAATTTATTCATAATACATCCAAAAAACAACACTTGGTTGTGTTGTGAACACGGTCAAGTGTTTGATGGAAATATATACTACTATCGCGTGCTTCCGACGAGGGTAGATTCTCTGTGAATACAAGCCTTGAGGAGTTTTGATCCTTAAGCTATCTTGGGATGGGTATTTACATCCACGAAGTTTTCATACGATCTCCAACTTTTTTGAAAAATTCTATCGCTTACATAGGATTCTAATGACGAAAGAATTTTTCAAATCGGCCCAGTACTTTCAAAGTCATCAAACAAACAAACAAATTCTTCATTCCTCTTTACAATCGTAGTACAAATATTGCTTGACATATGAACTGGTGATCTCCTGGTTGTAAATGCTACTGTTCAACCAGGACCTACCAACCAACTCACAAACGTTTACATATACTTATATATTAACCGGGACTCACTGTTTTGTGTACCTTCCGAAACACGGAGGTTGGATATTTGATCATGTCAAAATGGGTCATGCGTCTATCAACCCGCAGCGGTAAGACAAGGGGCAAACGTGCTGGCGGTTCAAATAAGTGAATACCGAGGCCCAATAACATCTGCACATCAAGGAAGCTAGCAGATGCGTTGCCAGCCCTTAATGACGAGTTTAGACCACCGGGAAATCTCACAAACCGAACGAAACGCGCCGACAATACCATCACTTGACGCCGCTGCGCCGACAAAACATTTGTTTTACCGCACTAAAATTGAGGGCTGTATCCTGAAAGGCTTACACCATCGTAACTGCCACCAAATCACATCACCACATTGACTTTTTGAGGCCCTAGCACGAACATTTCTTCTTAGCGGCAACTCGTCGCTATAGCATTATTTAAAAGCGTGGCTTAATAAAGACTTGGCTCCAGTCACAAGCCTAGCACGAACATTTTGATCCTGAATAAAGTCGGCTGGTCGACTGCGAACGGTTCGAAAGTCGCGCACCCGTAGTAAATCCAGCCAGTTAACGGACAGGTAACTGATGGATTCACCCTCTGGACGAACATTATTATAACATTATTATTAATACAAAAATATAACGCAGTTGATGTGGCTAAGTTCTGGGCCGACACAATTTAGTGCTTGCCAACGAAACGCTAAGAAGAAGAATACAAAAAATCATTTGTGGACGTGAGTATACGTTTCTTTACAACGTTACTGAAACAAAATTATACTTTACTTTTATAAAAGTCCATCCTCGTTGCCTTCACTTCCAGTGTTCCCTGCCCTGCCTAGCCAAATCTGGTATGATCCTAGAAGGGCGGCTTTAGATGTCCTTTTTAATAAAGAACTTATGATAGCTATTACTGTCACTCCCCCTATATCGTCCGTACCAGTAGTATCTGCGTCCTTTCTCTCTTCCCCATCTACCTTTATACCCTTTTACTCCATCCCTTTCCCTTACTCCTGTCTTTCTAATTAGAGGTATCGCCGTGCTTGTAGCCGAATTGGACCAACGCGCCCGGGTACTAGATCTGCGAATGAATATGATGGAAAATTGGTGCAATGCTGCAACCCGAAAGCTACACCACCGAATCCGCCACCAAAGCACAGCACTACACTGATGATCTGCCCTGATTTAATAAAATCATTATCCCTTTCATCTATTCCAGATAATTAATGCAGAAACAAAGAATAAATTGAAGTTAATAACACGTTGAAAAGCAAATAAATAAAGAAATTATGAATTTGACTTGTTGCATCAAACGAACTTAAACCCATTTTTCGGTAGAAGCATTTGCTTGTAACGGCAATTTGTTTTGAGAAAAGGGACATTTGATACGTAAAATGAAACTAATGAACCTTAAACAGACCGTGTTTGAAGATCGTGGGCTGTCTTAACATTCAAAGAAGCGTCCCGAGTGTATTAGCACACTTGACTAAGTTTCTCGGGATGTGAACCCTCAATACGTTTTGAGTGGAAAGATTTGCTTGTAACGGCAATTTGTTTTGAGAAAAGGGACATTTGATACGTAAAATGAAACTAATGAACCTTAAACAGACACAATAAAAAGAAACACGAATTGTGTCAAGAACTATTATTCTCCAGCAAACGAAGCAATTCAAAGGGCTCTCCGAAACGTCTTTTATTTGGACGTAATTCCTCTGGGCTCGTTTTACAATTTTATCGTTTAGGAGGACTCTTTTAATTTGCATTTTTTTGAGACGCCAATGTATTGCATTTAACTTGGGTCTTAAGTAATTACTAGTGCCAATTTTACTTTTTTGAACCTAGCCGACAAATGTTTTAATTAAATGTTACTTATTTCTTCACCGTTTGTGTGCCGGGTCCAATACGTTGAAGAGGAGGGAACCATAGCAGTGCCCGGAACTTGTGACCCAGGACTAGGTTTAAGAGCGCGCTCTTTATAGTGATCACTAACATTTTTACCCATGTCATGTTCGCATCTAGTAGACGCAAATGTAAATGTTATTTGTAAGATTTTTATTTTAAGTTAATTATTTTTAAGCAATCGTTGTCAGTTTTGCGGACTAATAAAAAAAAAGAAAAAAAAAAATCACTCACTGCCAATTTTCGGGCACACTCCAAATCTAAGATATTCCTTTTTTTAAACTATATGAATAACGCTTTCATTACAAATACCAGAAACACTACAGTATGTATTGACTGAAAATCTGTTCACGTGTAATCTTACCGAATCTCAGAGAGTTAAGCTGTTACAAGTGTTAAGCCGAGGTAATGGAAGTTCGTTTAATAAAGATGATATATGGTTTAGGTTACACGAGCTGAAATTATATCAGGATATTTAAGTCTATTATAGAATCATAATAGTGATACATTATTATCAATATAAATTGAACTCCTTTATTATTTAAACTCCTAACCAATAGCAGGAATAAAAAACACAAATAAGAAAAGGCGCTTAACATAAAAAAACGTACTAAGCTAATTAGGTCTTTGCTATTTACGAGGACAGTTCCATTAATAACTTTCATTTTAAATTGTGATGTATCCTAGTTTTCTAGCGCTGGAATGTGCATATATTTAGTACTCTATTTAATATTTTACATAGCCCATATCCTAACCATCTCTACGATATTTAATATGAGAATTCCAAGCAACGTATCCCATTAGCCTTGCCGTCCCAAAATCCTTTAATATCAATTTTCATAATACTGTCTTCGGTCACTTTATTTACAACCTGTCTTAGGAATTTCCTTCTAATACATCCTTCTAATATACTCAATATTTAACGAATAGAACGGATAAATATTCTCTATAAATTCTGTCTAGGCAATTATAGGCGTTTTTATCAAAGTAGATTTGGAGGAGATTTCTGGAACAAAGAATTCCATTACCAAAAGAAAAAATGCCATAGACCAATACAAATATCATTCACTGAGTATCTCAGGGGAAATAACTGCACCAGCCATGCGGCCAAAGTATACAATAATAATGCATCCAAGATTCGTGCCTTTAAATTTTATAACATAATTTATTTTATTTTGACTGGGCCGTTGGTGCAGTGAGTAGTGACCCTGCTTTCCGGGGTTCGATTCCCGCCCCAGTCTGAGTGTATTATCTATATGTATGTATTTATTACACTTCTTCAAAAAAAATATTCGTGTGTGTAACATGTGTCTGTTGACTATAACACAGGTATAAAGTTGTCTACCTTATGAACAGACGTACATGTGTCATTTAGTCCTGTATATATTTATTTAAATTTAACCTATAAAAGGACTTAATGAACAATGACAAAATAGAAAAATCGTACTTGAAACTTTTAACCGTCCATAGTCCTTATAAAAGTCAGTAGGCAATCTGGATGATACATAAAATGTGCTCTTGAGCTATTTTCTCGCAGGCAGCCACCAGTTTTCACCTGACTAAGACTCTAGTGGGTCAGGCTCAGATTCTCTGCCTCTGTTTAGGATATTCCAAACCTGTTCTAAAGGATTCCAGACAAAACTTTGTGCAGACAAATCCAAATGTTATATTCTTACCTCCAAAAGGTAATTTCTCACACAAACTAAAGGTCATGCCTCGTACTAATACAAAATTGCCGCTTCGGATAAAGCCTGTATGTAGTATAACATCATCCATTAGGATATATTCGACATATCCGATTGTACTGAAATCATCTTCAACGATAACTAACGCCGTAGGAGCGTTTGAACTGCTACCTTTGCAAACTGTAACTGACCCACAATAAAAATTGACCGATTTATTACTACTGATGGGCATAAATCTTTCTTTACGGTTATAACACAAGTTTAGGGCTATCTAGAGCACTTATATCCCCTCGGCACTTATCTATCCTCAGAACTTTGTCTCACTGCTCACTAGTCCGTTATGAATGTTTGCGAGAAAAGCGCAGTCGCTATGACGATGAACCCCAGGAAAATTTAGGGCCTCTGCCAGATGCAATCATATGCACTTCCAATTCCTCTATTCTTCTTCTTATTACTCGCTTACTTAGGGTACCTCCTCTTGCCATTTTCAGGTATTACTGTACCTTAACCGCTGTGATAAACCGCTTTTTAAAATTGCGAGAGCCATAAATCAATTTTCTAGCGCTAAAGCTAGTTGTAATATATTTATTTAGCATATATAGTTGGATCTTAACTCCAAAAAATCGCAGCTTGAGCCCTCAGACCTGCATTTATAGCTTTTTGTATTCGAATTTAAAATTGTAGAATAGGCAAAATATAACTACAAAACGATAAAAGTTTAACATAAACGTTAAGGAAATGGATTTAAACTCACCTGTCGTTTAAGCCCTCTTCTAGCAGCGAACTAACGTTTAGCTTTAAAAAAATAAATAAAATGCGGGATTTTTGGTTCTTAATTTCATAAATTAACAAAAAGAAATGTATTAAGAACGAAATTTTCTTAGGTGATACTTAAGTCATATTTTCCGCCTGTGAGTGTATTTCTCAAAATATGTAAATACAATCTAATCTCGTAGCATGTTTGCAAACAATTCTAGCAAAAATTTTACTGTACTATCATACATTGCATGTGCGAGGTTTTATGACGAGCAATATTAGGAATTTTAAAAAACAAACGTTTCAAAGATTCTATACCTTGTTGAATTGTAATAAAGCTCTTTTTACATAGATATTTCATTTGCAAGTTTACTTTTATTGCTCTTCACCTGGCGTTTGTATTGTTTAATTTGTTTGTGTTCTCATTTTAAAAAAAGGCGCATTCTCTTCGCTTTGTTGTACTTCTTATTTACTAATGAAATTAAACAGATTGTAAGAATAAGTGGCTTTGAGAGTAAGTGCAATTAAAAGTAAGGAGTATAGACTGCGATCTAGAAGAACATCATTTTGATTGAGAATTTTGCATATGCGTCTTCTGGCGTAAAATTTTAAACAAAATTAATGACGTCATGCCTAATCAAAATATATAACCTCGATATTGGTTTAATATTTCAAATAATTCTATAAATGGTACGATAAAAACCCCTTTATGTGAAATATGAGTATGAATAAGTTTTGATAATGTCTTAAAATATTTATTTTATTTACCGAAATAAATTGTCATGTGATTACCTGAGAATACAGGTACATACATATCTAAAAGAGTTTATTGTACGTGAAACACTTTATTTCGTTCTTTCCGAACAGTTTTTGGGCAAAGGCATTTTTAAATTAGGCTTATTTAAACCATATTTATATCTCTCTTCCGAATTTCGTATAAATCCGATTTTAGAATGATTAAAAGACAATAGAATTAATTACAACTTATTTTTTATACCAAACAGTGATATATTACAAGAGTATTAAAGAAAGTTAACATTGTTTGTGGGAAGGAACGTTAAAAAAATTCTCCAACTGACTGACATTCTTACTGCTAGGTTGAAGTTAGTTACTATCACAGCATTATGTCATATGGTATTTTACAATGGGGTAATGATGTTCATATTGACACTATATTTGTTATCCAGAAAAGGGCTGTTGGTACAATATATAACATGAGCCTCAGAGATTCTCTAAAACTAAATTTTAGGACTTTAAAATAATGACTGTACCCTGTTATTATATTTATTAATATCTTGTTTATGCACATAAAACATGCATAAACAACCCCCCTATAAGTGCAGTGAGATTTATCTATATGCTATATTTTTATGTTTTTGTAAATCACGTTTAAATGTACATTGTGTTGGTGACCTTTAAAAAATAAAATAATAAAAAGTGTGGAGTCTTTGTAATATGGTACAAACCAAAACCGTTGTTTTTTTGTCTTTTACGAACATACCGTAAATTAATGAATAAAAACTGCAGTTTTCTTGATTATGTGCTGTCACACCCAGGGGGGTGGGGGTTTCGAAATTATGACAACCTGTGCTACAGCAAATCCAAATGGAGGTGAATAAAGAAAACATAGAGAGTAAATAATAAAATATTTTCTATATTTAGAATAATCTCCTTGGTGGCTGCTTGTATAAAATTAGGCAAAATATTTCGTATTATTAATAATCTATATTGATAATGTTAACCCTGTTTCCCATGAAAAGGATCAGAATAGCTACGACATAAGGGAAAGAAAAGCAGCAATAGGTAAATATGGATAAAAATAATGATGCACAAACGTACCCGTTAACGTATATGTATCCGCGACTTCGGCCGCGTAAAATTAAAATTGAGAGATTCATTAGACCCCCTTATCTGGCCCTATCAAAGAATTTGTTCACAACGAACATCTACGGACACACAACTTTGTAAGTTGGACGGTTTTCCTTATAGGTGACCTTTCAATATATACGTATATATGTAATCCGACTGCATATTACTAAACTCCTAAATTTGCCTTAATTTATGGACAGTTCAGATTTACATTTAGGACTTGTTTATTTTTATTTCATAATAATTAATACTTTATAAAAAATAAGTACCTATATTAATGTCATAAAATCTCTAAAATGAAAAAACAATGAGTGGAAGTTTTAATAGCCATTGAAAACAAAATGTTTTCAAAACACCTTTCATTACTTCTTGAAGAAGTTTTATCGACAGTGTAATAATATTATAAATTTTTTTCCTCACAATGTGGGTAGAATTTTTAAACTAGGTCCGCATTAAATTAATCTTGCCCTTACAGTTCCTTAATCTGGCCCTATCGAAAAATCAGTTCTTAGCGGTGGTCTAGCTACGAATTCACTCGCTCGCAGTCGTCCAGCGGATCAGGATCAGTGTAGAACGTGGCAGCGAACAGTAGATTTGGTGACAATCCAAACTAAATCTTAAGTGCCTCCGCATAGGACTGTATTTAATACAACTTAATAAAATCTCGACGGAAGACTCTTATATTTTAAGCGGAATTTAGATTCTATCAGATGAGATTCAGCTCCGACGGATGGAGGAATCCCAATTTTACTTGTGTGTTACCGCTCTAGTTCTCGAGGCAATTGCCTCTTTATATTTGATATCCGACCTACTCCGTGTTTTGGAAGGCACGTAAAACAATTATTCTTATATTTATTTCACAAGGGTTATCCCGATTAAGTACCAGGGTTCGCTTCGATTGCAGAGGATTTGGCTGTGGGGCGAGTTAAGATGACCGATTGCCATCTGACGTCATCCTCGGAATCTTACGATTAATATACCAAAGTGACATTAATCGGGTCCCTCCTGTTTTACGTGCCTTCCGAAACACGGAGAAGGTGGGATATCAAATATAAACCTATCTTTCAAGTTGGATCAAACTGTACTCGGTGTGCAAATTCGATTAAAATCGATTGAGTAATTTAGGAATACATTGCGGACAAACAACGTGACGACTAATTTATATATATTAAGTTTACCGAACCACCTAACGTCATAATCACTCAAGATAATGAAAGAATCTTAATTTTTATGTCGATTAATATAATATTATTTAGAGCCTCAATAGCTCAACGGTATAAGGTATGGACTGAAATCCGCAAGGTACCCGGTTCAAACCCCACCAACTCTTCAGGTTTATATATTAGTTTAGACTAGTTGTTACTCGTAACTTCGTCCGCGTAAAATTAGGTGAAAAAATACATTCAATTTTACCGCGATAATATACAACTGACAGCCTTCCTCATATTAATTCTTTCAGTATTAGAATACTGAAAGAATTTTTCAAATCGAACCAGTAGTTCCTGAGATTAGCCCAATTAATTTTTTATTTTCTATTATCTTTAGAATATTACTTATAAAAAATTTTTTTTTTAATAATTTTTTTTCAATTTCGGTAAATATTGTTTGGGTACCGGGACATTCAGGTAAGCATGGAAATGAGAAGGCAGATGAGCTCGCTAGGCAGGACTATAAAATATACTCTACTAATAATGTATAGGTAATATGGCGCTTCAACCAATATTAAACCTAAAATCGAGTAGCATATTAAAGCACCTAACTGCGTACGATTTTCTAAGTCGTATTCTTACTTCGTACGTACGTCGTACTTTAAAAAAGAACCGACTCTAACTTATCAGACCTAGACAAAACTAAATGAGACCACAAGGGAAGCACCAGCTTTCAAATAAAAATAGAATCATCAAAATCGGTTAACCCAGTCGTATATTCTGAGGTAACAAACATAAAAAATAAGAAATACAGTCTACAGAACTAAGAACCTTTTCCTTTTTTGAATTGGGTTGAAAATAGGGATAATTAAAATGAAATATGATTAAATTACATTAAAGAGCAATATTCAAATATAACAAGCACAAACTTCTTGCAAATATTTCTACAAAACTTTGCGCAGCTACACAAAGTCTCCGGCTACACACAGTGATCAAACAAGTGTTAATTTAAATGAATCTATAGAGGGACACCGGTTTTAAGGCAAAAATGTATAAGTATAGACAAACGCGTTCTACCGTAGACTCTATCAACCTTTACCTTTAAATGTGACTATGGTTAAGCGCAAGTTATCATATGTAAGACAAAAATAAAAAAGCTTATTTCTTGACCGTTAGGGACCTTCTAGACGTCCATGCCGAAACGCTAGCTGCTAACTTTTTTAGACATAATATACCAGGCAATAAATTTCTAGAATAAGTTACGTGGATTCCTAGATCTAGTTATGATAGTGTATCGTACGATTGTCGTATCGTAGGCTGTAAGGGGTCTCAAGCAAGCCTCAAACTGCACCCTTATAACGTGAGCTAAGCCGTTTATCGGCTATTAGCGCCAATCCTGATAGCGACAGATGATGCCTTTATCAGAAGACATTAAGCTCTACGCACACTTATATTGAGTGATATTTGTTTGCGTGCTCTGATTTTCTATTGAACTTACCTAGCTCTTTTTTGACAGAAATATTTATATGCATGTGACAAACGGACATACAATTTTATTAATGCGTAATTACTTACATGGATGATATAAACCATAACATTCACCATACAGATAGTTTTTGTACTATTAAAAATTCACAACTTTCACCATTTTTGGTTCATTCTTGAACCTTTAATTTACGCAAACCTTATGTCACGAAATTTAGGTGAGTGATAAATTTAAAATAGATTAATATTTGGCAAGATCCACTAGATTCCGTCACGTCAAATAACCCCAGACTACTGTGCTATTGCCTCTTTTCCCATCATCAAATCAAATGAAGTAAAAATATATTTTATTCAAGTGACTAAAAGTTTACTTGAATAAAAGCTCTTTTCTATCGGCAAATATTTTAAAAACTACCACTGATTAGGAAAAGTCGAGCCACGAGATGTATCAGCAATTATCTCTTTAGCCACTCTTTTTAAAATAGTTCTTACAAAAAATTAGTTTAATTCATTTAAGTGAAGGCAAAATAAAACATAAGGCACAAATTAATATTTCTAGCATACTTCAAGCAATCTGTTTAATTTTTCATAACATGCGCTCGCCTTAACACTTAAATAAGAGGTTTTAGTATTACGAGTAAGACATAATCTGTTTAAAGGCGACTTTAACCCGGCACTATATTTCGATTTTTATTGAGCTCGAGGCATTTACCATTGTAAAACAGAAAAAAAAGACAAAAATAAAGAACATCTTAAAAGTGGGCAGCGCCTAAAGACGAGCTTTCTTATAGTACAGTTGTCCATTAGCGTTGGTAGCCACTTCTATTCAAATAAACCGACTGCCAGTTTAATATGAAGCTGCTGCTACATAATGCGATGATAATGACGTCGAGTGGGTTAGTTACACCAATGCAAACTAGATGGCGCTGAACGGATGACGACGACAGCTGTACAAACGCTGAAAATCTCCATCCAAACCAACTCACGCTAACGAAGTTTCTAAATACGGTCGCTATATATACACATCCGACGAACAACTGTTAGCGTGGCGTGGCCGCTCCAGGCAACTCCAACTGGCCCGGATTGAATATCTTCCTTTGCGATGGTTGAGCAACGCTCCCACTTTTCATTCCTCGCCTAAACCTTTCACCTTGGTTTGCCTTTCTGCAAATATATTAATAGCTCTATTCAATGTCTAACAAACGAAATACTTTGCGTAAATCCGCGAAAACAACGATTATTCGTAAGGTGTGGAAGAACTCTGTACAGATTATCTCCTGATATCTCTGTAGAGTTTATCTCATAGAGCATCATTATGGTTCTGAATGTGCGTAGTGTGTTGAGGCATAATGAGCGTTGAGGCACAAGAGAAATTCAGTGCAGTGTTTTGCTTTGGTGGCTGTGTTGGTTGAAAAAACCGACTTTTTCTTTTCTTTTTTATTCCTGGACTAGCTGTAACCCGCGACTTCACGCGTGAATTCAGTGATTTTGTTAAATTTTTATAGTTTTTATTTTTTTTGCTGAACGCAAAGGATTCTATGTTAATCCTCGTAAAATCAGCTATCTACCAATGACTGTCCCATCCAAATCGGTCGAGCCGTTTCGGAGATTTCTCGTACAAAAAGACAGACCGACATAAATGTTTTAACTGGTATTTTTGTTTTTTTTTTTTATATGCAATTGGCTAAAAAATAACGGCGTAAAAACACACCCTTCAATTTTATTTATGTTCTTACAGCTATAGATGAAGAGTTTTACTCGGTTTTTTAGTTATATCGAGTCAATTCTCACCCTTAAATATACACGTTATAGAATTCAATTTCAGTCAAACAGTTTCAAGCCCTAGTTAAGTGTCGAAAGCAATTAAGAGGAATCTGATGGAATAATATGTGCTGTACTACCACTACCTTGTATTTGTAGAGGACGGCCAGCGTAGTGGAATGCATTCTGCATCGTTAGCTTAAGACAGGAGTTAATAGACTCGAAAAATTGCACTCGAAATACCCAAACCTAAAAAAATCTTCAGATGGAAAAATCTTAGTAAAGTAATAAGCAGAGCCAACTTTGAAGTTATTATTTGTTCTTAGGACTCAAAGTCAACGCTGCCAATTTAGTTAGCCCGGAAGCAAAACCTGTATAGAAAAATACACTAGTACTCCGCGAGTCCCAACTGAAGTGATAATGAAGGGTCAGAGGTAACGGCGACTTCATTTATCGAGGAAGGTTATAGGCTATATACCATCACGTTGAATCTAATTTTTTTACCTAATTTTACGCAGACAAAGGCGCGGGCACAGTTAATTTTATATATAACTGATTTTATCGTGAATTTATGAATCGGAAAGGAGATAAGGCCAAAAAACTGCTTTTAGGCACCATTTTCCCCTTATGGCTGCTTGAGGGGGAGAAATACTAGGTGACATAGTTAAAATTCGGAAAAAGCACATCAAAATCTATATAGTCACCAATTTTCAAAGTCAACTGCGCATGAGCAAGTTATAGCATAAAAATCGGTGCATCTTTAGAATCGCGATCACTCTAAATAGTGCATTCAAGATAGATCATTCTTAGATATCATTTTGTGATAAAACGTCACTAGTCGCTGACGATATAATTACTTTGTGTTTATGACATTTTTCTAACCGCGTTGTTGAAATAATTTCTTTTTCGTTAAATTATTGTGAAAACGTTATATTAAACGTTATTTTGTAGCTGATTATTTATATTTTTTAATTGAAATAGGTTTGGAAGCTAACGTTTACAACAGGAGAGCCGTTGAATACTGCAGATTCGTCCGTATTGATGGCTTTGGTGAGTCTATCTATCTCTGTTATTCCTCTCTATCTCTGTCTTCTTTTATCTTCTCTCTCTACTGTTCTGAGTAATTCACTTACCGCGCATATCTAATGTATGTTATACCTACCTGCATAGTATAAGGGATACTATGCAGGTAGTAGGTTATACTTACTTTATAATTAAATACAATCCTGGACACACATAACGCAAACTTTGAATGGCGCAGTTTTAGATTATTTTGTTCTATTACCAGTGATTTCGTATTTTGTTTCATAATCCAACCAATATAGGCCCCAGATCGGAGCCCATTCTGTGAATCTTGTTTCGTCCTGATTTTAAATATATTGAATTTAATTTTTTTTTCAACAAACGAGATATTCCGGCAATCCATCAGCGTTCGGAGTCGCACACGCGCACACACACACATAGACAAATTATAAAAAAATGACAGTCTTATGAAGTTTTATATATTTTTTACATTGGCCATATCGTTTGCGTTGATGTCATAGCCTATTTCGGGGGACGTGACGTCATTCGAAAGTGTAATGTACTTGTGATTCATATAGTTAAAAAAAATTCATCCATCTGTCTGTTCTGAGTAATCTGCGTTCTTTGTAAAATGGCTGGACCAATTTGGAGGGCACTTTTACTGTTAAATAGCTAATTTTAACAGTTACTTTTAGCTTAATGATTAGGTTTTATACAAAAAGTTAAAAACCATCAAACAAAACTGCTAAATTAATGCAGGCCCCCTCTCTTCTTCTCCCGATAGCCCCACAATGTCATTAGCGCGACGTATTTTCCTATGTAATTTAGTAAAGCCCCATCTATTAGCAACCTTACAGACGTTGGAAGAAATAAGATTGATCACCATCACCATGATGAAGACAAATGGAAGGTATTATTACATGATGAGATCAGATCATAGGCAGTGAAGGTGATTGTTGATGGCCACTCCAAAAGGATCCGTTAAACCTAAACCTGGCACGAAAATCGCAGGCAATGCCTTGGTTCCAACGTATGTAGCGGCTATTAGTTAGCAAAGGACGAAAAGTCGAGTACCAATCACCACTCATTTGTCAATTACCTTCATAACATATTGAAACGTTGCCAACAACTATATACTTGTATTTCTATCAGCATATAGATAGCCTCGTTAAAAGACTATCTGGGTAATTATGCAGTTCGAGGGCTTTTTCCAAAAATGTTTTTTCCCGCAAAGTTGTTGTTTGCACTGTAATGAGTGATATTCCATCGGAGTAGGCTGACAGTTTTCTTTTTTCTGGGTGTATTATCTATATGTATATATTTGTACAAAAAAATATTTGTGTATAACAGGCGTCTATTACTATAAACACAGACATTAAGTTGTCTTCCTTAGGAACAGACGTTCCTGTGTCACATAGTCCTGTATATATTTATTTATTATAAACTGACCATTATCATTATTATCACTTTTTGATATTAGTCGAAAGGTTGTAGAGATTGTGGGGGTTCCGAGGATGACGTCAGATGGCAATCGGTCATCTTAACTCGCCCCACAGCCAAAGAGCAAAAGTAGGGATGCCCCGAAAAGGAGAGAAAGGTAGATTTCGAAAGTTATATCAAAGGTCAATTGTCCTAGCGATCGATGATGTGGATGCTGGCTGGTCAAAGTTGGCCTTTAAAAAATAAATTGGTCTGAGAAAAAGCTCCAATGCTCTTGTCTATTAAATTGCTTGCCTCTTTTTGGAGTCCCGCCATTTGAATTTACTAGACTTTGTAACATTTTAAATTTGATTATTTTTATTCTTAGTACCCAGGTAAACACCTATTTAAGGGCCGGCAGCGCATCTGCTGGCCTTCTGGTCGTGCAGATGTCCATGGGCGCCGGAAGGCACTTCGGTGCCTGCTCGTCTGCCCCCTTGTAACATAAAAAAAAGCAGGCGCAGATCTAGCCTTCAAGCAAGGTGGTTGGTCGCAGCCACTTCTCAGCCAAACGCGATTTCTCGCGTGAACTTGCTTATGATGGATAAAGTGACTTCTTTCAAGAGATATGATTTTTAAACATTGTTTTTTGTATGTAAGGTATTGGATATAATTTTATCAGGCATTCGATCTCAAAAGACCGTCAAAGTGTGACGTCACATGTCTGTTAGGGTGGCGGGCATGCCTATCGTGTCCACAACGGCGGATCCGCTCGGCGGAACACGTGAAAAACGTATTAAATCTTGTATGACGTTTTACTCAACATACTACTGTCAAATGTCAGATATGACATTACATGACATTTGACAGTAAAATTATTTAAGTATATAAAATTGCCCAGTTCGCATAAACAAAAGCCACAAACCAAGAATTGAATTGAATTCAATCCACATAATAGGCAACCCCAGTTTTAAACATAATCACCGAGATGTTATTAAACTTATGCAACCAACAACCCTAGTTTTAAACATAGTCACAGAGTTTCCGTTGTCCTAAACCCCTGTTTAAATGCCGGTAACGCATCTGCACACCCTCTGATTGTGCAGAGGTCCATGAGGAACAATCGGCTCGTTTACCGCTTAGAAAATAAAAAGGGATGTTAATGAATATACATAAGAGTCAACCCTGATCCGAAATATAGGCTTAAAAACTGTACACAAATGTCAACCCTAATCAATATACAGGATTATCAATATATAGGATTTAGACCATATGAGCATGGAGCTAGGGCATTCTATCTCGACCTTTTAGTGTAAACGAAAGCCCGTTCTTAGTGTTTACACCAAAATATCTACCGAGCGAAAAATTAAAATAGGAATTAGAATCTCTTGAACGCAGACAGAACAACGAATGAGTGCTTGTCTTTATTTAAACTAAAAAAATATTAGAGTAGGAGTACAATGGCCATTTACTAGTCTGACGAAAAATGGATCTTACCTAAAACTCTTTAAACCAAATGAGCATACTTTTTTTTAACTAGCCTATACTGTCTCTGTGCTGGGCAAAGGCCTCACCCTTTTCCAACCACACCTTCCTTTCCTGACCCACTTGAATCCATTTCTTTCCCGCAATAACCTTACATACATAATAATAAACCTTAATGAAATCTTAGTCACAGAGATGACAATGAAGTCACATATTTAGCAACACCAGTTCTAAACATAAGCATAGATGTTTCAGTATAAAAATGCATGCTACTTCACTAATTAATTGCAACGCTTGCTTATGTGTGTGTAGCGTTTTAATAGTAAACTCAAACTTAATTAAGCTCTAGCTTCTATACACTATTTTGCATGTAGAGGTGAATACTTTGGAGCGGCGTGCATTTCTAGACTGTACGCGGTCAACAGAGATGTCAATGAATTCACACAACCGTCAACCCTAGTTCTATTGGCAGTCAAAGAGCCGCGTGAAGCATAGCGTACCGAGAGCATTGACACATCTAGTGGCTTCGCACCGAGATAATTGAAGACTTGACGTACACCGTGTTTACACAAACTTGTCGGCAAACTACGTGTAGTTCGGTGCTTCCTATGTCCTTGACCCCGTTGATTACTGAGGTCGCGTGTCCCTCGAGTGCGACGCACCCCGCGCCCACGCCGCACGCAAATAGACGAGGTAAATACACCCATGAATTTACTACTATTTGAATTATGCGAAACAAAGACCTAGCCGCCCGGTATAGTTCTCAGAATTCACGAAGGCGTTGGCTTTCGCTTGAATTAGGCAGTGTCAATTACCCTTTGACACTTAAATGGAAGCATTTTAAATTTTGCAAACTTCAAACGTGACTTTTATAATGCCGGAGCCAGACATAGCTCAAAGTGTTTGTACACTTTTGTCCTTGAAGACTACAAAGTTCAACAAAACATTGCGTTGCTACACAAAGTCCCCGGCCACACAACGTGATCATTCAAATGAATCTATGTCTGGCTGTGGCATAATAGACAGCTATTACCAAGTATAAATAAAATTGTAAGGTCTGTCTTTGATTAAATAATTTGCTTTTTCAGTCCATTCTTATAAATTACAACACTTTTTGAACATTTAAACTGTCTAAGAAAAAATAAACCCGATTTTGATATTATTTTCACTAAAAAAATAGACATGTGCAAAATCAGCATAATTCACTTTAAGAACGTGTTAAAATAAACAAAAATGTACAGTCTTTAGTTAACTGAGCAATTTTTCTTGTTTTTTTTTTACAGTCGGTTAAGAGAAATGTAAGGACAAGGAACCTTTTATTTTCTGCCAATGCGATAATTATTTATTCTTATCAAGGTCGTTAAGTCAACTTACACTGCACACTCTTATATTATTCTGGAAACATGTACTATCGTTAAGAAAATTGGCCTTCATATCTCAGAAGTGGAATGTTGGACTAAAATTAATTATGTGCTTAGTTCTATCGTCGACCACGCAGGACTATCATTAGTATAAGTTTGTATTGAGGAAAACGTACCTAGAACTAGTATTGGTAGTATCTAGACCAAGAACGAACAATTATTGCACAAGAACGCTAACTTTTGAAGGAGCACAGCTTTACATTAAGCTCCGATCACACAATCGCATGCATTCACTCAATACACTCACATTTTTCTTAACACACTTAACCTCAAAACTAGAAATTTCAATGAATATATTGGACGACTTTTTCTAAGAAACCGGGAAATGAACAAAATAGGTTATTATATTAAAGTGTTCTTAAGTAAAGAGGAGGTCGTGGCGTAATCAGTGGTCGGCATTTGAGTCGATTGCTGGGTTAAGTTGCTCTTGCTGCGACCGGGTGATAGATGGGTGACCCATTCTAGCACTGGTTTATATTTGATATCCGGGCGTAGAATAGAACATGTCAAACTGTTTGTGTCAAACATCAAATCAATTATATATAAGTTAATTATACTGAGCGTGTTGATGATCATGTAGTGAGGAATGTTGTAATAGAAATTCAAGACTGCGATTTTGCTGTACTAAATCTAATGAAAAAAATATATAAAAATCTATATTTACAAAAGCTATTGGCTCGCCTGTTAGTACAGTAGCAGTGACCCTGCCTTCCGTTCCTTGGCCTGTGGGTTCAATTCCCCCCTCGAGTCTAGGTGAAGCCTTAGCGTCGACGCAGCAATGCGTGTTTGCGCCTGTCTTTAATCACTTAGCCGGGCCCCAGCAATGCGTGTTTGCTCCTGTCTTAACGACTTAGCATTGACGCAGCAATGGGTGTTTGCTCCTGTCTTTAATAACTTAGCGTGGACGCAGCAATGCGTGTTTTGCTCCTGTCTTAAAAAAATAAGCATTGTCACATCAATGCGTGTTTTGGTCCTGTCTTTAATAACTTAGCATGGACCCAGCAATGCGTGTTTGCTCTTGCCCTTTCAGTAGTCTTTCAAGCTTTTTCCAATTTGCCACAGATGTTAATGCGAAGGAAATGGGATTTATTAAGCTACAGGCGGCGTTGCTTTCCACAAAAAAAAAAAAACATTCGTAAATAGAATCCACTTCTTTGGTGTCCCCGTTATTTATACAAAAATAATTTAAATGAAATCTATACTTTTTTTTATGTTATGTTACAAGGGGGCAGACGAGCAGGCACCGAAGTGCCTACCGGCGCCCATGGACATCTGCACGACCAGAAGGCCGCCCGGCCCTGGGATTTCGAAACTATTACATGTCAAGACCTGTTGATAGGGCATGTTAAAAACTCATTAGTAAATTACTTTTTAGCGAAATCGCACAACTTTTCAAGCTATTTAATAAATGCTTTTAATAATTGATAGAATCAGGCGTTACTTTGCAGAAATCCATAACATGCATGAGAAACTAAACTATTTTGCTTTAATCCGCGAATGAATACGAGGGAAAATCGGTGTTATGCTGCAACCCGAAAGCTACACCACCGAATCCGCTTGCTAAATTACTATAAAGTGGTTTAAGAGACCAATACTTGCTTTCAGTCATCTAATGATGAATAATTATTAATTCTGTTTGTTTAAATGACAACAATCAGCAGAATATAGGAACCGGCCGGCGGTAAATGGTTACGAATACAAATATAAATACGACACGTTACAAAATCGCCAGATATGACATATTCGCTGTTCACGTGTCGTAAAGAAAAATAAACCATAGATACAATTGATAACATTTTTAGTAGCATAACTAAAGGTTTGTTTTTTGACATGTGATGTCACACAGCTTTTGACCCATTCCCGTCTGTTGTCACACACCGGTTCGAACCCACGACCCTCGGAGCGGAAGGCGGGGTGTCACTGCCCACTGCGCCAACGGGCCAGTCAAGTCAATCTTTATATATTAGTATAGATATCTACGAACCCGCCTTATCAAATCCATAGGGTCGTTTTGTGTTCTTTTCTAAAAAGTTGACATTATTTGCAAATTTGACCTTGACATTTGAAAATCGAAATTATTTTATCCATTTTGCAACGGCTTGCAGAGAGCTGGTATTATTATAAAATTAGCATTCAACTACGAGTTCCTCCACAGTTGTTTTATGATTAAAATTATTATAATATCCAATTGCTAATTCCCTTTAAAATTTTCCTTTTCAAAGTCTATACAAATATAAATGTGTATTTTATGATTTCTATAGTTGTATTTTGTAGACGGTACCCCTCTTTTGTTGTAGGTTAATCCTTGAGTTTAAGAAGGCTATAATTGAGATTTTTCTGCATTGCATTCTTTTATAAAGGCCCACAGCGGACCCTTCTTAGCGTAGCCGGTGGTATTGAAAGCGTGGCACGATTATGAGATGCCTAGCACGAACGTTTTTTTCCCAAGTCAAGTCGGCGACTTACTTCGGTTCCATAAATTCGTGCTTTGCTCTCTTTGCTACCAATTTGCATGCACGGAGATGCGAAATCAGATTAGATTATTAATCTGAGTTAAGTAAATGAAGTTAATACATTAATAATTGATTAATATGTCAAAGAACATTTTATCATAATTACATGGTTCGGGAAACACCATCTAGCCCGGACTGAAGATCTCTCCACTACTTCAAGGTCACGTCCTGTTTGGAATTAGTTGTACCATAATATTCACTCGTCCATTCTCGTATCTTGTGTCTTTAGATTAATATTATACTGAGCTAGCGGTCACGGCAGTCGCTGTCTTGCCCGATTTACGATCAGACGAAAGGTTCAGGACTAACGCGATAGATAAATAGCCTAGATATCGACTGCAGCGTTATCTATCGGGCTGGTTTGTGAATTTAAACCACCGCCAAATTAGAAATATTTATACATAAAGAAGGGGTGTAGGTTTAAAGGATCCTTTTAACGTGTACACGAACACTCAGCTCCACTGCCCGTGTTACCTTCCCTACCAGTTCCGATCTGATCTCATCCTATAATGATATCCTTCTATTAGTCTTCATCATTTTGATGATGATCAATCTTTTTTCTTTGAAAGTGACTAAGGTTGCTAATTAAGGTTGCTTCACTGGATTACATCCACCTACAGGTGTGTGTGCCCTTTTCTTTACCGACACGTTAGATGGCAATCGGTTATCTTAACTCGCCCCACAGCCACATCCTCTATAATCTAAGCGGGCTCTGGTATATAACCAAGATAATGCTAGGAAGAAGAAGTATCTCTATTAAACAGATTTTGCCGGCGAAACCTTCCATTTCGAAATAAAATAACATAAATTACCCTGGCAAACCAATAAAACTTCGCACTCAAGTTGGCCGGAGTAAAGAAACTATAAAAACAAAGACATAAAAAGGGTGACAGGAGGTAGCTGGATGCGTCTGACAAGAAACAGGGTACAGTGGCATAAAATAAATATTATTGTGATGATGATAATGAAGGAAATTATATGCAGAAGCAGATTAACAGACCAGATAAATGGGTTGTCTTTCGTTGGTTTAAGTCAGACGTTATAAAGCTACGGAACCCTAAAAAGGAAATACTTGTATCAATGCGCTCATTGCTTACATTTCTATTTAATTTATCTTCATCATAGATCGGCTGGTGCACAGGAGCTTGTCAGTTCTCAATGGACACAGGAGTGGGAGACACAGCCCACTCGTACGCGTTTGACGGTGGCAGAGTGAGGAAGTGGAATGTGGCGACTGGCACATACGGTCAAGCCTGGCTTCCTGGTGACGTTATCGGATCATGCATCGATATGGATAAAGGGACTTTGGAATACTTCAGGTACGAAGGTACCACATCATTCAACATTTGAATATTATAATATAAATAATGTGGAGAACCAGTATAGGGTTGCGTTATGGAAGCAAAACACCAAAACCTATAGAAGTTCGCGACTATAAATATTAACTACTATGGTACAATTTGTATTACAGGAACGGTGTATCCCTGGGGGTGGCCTTTACCCAAGTAACACGTGGATCCGGTCTGGCATACTTCCCAGCGGTCTCGTTAGCGATGCAAGAGCATTTGTATGGAAACTTTGGACATTTACCATTTATGTTAGTAAAATACTATTATATTATAGGTCTTTAAGTAGTTTTCTTTTGATCCTTTAAAATAAGTAAGTATTTAGTTCGATGTCACGGTTTTTAGCGGTAAAAGCTTCCTCCCACCTACTCCAGAGACTCTTTTTTGCTATCCTTGTCTTCTTTGCACCTGCCACTTGAATATCCTAACACGAATCCAAACTCTAAAAAAATACTACATGTTTGCTTTGTGTTAGATTATTGGAGACGGCATCATCTTCAGGATGGCCGTGTCATTATATGAACCAACCCTTGTGAATCAAGGCGTGTAAGGATGCCTTCCTTATGATACCTTTCTACATATTTTTAGAAGTCATCTTTCTTCTTCGTAGGGTACGATTCGGTGGACGTTATGAATATATGTGTGTGTGTTTATAGCTTCCCGATTGATGGATACAGCCCAATTCAAGCAGCACCGGTTCGGGATTGCGCTCGGGCCGCATTGCTGTTGAAGTGCCTTGATGCACTTACAGATGAACTGGACGAATTGTCCAATTTGAAACCACAAGTATCAGCTAAAAGTAGCAAGGTGATGTACATATATACATATTTAATAATGATTAATGTATTATATAATAACAATTGATGAGGCCATATTTATACCATATGGACATATTCTTATGCCGGAGTCAGACATAGCTCAAAGTGTTTGCACATTTTTGTCCTTGAATTCTACAAAATACTACACAACTTTGTGAAGTTACACAAAGTCCTCCGCCACAATAAATGATCATTGGAATTATCATTCAAATGAAGCTATGTCTGACGGTATTAGATACACCTATAGCACTGTCAAAAAGTTATCAGATCTCTTTTGCAGCCACGCCTCTAACCTCTGAACTTTGTCAAAATATGTGGCTTGGGCTAATTTATTTACTGTACATTATTTTTCAGTCCATAGAAATACAATTGTTCTTATAGTAGCAAAAGAGTTACTCCACATATTCTGACTAAGGTGTAGAGTCAATGAAGTTAGACGTATAAATTAGGGGGTGTAAAGCTAGAGGCGTAATTTTTCTGATGGCTCTGTACTAAAGACTAGCTTACATACCAAATTTCAGCTTTCTAGGACTACAGGAAATACCCTATAGGTTATGATAATCATTTTTATTTTTTATTTATTTATTTATCAGTGAGTCAGTGGCTAAATCGGGTGTTTTTAGATATCAATAAAATCTAAAGTATAAAAGCTATGCAATTGAAAGTTATATGTTTAATAAGTTAACTACAGGCAAGAAAATCCCGATAATTTTGTTTCATTACCGGAGATTAAACCATATTTATTTATTATATTATATATTATGTGATCGTTTCAGGCAAAATCAGAAGCGTCGAGAACCGAAGAGGAGGTGGCGTTGCGAATTCACAGCTCAGACTCAGTGTACAGCCCAAAACCCTCACCGCATAACATCGATGTGCAGAGCGCCGAAATCAAAAAGATGTCCAACAGGGTAACTTAAATGAAGATCCAGATCTCTTGTCATGTTTGAGTCAAATTTTTTGACTAAGGTTTAGAGTCAGACGTGTAGAGTAAAGGCGTGTTGAGTTAGAGACGTGGCTCTAAAATAGGCCAGATAACTTTTTACAGTGCGAGCCATATGGTCTGGTCGTTGTAACATTTTACATGAAAATTTTTTTGGTGGGATTTTTTTTTTATTATAAATCAATACCATCTTCTTCCTGGTCTTCTCCCGGTTTACTAAAAAGGTCTGCTTAAATTGTAGAGGATGTGACTGTGGGGCGAGTTAAGGTGACCGACTGCCGTCTGACGTCATCCCCGGAACCCTCACAATCTCAATCGATTTATCACTTGAGTGAATGTAGATGTGTGTGTAAAAATTGTTTACATGTGTGTATAAATCGTCTGGCACTAGTGTGCGCGAGGTTTAATTTTAATAATTTAATGTATTATTCTTCTTCTTAGCGTTGTTCTTTTTAATTAAAACAACGTTGATTAAAATGATATTAATATGCCATATTACGTGGCTGGGTTGCTTGCTTCGAATAACTTATTTGTGCAACCAAGTGCCAGTCACTCTGCGCTTCTTAAAAACTACACGATGTTTTGCTTCAATCCGCAAAATTGCTCATGTTCAATTCGAGGATTTGTACGTGTCTCCAAAAATGGTGGGGGATAATTTTCATTTAATATAAAAGAACCCTTTTTTTATATAGAGCCATTCTAATCTCCAACTTCGAGACGAATTATTCTTGTAATTTTGTTTAATATATTACATTTTTTGTAATACTTTAGTTTTCTTTCTGCACCCTACGCGTAAGGTTTAAAGTAAGAAAGAATATTAGTACATTATCAAAGTTAGGTATAATCTCGCGAACAGACAACATTTGTATCTCTCTCTCTATAACAATTTTTGTATTTAAGACTCCTTTCTCACCGAGACGCCATGGCGACGTCTCCGGCTAAGCATACATGGGTATTTGCGGTAAGAAAGCTGTAAGGGTAAGTAAGGTTTAAAGTAAGAAAGAATATTAGTACATTATCAAAGTTAGGTATAATCTCGCGAACAGACAACATTTGTATTGGCCTAAACTCGTCATTAAGGGCCGGCAGCGCATCTGCTGGCCTTCTGGTCGTGCAGATGTCCATGGGCGACGGTAAGCACTTCGGTGCCTGCTGCCTACTCGTCTACCCCCTTGTAACATAAAAAAAAAAGTCACAGCATACCATAGCCAATATAACACTTACCATCAAATGAATCGCCATTCATTAAAAGTCGTAAAACAAAAATTCATTTAGCTTCTCCAAAACGTAGTACAAAAATGTCATACCCAGCGACAGTTACAAAGCGTTTATTATACTACTATCATAGTAACTCTATTGAGATTATGTATATTCATTAAGTGGCGTGTTTTGTGGGTAGCACATTTTGTTTAGTTAACTTTAATCGAAATTATATTATTTACCATAAGTTACTTGATTTTTTAACGTAATTTTAATAAATTTATATTGCATGTAGATTGCCCGCGCTGGGCCTCACGGCGTAGGGCAGCGTCCCCCTGGTGGCGGATGGGGGAATGGTCGGTAGTACAGCCTAGCTACGCTAACCGGCTAAGTGCGGTCGGCAATGCCTGGCCCGCGGTTCGCGTTTGGCCCGCGACCCTTCTCTTTGTGGCCCACAACTGTCTTGTAAATGGCAATATAATTCTTATAAATAGGCAATACACGAGCCCAGAGTTTGATGTATTATACTAAGATTTAGCATTTTTAGTATCGCGTATATTATCTACTAAAAATTGATAACTAGACACCTATTTCCAAATTAATTTACTAGCGTGGCCCGCCAACATCTGTTTTCTTAACGATGTGGTCCGCCTGCATATCTTTCGGGTTGCAGCATTACACCGATTTTCCCTCGTATTCATTCGCGGATTAAAGCAAAGTAGTTTAGTTTCCCATGCTTGGTTCTATGTGCCATCTCAGTAAGTAAGTATATGATATTTCCTTTGGTGAGAACTGCGTTACGCTTTAGTTTAAAGGTGTTTTTATGTTTGAAAGAATTTGATTGTAATAATGTTTTCTTTTTTATATGAAAAAAAAAAACAATTGAGGAGGTCGTGGACTAATCAGTGGTCGCCATTTAAGTGGATCCCCACAAAAATTGGTGCCCACTGTTTTAAGTGCATTCTGAGACCTGAAACCTGACCCGACCTGAGGTTTTGAAAACCAGTGTTTAAATGAATTACCCACCTAACATCCGCCCATAGTGATAGCTGCTTAACCTAGCGATCGACTCCAATGCCGGCTACTGATTCAAGCTACAACCTCGTCTAACCTATTTCTGGACTAAAATACCAATTTCAATATGAAGTTACTAGGAAATCTCTAAAGTAGCAGTGGTCGAAAATGACCTACCAGCCCCCGATTTTCTAGCGTCTTATTAAAGTCTTAAAACTTATAAATAAGACTTTTCAATTTGCGGTGATGTATTAACTTTATTTTCTTGAAATCACTTTATACACTTTGAAGTAACAATGTAAAACATTGTTGTTTTTTAATTGTTATTTGTCTTTTAGTGGGGCACCACTGAGAATGCCTTTGCCCATCGGTGAAACATTAGATGCATTTTTTTTTAATGTCACCGGGTCACCATCAATTCGCGAACAAAAATGGATTGTGGAAAACGATTGTTATAAGTGTCATTGACATGGTCACCTCTGTTTAATCTCGCTGGTTTATATTTATTTTAGCACGCTATATATTATGTGTTCATGGCAAATTATATCAAGCGACAACTGTGACAAATTGTAGAAATTAACAGATTTGCACGCCGTTCAATTTGGATAAAGTGTCATTGTCACCACATTTAAATTTCACAACGTACACTAAAATTTATTGTGGTGTGATCGCATGAAATAACACACTTCCGGTCGTATGTATAATTGTGAACTTAAATGGGCTACTACATAATATGTATCATGAAGGGCAATATCAATAGATGAATTCGCTAAAATGACTCCAGTTAAACTGATATTGAGGCGCAGTATACTAAAACTGGACTGGGAGGATTGTGGGTGAGTTAAATCTATATATATAAAGTTATCAGTTGTAGTTGGTTTGTCTTGCTAAAACTTGAAAACCTCTTTCCCATTTTAAATAATAACAATAATAAAATTCTTTATTGCACACAAACAAAAAATAAGTGGTGCAAATATGTGCAATACGGAAGCCTTCAAGATTGGTAAAGCGGACTCTGGTCATATACCGGGACAACGCTAAGAAGGTAATAAACATCCTCGTACGTAATGTAAAGCTGCCTGACTGTAGAAATACCGACATTGAATTATTGACTTGTATAGAAGAATTAAAATATTATTTAAAAAATATACTAAATTTAATCTTTATTCTCCTTTAGGCTCCTTTGCCTCCCCCAGTATGGAGTGAAACTTTTGAAGCCCTTGCAACGGAATGTTATGTGGCCCTGACCTAAAACTCAGTTCCACTTTGTATTAAATCGTACGGATCTCAGCTGGCTGACTGGCTTTGGCTCATTGACTGTTTACATGTTACATAACGGATGCACGAATAGAGGCTGTGTTATTCAACACTAATCATTACGCATCCATATATATAAATAAAGTAGTTTTGTCTGTCTGTGATTATAAGTTATATTCGTAAGCCTAGTGTTTTTAAATGTTACTGTTGTCATTAAAATCGTTATTTGTATGTTAATTGATGGTTGCATATTAGATTATTTGAGAGCGCTTTTTTTTCACAGTCACAGTTCCTTTCCGCAGTCAGTTTAAACACTGCCAGTACTCAAAAATAGTTTTTTAAATACATGGTTATCCGTCTTCCTATTTGTGTAGACAAATCTTTGCGCTACATAAGGGATAATATTTTACCAAAATATAGTATAGTGCTAGGGTGTGTTATGCCTATTCGATTTTAATGGAACTTTTATTGGATAACTGGCTGCTCGGACAGACTTCGTTCTGCCGCAAATTTTATATTTTTCCCTTTATCAAGTTTTTTCTCTTTATTAAAAGCTTAAGGTATAAAGAACATACCTAAAAAATGCCCAATTGGTCGAACCGTTCTCGAGTTTAACACTTAGAAACGTTCATTTTTACTTATACAAATAAAGGGGTTTATTGGTATAAAAGAACGGTACTTTTTGCATAGCAATGCAGAAATAATATAAAGCTCTTTAATCCATGGGTATGAAGCCGCGGGCAATAGCTAGTTAACAAATAAAACGCCTCTATTTGATTGCGTAAAGAGGTCACTAGTGTCGTGACACTTTTCTTAAGCACCGACTTCGATAAACAGGTGATAGTATTTGAGTCGTGCCTAGGGTTGTCACTCGTACGCAAATGCAGTACCTATAAGTAATTAAATGTACGCTCTAATTAAACCTAATATCTGTATATAGAAAAACAAAAGGTCACCTGTCACGAAATCTCGAAAACCGCAGGACGTACAAAAGGTTGGCAAGAAAGTAGTACCCAGGTAGTAGACATTCGCTAAGAACGGATTTTTCAATAGGGCCAGATTAAGGGAGGGCTCTTGCAAGTTTAATTTTACATTGTCGATGTATTCTAACAACTTTCTTGGGTTTTTGGCAATAAATTTCCTATAAACTAAATTTGTTATTAGCATTACCAGTGCGAAGTTCGGAAGCAGAGCAAAAGTTACTTGTTTTCTTTAAAAAAAAAAAAAAACAAAAAAAAATCTGTTCATCATTGCTTTAGGTTATGGTTGTCTTACCACAATAAAAATACTTTTTTTTAATAAAAAAAAAAATGGCGACCCTAATTCGCTGTCGCTTGCGGTTATGGGTACCTCACAACTTTCACTGTGGCCGCGCGCTTTACGTAAGCGAGTTGCGCCAGAGACGAGCCCGCTCCGCCAGCGACCGGTGCCGGTGCCCTGCCACAACCGGTGACCCACTGGCACCGAGCGCAACCCCACTACCACACAACCCATGGAACGTTCTCAAAGCGTTGCGTTACTTAATACGGTGTGTGCAAATGTTAACGGCCATTTATTTACGTGTTCCTCGAAATCACTATTACACACGAACAGGTAAACAGATAACGTTGCTAAAATAAGCTTTTTAGGGTTCCGTAGTCCTTTAAGAAAATACCCTCAGGTTGGCTTAATGACTGTGGAGGCGATACTACTTTATTTGGAGCGGTGGATGCCAAGCTGGTGGACTCGGCGTATCACACTGGTAAAACAGGGAAACGCGGATACGGAACCCTTCCATATAAGCGTGTCTCGACAGTCTTCGCCACTTTATTTATATGTGACAACGTGGTTCGCCTGATTATAAGTCATCGCCGACGCCCATGGACATGTGCACCACTAAAGGACTCGCAGATTTTCTAGAAAAACCTTAAAGAAAATAACAGTCTCCTTCCTCAAATGCTGACTAGAGACGAGGCCGCTCCGCTACACGTGACCAAAGCAACGAGCACACCCCATTACCACACAACCTTAGAACAACAGAATCAAGTTTCAATTACTATAATGCCCTACCTTGTTATACCCTTCAAGGGTTGTTTACATTATCAATAAACAAACAAATCAAATAATAATAATATCCTCTCCATAGAATGATCTCCAAACATTACATAAGGTGTCTTAGAAGTATTAATTTGCAACCTGATTCCTTAAAATTAACTAAATTCATTGCTAAAGACAAACATTAACTAGAGCATCAAATTCTACATTACGTCGCGCTCAGCCAGATTTCATTGCTCAAATCTTCTAGAAGGAATGATTACGATGTAGCAACTGCGAGTGTTATGACAGCGTTAAGCATTTTGTAAAAGGAAAATATCTTCAATGACTAAGCGATTTGCACGGCGTTACCGGTAATTCCGTGGAATTCTTGCCGTTTTCGTAGCTTCACACTCATAGAAACTGATTAGTTGTTGGGGCTACCTCAATAGGCATGACGACAGTAATGAGAAATCATTTAAATTATATATTTATCTGACGAAATAAGATGCATAGAGTTTATCAAACGTATTTATTTTTATATTGCGAGCGAGATTAATAGGGATTAACAAAAAAAAAGGAAACTACAAAATACAACAATCCGCCATGACAGCTAAAACACCCAGCAGGGCGTATGACGTTAATGTATGTTAGAGTGCGTTCCGATAAGAGATCGCAACGTTTTAAAGTGCTCATTTAAGTTGCTCTGGCTGCAACCGGGTGATAGATGGGTGACCCATTCTAGCACTGGTTTATATTTAATATCCGACTTCCCCCGTGTTTCGGAAGGCACGTAAAACAGTGGGACCCAATTAATGTCACTTTGTGATATTATTCGTAATTAGAGGTAGCGCCATGCTTGTAGCCGAATTGGGCCGGCTCGCCCAGGTACCAGTACCTCTTTCTCACATGAGATCGGCGTGAAGTGGCGGCAATGCTGTCACGTCTAGTGATGGTTTTGTTGACAAAGAGAACTAATTTATTTGTGATTCTCTATATTTAGGATGATATTATTATAATAAAATTATGCATATACGCACGCTTAGTTATAAACTGACCGATTTCGCTTTTGGTTAGCAGCCTGCTGCCTGCTCGTTTGCCCCGCTTGTAACATAAAAAAAGCATGAGAAAAGCACAGTACTACACTGATGATGTGTGCTTTGGTGGCGGATTCGGTGGTGTAGCTTTCGGCTTGCAGCATTACACCGATTTTCCCTCGTATTCATTCGCGATAAAGACATTGTGAAGCTTATGGGAATAAAATGTTTTAGTTTCCCAGCTTTCATATGCGACAATGTCGCTAAGAGGGTGTTGAAATACAACGGCTACGTTACCAATAGAAATATGCTTCAAATTAAGAATTTACATTATATCGCTTCTAGACTCTTTATTTATACTTCGGATCATATCAATTTATTTATTACCTTTACGGTGACATATACTACAGCTTTTTGTTTGTTTGGCTGGCCCGTTGGCGCAGTGGGCAGTAACCATGCCTTATGACGTTATACAAGAAAGTAGATGAAATACCGCGTCGGTTCCCTACCAGAAAAGTTAATAAATTGAATTTACCTATATCAAAGCTAAAATTTCATAGCGAGAGCCTATATATCAAATCAATGATAATTTAGAATCGCCTGCCAGAACATGTACGAAATATAAATGACCTGAATGTGATTATTCGAGAATAAAAAAATATTTAATTAAATATTCCTTTTACAATCTAGAAGAATATTTTAATGCAATTTAACCATGTAGAAGCATCCCTAAAGCTTTTCATCGTTTTGCCTTTAGCCAGATGAAAAAACCTTTTGATGCTACTGGCCCAGGATATACATAAATAGAGGAAATGAGGTGTCAAATGTGGACACTTACAAGTTCATTGGTAAATCGATGCAAGAATAGAGACAAAAAATGGTATTACTACATCGATAAAAAGAAATTACGGGACATCTCTACCTTAAATAAATTTCGATAAATAGTATATACATTAAGGTCTCATTATAATGTATGAGTTTTCATTTTCAAATTGGAGGTTAGATTTTATAACTTAATGAAGTGGGCAAGAAACGCTTATATAGAAGAGTTTCGTATCTGATACGCGATAACCCCGTGGATTTGTCCAGTTATCAGACTGATAAAAAAAAAACAACCCCGGGATTTTAAATAGACTTGAATTATATTTTAGTATATACTTAATTGCCTAGTACTTTCGTGCAGACCAATATACTATCTACTCATTACGTATACGTTATGTTGGGCTATAGAATTAAGTGTAATGAATCTTTAATATAATTGTAATTTTTTTATCATTTTATTTTGTTTTCAAATCAAAGAAAGACTATTTTTTTAACCTGTCCAGACTATAGACATTTTAAGCAATGGTAGGTTTAGGTAATTAAAAAATTCAAAAAAATACTTTTAAAAAGTAACAGATGAAACCACGATCATCAAAACAGACGAAACATCGATTAACACTTATCTGTGGTCAACCATGTGATATTATCGAAATTCAAAATTAGAAGAAAAAAACGTAACACCGGCTCCCGATGTCATTGCACGTGAATCTTTCGGATTTGAATTCAAACTGCTACTCTTAATTCCGGAGATGACGTCATAGAATAGAACAGAAATCATTTATTCGCGTGATAAACACAACCTAGACACATAAATAAGGCTAAATCAAATTCAACATAATTGCAGGCCAGGTACGTATACGTGAAGCTGTGTGCACCAACTGTGAAAGGGTAGCACATACTCAAATATTGCTTCTGATTGGATACCATGTATCTATTTATTTATTACAAAGACATACCAGCAGCAAGTGGTAAATGTTTATAAGAAAGCTTTAGCTAGCAAATTACGCAACGGCACCTTAGGGAAGAATACCACAGCCAAGGACGATTTTAAAGTATGTACCCTTTTGCTAGTGTTTCCTGTGCCGCTATGTCGAGCAAACTAAGACTAGTTCTCAATGGGCAATTATGTTTATAGGTAATTCCCCATTGATTAAACTAGTCTTAGTTACCGATGGTTAATAAAGAAATAAAACTGTAATCAATAAATTAAATATTTATTTCGTATAGTGATGTAATATTATCAGAAGCCTCACATATCTGGAACTCTCACAAACCGAACGAAAAGCCACGACTATACCATCCCTTGAAGTGACAGCATTGCCGCCACTTCACGCCGATCTTATGTGAGATAGAGGTACTGGTACCCGGACGCGCCGGCCCAATTCGGCTGAAGACCAAATAGACTGCTGTGGTGCTACTGCTAATGAAAGATTTCCACTCGTTTTTATCTATTTTACGCAAACTAAGTTAGTTTCCCCGTATACATAGTTGTAAATAAAGCATTCATATCCAAATCGTCGCGCCACCTCTTCCTCGGCCTGCCGGGTCCTCGGCGGCCATTGGAGGGCATCCAGGAAGTCGCAATTTTGGCCCACCTTTGCAGGTCCATTCGAGCCACATGCCCAGCCCATTCCCACGTCAGCTTTGCTGACTTCTTCCAAACTACTGTTCCGTAATCGCAATCACCAATATCAGCTCATTCCATTTTCCTGCATTCAAAAGTCGATCGGCCTGAATCATTGGCAGCTCATCTCTTTCCGATCGGAGAAGATCTACAGAAGTATTTACTATCTATAGAAGATCTACCTCTGGAGAGATATTGGATCACTCTGCATTTTTTATCGCATGTATCGCGGGCCGCAAATATCGCGGCAGCGCGTTGCCGACGTCTTGGTAGTGTCCATGGGCGTCCGTATTCACACCCACCACCTTGTCTTATATAAAAAAGGCTCGTTAGAAGTACTTGCACATTTTTATAACAGCATATTCAATTCAAGTTGCTTGATGAATTTGTTTCGTTATGCTCATACAAAAAAAAAATATATTTTTATAATAATGGAGCTAGAGATAGCTCAAAGGGTTTGTACATTTTTGACCTTGAACTCTACAGAGTTCTACAAAACTTTGTGAAATTACATAAACTCCCCGGCCACACTACATGATCATTCAAACGAAGCTATGTCTGGCTCCGGCATAAGGTTTATATGTAGTCCGTGTGTGGACAGCCTTAGAGTTATCTGTCAAAGTGACGCCAAATAAATGCGAAATGCTACGTTTGTAGAATAAAAATTGTATATAATATATACAATGTCTTTGATATTGTCGTGACATCATTACTACAACTAGGGTTCGCCGGCTGGTCGAAATTCGCCCACAAATCTGTAGATTTGCCTACTTTATAGTTATTTCAAGTACATCTATATACAAAGTTTTAATTCTTAATACTACATTGTTATATTTGACAATTCTTATACATGCGATCGTCATTCCTACGCATTGAAACATTCTTATACCAGAGCCAGACATAGCTCAAAGTGTTTGTACACTTTATTCCTTGAAGTTCACAAACTTCTACAAAACTTTGTGCAGTTACACAAAGTCCCCGGCCACGTTGCATGATCATTTAAATGATCATTCAAATGAAGCTATGTCTGGCTTCGGCATTATAGTAAAATGTATGCGTGTGTGTGTAAATTATTTCGCATTGGAGTGCGTGAGGTTTTATTTTAATAATTTAATGTCTTAATGAAGCATAATTTATTAAAATACTAGAATTCGGACACTATCATATAAACTATAATTGTGACATATCTAATACTCGTCCGTCCGCGCAATTTTCGTAAAATGATAGCGAAAATACTCCCTTTACGCATTAATAATGTTAAAAGATACAGGTGATAATGATGTTAAAATGGGTTGGGCTAGTTTTAATTCGATAAATAGGTATATATTGTATACACATAAGTAAATAAGCAGGAAAAAATAAATTACGTTGCTTAAATTCACAAATATGCGATTTTATCAGTCATCGAGAAGACCTATTGAATAAAAAGTTGAGAAATGTTTGTATATGCGAATAAATACATAAAGATCTCAATGTGTTGTGTCCTAATATAAAGAAAATACGTGTAAATTTGTGCTAGATAGCAATAAACATCAAAAAAGCTATATCTAAACCTATATCTAAATTCGTATATGGTAAAAATCCACATGTTCTTACGAAATATAGAACATCACTATGCTTGCCGTATAACTGACACCTAACACCCGTTTACACTTAACTATTTAGTAGGCTGCGTACGTTCGATATACATTTACGATTCACCCTGCAAATCGGATTTAACGCCGGGATTTAAACGGGGCTTTTGTACACAGAACAATACGTCATATCTTGATATAAAATCACAAGCAGTTTTAAACCTTTCGCTTAAGAACATTAGGTTCGTATTGCTTCGATAAATTTATAGTAATAATTAGACGAGACGATGACGGCAAGGGACGCGGGAAAAATTAATAAATCGTCACTTGTTATTCTATATGCGGTTTTGTTATGTAAGTCTAAGTAGATTAATGGGTCAATGTACTTGCTATTCGGTCGGTTTTTTATTAGTTCCAATGTAATGGCAGATGTTCAAGATTTTCTTCACGATTCCGATGCATTTAATGTTCGAGGTGCAGCGTTTCTGTACGAAGGGTTTAATGGCGCTTAAATCTAACGAGCTGGCATCTGATGACCTCCCCAGAGCAACAATGCAAAAGAAATGCAACTTATATGGATAAACTAGCTGCACCCCACGATTTCGTCCGCATGTGCCTCTCTTATCACTTAGAGGCTTAAAAATAGTCATTGGAGACGGATAAATATTAAGTTCATAAAAAACCTTCACAAATAATGCATTATTTTAGAACAAATTTGATTAGCATAAACAAGATTATACTGAGCCAACCTTAAAAGATAGACATATGCTGTCGCGGACTTTTTTAGGATTAGAACTTTTAAAGGGGAACAATTTTGTCATACGTGACTTT
Source organism: Charaxes varanes (assembly GCA_024363005.1). Lineage (NCBI taxonomy): Eukaryota > Metazoa > Arthropoda > Insecta > Lepidoptera > Nymphalidae > Charaxes > Charaxes varanes. The sequence continues at coordinate 53,002,650 of JANCMC010033613.1, read as the reverse complement.
TGCGAAACTTTAACCATTTACTCAGCGCACGCAGCGGAAGCTCTCAAATGGGAAAAATAACCCCCGATTTGAAACATTCTTCATTGGTCCTTTTCTCTTACTGGTCTTAGTGTGATGATATATAGCCTATAGCCTTCCTCGATGAATGAGCTATCTAACACTGAAAGAATTTTTCAAATCAGATCTGCGTTTCCTGAGATTATCGCGTTCAAACAAACAAACTCTTCAGCTTTATATATTAGTATAGATCTGTGTATAAAATGCAATGACACGTCCGCTCATTTGATCTAATTGTGCCTTCGTATTTGAAATCTTCAATGTACGATATGAAAGTGGTCTAAAACCCTATTTACGATAGTAAAACGATAAAATGCTTTAAAAAAAACATATAAAATATGTTAAAGTTGCATACACATAAAGTATAAATTATATTAACACTTTTGATGTTTCCCATATCTGGTGAATACTAACACTCACCTTCACTGCCAGTATTCCCTCCCCTGCCTAGCCAAATCTGGTATGATCCTACTAGTGCGGCTTTAAATGTCCTTTTTAGTAATGACCTTATGATAGTTCTTGACAAGCCAAGGTCTTTTAATAGTTTGTATAGGGATTTTGCTGGTATACCCCTTGCTCCTACCTCTACCGCATATAAACTGGTTTTATAACCGTTTTTAGTGAGTTTATTGGTTAAGTCAAAGTACTTGTTAGTTTTTATCAGATGGTCTTTGGACACACCACACAAAGAGCCACAATTGGTGATGAAAAAACAACAGGGGTTTCTTGTCTGTTTTACCAAAACAATGATCACCTCCAGGTCTTCGCCCCGGAATAGGATTATCATTATCAACTTCTTCTTCTTCTTCCTAGCGTTATCCCGGCTTAACACCAGAGTCCGCTCAGATTGTAAAGGATGTGGCTGTGGGGCGAGTTAAGATAACCGATTGCCATCTGACGTCATCCTCGGAACCCTACGATCTCTACAACCTTACGACTAATAGATGCTGTTCCTACATAATTTAAAGAGGTCTTATACATCTTGACTTTATCAGTTGGCACCGGGTACAGAAGTTTTTGGAATTAGAATTAGCTTAACTGACGATGAAATTTTCGACACATTTGTCGTATAACAATCAAACAATTCAACAATCAATTCAATCACGAGTTTAATTGTATTTTCATAGATCCTCCTAAAAGTATGTGTGGTTGTATTAATCCTCGTTTGGTACAATTTCTATTCTCGAATAAAACCTTAATTAAATTGTTTTTTTTAATTTTAGTATGTCTATACCGGAGCCAGACATAGCTCAAAGTGTTTGTAAATTTTTGGCCTTGAAGTTCACAAGATTTGACAAAAATTTGTGAAATTACACAAAGTCCTTAGCCACACTACATGATCATTGAAATAATCATTCAAATGAAGCTTTGTCTGGCTCCGGCATTATACTTGTTTGCCTTATAGTAAATGCAAAGATTTTTGCAAATGCCACGGGTAGTATAACTTTTATTGATATTTAGGATAGATAAACAAATAATTGTAGCGTTGATCATTCTGTTGCAATGTGCAAGCCTTTTACGTAATCAGACAATGACTAGATCTGCATATATCGGGGTGGAACGATTTCCAAACTAAAAAAGAAATAAGAAATATAGATTCGAACTGGCAATGTAATACTGATGACACATCAGTATAACATCGGTTATAGCTTTATAAACGTTTTACTCTTCTAATATGTATATAGTAAGATAGTTGTCTGTACACATACAAATATTTATATAATTTGCTGGTTATTTTTTTTGAAATACCTACTTAAAGAAACTCAGCTAGGAAAGCACCAAACCACGCAGAGTAAATAATTAGTTCAGGAGCTATGTGACGCAACATATCACGCTTTAATTCTTTTGCCTTATATTTTCATAACTAAATAAAATAATTGAAAGAAACTGTAGTTTTCCTGCATATTTGACGTCACACTGATTTCAATTCAATTCTTGATTTATGGCTCTTATCTATTCCAATTAAGCACAATATATTTCGCCAATGTTACGTTATCTGAAGACAAAACAAGATTTCCCTCTGCTAAGGGTGACCAGCTATCCTCCCCCCAAGTGCAAGTATAAAGAATACGGTTAATATCGTTATTATCAATAACAATAGCCTTATTAATTATAATTAAAACTTAAAAAAGAAAAAGGTTCGTGTATGTAACATATATGAAAACCAATTATTCCAAAATAAGTTAAGCATCTCTTATTTTTAGTCAACTTTCTCACATTTACAAGTATGCAGATGTCAATAAGTACATGAAAGTCTACTCGGAACCTAAGATTTCAGAGCGAGCGACGTCCAAAGAGGACTGGCCACAGGTTTGTGCCTGACATTATGTTACCAAATGTTTCAACTATACTTGTAATACGTATTCGGATTCGTAATTATAGAATACAAAGTTTCAAAGTTTTCTAAATATTAATACGTCGAGCAAAACCTTTCGGCATAATTTTATTAAAATTGTGCGAACGGAGGCCATCAGAAAAAGGTTGCAATAAACCTATTAAACCTACTTTATTAGGACCTTTTCGAATTTGAATATAACCTAAAATAATCGGTCAAAGGTATTCAGTCAGTAATTAGAGGAATTTTAATCTCTTAATTTAAAGTAATTAAATAAATAATAAAGATCTCTTTTCAGGCGAGACAAGAAGCAGAAGTAATTACGACGATATATATCGTAAATGCATGAGAAACTAAACTACTATGCTTTAATACGCGAATGATTCACTTCAACATTACTCGTTCGCGGATTAAAGCAAAGTAGTTTAGTTTCTCATGCATGTCATGGATTTCCGCAAAGTAACGCCTGATTCTATAATTTCCGTCAGATGAGCTTATAATTGGAGAGTAGGTCGAAATTGACGGACAGGCCTCCTCAGTTCGTATAACGCTTACCGGTTTAAAAGTCGATCCAGATTGACGGCGCTCAAAAAAGAACGCAAAAATACAATCATATATAGATTATGACAATATTAAAAGTACACTTAAAGCCAAGATATTTCATAGTCAAAAAATACAGACAAAATTCTTCCTGAAATGTTTCAGTAATACGAAAAACGGTTAAAAGATTTGATAGACACTTACTAATCGAACTCCTTTTGATTTTGCTGAGGGGGAAAGAGAATTAGTTTCAGGGTTTAATACAGAATATAGAAGAGGGTAAAAATGCCGACCACTGATTAGGCTATGTTCTTCTTCATTATTGTCCTAAAAAAAATGACAGAATCCATAGGTAGTACGAGTGGTATCAAAACGTACTCGCAACTCGCACTAGAGCAAAATTTAAATTCAAACACAAACGCAATTCCGAACTCTCAACTTATTCAAGTTCGGGATACGTGGGAACTTCGGGAACACGTCTTTGATATTAAATACAAGTTAAATAAAGACGATTCCAGCAAGTATTGTTGCCTCACGTGAATCTTATTTGAGAAACAAGTATAATTTTCAACAAGCCCCGAGCTCCGGATTCCTAAGGAAATTAATTTATTAAATTAGTTAAGAAACAACAGTATAAAAGTTGGTTGTGCTTTTATAACTGAAGCGAAAGAATTCCAGACATTCATTATGCTAACTTTCCTTTTTGCTCGTGGAGGTAATTTTAAGTATCGTATCGACGTTTTCGTGTTGCTTATAAAGAGTAAAGTGTAATAAAGTATAAAAGTAAGAAAGACAGAAATAGTAACGTTTATTTTAAGAATTACGCTATACGTATAGACCAAATTAATTTGAGCTGCGCCGAAAGGTGCAAAGAAAACGGTTATATTACTGAAATATGTAAATATAATCAAAGTAAAACTAATTGCAACTTATGATTGTCTAGATCTGACGGGAAGTTAGATTAAAGAATCATTTATTTAAAAAAAAACCTTTTAACTAACTGTCCTAGTTACTACCGTCTGAGGTTTTTTTTTGTATTAGAAGGGGCAATCGAGCAGGCGGTTCATCAACCAAGTGATTACCAACGCTCATGGACATCTGCAGAGCCAGAGGGCTCGCAGATGCGTTGCCGGACTTTAAAGAGGTGGATCTAACTAGTTGTCGGACAAATAAATAGGAATATCTACCCCCTGAACTTATTGTATAAAATGATTTAGATTATGCAAAAAGTCGGTATCTACCTTAGAGAAAAATTTAACCAACTATCAAATCTAAATGGCATATTTTTATACATATAAAATATTATAACAAAATTAAAATTCAAAACGGCTTTTCAAAATTCGAAAAATTTCGACTAGCGTCATCATACAGTGTATTATTGGAAAATAATAAATCCACTAGGGCATAGGTTGTATGATGTACGCTCGTTGCCTTTTTAGGTTTAGAAAAAGATAATGAAAAATTGCATTAAGATTGGCGGGAATTGAAAACAAGAAAACACGGTACTGCTTTGTAAAATATAAAAAAAATATTGTTTTAGAGGACAGATAAGGATTCGCAAGATTGTCAATACATATTTGGTAAAGGAATTAAATCAAATAATCGCCTTTTCTTTTTCACAAACGTAACTTATATAATAAAGGTGAGTTTGTTTTTAACACTTTAAGACTTTATTTAGATTGAACTAATAATCACAAATTGTGTGTATACATTTTCAGGTCCTACTTGGCTTATTAGTTTCATATTTTTTTCAATCTTGGCATTCATCAATCTAAAAAATACTATCGCTGAGATGGAAAAAATAGACGACATATGGATACTGTTATGCTTTATTTCTTTAACGATGAGTAAATATCGTTACGTTACAATGTAAACGAGCTCTAACGCGATAAAGATTCTTCCGTGAAATCAATTTTCCGTAAGAGGAAGTCATATTCTTACGCTACGCAGGTGGTGCGGAATATATACTATATGTATAATGCGAGCTGATGAAGTTTCTTTTCAAATACTCCCCATAATCTTCATGAGAAGCAGGGTTCTTTTTGTTAGCAAGAGAAAGTGATGTAGCGGTACCTAGAGTCTGATGTTTCACGGTGCACTCTTTCCTTGGATTATATAAAAGAATATTAAGGGATATTCACTCGATGACCAGCAGCATTGGTGAGGTTATTAAAACACTTATTTCTCGACTAGAGATGACGAGTACTTGTGTGCACGTGTGAATGCATTCGTGTGTGTGGGAATTTGTGCGAAAAAAACATTGACCTTTTTTATTTTACAAATTAAATAAGAACGTCTGCATTCATTTACACCCATTCATTTCCCGCGGAAATGTAATTAAAATAAGGCATTAAATTTTTAATCCAAATAAACCATACAAGTGCTGAGATGAAAATTCTCTATTCATTAGTATACCACTCAGTTTTCCGGACGAATTTACAACCAGTGCTGAGCTTTAATGTACAAAGTACCGCGACTTTTTAGAACTTTACAGATTATTAGTACTTACTCTTTTGTGCGAGATAGTATATTAGGTAGAAAAATTCTATTATCAAAGGCCAACATCGTATCATTGAGTCTTTCTGCAGTTGCATATGGGCGTCAGTGGTCACTTATAATTAGACATACCGCCAGACCGTTCACCCCTCGCAGCACCAATTACTTGGGCCAATTGTGATTCTAAATTATTCAAAAATTCATTCATTACATTATCTAGTTAAATAATACTAGGTATCACCTGGTGGTCGAAATTCGGCCACAAACCTCTAGATTGAAAATATGAATATTTAACACCTTATATTTTTACCGTCATGATGACCACGCTTTGACACAATCTTACAGTAAAATGTTTACAAGTGTGTGTAAATTGTTTTGTATTGGTGTGCGTGTGGTTTTATTTTATTAATTTAATATACTAATATTGTATATTATAAAGGAAATACATATTAGCATTCGTACACTCCCTCTATAAACTATAATAATGCCTAATTTCTTACTTCTCCGTCCGCACAATTTTCGTGAAATGCTACAGAAAGTTTTCGTTTCACATATTAATATATATAATAACAGTATATATAATAATAGATAACAGTAATGTATTTACATAAGACCCATACTTATGTACGGATGTGAAACGTGGACACTGACTCTTGAAGAAGAAAATAAGCTTCTGGTAACCGAACGTAGGATTTCCCCGCCAAAAAATATCATAATATTTTTACTCATTTTCATATATAGTTTATTTATTTCTTCTTGTAGTAAATAAAGCTGATTATCTATCTAACGTCAACTATAGCAATGAATCCAATATTAATAAAAAATACAAACAAATAATATAACATTATAATAAGCAAATGACATTCCAATGAAGTGGGAAGTGTTAAAAAATAGTTGAAGTGTGATATAAAAAAATGGCGGAACATTGGTCGTGGCTGACTGGGGGTGAGACTGCTGAGTGCATGTTCCTTTACATAAACTATAATTGTGCCAAATTACATATACATGTCCGCGAAATTATCGTGAAATGTAGCGAAAGTTTGTGCTTCACGAATTAGTACACAGATAAATAAGACATAAGTATATGTATTTATGAGTCTTCTGGCATAGCTGAGAATTCAATAACTAAACTACATTTTTCTAAATTACGGTGTATCCCATATCAGCCTACCTTGATCGCAGGACGAAATTACTCTGAGACGTGTATGAGCTTCTCGAACGGCCTTTAAAAATAACCAACTTTCACATCAAACAGATGCGAATAAATAAAAACATTATGTCAAAAGGCAAAATTTATTCATGACCTTTGCTATGTCTGGCTCCGGTATTAGGACAGCGAGACGGTGGCATTTTCAGCTGCCGGTATTCGTTTAAATTATTCCTCGGAACAAAGTATTAGGAATACATTTAAAAAATATGCTCCAACAAAAAATAATATTATGCGTTTAAAATGCGTTGAGCACTTAGACAAATAAAAACTGTTGCTAAATAACTCAATCAATTAGTCGTCATATCAACTTTCACTCTTCTGTGCATACCCTTTCATACCTTTCCTATAATGATAAACGGTCATGCTACCGTTTACCATTATAGTTAGTCGCATAACAATGCTTAACTTGGTCGAACTAGGATTAACTTCCACTCTTCAATTCATCTGGATTCAGGAGAATCAAAATCAGACTATATATTAATGTCAACCTGATCTATGTACACATCCATGCATGACTAAGCTAAAGTAAAAACTTTAGTTTATTTACATCTCACACCACACCACACCACACCACACCACACCACACCACACCACACCACACCACACCACACCACACCACACCACACCAGCCAATTAATAGTAGCCGAAAAACATCTCACAAAAAATGACTTGTCCAGTCAAGACATAGCGACTTGAAAATTGCTGAATAACTGTCGTATTTAAACATTTTTCTTTCAGTTAGATGAAATTTCTTTAACAATGTACATAATTATGTGTTTTTACTCATCTTTATCTATTATTCATAGTTACGGTATCGTTGTCAAAGATATTAAGGTTAAGTTAGACGATCGATTCAGACAAAGATTGGCGGAAGTTATTGAAGAATTCACCGACACCACTTACAAGAACAATGTTATAGTAAGGAAATTGCAAGGAAAAGTTCTGCCTGAAAAAGAAAGCAAAACTAAACAGGAATTAAGACCGAATAAATTAATGATTTCAAGGCAGGCAAATTCAATAAATTTTCCAGTTCATAAGGGTAATGCTAAAAGTATGGCACCAAATATGTTATATCCAGACGATAACTTATTAGTCGACGATTTGAGATACCTATCAGACATGGCTCGAAGTTTCGCTGACAGACAAGAACTGGGTCCTATTGGCTTTTTATCACATAACTTTATTCCCCATACAATATTGTAAAATTCTTCAAAACTTAATCTTTTAATCACATATTAATCAAATACGATAAGCCGTTTTGGTGAAATAGGAACAAAAAAAACACGATCAACAATAAAATGAAATAAAAACTAAAATTTTAGTATTTTTTTGTGTTATGTAATACAATTCTAAAGCTATGTCTGGCTCCAGCATTAGAATGAGAAGATCTTTATTTACATTCACACAAGCATACAGAAATTAAACTGCCTAAATAGATACTACGCTTTAAACTACGTCCCTTATATTCTGTAACACTCAGACTAAATAAGGGACTAACCCCTCAGCAGACTTGTATCAACGACCTCCTTACATTGCATTACAACTTATAATACAATTACAATAATATTTATCAATGAGGAGGTCGTGGCCTAATCAGTGGTCGGCATTTGAGTCGATCGTATAAACTGCATTCAGAAACATCTTTATTTGTGTAAAGGTGGCCAACTAGATGGCCAAGAGCTTGTCCAGACACGCTGTTCAATTACAGGATATTTAAGACTAGCTGTGCCGCCGACCTCGCCCGCGTAAAATTAGGTAAAGAAAATAGATTCAATATTAGCGTGATGATATATAACCTATATAGACTTTCTTGATAAATAGGCTATCTAACAGTGACAGAGTTTTTCAAATCGGACCAGTAATTCCTGAGATTAGCGCGTTTAAACCTTAATAGTTACTTATCATGGGGCTTAAGAGAGGAAAAGGTATATCAAACCTAATGAACTAAAGAACCATTTTAAAGGGGTGCAGGTTTAATGAATTACTAGCTGTTTACTGTGACTTCGTCCGCATAAAGTTAAATTTGCTAGAGACCTCCTTATCGGGCCCTGACGAGAAATCGGTTCTAGCAGATGGCCTATCAACTACCTCCTTGATAAATTTAGTTTTTTGTACGTCCCGTGGTTTTCGAAATTTCGTGATACCTTACGTATATATATATATATGAAGATTCATGCATGAAAACCAACAGGCACGGTTAAGGAAATTTAATAAGAAGATTCTTATTAGAAAATGACACTAATTTGAACATTAACAAAACAACACAACAAAAGGTAATACCAGAATAAATAAATTATTAACCTAACGTATGCATGGCTTTTTTAAAAAACGAAGTGTTATTTTCTTCAATACTACGAATTTACTTTACCCTAATTTCTTCAATAGCAATATTTCAGTTGGTGCCAGCGAGTGAGATATTGCTATTGAAAAAAATTTTCAATATTTAAGACCCATTCGAATTGTTTTATTCAAAATGGGTGTATGAACATATCTTATAAATTATTAAACGGCTTTTTACTTAAAGTTTGTAAATATTGAGCTTAGTTTCCATAAGTTACATCATAAATACAACTAGCTCTGAGCCTAAGTGGAATCTTACCGAAATTACACGATTGCATGTGTGTGTTTGTAAATAAAGATACAGTTTTGAAAACTGGAATTTTCCAGATTATTTTCTGTAATTTTTGTTGACTTACTTAGGTTTTTATCATTAAGAGAGATTTGCCGATTCAGTCCGCGAAAGCCTGAGGCGTGGCAAGGCAAAACAGGAAATAAAGTGTAAGTTGAATGTAGAGACTTATAAAAACATCATGTTGCGCACTTATAAAAATAAAAAAGGCCTCCCCCTTCTTGATCCATCTTCCACTTTCCTGGACCAATTTCTTCCACAACTTCTCCGCAAAGGTATCCAAATTGTCGCTCTACCTCTTCCTCGGTCTGCCGCGTTGTCGCGGCCATTGGTGGGCATCCAGGAAGTCGCGATATTGGCCCACCTTTGCGGGTCCATTCGAGCCACATACCCAGCCCATTGCCACTTCAGTTTTGCTGATTTCTTCTCTACATCCATTACTCTAGTAATGGAACGCGTGTGGAATGGGTGGTGTTGCTAACTCTATGAGTTTTTTTTACACCTATTATACTGCCTTCTATGGCTCTTTGGCAACCATGAGTCTGGACTTCAGCTCTTTGGTTAATGGCCAAGTTTTTTCACCATAGCTTATTTTGTATTATGTGTTGAAAAAAAAAAACATTATGAGTGATATTGGAAAAAAAAAATTATAGAATAAAGTTCACGTTTATAGGGTTCCGTAGTACTACAAGGAACCCTTATAGTTTCGTTCTTTCAGTCCGTCCGTCTGGCGGCCCATGAGGTGACCTTGCATTTTCAAACTATTAGACGTGGGGACTTGAAATTTTCCACGTTTATAGAACGCACTAAAAACTCACTGGGAAAATTATTTTGAAAGAAAACGGACTACAACTTTTGAAGTTATTTAACAACTTCGTTTATCACGTATCATATACGGAACCCTTCTATATGAGCGTGTCTTAACACGCTCTTGGCCATTTTTTCTTTTCACATAAGCCTGATACGATGATTGGGCACTCGTACGTTGACAATCGAATCAAGTATTTTTACGGCATCCGATGAATGCTTTCCTAACGTGAATATATTGAGGTTTCAGGCTATGAGAATTTGTTTGACATATAAGATATATCTAATAACTAGCTGACGCCACTTCGTCCGTGTAAACTTGCAAGAGCCTATAAAACTCCTTAATCTAGTCTAATCTGAAAATCTGTGACGAACGGCCACAGATGTTTACTAATAGTATAAGCTACATAGAATTTCATCTTTGTACGTCCCGCGGGTTTCGAGATTTCGTTTTAGGTGACTTTTCGCTGTTGTTATATTATATACTAGAGATCACCGGCTGGTCGAAATTAGGCCACAGATGTTTAGGTTTGCGTATTCTATTCTTATTTAAAGGTATGCGCAAAATATTTATTCGTAGTAAAAATACATTTGACAATTTGATCAAGTTTAATGTCTGTCATGTTTTACAAAGTACATTGTTATTTTATCATGGTTGTCATAACTATGCTTTGACGGCATCCTATAAATAGAAAGTGCGCATGTGTGTGTAAATCGTTTGGCATTGGTTTGCGTGAGGTTTTGTATGAATAATTTAATATATTTGGAGTGCATATTTAATGAAAATATTTGCATTTCCACACCATCCTCCATATAATCTATAATTGCGCCAATTTTCATATTCCACCGTTCGCGTCACTTTCTTACGAAAGAGACGCGTACTATATTACATGGTACCGAAAATTGTTGTTTCACGTATCATTTATGTAGATAGATTAAATATAAACTAGCAAAAACATTCCAGGCAATGACCTCCTTTCATATTAAATCAAATTATAGGAAACAGCCAAAGTAATTCAAAGGTTTCCTAGAATGTAATTTATCAGGTGGGCTCGTTTGTTTGTGTCTTCGTACCGGGAACCTGATCAATTGATTTGAGTGGAGGTTGACATCATTGAGACCTTTCTCAGAAAATTATTAAAGAGAGACACATATCTCAATATTATATATAGCTTTATTCGAATAATGTATTTAAAATTGAGCAAAGAAATACGAACTTAGTTACAAATCTTAAGATAGTTTTTTATTATGAATAGAAAAATAATCGTGAGGATGTTTAAAAGGTTACTTTGTACAGATTCGCTGGTATAAGATTTTATTGTGGAATATAATTAAAAATTGTTATAGAACAATAACCTTTTTTCTTGCAATAGTTTAGTCAACAAGCGCACTTTAAGTTGAACATTTTTCTCCGTCTCGGATTTTTTTTTACCACGTAGAAACATATAAATACATACATATGGATAATACACCCAGACTCGAGGTGGGAATCGAACCCACGACCCCCGGAGCAAGCAGAAGGTAGGGTCACTGCCCACTGCGCCAACGGGCCAGCCAAAATGCCGGCAATGTGTTGCCAAATTTTGTAAAAGCCACATTATATATTATACCTTTTGCTACAACATTTTTATTTGAATCAATCATTTCAATTTTCATTGATTTATTTATTTATTATACAGAGAACAAACTTTTAATTTACTTAAAGTGCAACGTTGTAACCCGAATGCTATAAAGCCAACACCAAAGTCCAGAACTCCACTGACATTATGCTTTAAAGCGCATTTTGCGTCCGACCATTCGTTAAGTTACAATAATTTTTGTATTCAGTATATCTCGCGATGATACTTCCGCTTCGATGAAAAGCACTTTATTCTATATGTCTTTGTTCATTTGATTCAGTTTTTAATTGTCTCCTGCTACGTAATTCGTACAAATGACGAAACAAAGAAACGACTTTTCTATCATTTTTTTGTTCATTAGCGCCTGGAATTCCTGCTAGGTTTACATAAAGCCCACAAAAACTGCTACCTTTAGGAATATAATCTATCCTAATACTTAAATGTACTTCATTACATTAAGATTAATAAGATACACCTAACTTATACTCTTTATTCAATAACTATAATAACCAGTAAGCATATAAATTCCATTTATGTAGAATATACCCATGCAAATGCAGCTTGGTTTGCAAATTAAATGTAGACAAAGTAAGAATCTTAGCTGTATTTTTGACTGGCTTATTTTAATTAAACTATTCTTTGATATTATTAAAATAATGTGTAACTCTTAACGGTTTTTGCAGCACATGCCGGAATCGCTCGCAGATGGCAGTATTTTCTCCCACTTACTTGATTTATCGTCATATTTTGTACAATACCTACAATACCTTTATAATTCTTGGCCTACGTGTTGTTCTGAAGTATAAACTGTGTTACTGTTAAGTTTTATTAAAATCCGTTTTGTAGTTTTTCCGTGAAAGAGCGTCAAACATACATCGATACATCTCGTTGAAATCGTAAATATAATCTCTAAATAATAATTCGATTATTTAAATGCAGAATTGTATTTTGTAAGCAAGAAGTCACAAGTGGCTATTGTCTATCTAATCCCATATTTCATTAGTCTTTCTTGTGTATTAAATCAATGTTTATTTCCTTTTCCGTTACTTATTGACCAACAATTTAAAATAAGAACGTTTTTATGCATAATTGTTGAGTTTCCTACTAGTTTATCAGTTACACAAAAGTAGGTAGGATTAAGGTCAATTGTGCAGGTAACAATTTATTGACACGAATTTGGATGGAAAAATGTGGAAAATCCTCCGATCCGATCCAAACGATGGTTTAGTCGATGTATTTTGTGTCATATTCATGGTCGGAAAGGCTATACTTCGACGAAAATTTTAAAACTTTCAATTTGATTTGAAGCAAATTTCCACTCTTATAGTCGAAGGCGAAACCGGGTAAATTAATACGTTTATTATTAGATATAGCTTCTAAAATAATAACGGTGTGCTTTTTCAAACTGTAGAAATTAAATGTCTATCATTTATTCAATACACTTATTCTAAATACATTTTTAAATATTAGTATATAAATAAAAACATTTAAAAATATATAAAAAAATAGATGTCCGCCGGCAGCGGGGCAAGATCTCAAGCCACCGGTGGTTAGAGGTCCAAAGAGAGAGGAACCTCTTCACTATACGTGCCGTCTCAAGCAATACCGTCTTCTGTATCCGACTTTTGATCCAACCGTCAAGCGAGAGCCTCTTAAGATGACGGTCGAGGCTCTTTGCTATGAGACAATTATACATTATAGCCTTCGCTTGTAAATGTTAATCATGGATACGTACAGAAGTTTTATTATCCGAATTAAGGAAGGGGTAGTAAAAGAAGTCATTACTTCAAAGTATATTTATTTTAATATATATGGAAATTAGTTTATAAATGTAGCATTGTAACATTCATTCCGTTTGCAGTATTAAATTTATATAAGAGAATAAATAAAAGTGGTATACTAACGAGCGCGTCGTCATGCAGCTTGCGCGCGTCGGAGTGCGCGCGGTCGAGCATTAGCGGACACGGCAGATGTTGACTTGCCCGAAATTTGGCGCGTTTGCTATAAGCCTGTTAACCTGTCTCCTTTGATTTTGCGTATGAATAAAAGGTTTTTTTTTTAAATACAATAAAATATTTCTATATATATCACAGTCACATCCTCTGCAATCTAAGCGGGCCCTGGTACTAGGCCGTTATAACGCTAAGAAGATTGTATAGTCAGGCAAAACGTCAAAAAATCGTTTTGTGATATTGCGAACGGTTCCTCCTAAATAATACGCAAAATTCGTATGAATGCCACCTTAAATTTATTACCTTTAAACATTATAATTATTAATGTGGACTCAATTGGTTAATGTCCATTTTGCCGCTATTTTATCATTATTGTTCGTGATAAATTAAAATGAAAAATGCATCCATCAAAAAAATAGATCAACATTTTAAATACACAAAGTCCTTATTATATTTGTAGTTGTTGTCGCGTTTCGTTCGGTTTGTGAGACTTCCCGGTGGCCTAAACTCGTCATTAAGGGCCGGCAGCGCATCTCCTGCCTAAGCATAAAATTAAACTCGCGGAAGCCCTTAGACCAATTTAAATTCGCCATATCGAAAAATCCGTTCTCAACGGATGTCTACTAACCATAAACTACTACCTCGCTAAGTTTTTATTGTTGTACGTCTCGTGATTTTCGTGATTTCGTGATAGGTGACCTTTTGCTTTTTATTAGAGATCGTCTAGTGGTCGAAATTTGGCTACAAATCTTTACATTTACATACTATATGCTTATTTAAAGTTATATACAAAATTTCAATTTTTGAAATAGCTCATACATTATAAAGTATTCACCTCCGTTTTGTTTTGTTTTATATTACAAGGGGCAAGCGAGCAAGTGGTTCATTATCTAAATGACTACCGTCGCCCATGAACATCTGCACCGCCATAAGGCCCGCAGATGCCCTTCTTATAGAGCGGTTAAGATCTCCGGGAACTCCCACAAACCAAACGAAACGCGACAACAGTACCATCACTTGACGTGACAGCATTGCCGCCACTTCACGAGAATCTTATATGAGAAAGAGGTACCAATACTCGGACGCGTCGACCCAATTCAGCTGCAGACCAAAAGCACCACAAGCGTGGCTCTACCTCTAATTGAATTATTCTATGTAGTAAATTGATGTTTACTTAGAATATCAATTTAGAATAAAATAAGTGCACACTAGGGTGTCCTTCATATAGGTAGTTACAATATTAACATATTTTTTAAAATATAGGTTACTTCATATTGCCCATCAGCATGGGCAATATGAAGTAACCTATATTTTTAAATTGTTTTTACGATTCTTGAATGTAATTACGGCTTAACGGCCAAACATGATATAAATTACAACACATGGAAACGTTACACCATTTATTGGATGGCCAGTCAGTCTGATTAGGTTGTACTCACATATTAAGTATGATTCTATGTAATCTGTATGTAATTTCCATTCTTGATTGTATATATACATGAAATTCTACCAGAACTATCTTAATTTTATTGAACTCAAGAAATCGATTTAAGAATCGATTTTCTATACTGTTTACCAAAATGTTTTTCACAAACATATTTACTTCTTTTAGCCCCAATTAAATCACGCATCGCTTCTTACTAAGTATATTAATAGCTTTTGCCGAAGTTTTAAAAAGGTACGCGTAAAAAATTATTTAAAACAACGGACACCCTACTGCACACACACAAACAAGCGTTGCAAATTTAGTGGAGTGGCGTGCATTTTGAACGGACTCTACAAGGCGAAATTTTAATATTTAGCAATTAATATTTTTACCGTCGCCGTCATGAATACTTTGACACCAGCTTATAGTAAAACGTATACATGTGTGTGTAAAGTGGTGTAAATAGTTTAAAAATGGTGTGCGTGTGGTTTTATTTAAAAAATTAATGTATTTACAATGAATATTTAATAAAAATATTAGCATTGACTCACCATCCTGTACGTAAACTATAATTGTGGAAAATTCCACACTCCTCAACACACAATTTTAGTGATTTAGTACCAATTAGTACCAAAAAATGGTACAGAATGTTTTCTCATCACGTATTAATTATATATAAGATAGATAAAAGATTTTGATTCTAATATTTTACAAATCTCGTCGGCGACCAAGTGATGATAGTGAGGTTTCCGGTTGGCTAGACTCTTTTTTTGGCGGAGAGATGTCGCATTTTAGCCACAGGTATCATGGAGAACCAATTGTCACCTCCGAAGTGATGACTTTTAACATTTCTCTAAAGTCAGCAATGTATCTGCAGCTCGGCAACATTCTAAATTACTCTTGGCTGTTTAAGGTACTGATAAAATCATCGAAGATCTATACACTAGGGACCTTCACTGCCAATTCAATCAATTGCTGTTAATTGGACGCGTTAATGGATAACCTAACGTTTTGTCCCTCATTGCATCGCTTGAAATAAGTAATACCATCTACACGTGGTCGTCTGTTTCAGATTCGGGACGGGATACGAACTCGCAACCTCTGAGCGGGAAGACACGGTTATTAAGAACTGTGCAAGTGGGTCAGGTCATTCAATATTATGCGCACTTCACGCCTATTAATAAGGATTAAATTATTTTTTTGTCACGCATATGGCAATCGTTTACCGGATTACAATACAATACCTGATTAAATTATACAAAGCGGCAATTAAAAGCTAATTATTCTTATCTAATTATAATATTGTTAGTTACGTAACCTTTATCAGCTAACTATCTAATGAACGCGAACAGACCTATTTACACAATTGAATTTGCTTCGCATTATTTTGAGGTGGGTTCCATTACGAGGATAAAACGCGATTTTGAAAAGACATTCTATTCAACTACTAAGAAACAGGCAGGCAGGCATATCCTGCGCAATCCACTAAAATTTTTATACATACTAGTCTTTGAGAAGCGCTGTTTTAGCCTATAAAGAGAAATAAAATATGAAAAGGCATGGAGTTTTCGTTAAAGTAATATTATTTATAATAAACAAAAATATTAACTCTTACAAATATATAGAGCATAGATAATAAGCTATGGACCTAATGTACTTTATTAAAAATCCTGATACAAGGCGCTCACAAGATTTACTTTATGACCCGACAGTTTGTAATCGTGACCCGGTATCGGGTCGAGACCCACTATTTGGGAAACGCTGGTACAAAAGGCCATAAACATGGAGCAAATGTTTCATCAGACATTTCTGTCATATTTAATTTTATAAATACATCGAGAATCAGTAAATATGAGCTCAAACCCGAACAGTATCGTATAGATTTCATAATCGTGATGCTTTTTATCTTGACTTGACCTTGAAGTTTTACTCTTAAGAGTGCAAAGAAGTTTCAATTCAATTGCATTAAAAATATTAAACAATAGGCAATAGTTGATAAAAACTATTAACTCATAATTATATTAAAGATAAGAAGGTCGTGGTTTATCAGCAGTTCAGAATATAGCGCAAAAGATTACAACTGGACGGTTATAATCGGATTCCCCTTGTCCGTGCCAGTTCTGAGCTGACCGTTGAACGGCGGTCGTACAGAA
This sequence comes from Charaxes varanes, assembly GCA_024363005.1. NCBI lineage: Eukaryota > Metazoa > Arthropoda > Insecta > Lepidoptera > Nymphalidae > Charaxes > Charaxes varanes. The sequence goes on along the minus strand of JANCMC010033613.1, from coordinate 52,985,426 downwards.
CCGCGCCGATCGCGCACGAAACGAAACCGACGCGGCCTTACGGCTAGGAAGATCCGCGGAAGGCCGGAACGCGGGTCCGGATTCCAATAATATTTCGCCTATTATTTGGTTTTAAACAAAAAAATAACCAATATGGTTGAGACGGGAGCGGAGCTCGAAAACCACGTGACAAACAAAGATGAAATGTAAAGGAGATATTTTAAAGTTAGTTGAATACTAGCACCCAAAATATAAATGAATGTCAATTACTCATAAAATGGTAAATTACTTTACTAAAGTCGATCTGTAGGAAAAGGAAAGAATTCTAATAAAGATACAATCCACATCGAAATTTCACATATGGAAAAATATCCTGTGATTGTTTGTGTAAGGAAATTAAACTTTAAACAAAAACAAACACATTATATCCAATTATTGTGAGCAGATAATGTTTTCCTCCAGCACCTCTTACCACGCACTAAAATAGGGATCCCCACGCTGAGGATTGTGTGGTCTAGTTAATGATCGGATGATTACGTGCACTTAAAACAGTAATCAGGTGGGTGGTCAAATTCTGATGATCTCTGATGAAATGGCTAATAAGTTTTTCGTTATGGGATTGGACCTAAACTTTAGGTATTTGATCAACTCTATTCTTGTTTCTGTTTACTTTGGATATTAATTTCACTGTTTACTTTGGATATTAATTTCAAATCATCAGTAGATTGTATAATACGAAATTTAATAATATGAGCAAAATCCTAGAGTGTAGGTAAAAAATCGTTGAACAGCGGACTGCGCGGCATGGAGCTGTTTTCGCGGACCGCCTGCCAACAAACACACGTAAATAAATAACAAATAAATATATACAGGAGTATATGACACACGGACGACTGTTCCTAAGGTAGACAGCTTAATGCCTGTGTTATTGGAGGAAGACAATCACGCGTGTTTTTTCAATGAGGAGCCACGATCCTCGGTAATGAGGGAACGACTGAAGAAGAAGAATAGGTAACAGACGCCTGTTATACCTGTGTGGTCGAAATTCGATTAGAAATCCTTAGATCTGCATACCATTTAAAGCTACCTACAAAATTACTATTACTAGAAAAATGACATTTGACAATTTAATCGCATTAAATGTCATTTTTAACAAAATACATTTTTATTTTTTCATGGTTATCATGACTACGCTTTGACATCATCCTATAAAGAGAGAGTATGTATACATGTGTGTGTTATTCGTTTGGCATTAGTGTACGTGAGGTGTTATTTTAATGATTTAATATATTTATAGCTTAAAATTAATATTGTATACATTAAAATCCTATCTCGGGTCGGGTTGTAATTAGTAATTTAGTTTGGTAGCCATACCCTCCTCACGTAACATACAAATAATAAAAAGCATATCGTGAATTTGAGAACCGCCTAATTTTTTTTGTCTGTTAAAGAAGAAAAATATGAGCCAAATTAAAAGGAATTTTAAGTTTCAGTTTGTCTTTGACTTATTTTTGTCAATATTATACGTATATACACATATTTTTATTACATATATAAACTATTCAAATAACGTTAAATATAACGTTCTCACAATAATTTAACCAAAAAGAAATTAATTAAACAACGCGTTTAGAAAAATATCCCAATATTTTAGAATGAATATTATCGGGGTGATAATTCTTACGGTGCGATCAGATAGATAGCGCTGTTGAAAATATTTTAAATACTTTTTTATTTGTTTCATAAGAGGTAATCAAAGAACCTAATATACTTGTAATTAGCGTATGTTTAAATTATACAAATTTTGTAAGAAGGTTCATTTTTTAATCACGAGAGGTACTGGTACCCGGACGCGCCGGACCAATTCGGCTACAAGCATGGCGCTACCTCTAATTAATGAATGAACATGTTTTTTTTTCTTATCGTGTAATGCTGTTGGTCAGAGTGACCTTCACAGTGTCAACGGGCGGGGTGTTTGGGGCGAGCCGAAGCTCAGCCGTTCGCGAAGCCCCGGGTGAGGGTCCCGATCGACAGTCGGTACTCCGCGGGTGCTTCCTGTGAGACCGAGTCCGCGGAGACCGTGTATAAAAATATTACATAGGTTGGAGGAGGCCTTTGCCGATTGGCAAACAGATCTGGGAAAAATTAAAAAACAACAGATATTAGACTAAGTTTATGTTAAATATTATTGCCATTTAGATTGCCATATAGATTGCCACAGGCAGATGGCACGCCCGACATATGTCGATAGTGCCATCTTTTATTATATGTTTCCGGTAGTTCTTCGTTTTGATAACTTCATCCATAATTGCACAGACAAAACCCTCGGTTTCCCCAAAGAGGTCACCAAATTGTAGCCAGGATAAAAATGTAGAAAGAATGTAGCGTATTTAAATGGTTAAGGATTAACACGGTATTCTTTAAAATAGCTTCGTAAATACTTCATTATTTTTTTATATTAAAGAAAAGATAAAAATGGTTCCTGTGAGTTATCCTTACTAGATAGACATATGGCATCACGGACTTTATTATAGATTTAATATTATTTTACTTGTTTTATTATTATTTGCTTGCTTGCTATTTTATTTGTTTGTCTTGTCAATTGCAAGTGAAATAGTATAGAGGTAAAAAAATTAAGGTGATATTCCTACTGTAAGTCTTGCCAGTTCTTCGGACTGATAGAAAACATTACAGATTTTAGTTAATCTATCTACTCATTGAGGTACCGAGGCCCTTGTACACCATACAGCCTATATACCTTTTGTTATACAAAAATCGATCGAGCTTTTAGGACTTCGAATTATTTCCATAGATATGACTCAGATGGAGCTGTCACCTTTCCTGTACACACATTAAAAAAACATGGGGTTATCAGACGCCTCTCGCTGTTACAAGTGCCGAAGTGAGTAAAATATTTATATCGCCTTAGCTGTTCCCTCATGAGACTTACGGAATCTGAATACATACATTAATGATTGCGACAGACTCTTACAAGGATTTTGTTTCACGAATTAAGATGCAAATGTCCAAAAGGGAACTCACAAACATCTAATAAGTAGGTGCTATACATAATGCAAATTATTTATATAAAAATTTCTTTCATCCAAGTTTCATTATCGTATGGTGGTATTATTATTTTTTCAAGGCGGTACATACAAATAAAATGTATATATATTCTAAAGTTATTTTATATCCGTTAATCATTACATTTTTTTGTAAAATTTTATACGTACGGCTACAGCTATTATTATAAGAATTAGACGAATGTTAATTTATTAAACACGTGAGGGTACAAATGTTTAACAATAAGCCTTTTTAATTCAAAGGTCAACGGCAGTCCGATATTTTGTCTGGTAAAATTAATACAATGTTTCGACTGACAACTGACAATCTATGTATGACATGTCTGTCTGTTATATTCCATTTAATTTTTTTTGTCTGTTATTTAGAACATATCAAATAAACCTTGCTTATATTTGCTCTCTAAACAGTCTACTATGTGCCCATAAAAACTTCCTTCCTTTTTTTACTTCTTTGAAAAGAGATAACATATGTATATATTAGTGTTAATAAAAATGTCTACTTGAAGACAGCATATGAAATTCAAGGAAGAGAGGTACTCAGCGATAAGAGGACTTTAATTGCAAGTGCGTAAAGTCATTTAAACCCATTAACTTTCATACACGTTTCAAATTAACATAATGTAATTGCAAATTGTTCATTCCCAGTTCTATTGTTACTGTTACTAACGAATTGTACTGTTTAGATATTAGAGTATTGTTAACGAACTAATCGACCGACGGTGTGTCCTCTGCTTGCACGTTGAGGTTAAATCAAAAATATATTCGGTGAAATACACACGATGAATGATATTTATTAACAGTAACTTATTCTTATGACTGACAAGGTGTCTTATGCACTTATCAATATGGGCTGTAGACTCGTAATAATTGAAGGGTGGTCTAGATCACCTTCACAAATAGAAGCCTATCCTCATAATGTCTGTTATTTTTAAAGTCGTACAACAACAATTCGTTTCCTGTAACGATCTCATAATAGCTTTCTCGTTTCGTGTGTATTTTTATTTTCTCACGCTCGATATTTTATGTGTGAACATAACCACCAAATATATGGAGCTCTACCGTTTATTTACGTAAAAGTAGATATATATTAAATATGTCACACGGACCACATCGCTTACTGAGCGTGCAGGCATTTTTAGGGTTTCGTAGTCCCGAAACGAAGGAAATATAGTTTCGCTCTGTCCGTCCGCCCGTCCGTCTGTCCGCCTGTCCGCCTTAACTAAGTTCTACAATTATAACATAAATACATGAAGTTTGGTACCGTTATGTACTGCGTTAAGATTTTCTTCTTAGCATTTAAAAAAAATAATTTTATATTTTAGAGGTGGCTCCCATACATGTGAATTGGAGCTGAATTTTTTCTTCATTCAACCCCATCTCGTGGGGTATCAGTGGATAACTCTTTTTAAATAAAGGCGAGGTTTCTTACACAGTTTTCTTAATATGGCTACCATTTTCGAGTAAGTGGCCTCAAAAGTATTTTTCAAAGTAGTCCCAAAACTCAAAGATGAAACTCAAACTCAAAAGAAAAGAAAATTATTTTGAGTGAACTCACACTTTTGAAGTTAAATAACGAATACCTTTATCGCATAACAGATAAGTAGCCCCTCAATATAAGCGTGCCTTTAACACGCCCTAGCCCAATTTATTTGCAATTTGGATGCATTTTAATGAGCTGACAAAAAACGGTTACATGGCTAGCGGAAGCGAAACAAATACAGCGAGGTCCCTCCAAAACTTACTTAAAGATGGCGTAAGTTTTTATTTTCTGGAAAAAAAAACTATATATATTGAAATTATATAAATTATCGCCTGACAAGAAAAACGAAATAAAAGAAGAAAAACGAAGAAAGTATGATTATTTTTCTAAATTTCTTTAATCTCTAATTGTATGTTAAGATCGTTAATGTGTAACTGTAATAAGTTCGACACTGATATGAATATTTCCTTACTTTTATAAATTTATATCTCATTCGATTTATACTAATATATAAAGCCGAAGAGTTTGATTGTTTGAACGCACTAATCTCCGGGACTACTGGTCCGATTTGAAACATTCTTTCAATGTTAGATTGCTCATTTATCGAGGAAGGCTATATACCATCACGCTAAGACTAATAGGAGCGGAGCACCAATTAAGCATGCTTCAAAATCGGCGGTATTTACCCCCTTTTGGGAGCTTCCGCTGCGAGCGCTATGTAAACGGTTAAAGTTTCGAAAAAGTCATGTATGACGGAATTGTGCCCCTTTAAAAGTTCTGAATAAAAGTCCGCGACAGCATGAGTCTACTCTATCTCTATAACTTTTTTTATGCTAACCACATTTGTGCTAAAATAATGCATTATTTTCGAAGGTGTTTTTATAAAACGATATTGATCTTTATCCAAAACCCCTAAGTGATCAAAGTGGTCCACGCGGACGAAGTCGCGGTTTACATTTAGTCTCATTTATAAAACAAAAACTAGATTGAAAACATTGTTTTCTCCAGCAAATTTGAGAATTATTATATTATTTATACAAAATTATAATATATATAACAAAAACCAAAAACCTATTTTTGTTTAAAAGACAAACAAATAATTAAAAATCATGAAAATAACATTTCAATGTCATACTGGAGATTGACATAGGTTGATGAAATTGTTTCTTCAGTCTGCAGAACCTTTAGGGATCTCTTACCTGTTTGCTGCTTAGATTCAGGAGAGCTAAAGCTTAGATAGAAGGAGTATTCTATACGTAAAGAATTACTTACAACGTCTCTATCGTCGACTTTGATGTTATTTGCGAAGAGGTAGTTCTGTAGACCCTGGTACTAGACGGAGATAACCCTAGGAAGAAGAAGACGATAGTAGGTATTCTTTAAAAAAGAGAGTTGGTTGTGTATGTGTGACAGAAGGCGGGGCGTGCAGCAGGGGCTGGCTGTAGGGGCGTGTGCAGCAGTGGGTGCTGTGCTGCTCGCCAATTTGTATGCGGGCGGGCGGGCGCTTGCCGCACTAGCGTTACCACCGCGCGCTCGCCTCGCACGTCTTGCTCGGGCGGCGCGTAAAGATCGCGCGCATGCACTCGCGCTGCGACCTGAAGTACAAGCACTTACACACACAGTAAGTGCATCGATCAATATAGAAGCCGTCGGTTTTTGATACTGAAAAATATCTTAAGCATGTTTAGGTTAGGTTAAGTGTGCAACAAAAACAATGGCGTAAATTGCCGTAAATCTAAATTCCCACCTTGACAGTAGAGGGTTACAAACTACTAAATTGTAATATAATCGTCACTACCTAATATGTTTTTGTAAAGAATATATATTTCTATACATTTTTCTTTAAAAGTTTTAACTAAAAATATTTTTATTGTTGCAAATTTTTGCCACAGCACCTTCAATTCTTTTTCTTTTGACATTTTATGCAATGATACGTTAGTATTTGATGAGCAAATTTATAGTTTGCCGAAATCATCATACTTTAATATACATTCTATAACATTTTGTCTTAACTCAGTGTCTTATTTTTTAAATTAAATTTATTGGTGTCACTCCAAGTTCTCTCCTGTACTGTCTATCCAAGGTATCCTGTCTGGACGCGTTCACGGGCCAGCAGACGAGGTTGGTCGTGGTGGTAGATGCTCTGGACAGTTGCGAACAAGAAAAGGTCCTCGCGCTACTCAACGCGGTGCATGCATTGTGTTCTGACCCCAAGAGCCCCTTCATACTGCTCTTGGCCATCGATCCCCATATCATCAGCAAGGTGGGATAATTATTTATTTTATTGTTCTTTTTTTCTTTTTACTGGTTTACAATCATCGTTTGTAACACTTATTTTTATTAGAGCTAAAACTTAACACATCCAAAGTAATTGTAATTGTGTTAGATCTCGATTTTGATAGAAATATATGTATGTATATGGTACCTTTTTAACAAAAGTATCCAAGTGTCCGCTTCAAATAGAATAGGATATAAAATATTATTAAGTGTGTCAATTTATTCGTCCATATAGGTTAAATTGAATGAATGAAGAGGCCCTAGTCCGACAGTGGACTGAATCGGGCTGAGTATGGAAGTAGGTTAAATTAGTTGCTCATTACAAACCAAGGGATAGACAATACAGATACCTGATCATTTACTTTAAACTTTAAGAAACCATATCAAAAACTGCACGGCAAAGAAGAAGGGATCATGGGCAGTTAATGCCAGCATAAATGTACACATGTAAAGAGGTTAGAGAAATCTACATATGGGTTTTAAAATTCTAGACCCTGCTTAGATTCTTTCCTCTAGATGCTAGAACGCTGTGGATTCAGTACCTTCGAGGTAAATCCACGGTATGCCAAGAAAGTGGTCTCATCTCACTCAATTATCATCTATATATAAATTAAACGTGGTTCGTTAGTCTCCCTAAAACTCAGAAATGACTGAACCATTTTGAATTCTGTATGTTTTGTTTTTCTCCTTATTTCCGGGAAGGTTTAAAAATACTCTTATTTTTTAAGCCTTTTTAAGTCATTTTCTCTCTAGAATGAAGAAGTTGAAAGGTTATTTAAATATACTAAAAAATGCACGATCCGTCGCTACTTCCTAATACTTAAAACAAACCTTTGATTGATGTGCTATATAAAATTATTTGGTTAACACATTCGGCCAGTGTCACTTTATATTAAAGACATAAATGCGATTGGTTGATTGGCTAATAGGAGATAAGCCAAAATTAGGGTAAGGCAACATCTGCCGGGTCCGCTAGTTTTCAATTAAAAACTACGTATAATTGGTACTAATTTCTAATGTAACATTACTTTTATGAATGGACAATTTATTCCATTTTCAATACGCAGGTGGCTTGGATGGAGGTTAGTTAAGTGTTGGGTGTGTCCCATTAGATAGCTCAACGATGTTGTTACGGCCATTATTGTCGAATTGTATCGTGTGCTTGCATGATCGATCCTTTGTCGAATATATTATTATTTTACCCTTTTCGTGATTTCATATTTGCCTTTGATGTTGCATGAAATATGAGACTTTATAAATTATTCGTATTGTATATATACTATAATGGAATATGAGTTGTGTAGATTAATTTCCAAACGGGGCGATGCTTTTGTAAATTGTTTTTGAAAGAAATATTATCGGCTATGTCTATGATTACGTATTTGATGTTTTTTTTTTATTTTGATGTAGTGTTTTTTGATAAATATACAAATTTATTTCTATTGCATATTTAATTTACGAAATATTTTTACATGAAAGGCAGTGGCAAAATAGTTCAATATGGTTGACTCTTCTGTTTCTCAATCTCTTGTGTTTACTTAACCGCTTTTGACGGCCTTTTGTATGTTGAATACAAAATTATCAGGAGCTGATTTCTTATATGACTACTACACTTATTAGTATTAATGTCTTTTTTCCCCTCTTTAAATCGTATATATCTGTCAAAAACTGAAATTAAATAAAAAGTTAAGTTCAAAAAATTTAAATTCATATGTTTTTCTAGTGGTTCTGCCTAAATTTTATCTCCGAGGCTAATATTTGTATGTATTCAATAATATAGCTAAATACCTTAAGATTTAAACTTCTATAACGTTGATTCATGATGTAATTTAACAATTTTCAGGGTATCTAATAAAGTATGGTAGAGTGTACACTAATATACGATAGCCTTGCGAATTTTTGTGTGCGTGTGTCCTAGAAGTCGTTTGTATAGCATAGTAAAATTTTCAAAGGCAGTAGAAATAAACAGTCGGCGCGCATTCTCGGAGAGCAACATTGGAGGGTGGGACTACCTACGTAACATGGTGCAGCTGCCCTTCTACCTGCAGAACTCTGCTTTAAGAAGAGTGAAGGTGGCTCAACAAGCGGCAGCTAGACGTATACAAGCACTTGGCACTGATGACTTCAGTTCTTCACTTCAACGATCGGTATGTTGGACTATCTTCCCATCATGGTGGGGCTTCTCTTCTATCTGCAGAACGCCGCCTAACGGCGAGTTAAGTTGGCTCAGCAAGCTGCTGCTACACGTACACAGGCACTTAACGCTGATGACTTCAGTTCATCACTTCTACAATCGGTAAGTTCTTTTTCTTTCCGTAACTTCAGTTTTCTAACTACTTGCTGAACTCCGCCTTGCCCAGAGTGAGGGTTACCCGGCAGGCTGCGTAAAATCAGACATGTTAAAACAGCACCAATGATCATATAATTGTTAAGCAAGCAGTATGCGAACACTTCAAAGAGAATTGGCAATCCTACCACCAGCACTAACATAACACTACGCGAATAGTACTGTTTGGCTATGGTTTTCTTTAGCGTGAAGATACTACTCCAATGGAGTGGCTCCACTATTTTTTTTAATTGGCCTATTGTGTCCCACTACTGGGCAAAGGCCTCTCCCTTCTTGATTCATCTTCCTCTTTCCTGTGCCAATATCCACAACTTCCCCGCAAAGGTATCCAAATCGTTGCGCCACCTCTTCCTTCACCTGTCGGGTAGTCGGCGACTATTGGTGGGCATACAGGAAGTTGCGATATTGGTCCACCTTTGCGGGTCTCCGCGAGCCACATGGCCGGCCTATTCCCACTTCAGCTTTGCTTATTTCTTCCCTACATACATTACTCCAGTAATGGGACGCAGGGTGGTGTGGCGAACTTTATCAATTCTTTTTACACCTATTAAGCTGCGTTTCTTGGCTCCACTATACAAACGAGAAACCTCGTACCTGTCATATATTTATACTTATTAGGTTTTGGCATTCATGTTGGTAATCCTCAATGTGTTTTAGGTGTCGGCCCGTCGTCTGTCTTCCACCTCTGAGCTGATGTCGAGTCAGGAGCGCATTAAGGGCGGGGCTCGTGACCTGCGCGAGGTACGCGGCGCTCCTCGTCTGCGCACCTCCGAATCGGTAGCGTCGTCGGTGGCGTCTGGTCTGCACCGCGCTCAGGTTGCGACCGCGCCCGCTGGCGCCGCAGACCTGGGCCGCGTGCTGCTTACCGACGACTACTTCAGCGACGTCAACCCGCGCAGCATGCGCCGGTTAATGAACGTGCTCTACGTCACTGGTAAGTTTTCTTTTAATTTGTGTTCTTTTCTTTTTTAAAGAGTACCTACTGTTACGGATAGGTGATACAGGCACGGCAAGGCGGCCTCTTCGGCCGTGGACGTAGACGTCGTTGAACAGGCTGAAGCTGGCTGGCATTAGTACCTAATATAAAGAGCAAAATAGGGACGTCTGGTTAGAAAGAGACAGCGATAGTCCTATCTCGCTCGCGTACTCGCGAACTCGAAATTTTACTCATGTAGGGTGTGTACTAGTGTCAGGTTCGTTTCCCTAGTATTCTCGTCAGTTGGAAAATGCCCGTACTGTCGTATAACCCGAAAGCGGTTTGCATTGAAATTGTGGTATGTATCAATATTAATCCTATAAATACGACGTATCTCTTGATACCAGAACAGTGGTAATTGAAATTTACTATGAATTATCTCTGATCATAACTGATATTTTCCCTCCAGAAATCAATGCCATTGCTAAGATTTTTGTAAATTTCAGGTCGTTTACTTAAAGCCTTCCAAATTGAATTTAACTGGTACCAGTTAGCGTCGTGGGTCAATTTGACCGAGCAGTGGCCCTTCCGCACCTCCTGGATCATCTACCACCACGAGACGTACGAAGATCATATCGATGACTCCACTTCCCTCAAACATATATATGAAAAGTAAGAAAAATACTTTTAAATTTATGTTCGTTCCGTTTTCTATTATATGACAAAAATCAACTGCAGGCAATTTAGATATTGGGCCTAATCTGCATAAAATCACGAATAATTCTGTTCTTATTATATGGATATATTTTAATCAAACCTCTCTTTTTTATATTAGTAATATTCATATCATTACTTTTTAAATATATAACTTTACAGGGTAAAACCACTAATGGGCGGATTACGTGAGGCGAGCACTCTCATGGAGTTGGATCGTGATGAACGTAAACTGGACGTGTTCCTGAGCTTCCATAGGTCCACACTCACGGCGGCCGACCTCAAGATATTCCTGCCTTTCACCATCAACCTGGACCCCTACATCAAGAAAGTTATAAAAGGTATGTTTTACTTGATAAAAGACAGCAAGAAATTCCTTGCCGTCTGGACTCGTCATTTTGGAAGCCCAATCTCTCCGAGTCAGTACAGAGTTTTAAAGCCTTTTAATTATATTTTCTCTGTTTTTATTTTAACTTTTCTAGGAATACTATAGTTATGCTTAATATTCTAGTTCTTTCTACTTAGTAAGGGACCAAAAGTAAGGTTTATGTCAGGAGTGAATGTAATAATAACCCAGTGTTTACTGCTATAAAGACCCAGGTATTTTCTGAGCCCTTAGGAATTTCAGTGTATTCTTTCCACCATTGAACTATTAGCACCGTTGAGCTATATTTAAAAAATATTTGCTTCGTTAAGTAGAGGTGAAACGGTTCTATGAATAATGTGTTAACAGAATCATTATTTTTCTGGTCATCTATTTATATTTATTGTTGAAAGAAACATGTTAATTTTAGAGGAACAAGTGCAAGCTGGCGCCGAAGATGACATTGGAGCGGGTGGGGCGGCCCCGATGCCGGTGGTTACCTGGGGCATCGGCACTACGAGACAGGGACACCCAAAACCACTTCACAAAAAACAGTTGCTACAGGTAATGATTTATTTATTAGGTAATGATTTACTTACAAACGATCATTTAAATGTGTATGGTATATTGTTAATTATAAAACGAATTATTTTAATGGTCCCTATGCTCTCCGAATATCCCTGACATATAATTCAGTCGCCGTTTTTAAAGTCTTTTTTTTTGCCTTACGACACTGCGGTTGGCGGAAATAGAGATGTTCAGGTGGAGATTAAATGGTCTCTCTAACTTTTAATATCTAAGTATTCGTGTGCTATGAATTCGTTATAAAAGAGATCGTCTTGTATCGTGTTCTTCCTCCAGGGGATATGAATTGATGCGAACCAAATTTTTGAATGCAACTATTTGTTTTGCTATTGATTCAAAAGAAAAAATATGTTGTTATAACTTTTTTGACGTTTTCTTGTCGTAGAAAGTCCCACCAACACCACAGACAACAAATGCCAACAACACCACTACGCCCAATCCCCAGACCATGTGGGTCGGCTGGGCCAACCCCCTAGTATCGGGCGCCCAAAATTTCCCGCCTAACATGCAGTCAGAAGTCGTCCCACAAGTGGGCCACCCCGCTGTCGCCGTAAACCCAGTTACAATGCTACGAACTGCCTTCCCGGGACTTGTAAGCATACCATTAAATAACTATTGGATTTCCTACTGAGTAAAAAATATTATAAAGTTCTTTATACACTATTCCTCAATTAGGTATACAGATAAGGGAATGTCTTCGTCTTCTTCAGACTTATTTCTTCAAATGGTAGAAAGAAAAATAAAACATAAGATACTTTCTTTATAAATAAAAAATAATCAATTATACACTCTTACCGCTTCTGGACATATTTTTTTCTTCTTCTAGTTTTAAGAAGAGGTAGGTTGTTATTTTAAAAGATTTTACATGGATGGATGGATGTAGTATTTACATTTTGATCCATTTACCATTTCGACATAAGTGAGAAATTATAACATTTATTTCCAAACAAATTTCAATTATTGCGAAATGGCGACAACAAAGAAATTACCCGATTGAGAGAGGGCTCTTTTCGGTGCAGGGCGCCAGGTACCCTCATTCATAAACTTGGCTTTTAGATCGTAAATTTTATCACAAATTAATTTAATTGAATAATTAAATAAAAATATAATTATGTGACTAACTTTCATAATTGATTGTTAAAGTGTATATGAATAAAAAAATATGAAAACTTTATTTTTTGCAACTACTATGTGAACAGAACGATGTGACCTCAATGCGGCTGTCGACACTAAGCGTAGAGCGCGTGTGTCGCCTGGTTCAGACCGCTCTTGGCGCGGGCGGGGCGCCGGCCGCGGCGCAACTACAGCGGCACCGAGTGTGCGGGCTGGTGCTTGCGGTGTGTCGGTTAGACGACCTCAAACCGGTACGTGCCTTGTTCGCTTTAAGCTTGAACGTTCTTTACTACCCTTATTTATTGCATTTATTGCACAAACTGTACTTCGTGCCCTTCCTGTCCTACCACCTATACGCGGGAGGACCTGATGCGAGGTCATAATGAACGTTCTGGTAACAATATTTTTAATGAGATTAATCAGTGATAACAGAGCGTGGAACTTTACCAAGGGACAGACGATCCACAATCGGACACATCTAAAATTTTGTGGAGACAAAATGTTTGGCCAGGAAAAAATATGTTTGCAACGAACAGTATAACACGTACAATGTAATTAAATGTAATCAAATTAGAGGTAGCGCCATGCTTGTAGCCGAATTGGGCCGGCGCGTCCGGGTACCAGTACCTCTTTCTCACATGAGGCGGAAAAGGGGAATATTAGACATACCTTAAAATTATTCCTAATATTCTTTAAAAAAAAAACAAATTAAATACGCTATATACGTTGTAAATTTTATGGAAATGAAAATTGCCTTTACAGCATATCATTAACATGAATATCTTAGAAGATGTGAGTGTTTCTAAACATGGAGGCATTATAAATATCATGAGTGGCCGGACGGCGCGCGGTCAGTGGAGATAAACGACCAATAGATGGCGCTTTGTTTCTATAAAAACAATAAGCCAGTGCTGCGCGAACTCAATACAACCCAGGGCCTCATCTTCTACGTGCTCTGACACTGGAAAAAAGAATTGCCGTAATATATCTGCGAATATACAAGGTCTAAAAGACATCGTACCGCAAACTTTGTGATAAGACTACATTTAATGTCCTAAATAAAATCACATAAATAATTAATCTCGGAAACGATAGGTTGGCAGATATTGCCATCCTCATCCCATTCTTGAGCGCGCAATGTATCGTGAACATTGGGAAGCAATCGTCAACAAAATATCCCGGAAAGGTGGGCCAATGTCGCGACTACATGGACTCCAGGCAGAGGTGGTGCGACGATTTGGACTCCTCTGCGGGAAAGGAGGATAGTGGTCTAAGAGTGTGGAGGCCTTTGCCCAGCCGTGGAACATTATAGGCTAATTTAAAAAAAAATCCTCTGCCTTATCTATTATATTCTGGTGAAAATCAGAAATTGATATAAGTCCAAACACTCCCTTTGATACATGCGCTATAAGATGCAAAGTTGATATCTCACGGAGATGCAAAGAGCCATCAGCTAAGAGTCTATTCTTGAGTTTGTTTTTGGGGTAGAACGACGATAATACAACGTGTATGAGGATGAAATTAGAACCAATCGGATTTCACTCTGCCTATACTCGATGGGTTAGAGGCAATTTAAAAAAAAATAGTAATCGTAGTTAACGTCATTGGACTAATAATGTTCGAAAGGATTTTCTATAAGTATAAAATAATCTTGTTCGAAACATATGACAAAGTCAATAATATCCGTACACGAGGAAATGCGTCCAAGTTAAACAACAAGCGGTAATGAGGACTGTTGACAAAAGTGAAAACCTAAAACAAACAACGTAAGTCACCATCGACTTACATGAATTTACTCGCCATCTAAATCTGCTAGAAGTTTTTAATTAAAAAACTATTTCACGAAGCTAAAAACACATATGTTCGTGTGAAACTATTACACGTAGGATCGAAAATGTTCCTCCTTACAAATATGAAACTCGTGTTAAAGCAGTTTTGGCACATTCTTTGCTACAACAATAAAATGAATTGTAGTTTACATCACTAGACGTGACAGCATTGCCGCCACTTCACGCCGATCTCATGTGAGAAAGAGGTACTGGTACCCGGACGTGCTGGCCTAATTTGGCTACAAGCATGGCGCTACCTCTAATTGAATTATATAATTTATAGTTACACGTTTTTTATTTAAGTAAATCTTAGCGTAGAGCCACCGTTATTCATTCCCATACGGCGCTATCTCGGCTGATAAGCACTCTTTATGGTAATTGTTGCTTCCTTGCATCGCATGGTTTAATTATTCACTGCACCAACCTGTCTCGGTCCGGAAATACAGAAGCTGATAATTGACTCCACCGGGGAATTGTGCGAGGTAAGAAGTTTCTTGAGAATCGCACGGTTGTGGATTTCAGGACATCAGGACAAGGTGGCGAGGGTGAAATCTCAAGTAAAGGTCCCTAATTCCTCATCATTTATTTAACAATAAATTAGTATTTGTATACAATGAGGATGATAAGGCAGCGCATCGTATTTTATATGACCACCGAAGCCAATTGGCCCGATAATTGGTTTCAAACTCGTCATTAAGGGCCGGCAGCGCATCTGCTGGCCTTCTGGTCGTGTAGATGTCCATGGGCGCCGGTAGGCACTGCGGTGCCTGCTGCCTGCTCGTTTGCCCCCTTGTAACATAAAAATAATAATAATAATTTAATTTCATTCCATTTAATTCAGGTCAATAAATTTGCTTTAGAAATTTTAAGAATTTTTGCATAAAAAGTTAAAGACTGAAAGTGGTGTAAGTATGCTCTTGACCTTAGCGTCGCGTCAGCACTTCTCCCCATTAATATCAGTAGACATCCGCTGATAACGGATTTTTATTAAGGCTAGAATTGGGACTAAAGGCTCTTTCCACATTTAGGTCTATACTGCTAAGATCTTGATTTCACTGACATTGTTCCCTCTCCCGCTAAGCCCAATCTGGTTGGACCCTATTAGTCCGGCTTTCTATTAAAAAAAAACTTATAATAGTACTTGTTAAGCCAGGATCGTTTAGTATTAATATTATATTATATTTACACTACAATTATATTTATTAGTACAGGCATTTTTATCAATTTTCGCGAGGCAATTGAAAACTAAACCAGTCCGAGAAGATTTCTCCATTTATGAGAACTGGTTAAAATCCTAACATCTCGCAAAATTCCGTGGAACGCGTGTCCATTGTTGGAGCGACGATATGCAAAATTGCATTAAAGTCACGTCATTTATAGCGATATGTTTGTTACTTTATATAACTAGGAATGTTTGCGAAACTAGCATAGGACTCGTTAGCGAGCCCCAAAATATGAAATTAATACTCTTATTTTTACTATTAATTAAGTCCTTGAAGGCCTTCTAAACGGTGGACGGACGACATAGTTAGGGTCAAGGAAATTCGTTGGATATCCTTAGCACAAAATTTATCACTGTGGAAGTCAATGGGAGAAGCCTTTACAGCCACCCTCCCCCCTTAAGTTTATGAGCGAAGTAAAGTAAAGAGTCCTTTCAAATTAAACCTGGGTCGAACGCGACGAACACTGTGAATGTTTGGAATGCAAAGAAATTCGTCTTTCTCAATTACGTATATCTATGTTTTTAAGAGTTTTACAGCTTCCTTCAAGGCAGGCATTGCATTTCTCAAAGTGGAAATATCTATGATCGTGACCACATTAAATCAAATTGTATTTATTTGTGAAACACAGTAGTATTAAGTTGACATCGTCAGTTTTTTAGTATCATGCGTTCGACCACAGTTGCAGAGTACCGGAAATTAATTTTAATAAATACTTTAATACAGATAATTTCTTAACTAAATCAAATCATCACGTGGATCTTCTTGTTAAATGTAATTTTTTTTAAATACAATAATTAAAGTAATGACGTGACGTCCTTTTAGTCGGATGAGTGCAGTGGCAAACAGATCGCGAGTAGTGGGTTTATTTAAAGCGAGCGCGAGGCAGGTGGTTGGCTAAATTGAGATGTTCGTTAGTCCATAATGGTATGTATCTCGTCAATCGCGCCGGGCATTCCTGTCGCCACCCGCCACTATGTGTGATTGGCTCCCGTGCCGTTTTCAGCTCATTTTTAATGCTATTTCACTAGGGTTGCGGCTTTATTCCTACCTTCTCAGGTCTACTTCTTTATACCTTTGAGTTTTTATGTTTCCCATATCTACTTTTCTACCTTTGAACGCCACGCCATTTCTGTCGCGATCCACCACCTCCACGCCACCGCCACTTTGATTGGCTTCTGTGCAGCTGTAAGCCCACTAAAGTTCCGTAGGCGTACAAGGTACCTTTATAATTTTGCTCTTTCTGTCCGTTCGTCCGTTCGTATGTCTGCCCGCAAGGTGGTCCTCCCTAGGATTTCCAAAGTATTAATTTTAGATACTTGAAATTTTCCAAGTTAATAGGAGATGCTAAAATTCACTAGGAAATAAGCAAAATGGGACAACAACCATTGAAGTTATTTAACAAATACTTTATCGTTTATCAGACACGGAACCTTTGTTTATAAGCATGTCTTGACACACTCTAGGCCTCTTATTTTTTCAATGCTATTTCACTACGGTTACTTTTATACAACTTCAGAAGCTACCTGCCTCGAAAGTAACTTTGTCCTACGTAAAAGTAGGACTGTATTCACTATTCGCAGAGTATTGTATTCCTACTGGTGACTCCCTAATCATCGGTGATTCACTACTACTGAATACCCTGAGACCTTTGTTAAAGGGTTAGGTGAACCTTTATCAAAGGTCATCAGACCTGAGACCTTCGGTAACCCTTTAACAAAGGTCCCAGGGTGATCAGTAGTAGTCATAACTGATACCAATGGATGATTGTCCTGACTTTCCTTTAAAGCGTTGTTGGTCTTTCGTTTATGGAGGGTAGATGTCGATGTAGCATGCTTGTCTACAAGATATCTATTCCCTCTACCCCTAAATATACCAATGTCGAATGTATAAGTAAAAACAGATGCCAGTTGAGAGTTCCACATTTTGGCAGTTCCAAATAAAATCGAAGAAGCACAGCGCTTCGGTTGTGCTGCTGTGAAACCAAGGTCTTTAATAAATGTGTATCCGCGGACGTGGCAGTTGGTTCACTAGAGCCGTTCAAGACAAGATAATATTTATAAGTTCTTATATAACAGTCTTAATGAATAAAGAACAGTCTTTGACTTGAGGCAAGTAAATATATACCACCCCTGTGCCGCAAACCTATTAAGACTTTGTAACCCATAATAATCACCATTAAAGCGATAAAAACCGTTTAAAAAGCAAAGATTAATTCCCACAACCAAACGGACGGTACTTAGAAAGATTAGCGGCCATTTTGAAAAGATAAATATGCTACTTTAATTAATTAACACAAACATCATGAAAGAGGTTTTACAAAAAATATTTTAGGTTTCAAGTTTTTGTTTTAAAACAAATTAGGCTTAGCCATAACAAAATAACAGTGTATTTTGTTAATTATGACATTTGATGAGATTAAATTATCAATTTTCTTTGTACATAGCTTTAAATAAGCATAAAGTAAGCACATCTAAAGATTTGTTGCCGAATTTTGACCATCTCTTACACCGACGACCTCTAGTAATTAAAAAAAGATATAAACGACATATGTATAAACAAATAGGAAGTCATAAGGTACAAAGTAATAGAACACTCAGTACACGAGAGAGCAGCATGACGAATGGTACACATTAAAATCAGTTAGAGCTCTGCCGAGGTGATTTGTTCTGACTCTGACTAATATGTGAGATGAGCAGCGATTATACCAACATTAGAAATAATACCTCGCGTGTATTTCATGATTATTATGGGTTTCTACCATAAAATTCTAGTCTCCATAAGGTGCTTGGTTCAAATGTCGTCTACACAGAGTATCTGTAGAGCCAACTCTTAGACTAAAGTTTAGTTGCATGAGAAACTAAACTACTTTGCTTTGATCCGCGAATGAAAGAAATAAACTGCTTTGCTTCATTCGCGGATTAAAGCAAAGTAGTTTAGTTTCTCATGCATGTCATGGATTTCCGCAAAGTAACGCCTGATTTACATATAAAAACTATATCTAAAAAACTTAGGACTACTTCACAAAATAAAAATTAAGTGTTTATTAATGCTTAAAAAGATTAGCTTAAATCAGAGTATAAAACAGTAAAGTTGATTTTCAGTAGTAAATAATAATAGGGACCTTTCTGTACATTTCCTAGATTCCCCGTTACATTAAAATCAATCATAGATACGCCCTTGCAAACTAAACACGTACTTAAGGAAAATCGTGCATACATTTCCAATTAAAAGGAGGCGATTTTTTGAGAATAAACTCAGGTGGGGTATTGCGAATTAAATCCAAATTTTCTTCGTTTTACTTTATGTAGGCAACTTCTCTTTATTTGGGCAAAGAGAGGGAAACTTGATGGAAATTGTTAGAATATATAGAAACGCATTTAGTAAAATAAATTAAAATTTATTTCAGAGTTATAGCCCCTACACACGTATCGAAAAACCTCGCGCAATAACTGTTCAGTTTAAATTGTGGGTTGATTGAAATAGCCACAAAAAGGAACACACAGAATAAGCTAATAATACGCAATGTATACTACTGAATATTTAATATTTACTACTATCGCCTGGTAGTCGAAATTTGGCCATAAATAACTAGATTAACGTAACATACATATTCTTATTTAAGGTTATCTACAAAATTCGAATTCTTTGTACAGCGACATTGTAATGTTTGAAAATTATTATTTTTGAAAGCGGAGTCATGACTTCATATTTTATCAAAATATTAGCTTAAGCACACTCGCCTCTGTAGGTAATTGTGCCACATTTCATACCCCTACGTTCGTTTGTCGGTCAGTGATTAGCTATATGAAATAGCTAATCACCGAAATAACTAGATTGATTGTGATGGAATTTTCAATGACAGAATAATTATTAATCCGTATTTAATTTCAGTAATATATGTCGGGTTCACACAACATTAAAAAAATCATTAAACTTAATGCTAAGTGTTATTTCTCAATAGGTTTTTTTTTAAACTTGTATATGGATGAGCTCGGCAGGACCAGTTGTTGTGTGGAATTGGCTAAAGAAATGCTAAAACTATTTACAAAGGTAGAACGAGAAGAAAGATAAAACAAATATGTATAGTTAGTAATATAATAAATAATGTTATTTTTCATCTATTCGCATTAATAGGGGTGTGTTTTTCGTCTAATACCATCGATAAGAATGTTCCTACAGTTTTACCATACACTAAATTTGCAGAAAATCTAAAACAGACTTTAAACCGTACCATTAACACCAACTGAGATACGGAAATCTCATCCATCCATCCAATAATTAATTAACTCTAATTGTTATATTATAATACCGAATCCACTATACCGAAGCAGATGACACCGAATACCAAACAAAAAAGGAAATCATTAAAATCTGTTCACAAATGAAGTAATAGTGTTACATACAAAAGAAATACATACAAATACAAAAGAACTTTCCTTTAATTGAAGTTAATTAATGTTATTGTAGAAAAAACGTGGAGTCTTCGAAATTAACTTTTTTAATTTGTTAATGTAAAATGTAGTAGAAGCCATACTTCGAATGATTTATGGAATTTTATATAGTAAAATAGATTTCCAATGGAGTGCTTTGGTGGCGGATTCGGTGGTGTAGTTTTCGGGTTGCAGCATTACACCGATTTTCCCTCGTATTCATTCGCGATTTAAAGCAAAGTAGTTTAGCTTCTCATGCATGTCATGGATTTCCGCAAAGTAACGCCTGATTCCATCAATTATTCATTTCACAATACAAAAAAACTTTAGTTAGTAACCTTAGTTTATAATAAGAGGACATCCGGGAAGATAGTATTTTTGATAGGATCACATTAAGGAGGTCTTAAGACTCTCTCAAGTAAAGAAAGTCTAAAAGGGGCCGTCGGAAGAGTTTTACGGTACCTGGGCGATATTGGATCGTGTTAAATACAAATTAGTGACGATTTTAGAGCTATGCGTGTTAGCCTGCGGAAAAATCGATACAAAATGCAGCATTGAATTATATATATATTATATTAGTTTGAACAATAACAATGAGAAAAATATTAATAATAAATATATACAGAACTATATGACACACGGACGTCTGTTCCTAAGGTAGACAACTTAATGCCTGTGTTATAGGTAGTATTCACCTTTACCTGCAAAATGGCGTGTACACGCAAACACGCAAGCTCGTCAATATGGCTTACAGTGTGTGTTTAAGTTGTTTGACTTTACAATAAAAACACAAACAAGGAAACGCTGCAATTAATCAGGGGAGGGGCGTGCATGATGATAAATCGAATTAAATTATATTATATATATTCTGTACTGTACCTATTTCCTAAATGTAGTTTCAAACCTAAGATATAAAGTTTTTTTTCACATTGCTTACTCTATCGTGTAAGAGCATCCCATATACTAAGATCTGTAATCCCTTAAAGTTGTGAAAAAAAAAACAATGCCCTAAGTCTCCATAATGTGAAGATATGTTGCATTTCCCGTAATAGCACATTCGCAAAGGGAATCAAAACCTATTTTAATTAAAAAATAAATTAAAAGAAATGTTATGAAAGGTATAAATCTTATAATAACCTGGTAAAGTATGGTGATGGAACCCCTAGCGCGCGAGTCTGACACGCACTTGCCCAGTTTTTTTTTTGATGTAATTATGATGGTTTATAAGAAGTATAACTTCTAATGAGTGCAGTGGGTTCTACAGGAGCACTTAATTTTCAAATTCCTTGATTTTGTTCAGTTTTTCGATATATTTTTAATTTTTTTTTCCGGGCACTGTGTGCCATAGTCTTGATAATATTAGTGTTATCAATTGGGAAGGAAACGATACTATACTGAGATGTGTCCTTACCTACATAAAGGCCGAATAGTTCGCTCCAATCAAATCTAAAATTCATTTTACTCATAACTAAGTTTTTATTTTTATTTTACAAGGGACGAATGCGCAAGCGGATCAACTATGTGACTACCGACACCATAGACATCTGCATCACCAGATTGCACGCAGATGTGTTGCCGGCCTTAAAAGAGAGGTTTGGGCCACCGGGACTCGCAAAACCGAACGAAACGCGACAACAATGCCATTACTTGACGTGACGTTGCTGCCACCTCACGCCGATCTTATGTTAGACTTACAGTTTTTTCAAAAACTTTCGTCTGTTCAACCAATCGTTCCTACAATTAAAATATTTTCTCACAGTCGTATAGTATATTTTCCTAAACAAGATTTCTATTCGCCAGTGCAGAGCCGAGCCATTAAAATATACAGCTTACAAATAGCAGCGTAACTCGATAGCGGAATCGAACCTGCGATATGTAAATTCACGTCCGATCGTGACGCACGACGTCCGTCCTTTCGCAGACACTTGTTAAAGATCACTGCCATGATAGACAGCGCTTGCTTTTTTTTTTTAATACTACCGTGGCTGAATGCTTGGTGACATTCAGCTTATAGATTGTCCGTTTTAGAAACAAGTTTTTATTGCTACACACAAATAGGTGCCTTTTAAAACATTAATTGTGTGCTACAAAATACATATATCCATATAGTATACTAGCTGTACCTCGCGACTTACTCCGTCACGCTTATTACGGTATGTAAAAAATAATTTACGACCAAATATGCACAAAAATTTTCATAAGAATAGGTCAAGCCGTTTCGGAGGAGTTTGTAAACAAACAAACGAATTTTATATATAAAATATATAAAAAACAACCCCTATTTCATATTTTTTGGTTCAATTAAAGTTCTTTTTTTAATAATTCTTGAAATCCAAGAAGGTTCTTATGAAGAGAATAGAACTAGGGTTCTTTACAAGATTTTAAAAACCATCTTGGAAATTTGACAAAATCGTTAAATTAAAGGCGGACAAAGCTTCCTGAGCAAAATTTCCTGTTAAAATAAAATAAAATTTTACGTTATCCAAATTGTACTGCGTGTCAATACACGTTTATATCTGATACACGAGAAAAGTATTTGTTAAATATTTTCAAAGGTTGTTGTTCGATGTTGCTCGAAGTAATTTTCCTAATAAGTTTTCAGCATGTCCAATCAACATAGAAAATTTCAAGTCTCATAACATCTAATAGGTGGATAAAGGAACTTATATATAAGTGACTAAAAGAACGATAGGAATGAAGAGTGAAGACAACAATCAATACAACGTAGTACTTTCAAATGGCACAGGCATTTAGGCTGTGGTGGAAATTGCAAAACTAGAAGAAGAAAAAAACATCTAATAGGTGAGGAAGCCTAGAGAAGAGACCATCTTGCGGGCAGAGAGACGGTCGGAAATAGCGAAACTAAAAGTGTTCCTACGACTATGTGACCCTAAAAAGGATGTATGTAGGTTATCTTGGAAACAAACACATTGGTTATTTTAAAATAACGTTGTTTTTACGGGTTTCGCTTAAACAAATTAGCTCCGAGTAGGAACATAAGCACACGTTTGTTCAGCGCGTGTGTATCGCAGATCGATGTTGGCATTTAGAATTTTTTCTATCAGTTTACGCCATCAACTCGCAAGACCTTTAAAACTGTTCGTTTTCGTTGTTCATAGCCAGTGCCGGCCCAAGGTAAATTTTAGGATGGAGTGAGATCCAAGTATTGCGCCCCCTTACTTGCCCTGTTTCTATTTTTAATATAAATTTATCTATACTCTATACTAATATATAAAGCTGAAGAGTTTGTTTGTTTGCTTGACTGCGCTAATGTCAGGAACTACTGGTCTGATTTAAAAAAATCTTTCAGTATTAGATAGCCCATTGATCGAGGAAGGCTTTACGCTATACATGTATCATCAGGCTAAAAGTGAATCTATTTTTTGTTAACTAGTTTACGCAGACGTAGTTGCGGGCACAGCTGGTTTAAAATAATCGCATGTTTAGAGTCCAAGCTGAGGCGCCACTCCGTCCGCCCTAAGGTTGGGCCGGCCCTGGTCATAGCTAACACATGGTCACATTTAATATGGTCACATTTCCTTTCATACATTATACAGACTAGAGATGGCAGAATTAGGTGTAGATGATTAACAAATATACCTCCTGTAATGTTATTCCTCATCCGCACGAGAGCTTTTTAACGAAAAAAAGCGTTCAAATAGAACATATGAACTCCCAAGTTACTGTTCACGCGACAGCGCTTTTATAACGCGACGCATTTCTATCGAGCAATGTTCTATTATTTTCCACGCTATATTATATACATATACGCTATATTTTTATTTAGACGACACTTAAAAAAATGCGAACACCCAGATTTGACGCAACGCTTTTTTAACTCTCGTGCGAATGAGGGCTAAATACTAAATAATTAAAGACTGCATGTTGAAAAAAACGCATATGACATTTTGACGTTTGCTGTTACTTTCAACCGACTTCAAAAAAAGAAGAAGGTTCTAAATTCGACTATTTTTTCTGGTTACCTCAAAACTTTCGACTGGGTAAACCTATTTTGATGATTCTTTTTTATTTGAAAGCTAGTTCATCCCTTGTGGGCCCATTTCAATTAGGTTCAGTTCTGATCATTTGGAGTCCTTTGTTTTTTTAAACTTTATATATTTTTTACCGATTATCATTCGTCAAAGTGTCTGTCTATCAGCTTTTAATCGCCCACTGCTGGGCATAGACTTTCCATAGTTTCTGCCACAACGGAGAGTACATAGCGTTATTGGCGTTCACTTTCTTGTATAAACTTGGGTTTAGATCTAACAAACGGAGCTAGAAGCATAGGTTTTTCGATCTTTTAGTGTAAACCAAAGCATGCATGAGAAACTAAACTACTTTGCTTTAATCCGCGAATGAATTTCATTCGCGGTTGTTTCAATGTTTCATTCAATGTTTCATTCGCGGATTAAAGCAAAGTAGTTTAGTTTCTCATGCATGTCATGGATTTCCGCAAAGTAACGCCTGATTGAAATTTGCTTCTGCACAGTCGTGTTTGCCGGCAATTTATACGTAACTTTTTATATAAAGAATATATTTATATTCAGCGCTGGCTACACTTAAAGTAAATTTATATAGAAGAAGTAAACAATGGGTCAAATAATGCTTGGACAAGAATTTTAGAGTGCCTTTCTGCGATTAGGTATTCAAAAGAGCTTGTAAGTCAATTTGAATAAACCATCTTTTGACTTGGTTTCATAAGTTTCCCTAAACCACTAGTAAAAATGAAATAAAATACCAAATAAACAACCTTCTAGCGTTTTATTTTTGTTACTGAAAGGCACATACATTCAAGTATTTCGGACTGCAGATAGGTAAGACCGAACCCAGCTGCTTCTCGAGTATTAGCAAATTGTATACTCGTAGTCATATTGCAAAATAATTTAGAATAAGAAGTAATGGTCCTTCACGAATGCTTAAAAGAGATGAATAAATTTAATTTGAGTTATTATTAGTTTGATAGGGGGATTTTATATTAGTTTAAAATGTTTTTGTCAAGTTGATATCGGCATCTGTGACATGCACACTCCATAAGGACGGATAATAGTTTTAATTTAGTAAATGGACTGCCATATTGAAAATTTTATTTTATTTCTATGCAACAAGTCCGTTTTTAATCTCCCTTATAAATCATCGGAATGCTTAATATATTGAAGTATTCGAAAGATTCTTTAAAAAATATATTATAAATAAAATCATCATCATCATAATCAGCCTATGTTCGTCCACTGCTGGACATAGGCCTCTCCTAAAGTGCGCCATTTTTCCCTGAGCTTCCTGACACAGGCATTTTAATAATGCCTACTAGGTTGGCTCCGGTTACAGAATATAGTTATAAGTTTCTGTATTGAATTATCCGATACCATTAAGATTTAATGTATGTAGTTTTAAGTTTTTTTTTCCAAATAAACATTTATTTTATTTATTATAGCACATTTGAGGAGGTCGTGGCCTAATCAGAGGTCGGCATTTGAGTCGATCGCTAAGATAAGTTGCTCTGGCTGCGACCGGGTGATAGATGGGTGACCCATTCTAGCACATAGGAGAGATATTATGAAAGGCACTAGTACCGGCAACTTAAGAAACTGAATTGCATTAATTGTCTATTATGATCTCAACTTACGTATCATTTACAAATCGAGACATTATCACAAGATATTATTCACAAAGGAAAAGTGAAATAGTACCTACATTTTTTTATACGTTACAAAGGACAAACGCTCAGGCGGCGAGTGACTAGCAAGGTTTACCTGCTGCTGCTAAGTCTTTGTGGTTTAATATCATTATGATCTATTTATGACGGGTCCTCCGTAAAAAATCGTAAGGCACAATTTTGCCATTTTCATTTTGTTGTAAAGCTTCAGAGAAAATTTTTACGTCTTATACCTATAATACATGTGCATTATAGTAGAGAAAAGCCGGGAATTTAAAGGATTTGTAATGTAGTGTCGTAGAAAACATACTTTTCTTCGCTTTTCTATTGCAAATGCAAATTGCTAGCTATACCGTACGAGATAAATCTAAATAATGTAGTGCGGAAACAGTTCCGATATACAAAAATCATCGTTCATTTGACATATTTTTTTAGCAATAAAATTTGAACCTACAAACTCGTGAACGAGAGTACAAACTTTTAGTGAAGGCCTAGCACGAATATTCTCGATAGCTTTACTTGCCTTTACGTTGGAAGCCGAACTTCAAATGGTACATTAATGCTACAGTATTACACAAGTTATTTCCTAAATATTGTTAGCACGAATGAGATCTGAGTGCTTAGTGCGAGTTTTCTAACTTTTACGCGTTGGTAAAGTTTACTTAAATTTGTATGGAGATTGATCAATTAGCATAAAAAAGGTTATACTGAGCCAACCTTAAAAGATAGACATATGCTGTCGCGGATTTTTACTTAGAACTTTTAAAGGGGAACAATTTTGTCATACATGACTTTTGCGAAAGTTTAACCGTTTATGCTGCGCACGCAGCGGAAGCTCTCAAATGGGAAAAACAACCCCCGATTTTGAAACATTCCTCATTGGTGCTCCGCTCCTATTAGACTTAGCGTGAAGATATATAGCCTATAGCCTTCCTTGATAAATAACCTACCTATAGTTTTTTGGAGTTACAGATTCTTAAAGGCTTTATGAATTTGTATAAAGTCTTTAAGAATTTGTATTATAAACTTGCCACTTGTTCTTGAAATTAAGAAAAAGTAGAAGCCTGCATCTCCTCTCCTGTACTTACCAACTTATTAAGAATATCCTTTTACTCGTAAAGCAATAAATAATAATCATAACTGATTATGAATAGAAAATGTTTACTAATGTGGTTAAATGTGGTTTTCGTTCTCGTAATCTAGGTTCTTAATACTAATTATATAGGAAGACATGCAAACGATGTACGCAACATGTATCCCGTAGGTACTTATCCCCTAGACAATGAGGCATCTATTTTGGCGTTACCTCCCAACATAAATCTCACAATGGACCCTTTCCTGACAACGTTAGGTTTTTGCCACCATCTTGTAGTGGACTACTTCGAAGAGTTACCATGAATATGAAATGCTTATACGTTAACAGGTGGCTTAGCACGAACATTTCGAACCGTTCGAGTCGAAGATTCTTTCTTCTCTTGACTATACGCATCTTAGGTATACTTCCTAAAGGTAGACTTAATTGATCAAAATCGTTTCAGTAGTTTTAGAGTGTATAGCAATTATGGCTTTGAAGATATAGGCCCTTACTGCCAAAATATGTATACAGTTTCCGATTGAACGAGAAGAAGAGTTCAAGGCGAACATACAGTGATAAACATATATAGATATAGCATATAGGACTGTATGACACACGGAAGTCTGTTCCTAAGATAGACAACTTAGTGACTAGTAACAAACGCCTGTTGTACACAAATATTTTTTTTGGAAAACTATATAAATACATACATGTATATAATACACCCAGACTCGAGGCGGGAATCGAAACCACGACCCTCGGAGCGGAAAGCAGGGTCACTGCCCACTGCGCCAACAGGCCAGTCAAATTCAGAGATTTTTATACATAGATAATTTACGTTTTGGTACCTTTAACGTTGTGGATCTATACAAACCTACAAATTTACAGTCAGATTTCTATTAACCACCATAAGGTGACTACTGAAAATCAGTAACATTACTGAGTATGTTTCCTTTTAAGTACATTGCACTACTTAATATTTTGTATTAAGTTTTAGGCCTAGAGTTTAATTTAGAAGTTTATGTTGTCCTACATATATTATAAGACTGCAGTGCTTTATTTTCCTAGTAAAGTTTTCTTGTTCTTATTAGTTACGATTGTTCAATCCTCCTTCATAATTAAACCAGCTTTTATTACGAAATCGCATACGGACACTTCTATTTTATGTACACGTAAAACACGTCGTCTATTGAATGGATAGCAAATTAATAATCAATAAGTGGACAGGACATTAATGCTCTTCAATCTTCCTTACCTGTATTTATCACTGCCTCATCGAATCTATTGGTTCCTAGGCGTAGTGTTGCCAGACAATAAAGCCGGGACAAAATCGGGACATTGGATAATAAAAACAATCCGTATAGAAAACGGAAAAATGTCGTAGAAAAAATGCTTTTAAGATATTGTAGAATAGAAGTTTATTATTGTATGCGTATACAAGTTTTTTTAATTAAAATAAGATACAACTTAAATACGAGATCGCCATTAATGTCTATATCATATTACATATTGTACATATATCTGTGTATTTTTCAGATACAGATATATGTACAACTTGAACGTCTTTGCGGGAAAGGAGTTGATTGGTTTAGCTCTGGATAGAGGAGAGTGGTCTAAGAGTGGGGAGGTCTTTGCCCAGCAGTGGGTCATTATAGGCTAATTTTAAAAAAATAGATGTATGTAGATGAATAAGTTTATATGAACTATTTGGCTCAATGTACATTTTTATTGCATAACTAACGCGTACTCTACAAACGTTCTTTGGCCCATAAGTTCACAAAAAATTTAAAAAATTTGGTTGCCTGTTAATGTTACAGAGGATAATTTAATGATAACGATGAATGCTTAGGCTGATTGTTGTTCTCTATCGCTTGTTCCTCGCTCTCGCTTGCACGCTCGGCTCAGACGGAACGTGACAATGAGTCATGGATTTGCCCGCGTGCAGCCGGCGTTCATCAATTTATAAGACATTATTACGTCAAAATGTAATTCTTGCAATACGACAGCGTGAATTTGCAAGCAAATCTTTACTCAGTAATATAAGAAATACGTTCATGCAATATTATTAATATATTCACAGAAAAATCATCGTGAAAATTGAAGTCCGTTTTTAAATGATCCCTTTAAGCTTTTTGTTACAAGTAGTTTAGTGACGTACAGAAGAAATATATGTGAGGAAGACAATCTGAATCTGAACGTCCATATAAATCGGGACCTCTAACATCACTAACCTCGGTGCAGACCTGTCGCGTTTCGCCATAAAACGCTGTTTTACATAGCCGTAATATTTACCGATCGTAAACTCAAACGCACGGACGCACAGGTACTCGCATTTTGTATGAACTGTTTTAGTTTCTATGTACTTGTTAAGCGTAACCAGTACATGTACAAAACGGCTTGCACTTTGTTACTATGAACAAGTACAATTTCTAAAGATTCAGTTGCTTCGTACAAAATCTTTTGAATCAATACAATAACTTCACTATTGAGTCTGAACGACTTAAACAAACGATAGAAAGGAATGTGGAATTTGTTTTTTTTATGTATTTATTTGAAGGAATCTTAGTTGCATTATACATCATCCATCTACGAAGGGAGTAGTACTGGTTATTTTGCACACTACGTAACTTAAGTTAAGGCAGCATCAGCACATATTGTAAAAATGAAACATATATTGAAATATATCAAGTATTTAATTCAAATAATACCAGAATAACTTTCGGAACGATCTTACATAATGGACTACAGTCCAGTATTTAAAAATGTCGATAGACGTTAATACCGTATAGTAAACTTTAACGGAGCCCTCACAAAAGTCTCTCAGATGTGCTTTTATGTCATCTAAAACGCGTGTTCTGTTCGATGCAAACTTAAGGATCACTGGCGCCAAGCCCATTGTAAGTAGTCTACTGCGGACGCTGTAGACCGGCGTTTAATTGATGTTTGTGATAATAATAGTGTTCGCCCAATATAGCTGGCAGAAAATGGGTTGATGCTTCGAATAACTTACTTTCTTTCAGATGTGCTTTTATGTCATCTCAAACGCGCGTTCTATTCGATGCAAACTTAAGGATCACTGGCGCCAAGCCCATTATAAGTAGTCTACTGTGGATGCTGTAGACTGACGTTTATTTTTTTGTTGTGTTTGTTATTGTCAGGGGAAAGTTCCTGTGAAATAAAAAGTTAAAAAAATTGTGTGGAAAAATAAAAAAATTTAGGAATACTTAACCGTCATATGAAATTATTTCTAATAACGGTTACGGAAATAGTATTAGACAATGTCTCCAGTGTCCTCTAGTTTATTTATATGAATGACATCAACATTTTCAAAACGTTTGCTGGCCACAAAGGGAGCTGTCACTTGAAACTCATTATAAAAATAAAACTTTTTATGAAAATTTTAGGTTTAGTCGACTGCAAGGCAAAATATTAACTAGTGTCTGAAAATAGTCAACTCGCCTATTGGACTTAATTCTTTTTTTATGACAAAACTGAGAACCCTTCATTTTTAACGTCTTGTGTCGGTTGAAACTTTAAAAGAAAATTTCAATCAATTGATAGCAAGCAAGCAGATATAGCAGAGATAGCAAGATAAAATGAAATACCAATACCGGCATACCCTGTTTCTGATCAGCAATTCTAAACTACTTATTACCAATACAATTTACCCGGTTCAAACCCCACCGCCGTTGGGGTATTGTCGCACCCACTCCTAATACAAGCTTTTAATTTAAGCTTTGTACGAGGGGAAAAAGGGTATATTAGACATACCTAAAAAGTATTCCTAATATTCTTTTAAAAAAAATAGATTCTAATAACCATCTCATGAAAATAAACAATTTAAAGAGAGCAACACAAAATTTGTATCTTATTCTCAAATATTTACTATAGACTGGAACCGCTGTATATTAAATATCCGATATTACGAGTGTTCTGCCAGGTCAGGAACAAACGTCCGTGTGTCATATTACTACATATTTATTTATGAATTTATACAAAATAATGCAAGGTAATTAACAATCAATTACAATTCATTTTTCATAATGGATAATGTCAAAATCAATCTTTTTTATTTCGACACGAAATAGGTTCAGCGCAATTTAAAATTTGTAAATTTTAAAATTGTAAAAAGCTACGGAACATATGAAGATTTGTGGCCGAATTTTGACCAGATCTCTAGTATAGAGGATAATTGCTTATATTTTAATCAGGTTTTACCACGTAAACAGCCAGCAAAGTAAATAAGTTTCCTTTTACAAGAACCTGTGATTAAGGTAATTTTAATTGTTTTATACTCTCTAACGGGAGCCCAAAGTCGCGTGAATCCAGGTCTAACGGGTGTAAGACGGCTCTCTGAATATCTGCCGATTCTACTGCTTCAATAGAATGGTACATTTTTTCCTTGAAGACTGCAATGTACTCCAAAACTTTGCGTAGCATAAAGTCCCCGGCCACACTATATGATCTGAAATTGAATAAAAATGGTCTTTCCTTGCTATAAATAATCACAATCTGATTGAATTATCGACAAAGTTGAGACAGGGGTAATAAAGGTTCCATTTCGTGGAAAATTCATTGAATAATCTCAATGAATTTACACCCGGGGCTTAGTCTGAATTATAATTTTGTACGTGGTTGAAAGAGTTCAATATTTTAGGGATTGGGCGTGTAGTTGCAGGAGCCGACAACTAAGGGGTTGGGGTGTCTGTGTGCCTTCTCGAAGTACCGTTCCGACAAATACTCAAAAGATTATAAGCGTTACTCGCGCACTGCACTGAGAAGAATCCTTAACCTAAATTTAGGTTGCCATATTCCTGGATTTAGGTTGCCATATTTCTAGATTTAGGTTGCCATAATCCTAGATTTAGGTTGCCTTAATCCTAGATTTAGGTTGCCATATTCCTAGATTTATCAGATTACCATAATAAAATAAATAAATAAAATAAAATATCATTTATTGCTACCATAATTGTTACAATAACCAGAGCAAATATGGAAAGACATGGGTTGGTTTTAATGAATATTCGCCCGTTATTTTCATACATATATCAAAATCAAAACCATTGCTTATCTTTTACAATAAAAAGTATGTGTATGTATATACCACAATTCTATGACATTCATATTAATCGTTATCATCATATTGTCTACTTTTTGAAATAACAAAATATATTTCCCATTACAATACGCCTTGCTTTAATTGTAAGTTGTTTGGCTACTCAAGAGCAGTTTTTTTTTCTTTTTCTTCTTCGGCATGCTTCCAGAAATTGGCGCATTAATTGGTCCGTAAGATTCGTTGGGTTGCATATTTTTGTATCCTATGCGATCAAATTTAAAATTTCATGTCTAAATATAGATTCATTAGCTCAAAGTTGGAAAAGGTGGATGTGTAAGACCTCAGTTCCATCCCCCGCACCCATTGCGGCATCCACGCCGAGAACAAGATTTACGTTTAATATGTCGAGCGCTTTCGATTTCATAGCCGACCGCCAAGAAAGACTGCGGAATCAGTTGCCAGCTTCGGTATATACGAAGAAAAACTCCAAATTAATATTACAGTATCGCCTTAGAAACACAAATGTAATATGCACAAATAAAATAATCAGAGCCCACAAACATAAATTACAGTTCCTATGAATAATTGCTCAGTCACCCATTTTTAGGACAGCTGGTATTCAAATGTAAAAATTCTATATAAAAGTTGCAATATAGATAGCGGTTACACTATCTATCCTTTCATTTCCTGGCAATACAGCTGGGTTTTGAAATCGTATTACACTGTATGGAGGATTGGAAGCCCTCGAAGAAAAAAGCAAAATTATTGGAACGCCATTTAATTTCTTTGTTGCTTTTTTGATTATCCTTAGCGATCGGGAAAACCAAAGAGATTTTTTGAAAATCTATGTATATAAAATCGAAAGGTCACCTAACGTGATATCTCAAAAACATCGAGACGAACAAAGATACAATTTGGCAGGAAGATAGTTTACAGTTAGTAGATATCCGCTAAGAAAGGATTTTTTGGTAGGGCCAGATTACGAGGTCTAATGCCTCTCGCAATTTTACGCGGGCGAAGTCGCGGAGAACAGCTAGTAAGGTCAAACATTGCTTTTAGTGAAATAACTGTATTAGGACGCTACAAAGAGATTTAATTTTATTCAATTGTACAGATAAAAGCATCTAGTTCGGAATCTTACCTCTTACATAAGATGCAATCCTAGAAATTTTTATAGAAAACCTAATGACACGTTTTCCTTTAGATAAAAACTTAAAAAGTTAAAAACCCTTTAACGTCACAAGCCAAGGGGTAAAATGGAAAGCCAGTGAGTCACGCTCCATATTGAAGACTAGCTGTAAACCGCGTCTCCACCCACCCGAATTCAGTGATTTTATTACATTTCGAGGATTTTTCTTGTTTTGTGCGGAACCCTAAAAGTGAAATAGACTGTTTCTCCCTGCAGCGTCAGCTATCTGCCCTGAAATTCCCATAGAAATGGGTCCAGTCGTTTTGGAGAATACGCGAAACAAATAGACTGTCAGACAGACAGGCAAAAAATTTTTAATTTGGTTTTATGTAATAGGTATCGTGTATTTAGTCATATCCTTAGTAAGATATTTTTTATAAAGAATATTAGGAATACTTTTAGGTATGACTAATATTCCATTTTTCCCCTACTACTAAGCTTAAATTAAAAGTTTGTATTATATAGAAGGGGCTCGACAATACTACAGCGGTGGGGTTTGAACCGGGTACCTTGCGGATTTCAGTCCATACCTTATACCATTGAGCTATTGAGGCTCTAATTTAATTTTAGCGTTACAAACAGACATTCCGATTTTATTTATATGTACAGAAGATGTATAGATAATACATAGAAATTGCTTTCGAAGTAAACAACACTTGATTCATAACAAGATGGCGTTTCCAGTTCTTACGAACGGTGAGTCATGGCCGCTTGGCGCCAAAACGATCTACGTTACGTACGCGGTAATATGGAGACTTTTTTTAAATTTGTCATGACGAAGGTTGGCTTTTATACTGCTACAGGAAACTATGAAATTTTATTACGTGTTTTAAACATTTTGTTAGCTACTCAGAAGAACGTAATTTAAGAGAAAATAGTACAATTATATAAATAAAACTGCTCTAAAATACTACATTATTAACACTGAAATTTGGGGAGGAGGCATATTTTAGGCGTAGATGTTGAAGCTATATAATTAGGGTTACAGCTTTGAAAATATTTTCCCCAAATTTTTTAATATGGCAAGGGAAAACTGGCAGGCGGTTCATCTGTTACCAATGGCCGACACACTAACAGAATGACGCAGAAATACCTAAAATAAGTATGAAATGCCCAACTGTCTTAGGGCACATTATCATTTCATTTATATAGCATATAATTATGTAACGACAGAGAGAGTCTTCACCTCATGATCACAAGAACAAAGTCCTCAGATGAGTAAACGCATTAATCCTGATGTAAACAATGTATGACGTGGAGACAGACACAAAGGAGATTACTAAAAAACGAATAGTCAATTTACGTAACCATTTATTTTTCTCAAATGTATAATGTATTATACTTGCTGTCAACGCTGACTTCGTCTGTATTGGTGATTATGTATTTTTTGTTAAAATTTTCGAGAATTATTCACGGACCCACAATTTTATGAGATTAGCTACAACAGACAAACTGACAATATTTTATATTAGGCTTTCACAAATTAACATATTGATTCAAGAGGAAGGTTTGTATGTATAACACATGCGCATCTACATTGGACTCGTTCGAAGCCGGTTCGAAACTCTAGGTAACATTTTTGAAAATTGCGTGGACGGAGAAATACGAAATTTGACACAATTATAGTCTATATAGAGGAGGATGTCCGAATGATAATATTTATATAAGAAATGCATTATAAATATATTTAATTATTAAAATAAAGCCATACTCACACCAATGATTACCACCACTTTATACTCACATATATATGACGATGTCAAAGCGTCGTGGCACCCGTATGTTATATTAATTGTCAAATAGAAAATATATGTCGTTTGCTGCGTTCCACTAAGCGACGCAACGTTCACGCTCGCGTCCGCAATTTTTCCCGTACCACTGGCTTGCGACTGTTGTGCTCATAAACTCAAGTGGAACGGAATAAGGGACGTTTTGAGCATCGCTTTGAAACGATATGTCAAATGGAGACAAGGTTAAGTTTTAAAATTGTCAATTTGACATCGCCAAGACGTTCAACTTCTTGGACATGGGGCGTTGCGAGCATTTTGTGAGCGTGAGTAATAACGTCATCAGTGACGTTTTAGCCGCGAACTCAACTATCGCGATCGTCAAATACAACGGCTGTAGGATGCTGCGATCGCTAAGTGGAACGTAGCTGTTGTACCAAGAATGTGATATGCAAAAAGTTCGTGGCAGAATTTCGACAAACCGGCGATCTTTAGTGTTATATAAATATAAAAGAGTCTAAAACTAGAAAAACTTGTTAAAGTACATATTATAAACAATTGATACATGCGTCACTGTGACTAACTAATCTCCATATCTCTCTTATACCGGAAGCAGACACAACTCAAAGTATTTGTACATTTTTGACCTTTAAGTCTACAAAGTTCTACAAAACTTTGTGAAGTTAAACAAAGTCCCCAGCCACACTACTTAAACATTGCAATGATCATTCAAATGAAGCTATGTCTGGCTCCGGCATTACGTAACGATCTCTCGCGTAAAGATAAAAACATCGCGAATTAATTTGTGCGTCATGTGCTTTTGCTTTATTTATCAAATTCATCGTGGTAATTATTCGGAAGTGGGACTCTTTTTCCGTTTTTTTAGGCCTTTAAGAGGTCATACGCCATTATAATATTGCTTAGTATAAGTTTTTTATTCAAAAAATATTTTGGTATTATTTTTGGTTTTTTATGTAAAAAAACCATTGCGAAATTTGAGCCTCGATAGCTCAACGGTATAAGGTATGGACTGAAATCCGCAAGGTACCCGGTTCAAACCCCACCGCCGTTGGGATATTGTCACAATTCTTTGGGGAATCAGTTGCCAGCTTCGGTATTTCCGAAAGAATACGACGCAGGGACCTTCAAGAAAAGAGCATACTCATTTCTCAAAGGCCGGCAACGCATCTGCGGGCCCTCTGGTGTTGCAGTTGTCCGTGGGCGTCGGTAGTCATTTAGGTGCTAGTTTGCCCCTTGTTATATATATAAAAAAAGAGCGCGCTCTTTATAGTGATCACTAACACTCACCTTCACTGCCAGTGTTCCCTCCCCTGCCTAGCCAAATGTGGTGAACACAATTTGAATATACCCCATATAAATTAGTTCTGTTTTCATCGATTAACCTGACTGTATCGATATTGGTCTGTTTGTATTTCTATTTGTCTATTTTAATATTTCATATTGATATAACTTGGGTGTACTTTTTACTGGATCATATGTATTAGTATGTAACTAATTGATGTTTGTTTCCTTAATGAAAACGAAAATCTAACTAGATAACGTTTAATCATGCGAACGATGTTTTCGGCCCATTATAATTATGATATATAAATAAATTTCAAATTATGCGAAACTGATACATTTGCTAGAAATTTGTTATATTCCGAAGTGCCTCAGTACTATACATGGAATGGGTATCTATTAGGTAGGAATTAATGCGGTATTCCTTAATACAGCTTCTTAAATAGTTCATTTAATTTTGAAATATATAAAAGATAAAAATTCTTAGTGTTGCTTACACTTTAGAGAGAGATATACATATACCATCGATGACCTTTTTACAGATATATATTAGGATATAGAAGAAGAAGAAAAACTTTTATGGTCGGCATTTCAGTTGATCGCTAGGTTAAGTTGCTCTTGCTGCAACCGGTTGATAGATGGGTGACCAATCTATAACTGGTTTATAATTGATATCAGACCTTCTTCGTGTTTAAAAAGACACATAAAATAGTGCGATCCAATTAATGTCACTTTGTGATATTAGTCGTAAGGTTGCAGAGAGCGTAGGGGTTCTGAGGATGACGTCAGATGGCAATCGGCCATCTTAACTCGCCCCACAGCCACATCCTCTGCAATCCAAGCGTACCATATTACCTAGTTTAGGGGCCAGGGTTATATTAAACTGTGTAACATGATTTATATAATAAAAATTACTATAAAAAAATACAAAAAAAAACATCCGAATTGGAAACCTCGCCCTGTCGATTAATAAAAGAAAAGACAAACGAGCAGGCGGTTCACCTAAGTGACTACCGACGCCCATGGACAACTGCAACGCCAGAGGGCTCGCAGATACGTTGCCGGCCTTTGAGAAATGAGTATGCTCTTTTCTTGAAGGTCCCTAAGTCGTATCCGGTGACCCATTCTAATACTGATTTTTCAAATATCCGACGGCTTTCATATTTCGAAAAATATTTCGGAGGGCACGTATGAAAGTAGATTGCGGGAGTTCCGAGGATGACGCCACACGGCAATTGGTCAGCTTAACTCGCCCTATAGCCACATCCTCTGCAATTTAAGCTGACCCTGGTACTAGTCCGGGCTAACGCTAGATAAAAGAAGATGACTGGAGCTCCTAAACATCTTGCAGATGCGTTGGACCAGATTTTCCCTTGTGAAGGACTTTATCTTTATTTGTGTTTATTTATATTTATTAGTAGTAATAAAGAATAGTCACTTTGAAGTTCAGGAAGTTGTTAATTTTAATTAAGTGAGTCGTGTAAATGATTGAAACTTTTAAAGGTCTTAATGTAAATTTCAGTCAGTTTTTAATACGTAAAGCTATATTTGCGTGTTTTTTATATAAGTACAATTAATGTCTTTACAGTACTTACACGGACGAGTATTTCTTCAGCACGGTAGACTTCTGCGCACAGCGTGTGTTACATAATTGTAGACATAATAAATTACACTACATTTTTAGGTTTCCGTAGTACTACAAGGAACACTTATAATTTCGCTCTGTCAGTACGTCCGTCCGTCCGTCTGTCTGTCCGTAAGGTGGTCCCCCTTATCAATTACAAATTATTACACGTAGAGACTTGAAATCTTCCATGTTGATAGAACATGCTAACAACTCATTAGGAAAATTATTTTGAACAAAATCGGACAACAACTTTTGAAGTTATTTAACAAATACGTTTATAGCGTATCAGTTCAGAACTTTTATTTGAAAAAGTATTTAAACCCAATGACGAAGTTGACGAACAACTAATAACAATAGTTTTTTACGTGCCAAAGTATTTTTTTTCTCTAAACAGCTTTCTATGTGCAAACCAGTTCGAAATTTAAATTAAACCTTTGATAAGTTACCTCTTTGGTGGCCATGTTGCGGAGTAGAAGATTGTTCCATTTTTAAATTACACGACAAATATGATTTTACATAGTAATTTATTTGGTCGCTAAACACGACAGATATGGATAACGCGAACGCTACAACACTGACAACAAAACATGGATTTTCTGTTGTAATTTTCTAAACAGTATTCTGCAAGATTCTTGCAAAATAAATGATTCTTGGTTTTTTCTACTTGTATTTGCTTACACGTATAAAAAATGTTTTCAATTTTCAAAATTGAAATTTGGATATTTTGTATTAATTTAGCTTCTTATCAAAGTTTCGTTGGTTATTTATTGGAAAATAGTTTTAGTAAGTGTTTATATATTTTAATTTATGATTGTCTATTGTATTGTGTTTTTCCGTAATATGAATTAAATAATAATAGATTCAGACTACACTAAACATTCAACAGTTTTTTGGGTAACTAGTAACATATGTTTAAATAAGCGGACGTTCTTACATAGTATTTTTTTGTGGTATCAGTTGCCAGCTTCGGTATTTCCGAACGGATACGACTTAGGGACCTTCAAGAAAAGAGCATACTCATTTCATAAAGGCCGGCAAAGCATCTGTGAGCCCTCTGGGGTTGGGGTTCATGGGCGTCAGTAGTCACTTATGTGAATGCCGCCTGTTCGTTTGCCCCTTGTTATACAAGAAAAAGCTTTAAAAAACCGCAATTACGAATAATAGTCAATAGTTCGAATTTTCTTTATAATTTATATTGAGGTAGGTAGTTATGAGACCTACAAAGATGGAGTTACGAAATTCCAAAGACATTCAAGCTTGTAAGGAGAGACGGGTTGTTGGTAATTAGAGACTGCACTTTCACGGTCTGTAAGGTTGGTCCGTGGTGGAGTGCTGGTCGCTTTTCCCGACACGGGTCAATGCTCCATGGATTCCGATGAAATTTCTCCAATAATACCTATAATTTAATTCAGTATCAGCTTTTTTTATATCACAATATTTACTTCTAACACACCTTAAGGCCTAGCACTACAGGCCCGTTGGCGCAGTGGGCAGTAACCAAGCCTTCCGCTCCGGGGATCGTGGTTTCAATTCCCGCCTCTAGTCTGGGTATATTATCTATATGTATATATTTATAAATTAAATATAATCCAGTGTTATAATAGGTCACCCATCTACCTCCCGGTCGCAACCAGAGCTACTTAACCTAGCGATAGAATCAAATGTCGACCACTGATTAGGCCACGTTCTCTTCATGTTGTCTATGTTTCTATTCTAATGATATAAATCATCATAAATAGTCTGTGGGGAAACGAGAAAGACTTAACATTTTATGTGCTGTGACACATCCGGTGCGTTCACAGCACACAGGAAACTTACGAACCCTGGTTGACCAAACTACATATCGAATAAGGCAATCAGGAATCAGTAAATGAAGGTATTAAGCGTCGTCCTTTTAGGACGCGAATGACCGTTGCCAGCGAACTTTGTTCGAACGTGCGATCTAACATATTGATGTGTAAGAAGTGTCCTAATTGAAGACGATGCAATCGTGCGAACTTCAATTAAAACACTTCTTAAACATCAATATATTAGATCGCACGTTCTAACTAACTATTTCAGATCGTTCGAATAGCGCATTTGCGTTCTATTAAGACGACATCTACGTCCCATAAATTGTCTGCGAGCTTCCGCGAAGTGACGCCGGCTTCTGTGAAGTTGTAAACGAGTTTGTTAAGTAAGCAAGCGCGTGTAACCATCGCGGGACTGTCAACTTTTTACGTGCCGTGTCATAGACGATGCGTTCACGGCACACAGGAGACGTACGAGCCACTTTCGATAGAGTGAAACTGAAAGTGGCCGTATGTTCGGGTGGTGTCGTTGACTTGGATGTTTGTTTGCCACGCCTGGTTGGCCGTGTCTTAATCTCGTGCTGAGCCACCGCGCTGCTGCCATTCGGCGATGCAATTTGTTTCGCAGTCGCCGCTGCGGTGTCGCGTCTCGCATCGGTACTTCTTAGAATTGTTGGATATTTTTTTTTATTTTTTCAATTTAGGTCGTTGCACAAAGTTCGTCTGTTTTATTCTTCAGAGAAACAACCGCCTGCATATTTTTTTTTTTATCAATTAATGTATAAAATTGAAATACCCAAATATCCTGTTAGGTTTAGCTGTTTTTTATGTCTCAAGCATCGCCCATCGGTCCGCCCGTCTACTGCTGAGAAAGCGAGGATTAGCAGACGGTTAACGATTGATATTTAATTAAATTTACACGTACAATCAACTCGACTTGTACCGACACATTTAGATCTGTTAATAAGTATATAATTAACTAGCGGATCCGGCAGACGTTGTCCTGCCTGAACGTTGAGTTACTCACTATTTACTACATCCTATAATATTCCTATAATATCCCCACAAATTTCCAGGCATATCGGTTTAGCCGTTCTTGAGTTATAAATAGTTGTAAGTAACAGGACTTTCTTTTATGTATCTATATACAGATATTGTAAGAATCTTAGTAATAGTTACTTTATACATGCGGGTACAGTCGTAGTACGGTACAGTACAAATATTGTCATTTTGATTCGATGTAACAATTTTAAAAGTCATACAGCTATTTTTCATAAGAGAAATATCAATTTTGTCTCTATTATTTTATGTAACAATTATAAAAATACTATAATCATATTTATTTTATATATGCGAGTAGAACAAATATAAAATTAAATTGTAAATGGATAAAATTAATAGTCAAATCCAAGTCGCATAGGCCACTAAAGGCGTTGCTTTTTCAAATAAGCCCCGTAGTTCGGAGTAAATAAAGTAAATAAACGGTTTCAAGCATCAAGCAGTTATTGTTTAAATTACTCAGTGCTCCTCTTGTATCGTCGTGAGTCGGATTGATTGCAGAGGCCATAGCACGAACATTTCAAACCGTTCGAGTGTCGAAGAGTTGACTTTGAAAATATTCGTGCTTAGCCCACAGGGGACCCTCCTTGATATGAACGCGGGTGGCATTAGCATCGATTTTTTTTTTTATGTTACAAGGGGGCAGACGAGCAGGCAGCAGGCACCGAAGTGCCTACCGACGCCCATGGACATGACACTTGAGTCAGTTTCCCAGAACAATGTTTCAAAGATAGAGACTGGAATTAATCAAGCTCAAATAATTAATAGAATGCGGCTTTACTTTCTAATGCCGGATCCAGACATAGCTTCATTTGAATGATCATTTCAATGATCATATAGTATGGACGGGGACTTTGTCTTCATAAAATTTTGTAGAACTTTGTTGATTTCAAGGACAAAAATGTACAAATGAGGAAAACGTTAAAATGCTTTGCATATTGTCGCGTTTTTTTTTTGATATTGAATGTGTGCTGTCTCAGAAAAATCACTCACTTGGCCTTGACTTTAAATAATGAGATAAATATAAAATTATGGTATACTCATAAAGGAAGGTATGGTATACTCATTTATACTAATATGTAAATCAGAAGAGTTTGTTTGTTTACTTGAACGCGTTAATCTCAGAAACTGCTTGTCCAAATTGAAAAAATATATCAGTGTTAGATAGTCCATTTATCGAGGAAAGCTATAGGCTATATATAATCACGCCAAAATTCTTCCCTTAATTTATAGAGGTCGTTTTCATCTTGTTTAAGGAAAGATTTGATTACATCCCTGTCCTCCGTTTTCTCTCTTGAACCCAAAAAAACTGCATATTTACCGTATTTCACAATTTAGAGCAATTTTTTAAATTAAGTGAGTAAATATTATACTTTATACAAACATTCAAGGAATTAATAAAAAAAATTACTTAAAGATATCATTAAGT
The DNA here is from genome assembly GCA_024363005.1 of Charaxes varanes. Taxonomy (NCBI): domain Eukaryota; kingdom Metazoa; phylum Arthropoda; class Insecta; order Lepidoptera; family Nymphalidae; genus Charaxes; species Charaxes varanes. Next base: position 52,943,176 of record JANCMC010033613.1, on the reverse strand, counting down.
TCCATTTAAGACATTCTTGACTTTATTATTAAAACTATGAAGTGAGAGATGAAATATATCTAAGGAGGCCAGCAGATGCGCTGCCGGCCCTTAATGACGAGTTTAGGCCACCGGGAAGTCTCACAAACCGAACAAAACGCGATAACAACACCATCACTAGACGTGACAGCATTGCCGCCACTTCACGCCGATCTCATGTGAGAATGGTACCCGGACGATACTTCTAATGTTGAACAGACTAATAGAGATAGTTAAAGAATTTTTAAAAAACATGCACGATCATAAAATGTGAAAAGCGTAATAAAAAATGAAATATTCTTAAAGTTTTAAGTAAAAACTATAGTTTGTCTTAGAAAAACAAGTCCAAAGTTTATTCATTTTAACATAGCCTATTACTATGAATATAATAAATATATTCGTTTTTCTTCTAAAAATGCGTATAACTTGTGCTAGGATTGGATGTGCCAAAAGCCCAGTGGCTTTAGGGATTGAACTTGATATCATAGAAATATCACACGAGTGTCTACCTATGCCCATGGACAACTACATCACCAGGAGGGTCGCAGATTCCTTTCTGGCCTTTGAGGCAGGTGTGTGCTGAGCTAGGTATGACAGAGCCCGAGACCGGCGTGTCGCTAGCCTCATGTGGTATTGGGGCGGCGCTGCAGGATCGAGCTACAGCTTCAATCGAGTGGAAGGCAATAGGGGGGCTCAAACACATAGTTGTTTATGGGCAACCTGAGGACAAGTATCTCCAAAAGCCTTTTAGGTTTAAATAGGAAACGGTTAAGATACGTTGTGGCCGATTTTAGGGTCACTGCGGAACGAGAGCGACTCCGTTTCGAATTACATTAAGGAACATTGTACTATTTCACTCATGCTGTAGTCACCTATAAGTGCAGTGACATTTATCTATATGCTATGTTTTTATTCTCTTGTAAATAATGTTTAAATGTATATTGTGTTGGTGGCCTTTAACAAATAAAATAAATAAAAAAATGAAATAAAATGTTTCGTGTAAAGAATCTTAGACAGGTATTTTATTATATGTTAACATAGTATGATTAGAAGAGGCCGTCGGACTCAGGTTCCTTATCATTGGCAAACATTGCGTTTGAATTGCGTTGTAGCTTTCCGGGGGTCGTGGGTTCGATTCCCACCTCGAGTCTGGGTATATTATCCATATGTATGTAATTATATATTTCTAAAATAAATATTTGTGTATAACAGGCGGCTGTTACCTATAACACAGGCATTAATTTGTCTACCTTAGGAACAGACGTTCGTGTGTCATATAGTCCTGTATATATTTAATTTATTTATTTAAACACTTTAAAATAGTGGATTTTAAAGTGTGAAAGTAAAATCAATGCATACACACACAAGGAAGCGTTGCAATTCTGGTTGAAGAAAATGTTGCTAAGGGTTATTGTTAAAAATTAACGTAATGCATAACAAGCAAAAATAAGCCTTTCAATTGACGTGTTTAATTGACGTGTAAACGAAATTCGACCTTAGCGTGGCGAACCAATTTCTTTGTCGACGCTACTTAATAGGAACTAGCTGCACCCCACAACTTCGTCCACGTCACTCTTGTCACTTTAAGGTTTAAAAATAGTTTTTGGATAAGGATTAATATTATGTTTATAAAAAGACCTTCACAAATACTAATAGAGACACGTTAAGACAAGTCGTTTTGATATAATTACCTACAGACTGATTGTAGTTCCTACCACCAAATGGTAGCATATAATTAAAAACATTTTATAAGCAATTTGTATTTTATTTTGATTTCCTTAAATCTAATATCCGTAACCGAAATTATCCGAAAGTAATGGATAATCCGAAATAATTAAATATCCGTATCTGTATCCGATATAATTGCCATTCCTATATCCGTATCCAATCCGTATCCGAAATTTGATACCTATAACTTTAACAAGGTGATATGTAATATTTCTCGATATCGGGTTATTTATAAAACAGGTTATTATTAAAATCAATTTAATGGGTCCCGGGCACTGCTATGATTGCTTCCTCTGCAACGCTATGGTTCCGGCACCCGCACGGTGAATCCATGGAGTGCTAAGAAATTCGTCTCTCTCATTACATAAATAAGATGTTATTACCCTCACAGAGAGAATTCAAACACTTAATAGTCCACTGATTGCGATACAATTTCACTTACCTTTGGATCTTCATAATACCACTGGTCATACAGGTTCTGAGAATTGTTGGGAGTTTGGTTTTGCAGCTGCGGCATTATAGTGTTGTACAAAGATTCCATTGAGGCTTGCATATTCAGGTGTTGTATCCCCATCTGGTACAGAGCGTTTTGATTGTTATGGCCTGCGAGCTGCATTTCGTTTGATGTTTGCATTTGCTGGAGACAAAAATTATTACTGTTTATTTAATATAACAAATTTCACCCCACTTACGAATATTAACCGAAAATTAAGTTAATTATTGCGCTAACAAATTTCTTGTGGATGTCGTAGCCTAATCAGTGGTCAGCATTTGAATTGAATTGAATTAAGTAGTTCTTAATGTGATCGGATGATAGATTAGTGACCCATCCTCTCCTCCTCCGTGTTTACGAAGGCAAGTAAAACAGTAGACCTCGATTAATGTCACTGAGTCATATCAGTTTTGAGATTGTGGGGATTCAGGGGATGGCGACAGATGTCAGTCGGTCATATTATATCTCCCCACAGCCACATCCTCTGCAATTTAAATGGCTCCTAGTACTGGACCCGTATAACGATATGCAGAAGAAGATAGCGCTAACAATGTTCTTCAGAAAAGGGAGAGTTGAAAGACATCTGTGAGTTTTTTCATTTTTTTACTAAATATATATTATTAAATAATTTGATTTTTTAATTATTTTATAAATAATCGTAAGGCAGGATGTGATCTATATGACAATCATCAAGATTGGCTTAAATGATAATAACGAAAAGGAAAACTAAATTAAAGTATGCTAATATTACTTGTAATGCTTTGCATATAGGTGTGCAAAACACTACAACCCTTGTTTTAATGTAGCAGGACAGAACTGAGGTTTAATTTTTTTTTTAGAATTCTTTTTATAATTGAAAAAGTGTACTATATAAATACAGTATATAGTTATATACATTATACGCTTATAGATCAACAAGAAAAAGTAGTCAAGAGTGTCATGACACGGTTATATAGAAAGGTTCAGTATCTGTTACACAATAAAAGTTTTTGTTAAATAACTTTAAAATTTCCTAACTGATTTCGCTTAAATTATTTTGCTTGAGTTGTTAACATCTCGATATCTAAATTTGGAAGTCCTAAGTGTCCTTGCATGTGAACAGGCAGACACACTGAGCGAAACTATAAGGGTTCTTGTAGGACTACAGAACCCTAAAGTGTTTTTTTATATATTATATATTATAAGTTTAGTAGGAGGGAAAAAGGGAATATTAAACATACCTAAAAAGTATTCCTAATATTCATTTTTAAGAGAAAAATATATATATATATAAATATATACTTACTGGGTTATTAGTTTGCCCCATGAAGAGAGAATTGTTAGCAACATTGGGTGCTGGCATCACTGGCATATTGTTTGTGGACTGGTAAGCTCCCATCACTGTTCGAGACTGTATTGCAGGTCCTATTGCATTTATCTGAGAGTTTGGCATTACTTGTATTGGCAGTGTTCCTTGCATGGGCAGCACCATTCCGTTAAGATTGGGTCTTATGGTCAATCCTAGGGCAGAATTTAGAACAGAATTCTGTATTCCCACAGTTTGCATGGTTGGTGTTTGTAGAGAGGCTGCAGCCAGGTTCGGGCCCGAGTTCATACCCATTCCGTGATTCTGTATGGCGGGACTGGGATTCCTCATTTGTATTCCAGCAGAATTTATATTCGCAATTGGAGTCAATATCTGATTTGTCAGTTGGAGTTGTGCTATGTTGGTTGACGGTAAAGGAGGCGGGGCCTCCAAAGATAGGTCTACCAAGTTATCCACAAGTTGATCTTCCGATATCGACAGAGAATCGCTGGAAACAATTATTGCATTATATACAGTGAATTCAACAAGTCTAGTTCCTATTTAGATTCAGACCAAACATTTTTCATTTTTATTTACTATAAAAGAGCGACTTGTGAGACACGATACTCGGGGACCCGAATATGGCGAAAAACCTTAATTTTAAAAACATTTAATATCAATTAACTACTATGTGTGTTTAAGAGAAAATTGACCAATAATGTACGAAACGCATGGACATACTAGTGTAAACGCACAAAGATTTCCCTTCATACTTTAGTCCTGGCCTGTCTTATACAGGAAAATTACCAAGGCATCTGTTTCACTCATGGAATCACTTATCTGCTTTATAAGTATAATCAAACATAAATCAAAATGAACTTCACACCGATCTTGTGTGAGAAATAGGTACTGGTACCCGAGGACGCACAGGCCCATTTTGACTGCAGACTAAAGTAACTGCAACCTTTAACTAAAGTATTTAAATTTGCATGAAAATTACACAATTGTCTACTCACTTCTCGGGGTTAGTTGAATTTACGCTCATCATGTGCAACATTTGATACAATCTGCCAGAGCTATTTTGATTTTGGTGGGCTGGATCATTGGGCAAGGTGACAATATTCTGATGTTTCTGTCGCAGGCTGTTGTTTGGATTGATCATAACAGACTGGAAGTTCCCTGCTTCGTCATTCTCCTTGAACTCCATGTCTGACCTCATCGCATATGTTTTATTCTCTGACAACTTTTGTGTTGCTGTATTTTGTTTGGGTTCTTCCACATTTGTGTTGCTTGTAGGTTCTGGCTCCTGTGGATTGTCCTGGGTATTATTAATTCATCCATAAATTATGAATCTTAATCATAAGGTTAAAGATAATGTTAATGATAAATTTAAATGTGCGCAGCTACACAATGTCCCCGGCCACACTACTTGATCATTCAAATGAAGCTATGTCTAGCTCCGGCATAAGACTTATAAATTACCTGTCGTTTTATTATTACCGAGTATAGATTAATGATGTAGCTAACAACCGGAAACAGGATATCTGTGCGCGCAGACAGCAGGATATCCGGTATAATTATTCGACTGTACACTGAGTTATTCTCGGTAACGACATTCGACCGAGCTTGTATGTATACTAGTTGTTACCTGTGACTGTGTCTTATTTGTTAATACTCGTAACAGTATTCGGTTAGGGTTCTTTCGACCACAATAATTACAAATTAAAATAGCGAAAGTAAATTAACGTAGTAACATGACTAGGCTGGGTAAAGACATCCTGAAAAGATGATTCAGTCTTTTATATCCTTTCTATCCTTAAGGTTCCCAAAAAAAACCCCGATTCGTGTTTGATTCGGAAATCAAGTTTTATATTAAAAAATGATTTAGCGTTAATTTAGTGTATATTTAGAGTCCATTTTTCTCGCAAACTCGTGGGGGTTCCGAGGATGACGTCAGATGGCAACCGGTTATCTTAACTCGCCCCACAGCCACATCCTCTACAATCTTAGCGGATCCTGGTATTTAACCAGTATAACGCTAGGAAGAACAAGAAGATACAATACGAGCTTTAAAATTACTATGGTAACGAGCTTTGAGGACCGAATACGTGTTCACACATAAAAAAATAAATGAAATAATATATAATTTATTTAAAATTAAATAATTGATAATTATTCATTTTGGGAAAAATCCTAACGACCACGGTCCTACACCGCTAACTTATGATAACTGTAATTCTCATAATGTCAAAATTGAATATTTCTTTCGGCCTACTAAAGTAGAAGTGGTGTTAGGTTAACGTCTCTTATTTTTAAGTAAACAAAGTATTCCTATATTTTATTTTTTAGATTTTAAGCGTAGAAAAAGAAGTTTCATAGTACATACAATACAATGAAGTGGGACAAAAGCCACATAGAAACCCATTATGTTGTATGGAGTAAGGTTATAATATATGTTCTCTTCGGTGAGAAACCCTTTGGACCAGATTTTGAGGTATTTCTTTCATTTAATTCAATTTACCATACAATTACCAACGAAAATAAAATATCAATTAAAAAGAATGTTTTTGCGTCATGTTTAAAATAAAAATTTGGAATATTTTTGTTAAGCTCATGAGTCTCAATAGCTCAACGGTGTAAGGTATGGACCGAATTCCGCAAGGTACCCGGTTCAAACCCCACCGCCGCTGGGGTATTGTCGCACCCACTCCTAATACAAGCTTTTAATTTATTGTTGCTCAAATTACGGCGATGTTGCAACAATAAAGGAATAGTAATAACACTTTGACTACGTCTAATATTCCCGTTGTTGCTCAAATTACGGCGATGTTGTAACAATAAAGGAATAGTAATAACACTTTGACTACGTCCAATATTCCCGTTGTTGCTCAAATTACGGCGATGTTGCAACAATAAAGGAATAGTAATAACACTTTGACTACGTCCAATATTACCGTTGTTGCTTTAACTAAGTCAATGTTGCAACAATAAAAGAATACATGCTAAAAACTCATTAGGAAAATTATTCTGAACGAAATTGGACAACAACTTTTGAAGTTATTTAACAAATACGTTAACAGCGTATCAGATTAGGAACTCTTCTATATAAGCGTGTCAAGACACGCTTTTGGCCATATATTTTTTTTCTTATACATTGCCACCTTTGATACCTCGGGCGTAAAGAAAAGATATTGTGGGGAACATAATTGGTGTCGAAATAAAAAAGATTGAATTCGACATTGTCAATTAGGAAAAATAAATTGAAACCCACGACCCCGGAGCAGAAGGCAGGACAACTGCCACTGCGCCAACGGGCCAGTCATATCATAGTCATATATTATTTCTATACCTAAAGATCGCCAGCTGGTTGAAATACGCCTACAAACCTTTTTGCGTAAAACGCCATATATATCTATTCTCAGAAAAATAAAATTTGACAATTAATATAACATACGGTTGTCACGATTACGCTTTGACATCAACCAAAACTTGTGTGTATTGGTAAATCGTTTATCCCAATGATAAACGATTTTCTCAAAGGCCGGCAACGCATCTGCGAGCCCTCTGGTGTTGCAGTTGTCCATGGGCGTCGGTAGTCACTTCGGTGAATGCCGGAAAGCTCGTTTGCCCCTTATTTTAAAAAAAACTAGCTAGAACTCTACAAGAGTTCATAAAGTCTCTGAATGAAGGCGCTGGTTACAAATAGTCGTCATATAACCAGAAAAATCAAATTGTTTTGCATAAATCTTTGAATTAAACCAAAGAAAGCCGACGGTATCGGCTTTCCTCAAAGCAAATCGACAACTGAAAACAATAACCTTATTTGCGCAATTTTGCAAAAGTAATAAAATAAAGTAATTAAATTGTACACACATCACATGTTTTCTGTACAACAATTTCGTAAAATATGACGTAATAATATAACGTAACTGTTTCACGACAATTTGTGCAAAACTTTTTATGTAACTGGCAATACAGCAGAAATCCTTAACATTTAGTTCTTTTAACAAGAGAATAAAAATATTCATTGTAAGATAATCTTATAAAAAAGTGTATTCGTTCCTGAGAAGACCGAGAATGGCGCACCATGGGAGAGGCTTTCAGTGAATTGCCGGTGATGATAGTACGAAAATTGGAAAATTTGTAGCCGGTTTACAACCAACCGCCGATCTCTATTGTTAATAGATAAGCTTTGGTTTCCTGTAGTTGAAGATGCACGGTCTGTTTATTGGCATTCATTACAAAGAAAGAAAGAAGAAGAAAGAAACAACTTTTATTCAAACATTATGAACAGTAAACAAAATGACACATAAGCAATATAATAATAACAGAGTGAACAACAAAATAATAAAAAAAAATAACAATCTTAAAACTAGACATACAGAACGGTATACAGGAAAGTGTCCCAATGTTTACTCCACAATGTGAAAGGGATTGGCAACTCGGTGTAAGCACACGAATCTTGGAGTCGCGGCACCGATTTTCTGCTGCTAACCCAATTGATCCCTGATTAATCTTGTACATATGTAAAATTTGTATTCCTGTTAGTAGTAAAAAGTGAGTCTAGTTAGAAAAAAGGTGGACTATCGATAAAGTATAGTCACGAAAAGAAAAGCCCTGAATTTTGTTAAAAATCCTTTTTGGAAAGCTGTGACCACAGAGCGTTATAAAAAAAAACATTATATTATTCATCTGTACTTGTCAATCGAAGCTTTTTGTCTATGGTTTCTACAATTCAATATATGTTTAAATCAATAACTGACACTTAACTTTTAAGTAAAAAGACACGTCAAAATCGTTTTATTTTTTTACACCTGTACCAGGCGCCTGTATAATGGACACCCACCGCTATCGTTTAGGCCAACCCTATTTATATAAATATAATTATCCTCCGCCCATTTTGAAATATAATTTGAGCTCGATAGCTTATTAAATGTTAATTTATTAGAAAATGCCTCCACCCCCGGGTTCTCGATGTAATTTGACAGATGTTTTTGGATGCGGTCGGATTTTGATAAGTTTAATTTAAGAAACTTAACTTTGAAATTGGTTACGTTTATGTCAATCCACACCTTGTTAGTGCTTTGGAATTTATTATTAATAGATGAGAAAATTGGTAGAAATTTGTATCACGAACTGTTTGGGGATGAGGCAATTATCTATTTTGTTTTATCATCCCTTATTCCTTAGGATACCCTAACAACTTCAAAAAAGGTCGGTGCCATCGGTGTATTGGGGACCCTATTTAGTTTGATACAGACTTTAACACGCCAGTGAATGTATAATTATATACCTACTGATTCGTATGAAAGTACCAATTATTTTTGCACCAGACCAGACCCTTTCCCACGTGGTGAACGAATTTCCACTTCGTCTCTTCCCTGTCACTATAAAAAAGCTGCACTCCGTCACGCCCGCAGCAGCGGTCTGGCTGAGAACCCCAATTCTGAAAGTATGTTGATTCAAGCAGGATGCCATACGGAATAACAATGATGACCAATTATTTTATTGATTTTTAGTTCCTCCTTGGTGATTTTTGAAGGCGGTTTTGTTTTTATTACACCATATTTGATTTTGTAAACCACCTTTCGGTCTGTTTCGGTTGGGGGGTGGATTTTCCTTTTAATCTGTCCAATAACTGGTCAGATTTCAATCTACCTTTATATCCTTTTACCTTCCCTTCTTTTATTCCTATCTATCTATCTAATTAAGGTTAGCGCCACGCTTGAAATTCTTTTATTCGCATCTGAACCGGGCTCAATCTCGGGACCAGTACCTCTTTCTTACATAAGATCGGCGTGAAGTAGTAGCAATGTTGTCACGTCAAGTGATGGTATTATTGTGGCGTTTTGTTCGGTTTGTGAGACTTGCCGCTGGATTAAACCTCTTCTCGAAGACCAGCAACACATCTGCAAGCCTTCTGGTGGTGCAGATGATCATCGGCGACGGTAGTTATTTACCGCCTGCCTGTTTGCCCCCTTTTTTTCTTGTCGCTGGGAAACGCTTTTACACACTACCGCGTTCGCAAATAATGCTCGTTTGCTCCTAGTAATATAAAAAAAAGGAAAAAAATTGTAGGTATGTTTTTTTAATATTTCGTAACTTTATAAATATGGACAATAAATAGAAGCAAAAACAGTAGCCGAATAAAAAACCAAACAAGGCAAACCTTTTCTAACTCGTTATTAAGATATATGTAGGTATATTTTTTTATCATATTTCGTAACTTTGTAAGTATGGACAATAAATGGAAGCGAAAATAGTAGCCGAATAAAAAAAAATAAACAAGGGAAACCTTTCCTAACTCTTTATTAAGATATATGTTGATATATTTTTTTTGTAATATTTCGTAACTTTCTAAATATGGACAATAAATAGAAGCGAAAATAGTAGCCGAATAAAAACCAAACAAGGCAAACCGTTCCTAACTCGTTATTAAGATATATGTAGTTATATTTCGTAACTTTGTAAATATAGACAATAAATAGAAGCGAAAATAGTAGCCGAATAAAAAAAAACAAACAAGGAAAACCTTACCTAACTCGTTATTAAGATATATTAAGTAAATTCACATTAATATAATCTCATGACTTCCAAATGATGACAAATATTTCCGTAAATTACAAACATCATTACGCGCAGGTGGTTTTTGGCGGCAAAAAATTTATAATATGTTGGCATTTGTTAGCTTTGTTAACTCAATAATGACTCATTTAATAGTGATGTCAACAGACTCGTATCTAATTATAACAAATCACTGAAGTCCCACGTCTTTATGTATTGCATTAGTGACAATCTATTTCCCATATCTTATATATTAATACGTGAAACGAAAACTTTAGGTACCAATTTACGGAAATTGCGCGGAGGGAGGAGTATGAAATTTGGCACAATTGTAGTTCATGCAAAGGAAGGTCTGCGAATGCTAATATTTTTTTATAATGTATGGATTCTGTTCGTCTATTATTATTATTATTTTTTTAAAGAATATTAGGAATACTTTTTAGGTATGTCTAATATTCCCCTTTTCCCCTCCTACTAAGCTTAAATTACTCTTTATATTAGTTTAATATTTTTTATGTACTTGTACCGAACATGTAATTCTGTTGGTGGTTCAAATAAAATAAAAAAAAAAAAAAAAATAAAAAAAAAAAAAACTACGTCACATAATAATGATCATAAATTAATCATAATGATGAATGACGATTAAAGCGATCGCCGTGGACCACAATCTGAAAAATCTTCGCTTCCTCATATTTCATACAACTGTTTATAGACAACGCTATTACGTAAACTCTGAGGAATTACAACGTTCTATATGTAAATAAAATTGAAGTGTTTGTTTGTAATGACGAAATTGTATTTTTACTAATTGCGTATGACTATATATAACAACTAGCTGTGCCCGCGTGTTCGCCCTCGCAAAATAAGGCAAAAAAACTAGATTCAAGTTTAGTAGCTTGATGATAAGAAACAAACTCTTCAGCGTTATATATTAGTACTAGAAAAAAAAAACGGTTATAAAACCAGCTTATACGCGGTAGAGGTAGGAGCAAGGGGTATACCAGCAAAATCCCTATACAACCAAAATACTACAATTTTTAAAAAGGCAGCCTTATAGAGCATTTTAATATTATTTTTGTATTATCAAATATTTTTATACTTACATACGTGCAATCTATAGTAATATATAAAGCTGAAGAGTACATATGTTGCTTTCATTGAACGCGTCAATCTCAGTATCTACTGGTCCGATTTGAAAAATTCTTTCAGTGTTAGAAAGCCCATTTATCGAGGAAGGAGATATGCTATGTATCATCACGCTAAAATAAAAATAAATTAAAAGTAAAAAAGCTTTCATACCTGGAAGCAGCACTAAGCTGAGCTTGCGTCCCTTTGCTTTAGTTGTTACTTTATTGTTAACTTTCTACTTCTTTCCATATTTGCTCTGTTTATTGTAACAATTATGGTGGCAATAAATGATTTTTTTTATTATTATTTATTTTAAACTGGTTGGGTGGGTTATTTCATTTTTATTAGATTATTGGACAGTGTTTTATAAATTGATTTAACCAAATCTGAGTTTTTGTCAAATGGTGATGATACAATAGTTACCTGACTTAGTCCTGAGATTGCGAGGGTTCCGGAGACGATCTCAGACGGTCATCTTAAATCGCCCTATAGCCATATCCTCTGCAGTTTAAGCGGATCCTGGTACTAGACCGGGATAACGATAGATAGAACTAAGATATATATATATATATATATATATGTATATATCTTAGTTCTATCTAACGTTATCCCGGTCTAATATGTATGCATTTTATAACTTTTCAATTAAAAGAAAGTTAGAAATTACATTTTAGAAATTTCTTATTTAATTAATAAGAATAATTTTCCTAATGAGTTTTTAGCATGTTCTATCAACAATGTCTAATAGTTTGGAAATGCTAGGGAGGGACCACCTTACGGGCAGACAAACGGATGGACGGACAGAGCCAAATTATAAGGGTTCCTTGTAGAACTACGGAACTCTGAAAACCATCCCATACCCAAATTATACACGCACATACAGTCGAGACAAGAAATTATATTATGTCCATAGATCATCCAATTTGTCCTTGCTTGAATGTTAAACAGGCAAAAAGAACTCTGTGTGTCCTTACGTTGCGTGTGGTAAATTTGTTGTTCAAAAAAGTTAGTCCGTAAATGCATTTTTTTGCGTTAAAAACTGGTCAATTATAAAAAAATTTTAATGACGGCTGTCCAGTCAAAATTAATCGCGATATCAATAATAGATAAAATTATAATTCAGTACATTTTGACTTATTAAACAGATTAGTGATTTGAATGAGTGAAATAGGTGCCTCGGTATTTGGCCTGTTTAAGACAGATCAGGACTAAAGTATGAAGGGAAAACGTTTATTTTTTAAAATTTAAACCCAGCTTACAATACCTTCTAAAGAGCTGTAAAACGGACACAATTAATGGCAGACAGTATTCGGTTTAAAATATTCGGCAGATTTTTATTTGCGAATTTATGAATAATTGTCGAGCTTGTCTTGTTTTACTACACAAAATAACGTCTGATTACTTACTTTTCATTATATATTACTGTTATAAATTAAACCATGTATTTCTCAGTCCATCTTTTTATTCCGAATGACAACGTCATTCCATTCTTCTTATACTGGTACCCGGACGCGTCGGCCCAATTCGGCTACAAGCATGGCGCTACCTCTAATTACGATTAATATCACAAAGTAACATTAATCGGGTCCAATTTGCCTACTGACTAAGTTTGTAATAGTTGTGTTATAAAGTATACAAAAATGAGACGTAAAAATGGCGGACAACGCATTGTACTTATTGCTGCGCATTATATGGCCCATCCACATTTCAAAAGCTTCTAAACGATTACTGTCATTTTCGTTTAAGGTCCAAAGCCATCAAAGAACTGATAAGATTCAGACGGAAACGGAAGTGCTCTCTCAAGTATAAAGCTTCCAGTGACGGTCAAGTTATTTAATGTGCACTTTCCGAATATCGACTTCGCTATCTTCTGCCCCTCTCGCCACCATTTTTGAAAAATGGTGTAAAGGCTTGTTTGTTTGTTTGTTTTTCTTTTGACAATATTTCCTTTCAGACTTATTTTACGACAAAAACAGTTGCACACAAAATAAAACTAAAGACAATTTATATTTTTACCTTTTTTTTTTTCAACCACACGGGTCCCGCCGTTTTACGTGCCTTCCGAAACACGAAGGAGGTAGGATATCAAATATAAACCAGTGCTATAAAGGGTCACCCATCTATCACCGGGTCGCGCCCAGAGCAACTTAACATAGCAATCGACTCATATGCCGACCACTGATTAGGCCACGACCTCCTCATCAGCTTGCCTCAAATACCTACCTAAAATTGGCACCAGCTCTCCTGCTATTAAAAGTATAAAAAGATACGTGATAAAATGTTATTGTTCAGTGCTTAACAGTGTATTTTATTTTAAATACGTGTGTAGATATAATAACATATAATTACATTCATAAGTATGGGTTCGATTGCTAAATATATAATTTTGGTATCACTGGTAAGTACTGTAGTATCCACTGATACTCTCTCTGTTACTTAAGTACTCTATTACTTCGCGTGTGCCACCATTATCACTTAGGGGCCTAAAAATAGTTAAAGATTCATAGACCTACCAAATGTGTATAGACTTGTAATAACAGACGTGAAAATAATCTTCGAGACCTGTTGAAACAAGTACTAGTGCATTCACAACATATCAAAATGGGTCCATTCAAAAGTTCTTTTAAATTCTTCTTCTTCCTAGCGTTATCCTGGTTACCGGGGTCCACTTAGATTGTAGAGGACGTGGCTGTGGGGCTCATATCGTCTAAGATATCCATTTTAATAATATGCTGTAAAGAATAATTTTGATCTGCATATAATGTACAAAGTACTTTGCAACTTACTAGTTGCAAAGTAAGTTGCAAAAAACACTATTAAATGTTTTAAGAAGAGCCGCTCTGTTTTTCATCGATCACGTGATCCAAGTACTAGAAGCAATGTAGCTCAAAACCGCCAGGGCTCACAGTGCAAAAATGGCGACTATTTATGGCGTGATATATTTTCATAGGGTACTGTGGCAGTATACGAGCAGTGTATACTGGAACGAATTAACACCAGCGTGAGCACTAACCAGTGCTCGCAGTGTATATCGGAACATACACTGTACGTGCTAACTAACATTCATTAGTTTCAGGTAACCGTGGTAGTGGAAGGTTGGCCAGAACTTGTGAATGTAAAGCTTTCTTCTATGCTTGAGGGAGGTTCGTATCTCACACGTCAATCTATAATGCCGAAGCCAGACAGAGCTTCATTTGAATGATCATTTCAATGATCATGTAGTGTGGCCGAAGAGCTTGTGTAACTGCAAAATTTTTGTAGAACTTTGTAGACTTCAAGGACAAAAATGCACAAACACTGGCCTATGTCTAGCTCCGGCACAACGCAAGCGGCGCTTGAGTATGTTACGCATCCTGTAACCTTTGCCTGTATCAAAATTAAAAAGAAAACGTACATTTATGGTATGATTAAGGTGGAATTTTTTTTTCATACAAAAGCTACTTCTATTATGTCTATGTTATAAAATATTTGATTACTTATTGATGATTGTTTGGCTAAAATTAGTACATTATTAAAGTCTTACGTATACGAAGAGTAAATAAATGTTTGAAATAATATCGTGATAGGGATTGTTACAAGAAACTACAGTACGAATAATAAAAGCAACAGTAAAATTGGTATTCAGTAAAATAATCTTATTTGGAAAGTACAAAAAAAGTCAAGGTGCATTTTATTTGTTTATATAAATAAGAAAGACGTATGTAAAGAAATTGGCAAGCAAAAATAGACAGTGCCCTTACCGAGACGCCATTGCGACGTCGCCAGTTACGTATCCAAACAATTGATATTAAAATTTAAGTCTGGTAACTCAGTTGGTGACGGTTTGGATCTCTACCGAGTGACTGGTGAGACACATAGAATACTGAAGGATAACACTTAGTACTCGATTCTCGTTTTAATCTATATATTATATATAACAATTAATCGCAAAATGTGTTGGTAAGCGCATAACTCAACAACGCCTGGACCAATTTTACCAATTCTTTTTTTAAATGTTCGTTGAAGTCCAAGGATGGTTTTTACGGCGAGAAAAAATCGAATAATTTCCGGAAAACTCCTAAAAACAGCCCTTTTCTTTTTACCATACAAACGGTGTATATCTAAAATGTAGAGTCAATTTGAACTTATATGGAGACGGGGACGGCGACGGGAACGGGGATGGGATCGGGAACGGGAACGGGAACGGGAACGGCGATGATATAGGATAATAGAAGTAAGTAATAAGTAGCCCAACGTTCGGGCATAACATAGTCTACCGGGTCCGTTAGTTATGTAATAAGTACTTAATTTTGTGACCGAAGTTCCTTAAAATTAAGCGAAGTGTGGCCCCAAGTTATGTGGTTAATTTGCCGTTCGAACAATATAGTCCGTACATTCATTTCCCAGCGTAAAAAACTGGTCAGTTATAAAAAAGATTTAATGACGGCTATCAGTCGCTATTAAACGATATCAATATTCAATAAAATTATAACTCCGTTCATTGTGATTTATGTTTGGCTATACTTATTAAGCAACAGTGATTCGAATGAGTGAAATAGGTGCCTTGGTATTTTTGCCTGTTTAAGACAGGCCAGGACTAAAGTATGACGGGAAAACGGATCGTCATCGTGAGTCCACGCTAGTATGTCCATGCGCTCCGTACATAGTTGGACAACTCTTAATTTCACGTAGTAGTTAATTGATATTTACATTTACTGCTAATGTTTTTCGTCATATATGGTCATCAAATATCAGGACCTCCAGTATCGTAAGTGGCTCACCAGTCACCCTGTATACGATATAATACATAAAATATATAATATTGTGTTATTATTACAGTTTATAATTTGACAATATCTATTCCTGATCGCTGCAAGAAATTAAACTTTTGCGAAAACATTCCTGACTACCCCGTAGAATATGCCAAAAAACTAATCAAAGAGGTGAGTACATATTCAAACTTTCGAATTAAATTTGTAACCTTTTTCCTGAACTGATGTATAGGATTATGAGGACTGAGATTTTTGAGAACTCACCGTGGTCGTGGCTGTCATATCTTGTGTGGCAAGCTTAACTACGCGGCGCCATTCCTCTCTCACAGCCGCACGTCTGGTCCGCATATATAATATAAACAAAACTAATAAACAAAAATGCAAAACTTTAATACATCGCAAAAATAACTGCGCTCGTGTAATCCAAGTATTAGATAGATAAGCACTTTATTGCGCACACATTTAGGCAAAAACAATTATAAAGGTATACAGATAAAACGATAATATGATAGTGCAAAGGAGGCCTTATTACCTGAGGAGCTGACCACGTGACTTACGCTTCCCCACCTCAAGTTCACTATAAAAGATGCGCTTTGCCACTCTCTCATCTGCCATTCTTGCGACATGGCCACACCAACGAAACTGACATCGCATTAAGAAGGGTATTGAATATATTTCAATTATTTTTCAATTTACATGTTTGTAACGCTCTACTGTGACGCCCTAAGCATTTTTTTTTATTATGAGTAAAACGACATTTTTTTGACAATTAAATCGCGTTAAATATTAACAAAAACCACTATATAATTCTGTTCAACCTATATCAATTTCCCTTAATAAATTTTGACCTAAATTTAAAAAATAATAATTTAAACGCCTTACGGGCAGACAGACGGACGGACAGAGCGAAATTATAACCCTAAAGAACGAGAAGGGAAATGGATAGTACATTATAACGCTAAATAACTGGACTAACTTTTACTAAAACATTGCAAAATTAACTGTTCACCTTATACTAATAATTATATTTTATTACAGGAAAAAGATTATTAAATAGCATTAAAATTTAGTTTTACCAACTTCACTATAATTATAGACTACGGTGTAACCCTATTTGACAAGTGGTAGTCCGTATTTTATTTTTTTCATTTTATTTTACAATAAAATAAAACGAGGAAGATAAGAAAATAACAATGGCACGGGCCTATGTAGGAATATTTTTTAAGTAAACTCAAAATTTCTTTACTTAATTTGAGTAGGCTTTTATGGATCTACGAAATTATTTTGATAATGACGATTAGAAGGGTTCATCGCGCGCTGGTCTGAGATGTGCTCCAAAAGTGGCTACAAATTTAGTGTTCTCATACAAAACTTTATCGATTTAATTTCGTCGCCGGTAGTACGTGCCATATGAGGAATCGAAAGATTATTTATCGATGTTTATAATAAAGCAAAAAAACCATAAAAAATACTATTTACTGTTATTGACACTAAAAAACTCAATTTATAGAAAAAAAAACTTCAAATACAACGTGCCAATTTCAAAAGTGGCCACAAATTTAGTTGTGATACAAAGCTTTATCGATTCAATCTCGTCGCCAAGGCCACGATCGGAATAACACTGGTTATTATTAATTATAATTAATGATTGGAACATGAATCACTCTGCAAATGGGCGGCCATTTTGTTTCTAAAAGTTTTATTACTGTGTTTTTTTTAAAAGAATACTTCATGTTTTACACGCGACGATCCTTAGATAGGCTATTTAATGCCTAAGTTATAGGTAAGAGATGAACGATATATGTAATCTTTATATATAAAAACTTAATGTCACCTGTCATGAAATATCGAAGACCGCGGGACGTACTCGTTTCGTTTCATAATTTGACTTAGTAGCGTAAGAGAACTACGTTTATTGACATTGAAAAGATTGTAGTTTAGGTGGAATTTGACAGCATTTTATTAGTTACAAATGAAACAATAAATAATTCCCAACAGTAACAGATGTTTGAACTAGCAAAAGGGCTTTAACGATCTAGGATAACATCTAGACACGGAATCAGGACTATGTAGTAAATTGATAATTATTATTTTAGACATGCTTTTAATGATTATTTATTTATAAATACAATGCTTTTTCAATCAATTGCCGACACCGCATCTGCAAGTCTTACGGTAATGGAGTTGTCCATGGGTGTCAGTATTTACTCCGGTTAACTGCCTGTCTATTTGCTCCTTATCTAGATATATCAAAGTTAAAGTGTATCACAAAATCTCTAAAACCGCGGGAAGTATAAAGACGAAATTTGGCAAGTTTAGATTTAGTGAACATCTTTTAGGTACGGATTTTTCGATAGGAAGAGATTAAGGACCTCTAAGGGCTATTGCAAGTTTACGCAGAGCCAACGGGCCAGCTAATCTCAGTTCAGTTACAGATCCTATAATATTTAACATATCCCATAGCCCAGCTAAATGTCAAATTATGAAATAATGTCACTTTTTGGACAAGTAAATTATAATTATTATATTTGGTACTAGTTGTTCGTGTGGATTCAGTGATTTTGTTAAATCTTGAGTGTTTTGTACGGAACTCTAATTATGTTTCTAAAATGACCGTAGCCTGTGTTATTTCTTGTAACGTCAGCTATCTACCAGTGAAAGTCCGGTTTTGATAAAGAATACCGTATTAATCCTTATCCATTTTAATACTTTAAATACGTTGTACATTTTATGTAGATCAATATTGTTTTTTACAGCATATTATTAAAATTAATATCTTTGAAGTTATTTCACACTTAAAACGTGCAGACAAAGTAGCTGGCGGGCGGTGATTACACCGCCATCTATGGGTCGTTTATCAAAGCGATTTGTAATTAAAAATGTCAAGTTTTCCGTTATTCATCATAGATGGCGGTATGACGAAAATGTACGAGCTATAAATCCATACAAAGTGAACTTTCGACAAATGTATGAATGCAGCGGTGCATGTTATCCTCAAAACACTAACAGTGGCTGTATTAGGCTACGTTCAAACTAAACATTCATTTAGACGCCCTCTGTTGACGAGCGTTACGTAATTTGGTGTCCTATTCATATTAAACTGTTATTCACAACGAATCCATACTCTGATTTAATTTCAATAGTTATTAGTAATTTAGCAAATTTAAATTCAATAGTTTCGCTCTGTCTGTCCGTCCGTCTATCTATCTGCCCATAAGTTGATTCCCCCTTGGAATTCGTGACTTGAAATTTTCCATGTTGATAGGACTTGCTAAAAACTCTTTAAGAAAGTTATTATAGTGAGGAAAATTGGAGAACAACTTTTTAAGTTATGTAACAAATAACTTTATCGCTTATCAGATACTGGACTTCCATAACATGCTCTTTGTCAGGTGTTATTGTATACGTAAAGTCATATTAAATATTCCACTCTTTTTTATATTCTAGGGGTGTGTAATAGGCTATAGGGTATTTTAAGCACATCAAAACGAAAATTCAGTCTGATTTCACGTTTTCACTATGACTTGCAGTGAATCTGTTTACATACGGCAGTTAATAAAAGTTTGGTATGCACGCAGCCTAAAGGACGCAGGTCAAAAGCGAACTGTGTGTGCTTTCGACCTACAGTGCTTTATTTTATATTGTACAACAAAAATTTTCACAACGATATCTGTCAATATTTTTTAGTTAATCTAAACACGTTTATTAAAGCTCTAAACTTCAAAATATAACTTTTTATAGTCCTTTGATGTTATAAAATTTAAAAATTAATTAAACTTTGAGATTAAGCAAAATGATACTATGATAAAATTCAACACAGAAACGGTTAAAAATACATTTCACATTACAGAATCCAACCGGACTTATTAAAATTCTGATCAGTAATTGGATCTCTAATAGACGGATAAAAGCCGGGTATCCGGTCATGAGTATTCTCGGAGCTTTTAGAGCTGAATATTTAATCACTCTAAATATTTCAGACTTTTATAAGGTTTTAAAAAATTACATTTTTTTATATCAAGAGGCAAACGAGTAGGAGGCGTTTACTTAATTGACTACCGAGGCCCATGGACAGCTGTAACACCACAAGGTTCGCAGATACTTTGCCTTCCCTTGAGGGATGGGTATGCTCTTTTTTCGAAGATCCCTAAGTCGCCTCAGTTCGGAAATACCGAATCTGGTAACTGATTCCACAAAGAAATTGTGCTATTGTGCGCCTTATACACTTGCAAGCGATGGACTGGTGTGAAGTACTGCTTCACCCTGTGGAGGATTAGTCGACTCCAAGGATTTCGATGCTGACTGAGGCAACTAGGGGAGTGTTCTGTAATCGAAGAGATAAGACTAAGGGGAACTTTTTAGCAGTAAAAGTGCAAACTTGTATCTTAGTAGGGTTGAATTTGACTAAACTTAGTCGACCCGATACCCCGAGACTTGAGACAGAAGTGTCTCGATATCAGACACAAGTTTGTTCCGAGTCTCAGTTACGTATTCATAAATATTGACCCGGCCGGTGTATAAGGCACCTTCTGTTCTGTCATCTGCATAGCAATGAATAACGCTCGTTTGCAGCAGGTCTTTGATATACAGAAGAAGCAAAGTTGAAGATAGCACACTACTTTGATTCTAGGATCTCTCAAAAACAGGTGATCTATTTGCATAATTTCTCAGGGAGCCCGTAGGAAGGTACCTTCGGTACGAGTGATTTTATTGGAGAGATTTGCAAATTAGATGTTTTACGCGAGATAACATGCGAGAACCCTTAGACCTCCTTCATCTATCTTTATCAAAAATTTCGTTCTTAGCGGATGTCTACTATCTAAAAGCAAATTATAACTCTTTAGGGAACCAAAATAATATTTAATGTTTTATGCATTCAGACAAAACCTCACAACATCTACGCCGCATGCAGCTTTCTAAAGCTACGAGCTTTTAGCGTACGATTTGAACGATACATTAAAATAAATGTATGTTTCCTTGAAGTGAAAATGTAACACTTTATATTCCATTTGCTTTTTTCAATATTTTTAATTTAAAAATTAAGGCTTATTTGCCTGGAAGTAGTAAAATAAAAGAAAAATAAAGTAATTCTTAATTACTCGTATTTTTAGCTCTACGCTACACTTTCTGGTAGGTTTAAAATGTCTTATTTTTTAAGTATTATGTCAAGATTTTTTCAGTTATAAAATAAAGTTTAAGTTAAATGAAAAAAAAACCTATTCCATGATTTAGTAAATATTTTTTATACTTTTAGCTAAAGACAATAAAATTGAATCTGTGGTCAAACTTTGTTTTGAAATCACTATAATATTAAATGCGTAAAGCGAGCAAATTCTAATATTTGCTGTTCTTCGCGCTTTGGTTTTCTGGCCCCACCTGCTATACTAGATATAGACTATACCTCACTACTACAATTCTCAAAACATCCAGAAAACTGGACTTGTTGTTTGGTCTAATTGCTGCGAGCGTTTCATGTCCTGACCATCCATATTCATATCAATAACAAGTCAAAAAATAGGTCCAAAATGAAAATTCAAAGTGATAGCGAATTCAGTCACTGCCTTTTTGTGTCGTTCAAAGTTCAGTGTGTAAAAAATGAGTTACATTTTTTTTAATCTTTTTTATTATGTATGTTTCTATAATTAATCCGCATGGTTTGCTTATGAAACGATAGAAATATGTAGTTATTTAGACATAATTTTCTTTATTGTATCCCAAATTATACACCATCAATACCTCCATAAAAGAAAAATATTAATAAATTGATAGAACTATATGACACACGGACGTCTGTTCCTAAGGTAGACAAACAACCGCCTGTTATACACAAATATTTTGTTTGGAAATATATAAATACATACATATGAATAGCACCCACACTCAAGGCGGGAATCGAACCCGCGATTCCCGGAGCGGAAGACCTCGTTTTTCTGCTGTACTCTTCCATGATGTATCGATAATTTCTCGTATAAAGCTGTAAACACACGCCGAAGAGCATAAGATAGTAATAGTTTTATTAATCCACCTTATGAAGTAGTAGATACGTCTGTTATTTGGTTTAATGTGGCATATATTGAAAAAAGAAAGCGGTGACCGCGGTCATGATGTGTAACCGTGGCATTTACGCTTTACGGCCGCCGCGTATGCCTTCGGATTGAAATACACTTTTTGTATTGAATATTAACTCGATTCATGCGTGAAATACTAAACTACTTGACTTAAATCCACGAATGAAACGGATTCATTCATTCATTAATCAAAAGAATGATTAAAAAGTACAAAAAATGCAGATAGATGGCGTTCGAAGTACACCATTTCACTGATGTGCAATATAAGATGATTCTTTCTTGAAACATACGGCCAGTGTCACGTTTTATAGAAAAGACATAAAGGAGATTAGTTAATTGGATAATAGAAGACAAGCCAAAGTCGGGCAAGACAACGTCTGCCGGTTCTATAAAGGACTCGTGATAATGTAAAAGAGAAAAGCTAATTAGAGATATAATAACAACAAAATAACCGATGTAAAAACCATCTAAAATGATCTAATGATTCCACATCTGAAATGATCTCTCTAGTAAATAATAAAAACGACGTACTCTTAATTAAATTTCTAAATATTTTATCTGATAACTATCGAAGTTTACTTTTATAATTTTTTGGGACCCATATTTTTAATGCATCTATAGTATAGATTAAGACGATTCACATGGAGCACAGAATTATTATATAGTTTTTCAGAAAAGTATATTATTCAGGGAGACAAACTATAGAATTCTTTAAACTTAGGGTAAATTCCAATCGTTCACGAAACCAATAACGGCATAGTACATGTCACACATTGAATTTCGTTTGTGCATAGAAATCCAATTTCAGGACATTCTTGTGACAATTTTGAAGGTGCTCGAAGCGGATCGAACGTTATTTTGCACACTGAAATTCTTTAAATACTGATGATTTTCGCACTATTGGAAATAAAGCAGAGGTCAGGGACGATACTAGGATTTGGCAGTACAAAACAGAATTCACCTAAGTTGGAATAATATTATGATCATTAATAACCGTTAAATCTATGACATCCCATATATGCGTGTATTGGAACGTCTGCCAAATTTTTTAATTAATGTGTGTTTTCTTTTTTATATAAAGGTAGTGACACTTTAAACCTTTGTCATATTTTCGTTTCATATCTTAACCGGCTTAGAGCTTATTGCCTACATCCTTTTACAATTCTCTACTTTTATCACAATACCATCATAAAATAATGATTAAAATGAGGATTGCCGCTATAAATCATTTCTTCAATTACGGTAAACACATATACAATTCTTATGTATTTATAAGTAAATCCTACTTAAACGTAATGTTGGAAATCGTTTTGTGCATTTGAATGGTAGACGTAGGGAGCTGGTAAGGAGCCTAGGCTTTTTATGGATGTGGGACAAACCTTACCCGCGTAGCTTTAGCGACGGTGTTTGTTTTATCGGTCTTTCAGAAGTGAGATACCGAAAATTCCAGGTTAAGCGAATTTATTCGGGCGATTTTTAATAACAGCCAGTATCTTCTTGATTCAATGCATACATTTTATTAACTTAATGGCTATTAGTTACGAGACACAAAACGAACAAACATACATTGTAACACGTGTTATTAATAGCTGGCTATTGTAATGGTTATTTAAGGATACATAGAGACACAAGGTCCGAAATAATAATCAATTTCGTTTCTTAACTGATAAGGAAGCAAGGAGGTTCTGTATTCGACTTTTAGTTGTATAGTCGGCCAAGATTATTAAAATGGTCAAGCGTTTTCTGAGATTTAACGAGACTGACGAACAACGATTTATTTCTATATATGTATACTAGCTGCGCCCCGCAATTCCGTCCGCGTCGGCAACCCTTATCACTTAGGAGTATGAAAAATACATAGTAGCCGCAACGCAACCCGTGACACGAGTATTTAATATATTAGATATATAGGAGATAATTAAATTTTTAACTTCCAGGGTGGATACTTTACACTGGACCAAGGTTTACACCTTCGAGAAGGCATCCTGATTTATAAAAGAATGCAATGCAGAAAAATCTCAATTATAGCCTTCTTAAACTCAAGGATTAACCTACAACAAAAGAGGATACCGTCTACAAAATACAACTATAGAAATCATAAAATACACATTTATATTTTTATAGACTTTGAAAAGGAAGATTTTAAAGGGAATTAGTAATTGGATATTATAATAATTTAAATCATAAAACAACTGTGGAGGAACTCGTAGTTGAATGCTAATTTTATAATAATACCAGCTCTCTGCAAGCCGTTGCGACAATAGGATGCTTTACACCAGGATGAAAGCGTTTCCTTGAAGGATTGTCCATGTGGTGGTGGATACGATCCACACGTATACGACCGCGCGAAGTCATTAACGAAAACGAAGGTAGACACAGAATTATTGCAATCTTAAAGCTATCACCTACCCACCACTGCGCAAAGATCTAACAATGTTTTTTTTTTAAAGAATATTAAGAATACTTTTTAGGTATGTCTAATATTCCCTTTTTCCCCTCCTACTAAGCTTAAATTAAAAGCTTATCACGACTACTGTCCATTCAGTGACATTAATTGCGACCCCCTGTTTTACCGGTATAAGGTATGGACTGAAATCCGCAAGGTACCCGGTTCAAACCTCCCGGCGTTGGGGTATTCTCGCACCAACTCCTAAAACAAGCTTTTAATTCAAGCTTAGCCGGAGGGGAAAGGGGAATATTAGAAATACCTAAAAAACTATTCATAATATTCCTTTTAAAAAAAAAGAAACAAAAAAACTTTCTCTCCATATGTGTACCTCACTATAATCTTCGAAATTGATTTGAAAGTGAATCCATTTTCAAGAAATAATGGTGCATCTGAGTTGTTTTAGGATTGCAAATTAGGTACGAAACACATCCAAATAATTAAAGCACTTGTACTAACAAAAAATAAAAATTTGTAATCAAATTTAGTACAGAGAAAGTCCTACTGTTTTTTATAGTCGAGGAGAAGACAAAATTATAATTTCAGATCGTCCCAAGTGCTTCAAAAGAACGAAAATTTTTAAAACCTTTTAAAGTATTAGCGTCAAGTAATTATTCTTTATATCAAGAGATTTTTCATCAAATGGCCGCAACTTCAGATGAAGTTATTTGGTGTCATTGCCCCGCATCTTGGGACATCGCCTGAAATCTATTCAATTTTCATTAAGATATTCGAGCGGTTCTATAAATCTCCAAACATAATTTTAGTGACACACATGAATAATGATAGCAAATATACATCTCACTAGTTGTAGCCCGCGACTTTGTTCGCGTTATTTCGGTCAGTTTTGGAAACTTAGAGGTTTTTATTTTCTTGAGCGAAACCCTAATTATTTTTCTTGAAGTATAGAAGCCTATATTAATTCTTGTACCATCATTCATATGATAGAAGATGTATACATTAACGTTATTTCGCGTTATTTATTGGTCTAACTGTAGAATAATTTAAATAAATTATGTGATTGCTAGATCCCTAGGTTTAGATTTTTATTTAAATGAAATAGAATAAATCGATACGCTTTATAGTATTTTACGCAACAGTTGTGTTAAAGGGTTCAAAAAAGGCGAGTGGCGTGAGTTGCGATGCGAGGCATGACGAGCATCTCAAAGGGAGACGCCACAAGCTTTTTTTAATATAGTTATACACCGTTGCATAAAATACTTTTAACATAAAACAAAAAAAATATTTTATGTGTATAGGTAAATTTATCATCATTCTATTTATTTGCTGAATTGAACATAGAAACTAAGCAACTGTTTGTATGTATACATTAAGAAAATATGAGTTTTTCTTTTTTTTTGTCGTGTCATTCCTCAGCCTCCTCAATTGTTTTATTGTTTTATAGTCTATGGTGCTATAAGTGTGTCTTATTATAGCGTCATAACGACATTATTGACAGTGCTATTACGTGCCATAGAGTACAGACATTTGCGTCGATTTAATAATGAGTATACATACGTTATTATTCGTAAGTATATAAATGACAGATAAAGGTATAGGAGTAAAAAAAATCAGTTATCTATCTGTTTGACTGTCTGTTGTCGTGTTTAAGACTGATTATAAAAGAGGCCATAGAGTATGATAGAGTTAGAGTCTTAACTGACGTTTAAAAGAAGAAAATTATTGCAACTAAATAAAATACTAAATTAAAAAAAGAAAGGTCGAATATACAACTGAACATGTGTTACAAAACTGCTTCAACT
>JANCMC010033613.1:52881299-52916832 GCA_024363005.1 Charaxes varanes | reverse complement strand
CAACTAAATAAAATACTAAATTAAAAAAAGAAAGGTCGAATATACAACTGAACATGTGTTACAAAACTGCTTCAACTAAGTTGTTAGCATCAGCTAGTCAAGAAAAAAAAACATCAGAATAAATTGAACTCTAGCATTATCAAATAATTGTCTGTATTTTCAAAAGCTTATCGGCTTGTGAAACGTTCGAGGGCATTCGGAGTGCCCTTACAGTGATTTTTAACAATGACAATCAATGAAACATGAAATCCGGCTAAGCAGATGCACTGATTCTTAAAAATTACGACCACAACAACGTCAAAGTACATTGCAATTTAAACCCATGTGGTCAAATTATAAGATTGATTTTCAATTGACGACTTTAGACTATGTGACTTTGTACAATATCCGGGAGGGCCATTGTTAAAGGAAATCTGGCCAATCAGTTCCATCACCACTTGAGGATCCAATGAAGCGTGTCTAATGCCACGAGGGTTAAATCTTTACTCTGGTTTTGTCATTTTCCCGATATATACGATTGTTGCTTAAAAAGGTTTCGGAAACTGACATGTTTGGAGATTTTATCTTAAAAGTCCAATCGGGGTTATGTTTACTTCGAATTGGGGGCTTGATTGTTGGTAACATATACATATGTCGCTGTACTGTTTGTATTGACTAAAATATAGTTTTTTCATAAATCATAAATATTTACTTGCGTAATTGTAGGTACCTAGGGTGTTAGGTACAGTGTTTTAAGGACTTATCTACAATCTGCCACTTTTAGGGCATGCAAAAATACAAGAATTAATAATAAACCAAATTAAAATAACATTCGTGCAATTATTATAATGCTAATTTTATATTATTAAAATGTCAAATTAAAGGCAGGTTGTTGAAGGCAGGAAGGAAATATATGATAAAATAACCATTAAGTATTTTGGATTGGATATTTAGGTATGCCAGTGACCGCCTAGTGGTCGAAATTCGGTCACAATTCTTAGATTTGCGTTTGCTTTCAACTCTTTGTACAGTGACATTGTTATATTTGTAAATTAATATTTTTAACGTCGTCACGATCACACTTTGACAGAATTTTACAGTAAAATGTAAACATGTGTGAGTAAAGAGGAGTAAATCGTTTGGCATTTGTGTGCATGAGGTTTTATTATAATTTAGTGAATGAATAATTCATATTTTAAATTATTAGCACTCGCACACCCTTTTTAAGAGGTTCTTTTACAAACGGCGTGTAATATTATATGTGATATAAACTAACTGAAGTAACCACTCTCAAGGCTTCAGGGTTTCGCCAGAGCTTTAGGCGCGTGTTGAACGATTTGTTTATTTTACGAGTATATACAGGGTAGAAATATCTAAAATCTGGAACAGACTCTAAGCCAGCGTAATTAAACTGACAGGTATTTCCGCCATCTTGCAATATTCGATAAAAAATTATTTTGCTCATAATAAAGAATATTTTGCTCATAATAAAGAATACTTTGCTCATAATAAAGAATATTTTGCTCATAATAAAGAAAAAATCGTACTTTGCATTTCCTCTTCTTAAAAATGATGAATCCAATAACAAGACATAACAGCATGCCACCCAGGTTAGCGGCTAGGAGCGAGACACGGTAGGCATCAGCGAGGCAGGCAGCTGGGTGGCTTCCGAGACCACATGGAGTGCAGTTTAGTTGTCCTTCTTCTAATACTTTCGCCTTCGAGATCCAACCACCTCCGCTCCCATGCCAATGACCGGGACTGCATTTGCACCGGTACTAGAACAATTCTGAATTATGTAGAGACTGCGAGAAAAGTTAATTTTTTGGTGCTTTAAATATTTTTCCGTAATACCCCCAAAGTTACCAGTAGTCCAGTATGAATTGACGCAAATTCCATGGGATTGGAATTGGACCAAAAGTAGCGCTCAGAAGATGCAAGAGGATATTTGAGGGACCTAATGAATTAGTAGAAAAAATATTGAATACATTTTTAACCGAATACAAAAAAGGGGGAGGTTCTCAATTTGACTGCATTTCTTTTTTATTTGTTACCTCAGAGCTCGGCTGAGTGAACCAATTTTGATGATTCTTTTTTTATTTGAGAGCTTCCCGTGTGGTTTCGTTTTAAATTTGGTCCAGTTCTGACTATTTAAAGTTGTTTTTTTTTTTTGTTAAAATTTCAAAATTTTTACCTCTAGTTTCCTTTCTTGATTTTCTGATGGAAGCGCTTCACAGACTGTCGTGTCTGGATCACACGGCGGTGGCCCACCAAACCCCTCGTACATACTTTCTTCGCATGGCAACGTTGGTATGCGGCGAAATAGAGCGGCAGCAGCCCGTGCCGGTCCTACACCCTTCGCCGCTGCGGTACCACTCCACCAGCTGGGAGGCCCTTCGCACGCATACCAGGCATTGGACCAAAGAACGTGACTCGCATTCCAGGCGGAAGCTAAGGTGCGCCAAAATTGTTGAAGTGTGGCAGTGTTGTTTTGTTGAAATATTATCAGTCGAGGCGGTTCAGCAATGTAAAGTATTCCTAGATGAAGTTGAGGAGCGCCGAGGGCCACAGCCGCTGGTGCTGGTTGTAAAGGCGCGCGAGCGGCTGCTCGGGCTAGTGAGGCCGCTCTCGCTTCATCTGCTGCACCTTGTTCAACTAATTCTGATAGGGCCCGGGCAGTTTGCGCGACTGCAGCTTCATATTCTCGGACGTTCTGAAAAAATAACACAAGGTATTGCACAATGTCTATCCAAATCAGAGGGCCTAGCACGAACACTCGATAGTTTTACTTACTTATGCGTTCGAAATGAAACGTCAAATGAGATAATAACGTATTTCACAGCTGAGTTGCTAATTGGTAGCACGAATAAAATTAGCACTCGCACGTATCAAATCCTCGACGTTTCGGCCATGAAGTCATGTAAAATGGAAGGACGAACCTTCATTTGACGTTTCATTTCGAACTTAAAAGTAAGTAAAAGTATCGAGAATGCTCGTGCTAGGCTTTCGGGTAGGATAGTTCAAAAATACTCTTGTCTGTAACAATAATATTTGTCTTCCATATATATTTAAAAAATTAACACTTCGAAAAGGCAGGAAAAAAAATTGTCATCGAATCGTCGTTGTATTATATTTTGATTAAAAATCGAAGTAGAATCGGAAAACAGGTAATTTATATCTAACTTTAGTTTATATAAGTGAGTTTAAGTAACAGTTTTCGCTTTAAGTGCCTTCGTAAATACCGTTTCTGTGCCATAGTCATATCTGAGTAAATACGTAAAAACATTTAATAAAGTTTTCGAAAGTGTCTGCTGCGGTATATGTCAGCAATTGACAACTGCACATTCAAAAAACAAGAAAAAGCTCTGGTACTCCGGGAGTCTCAATAGAAATAAAAACGAATCGTCAGAGGTGCCGGTATGGGTGACCTCAAAGTAAATGTCTAGCGTGCGGTGACGATGACGTGAGATTCACGTTTTTTGTTTACCCATTGACGTCACCCAACCTCTAACGATTCGCTTCCACTCAGTTTTTTAATATAAAACAAGGGGCAGACGAGCAACCGGCATTCACCTAAGTGACTACCGACGACCATGGACAACTGCAACACCAGAGGGACTGCAGATGCGTTGCCGGCCTTTGAGAAATGAGTAGGTATGCTCGTTTCTTGGAGATCCCTAAGTCGTATCCGTTCGGAAAAACCGAAGCTGGAAACTGATTCCACAAAGGAATTGTGCGAGGTATGAAGTTCCTAGAGAATCGCACGGTTGTGGACTTGAGGACATTGAGGTGATGACTCCTGTTGGGACACCCGGAATCCCAGTGGTTTTTCGTTGTTAAAGGTCACGTTAATACACAGACATATACCTCGTAAAAGCGTTCGGTGACGATGTCGCAATATCAAGGTTTTTTTCCATCTCAAAAAAGCCTAAAGAAGTATTCAATTCAAAAAACGAGTGTGCTTTAGACCCACTCGATTGAAGTAAAGTTTCTTTAGATTTAAAATGAAGTTACAATTTTATTCACTTTAAACACTCAACTACTGCATATATTTTATTTACAGACAATATGCTTACACTGTGTGTTAGGTATACGAAATGGCTATGAGAGAAAAAAGTGTTGTAAGACCTCTCTCTCTTGCCCCAACAGTAATATATGAAACGTAACTCTCTCTCTTTCTATCTTCACTACCATATATCTCCCTCTCAACTTCCTTCCGCATCACCCGATTACACTTTTCGTAGATCACGCTCTCGACATGCTTTCACCTGCTTAATACCCACGTCAATCGTGCGTAAAGAAGTTTTACTTCAAAAATGTTAACGATACCGAAGGAAACGGAGGTATCTTCTTGAGCAGCAGCGGGTCGCAGGGGGTCGCGGGTTGGGGCGGCAACGGGGAGACGGCGGGCGCGGCGGCGCACGTGCACCACGCCAGCGCCAGCGCCACGCACCGCGCCCACCGCGCCCCCATCACTCACCTGCACACCGCTCTCTGCAACAAAGAAAACAATTTTTTAAAATATGTTAAACAAGGGTCAAACGACAGGCAGTTAGTAACTACCGACTCTCATGAACATCAGCAACACTAGAAGCCTTGCAGATGCGTTGCCAGCAACTTCCCCGCCGCCACTTCACGCCGATCTTATATAAGAAAGAGGTACTGGTAACCGGATGCGCAGGTCAATTAAGCTTTACACCAGAAGGGCTGCAAACGTAGCGCTACCTCTAATTAGCTAAATATGATGTAAAGGTCAATAGAAAAAGAAAACAAAAGGATGCGGAAAATACTGCCACGGATGATATTGGAAAGACGAGGTTGTAAGGTCTTATGTCGATCAAAAAATATCTACCTTCGTAACATACTCGTAAGCAAGCATTCTATCGATTACCAGGAATGAGGTGCTTAAGATCATAAATCAGAAAAGTAGCATGACAGGTAAGATCAAGAGGCAGCCAGGTAAAACAGGTAAGATCAGAAAACATTTAGAGCAAGGAAGCCTTTATTATAATCAACGCTGGGAACAGGTCT
This sequence comes from Charaxes varanes, assembly GCA_024363005.1. Taxonomy (NCBI): domain Eukaryota; kingdom Metazoa; phylum Arthropoda; class Insecta; order Lepidoptera; family Nymphalidae; genus Charaxes; species Charaxes varanes. Next base: position 52,911,822 of record JANCMC010033613.1, on the reverse strand, counting down.
CGATTCACCAGAAACAGCTTTGAAAAGACTATGTATAAACATTAAATCTTCGTAAAAGTAAACATGTTATTTTCATTAATAGCTCATGAATCCTTCATGTATGAATGATTTAATAGTATTGAATGATGAATGGAAACGAATCTACGGACATTGAGTTATTTCAATATTAGAAGTCATTAACGGTGAAACTAAATGTTTATTTTCTCTCGAATAAATAGAATTTATCCTACTCTAGTGAACCTGGCAGACGATGTCCTACCCTATTTGCTACATACTATTATCCTATAATATGATTCCCATTCCCTTTCCCGTTATATTCTGTCCCATTTATGTTTCCATGCCCGTTCATGCTCCTCCCGTTCATATCCTTTAGTTATAATAATAAAAACTTAATAAGATTTTGACATCTTTACAATGCCTGATATAGGCATCGAAATTACGTTTCAATTTTATTTTTTAATACCTCCGACTTAGATGCCATCATCTTCTTAAATTTTAAACTGAAATTAGCAGACAACGAGCCTAAATCCATGAAGGGTTATTTCATATCATTAATACATCAATAATAAGGAAAAATAAAACAATAACATACTGTTGAAATATTTAAGACTGTCTTTGATATCTCAATGTTATCGATAAAAGGCGAGTATAAAACCACTTGTTTAACATTAAAGGTTTGAAAAATGTGGCGTTGCGTATCACTATTGTAAGTGGGCTTTCTAATTTTATATGAAAGCATTTTGGGTATGTTCTGATATACACTGTGAGAACTGTTCAGTGCTCGCGCTGGTGATATATTCGTTTCGGTATAAACTGCCAGTATACTGCGTCAGTACCCTATGGAAATATATGATGTCATATACAGTGGCCACTTTTGTACTGTGAGCACTGGCGCATTTGAGTTACAGTTCTCTCAGTACTTTGTGATCAATGAAAAACAGACCGGCCCTTGTTAAAAAATAACAGTTAAATTTGACACTAAAAAGTATTATATTTTTAAAAATCCGGGGGTGAAGATAAATCGTGTGTTTGTAAAATCGTGGTTTTGTAAAAGTGAAAATGGAAAAATTTAATAGGGATGTCAGTATAGTGGACCGCGTTCCATTTTAAACTGTAATAGTAAACGAAATAGGAACACCTTTACAGTATACAAAATAGACGTCTCAGCTTACAGTGCTCGCAGTGCATATCGGAACATAAACTTAATTAATAATATTCGTTTACAGTTTTTACTTCTTATGATTGTATTTTCAGGGTGATTATCACCACTCAGCTGTGTCGAGGTGACATTGCTAATCGTCAAAATGTGAGAAAATTCCCCGATGGATTTTTACTTGGTACTGCCACAGCGTCCTACCAAGTTGAAGGAGCTTGGGACGCAGATGGTATGAGTCTTGCTTTTAGAAATCAAAAAACAGTTGTTATTAATATCAAATCATCAATTAATAATTATTTACAGGGAAAACTGAAAATATCTGGGATCGTTTAACACACACAAATCCTTGTGTAATAAAAGATTGCTCTAATGGCGACATCGCAGACAATTCGTATTATTTGTATAAAAGGGATGTGGAGATGATGAGAGAGTTAGGGATTGATTTCTATAGGCTATCCATGTCTTGGCCAAGACTTATGCCCACCAGTTTTCCCGATAAAATAAACGAAGCGGGCGTACAATATTACAATAATCTTATTGATGAATTGTTAAAGTACAACATAGAGCCAATGATTACACTTTATCACTGGGATTTGCCTCAGAAATTGCAAGATATGGGTGGTTGGACGAATCCTCACATAGTTGACTGGTTTGGTGATTACGCACGAATGGCCTTTGAACTATTCGGTGATCGAGTTAAATATTGGATCACAATCAACGAACCGTATCAAGTTTGTAATAATGGATACGGAGACTTATTGAAAGCACCTTTAGTGGATAGTGGAGGTATTGGTGAATACATGTGCACTAAAAACTTATTGCTAGCCCACGCAAGAGCATATCATATCTACGATAAAGAATTTAGGCAGAAGTTTGGAGGTAAAATTTTCATTGCATTCAGCGCCCAATGGTATGAGCCGGAAAGTGAAAACGAAATTCAAGCAGCTCATGATGCTGGCCAAATTATGGTAATATTTACTTTTATATTTAATATATGTGTATTATACTTATATTTTATAATGAATACTAATACGTCTATTTCTATATATTTATATACGTACTATTTTATACAATATATTCATACACTATTATATATTTATTCATTCGCTATGGCTCTCGCTGTCTTTATGTATGTGCGATAAGGACGTCACTGAAAATCAGCTGAGTGTCAATCCTTTTTACACAGTCACACCGTTATACAGAAGAGCAGGTACCTACGAAATTTTAGTATATATATATATAAGCACTTTAATTTCTGTATACTGGTGTGACTTTAAATAAATATCTTCTTATTCTTACCTATTTTTTCTACCTTCTTACTTTACTTAATTTCCATGTAAACTATGGTCTTAATGTTGAAAGTATTACAGACTACAGTTTAAATGGAGAGAAAATTATAAATTTTTAAAACGCTTTAAATATGTTTTGTATTATAGTGGGCACAATATGTTCATCCAATATTTTCGGAAACTGGTGATTATCCACCAGTGATGAAGGAAAGAATCGCTGCAAGGAGTCAGGAACAAGGTTTCTTCAGAAGTAGATTACCGGAATTCACACCCGAGGAGGTTGATTACGTGCGAGGAAGTTCTGATATTTTTGGTCTTAATCACTACGTTAGTTACCTGGTGTACAGAAATGAATCAGTCAACGGGTATCACCCATCTCCATCCATACACGATGATCTGGGAGTAATAACATACCAACCATCTGAGTGGCAAATTGGTGAATCAGAAAAAGTTAAGGTAAATATCTCCTTAATTTAGTCTATTTTTTAATACAAAAGACTGGCTTTTATAAGCCTATTTCAATGTGAATGATATGAAATATTATGAAACATCTTTTTAGGGTTCCGTAGTCCTACAAGGAACCATAGAATTTCTAAATCATTAGATGTGAATACTTGAAATTTTCCGTATTGATAAGACATGCTTGCATGCACAAAAACTCATTAGGAAAACCTTTTGAGCTAAATTGCATAATAACTTTTGGAGCCATGTAACAAAGATTTTTATCGCATATCAGATACTAAATCTTCTATATGAGCGTGTCCTGAAACGTTCTTGGCCACTTTATTTTACTATATCCATAAAAATATTTTTAGATTAATCTCCGAAAAATATTTAGAGAACTATACCTAAATATCGGAACAGGTTAAATTCCATTTTTTTGTGAACGTTTGAGACTGAATTAGCCTCTGTATGGTTTACATTAATTTTGTGATCATCCTTTGGTATATTCCGTAGTCTAGTCGTGCTATGTCTACCGACATCACTAGTCCGGCTATACTAGTCGGATATTCTAATATGTTTCAATTTATGGTTTTTTACAGTTCTCTCCATGGGGTTTCTACAACTTACTAACACAGATAAGAGAAGATTATGGCAATCCAACGGTGTTCATTACGGAAAATGGATTTGCAACTTACGGAGGCTTGGACGATGACCATCGCGTTCTTTACTACAGGGAGTACATCTCAGCTCTCTTAGATGCTGTTGACGAAGGGTCTGATATCAAGGCCTACGCTGCATGGAGCCTCATGGATAACTTTGAATGGATGTATGGTTACACGTAAGTATTTCGATGGATAGTCGATCGCTAAGTTAAGTTGCTCTGGCTGCGACCGGGTGATAGATGGGTGACCTATTCTAGCACTGGTTTATATTTGATAATTCGGCTGAAATTGAAGTCAGCCAAATTAAAATACTTTTTAAAACTGTCCTAATATTTCAAGTATCAGGGTTTTAAAAAGAGTTCAATGACTGACCGATTAGAAGCGTGACGGAATTACTTAAATCCTGTCAAGGAATTACTTAAATCTACAAAAAGCATTGACTTTTTTTTTCTGTCATTGAAAAAGCTCACTGAACTTGTGATTCAACTATCCGCAAATTAAATAATTCAGAACTATTAAAACATCGCTGTTTTTAATTGTCAATTAATGAAGACAGACAAATACGAAGAACATATATAAGAATAAATATATATACTAAAAATAAAATAAATAATATATAAATACATATATATAAGTATACATGTATATATATATGTATTTAAAGTTTAATAGCGACTTGCTTTGCCGAATTTTGATAGGTAAGGCGTTCCATAGCAGAATAAACATAAGAAAAACTATTTGCTATGAAACAGATTAAGTTTTTCGATTTTTATACTAAAATCATATCCTTAAATTAATAAACATATATGCATTCGGGAGAAAAATGTCGCGAGGGGAACCGCGGCTTAGGAAATGGGAAGAAGCGTCGAATTGTAGTAAATCTTGTGATAGATCGCGGACTAGATAGAGGCTTTTTCTATTCTATACGTGAAGAAGTAATAACGTACCTTCATCACTGTCACACTCGTAAGGTTTTGTTGGGCCCCGACAGTGATGGATATAAGACGCAATTGCTTTGTTACTCCTGTGTTTACTTGGTCGTTAAGGAAGGTCTTTAATGTTGAAATCTTGACATGTCTGGACTAAAATTTCAATTTGTAAGGAGTTTCTTTCCTCGCATAACATTGCTGATGACTGTTTCTTTGTTTTACAGATCGCTCTTCTACCGTTCAAATATTGAACCTGTGGAAAGGCACACCAAGAAGGTGGGAACTTTGCTAGCGCGAGTTAGATTTTGTATGGTACACGACAGCGTTTCTATCGCGTCCGTCGTCCTGTCCGTACAGCGCCATCTAGTTGGCTTTCCATTCGACATCATCGCCATCTCGTCATGTAGCGGCGACTACAAAACTTTGCGCAGCTACACAAAGTCCCTGGCCACACTACATGATCATTCAAATGGAATCTGTCTGACTCCGACGTAATAAGTGATTGGAAAAGTGTTAGATTAAATATTCGAAAAGCTACCCTTTGAACTATCGAAGCCTATAAACCTCAAATAAGAAGATTCGGAGATCATAAGCATTTAATGTGAATTATTAAAATTATTACTAACCTTTCGAATGAGCGAAGTGTAACAAAAAAAGCCACAGAAAAACGGTAACAACCATGAGCTTTATTTATTCACTACTGGCCCGCTCCAGCTTTGCATACATACAAAACTTCCTCTTGACTCGCTCTGTTTATTTCTGCATTAAAATCCGTTGCGGTAGTTTAAAAGATCTAATTTCAAATTCAAATGATATTTTATTCAAGTAGAGAGGAGGTCGTGGCCTAATCAGTGGTCGGCATTTGAGTCGCTCGCTAAGTTAAGTTGCTCTGGCTACGACCGGGTGATAGATGGGTGACCCATTCTAGCACTGGTTTATATTTGATATACTCGTGCTTGTGGTGCGTAAATTTAATAACCAAAAAATATATATTTCGAGTGTATAAGAGAATACAGTAGAAAATTCCTACTCTAAAATTCTTTCTATTCTGCTATTTTTTACAATCTCTTGTAAAAGTCATTTCTAGCATATTTATAAAGAGCTCTCGTCGTGTTGTTAAAATGTTGTTATTCTTGTAGTTAATCTTGTACTATTGTTTTGACAGTAATACCTTATATCAGGGGTGGGCAACATGCGACTCGCGAGCCACATTCTTTCAACAGTCAAGAAAAAGTATTCCCACCTCTAATTAACGAATTTTGTCAACCAAAACTTTTATATAAAGTTCCCACCAATATATAACTCTTAATCTTATAGTATGTGATTCATGTCGCACCGTGTTTCGATACGCTTTTGTTCGTAAAACTATTCTTTTATCTCTTTATAACGAATTTTAGACCAACCCAACCTCAACATAACAAAACTCAGTTCAACGAATTACTTGATATAACGAATATTTTCTTGTTCCCCTCCGATTTGTTAATGAGAAGTATATAAAAAGCAAAGGTCATCTAAATCGAAATTTCGTAAATTGCGGAACGTACAATGACGAAATTTTGCAAGAAGTTAGTTTATAGTTAGTAGACATTTCCTGAGAAAGAATTTTTCTATAGGACCAGAAGGAGGTCTGAGGGCTGTCGCAATTTTACGCGGACGAAGCTGCGGGAAACACCTAGTTCTATAATAAATTTCCTTAGAAGATTTTACAGCAAAGCACATGTGACCAGGGGAAATATGTTCCATACAACTATGAAAAGTAAAATGTCTTTTATTTTGTAATCATAAATTACAAAATATTATGTAATAAGATTAGAAGGCACAGTGTTTATATTATACGCATTCAGAATCAATATCAAACATTAATAATTGAACGCACCCGCGTCTCTTGTCTTCGCTAATGGACGCATTGAAACCGGTGCGATGACTGGCAGCCCAATTTACAAGTTATTTCCCTTCTAATAGCTTTCTTCGGTACCGTTCCAATTCCTTGATATTTGGTAATCAAATCACTATATTATGTGACAACGTGTGATAAGAACCCGGGGAGGGGGGGGGGACCGTAAAATTCATGTGACGTAATTTAGGGAAACTCCTAAGTTAGGTTTGATAAATTATGTTGGGACTGTCATTCTGCTTGCATGAAAATAATATGGCGAAATTACTGTTTCCTTTAAACACTTAAATTATCATAGAACAGTTTGTTCTAATGTATTCCTGCTTGCAGGTACCTACAATCAGTATGGCGCGTAGTGAACATCTTTGCTCTACAAAGAGTATATCAGGTCGTCATCTACTGCGTCATCGCCGCCATATTTCGACACCACCTGTTTGTTTGGACGGTGTTTTCGCCAAAGTTGCTATACGATTTTGTAGCTACAGTATTTTCGGTACAAGCCCTGGCCACTATAGGACAGATCATCTTACTGACTCACGTCACTAGTTGGCTGGCCAGAGTGTTCACTTTCAGATCGTCACTGTGATATGATTATAGGTTAATATTTAAAAAAAAAAAAAACTAAGTCACGAGTGTGAAGTGAGTGTAAGGAGCAACTATAAATAAGTATTTTTTATGATTATAAATAAATAAACATTTACAACACAGAGTAATTATTTTAACCTTTTATTATTTAACCTTTTTGTCGTGTGTTCGATTCCCGCTTCGAGTCTGGGTGTATTATAAATATGTATACGTTTATATATTTGTATAAAACGTCAGTTACCTATAACACAGGCATTAAGCTGTCTACCTTAGGAATAGGCGTCCGTGTGTCATATAGTCCTATATATTTATTTATTATTTTATAGTTCGTACAGTCTAAAAATGCATGTCGTTCCTAACCGCTAAAACTCCGCTAAACCGATCGTGTGAATAGTTTACCTTGAAACGTTGTAATTAATATTTTTACTTTCACACTTTAATGTAATGGTTTTAACGGACGGGCGTGCATTTTTAAACTACGCGCTATAATTGCCTCTCACCCACACAAGTCGGGTTTTAATATATTTATAACAAACCGTCTAATTAGCTTTTACTACGCTCGTTACGCTAGGTTACCCTTATTAAGATTTTCATTCCAAATGAAATCATTTTTTGCTGATCTAAATTGAATATCCAATTTTAGTACAAATTACTTACACTACCAACGCTGACGCGTATTCCACAACTCTAAACGCGTTATTCAGTACGGTAAAACGGTTTTTAAATTTTATATTTATACATAGATTTCTCATTCGAGACAAGTAAAACAACTGAGAATTTATCACGGCGCTCAATTATCACTTAAAAATATTCTTAACAATCATTCATTACCTTAATAAATCTCATTAATTATAATTTATTATCCCGACAGTATTTACATATCGAAATAAAAATTAAAAAACAAGATTTCATAACGTTCATAGATAAATAGACTCGGGTGAAATGAAATCAAATTGTAAAATATTTTTAGTTCTTTTCCCTTAAAAAAATACATTTTTTTTGTAATATGGGATTAAGGTCATTTCAATATCTATCCGGCGAATGGTCTTTATTCTCCTATTTAAAAAAATGTATTAAAAAAACAAAAATTTTACAAAAAATGCTCTCATTTGCGATTTAATTACACCCGAGTATATATACAGGCTTTTTTTGTCACTTTTTCATTGAGGACACGCTGATCCTCGAAAGTTGTTTCTGTAAAAAAATTGTGTTATGATAATTGTGTAAATAAAATGTAAAAGGAAGTATAACTTCAACTAAATGGACAGGACGCGAACATTTTTATTACATGATAATAAAACTGTAATAAACTGAGTATCTTATTAAAGTGTTTTTGTTTTGTACATCGTTGTCTAGTAACCGAATTGATTTTTCCCATAAATAACGATGAGAAGCATTGTCTCTTACATTAACATTTCCCACGTAAAACAATGATATTATAAATGTTAATACACTTCGAATAAGACATTTAACATGCGATTAACCTAAATGGTTTTAAGAGTGTAAAAAACTATTCGTTTCATCATGGCATCTATTTTCCCCGCGGGTCTAAGGAACGGGGTAAGTGTAGTAGGCAAATGTATTTAGAACAAAGCGAATTTGTGTGAGAAGCACTCCGATAACTCTGACAATATATAACGTTAGGTAAAAATAAATAAAGAAAATGTGCAATCATAAAGCTTCTATTGAAAACTAGGACCTGTAAAGTATTGCATTCATGCTTTGAAATGTTTTCCTGTGGTACCTACCTTTTTTGTTTCAACCGACTTCAAAAAAGAGAGATGTACTCAATTCGACTGTATTCTTATGTTTTTTTCTGTTTGTTACCTCAGAAATTTCGACTGGGTCAACGGATTTTGATGATTCTTTTTTTATTTGAAAGCTGGTGTTTCCCGTGTGCTCCGATTTTAATTTGATCCAGTTCTGACCATTTGAAGTCGGGTTTTTATAAGAAAAAAAGATTATATACATATTAACGTGAGTTTAGTCCATGTACCTAACATGAAATTTAAGAAAATATTTCAGATGCATTTGAAATATAATACCAAATTTACTGTAATAAAGATTTAATCATAATGCACATCTAAAGCCACTGCAATTAGGTTATTCTTACGCTTCCAAACAATACTGGCCTTGGCAAAAGGAAATCAAATTTAACTTTTCCGCTATACGTATTCCTTTAGTTGGTACCAGCACGCAATCTTAACTGCTCGCATAGATAGTTGAATAATAAAACGATCAGACAAAGACATTCAGGCAGAATTTAAAAAAATAACGGTATGGATCAAAAGGACAAAAGAAGTGTTGACAAAAGTGTAAATACAAATGAAGTGAATGATGACGAAGTGTCCAACAATCAAGATGCGTCTACTGAAGTCTGTGAAAGAGTAAATATTGTATTGATTGTTAATTAGAATATCTAATTAGAGGTAGCGCCATGCTTGTAGCCGAATTGGGCCGGCGCGTCCGGGTACCAGTACCTCTTTCTCGCATGAGATCGGCGTGAAGTGGCGGCAATGCTGTAATCGATTCGTTGCCCTCAAAATCCCCTGCAAACTAAATTTTATGAAAATTGTTCGAGCCGTTTCCGACATTCAAATTATATATACATACATACATACAAGAATTTCTCGTTTAAGGGTATTAGATTGATTGTTAAAATACCAAGACCTCATATTAAATAAGACATATTTTTCTTTAACAGTTTCGATTCTAGTTTAGAGTGACAGAGTTAGAAGATTTTCTACAACTATTTAATATTTTGTATATATTAAACGTTAACAGTAAGATATGTACTAAGGTAAAAGCAAGCCGTAATATAGGTTACAGTGACTCTATGCATCTCTAAATCCAGTGGTTAATAGAAAGAAAAAAGAAACGACTGGACGTATTAAGGAGTTTCTGCTTAGCCATAATAATAATAGCCTTTATTCAGATAAACTTAACTTAATTACAATATTTATATATAAAGTTATTCTAGTATTCGTTGCTTTTAATTTTTTTCCATATCTGTTCGCCAATCGGCAAAGGCCTCCTCCAACCTCTTCCATCCTGATCATTATTCTATGTAGTAGCTGATGTTTGTCATTTATTCATTTGCATCATGCGTACACACACACATAAACCCACTACTGAGCGAAGCAAAAAATTTCAAAGAAACAAAAAAATACAAACATAATTATTAAGGTCAAGAATTTATCAATAAATGAAATACAATGACGAGTTTTTATAAATTACTGTTATATATATGCATGAGAATCTAAACTACTTTGCTTTAATCCGCGAATGAATACGAGGGAAAATCGGTGTAATGCTGCAACCCGATGCAACATTGTACTTATATTTGTATTGTCTATCCTTCTGTTTGTACGTTGTGTTGTAGTATAATAAAGTATATTCATATATTCATTCATAATAAAGTAATCTTCGCGTGAATAAACATCGATTGTTACTTACTATGAGGCGAACGGACTACCCTTTTTTTTTTTCAAAAAGTATCGTTTGACTTTATAAGTTTCAAATATTCAAATATTTTTCTTTTGTTTATTTCAAAAAATCTGGTGAATTGTAAACGGAAATACATATAAAGCCCATCTCGGGAACAATTATACATCCGGTTTTTCTAAGAACTAAATAACTTCGCTCGCACGTCGCTACTCGCTTTCTTTGCGTATTTGCAGTTATTAACAGTTAAAAGACTTACAAATTTCGATTTTTCATGTTAAAACTTTAACGATTTTGTGACGAAAATCCGACAAATATTAGAAGCTGCTGCTAAAATCAAAATAAATATAAATGTAAAAAATCATTGAGATTTTCTTCCCACTAACACCCCACCCCCTCCCCCTAACTCAACATTTGTTCCGTGTTTAAATTATGACCGACAATTTAATCAAATAAAACAACATGAATTATAATTTATTTAACTGTAAATACAAATATGGTAGCCAAAGTGTTACTTTAAAGCATATTATTTTTCAGTATTTTTGACTATATTTTATAAGAAAATTGTCTCTAAATAAAAAATTTAAATAAATAAATAAATAAACAGTAGATGATTGAAAAAATTTACAGCCGAATTACGGACCGAAATTTTTAATGTGTTCAACTCAAATCCCGACTCCAAATTGATTCCACAGAGGAATTGTGCGAGGTATGAAGTTTCTTGAAAATCGCACGGTTGTGGATTTTAGGACATCAAATTGAGGGACAACAATGGTGAGTTTTATCCACCCGGTTGAAACCACGATCAAGCTATTACCTGAAGTCATTCAATTGAACGCGTATGAATTCGCAGGCGTAACCTAGACTTCTGTATATGTGAATATATTTCAGGACTTGGGGACCTTTAAGAAAAGACTTTCTTTAAATGCATCTGCGAGCCTCCTAGTGATAAATTGTGCACCTAGTTGAAAACAATTAATAATTAAAATTAACCACCGTGTCTCTTAAGCCATCCTTTATGGCTGGATTAATGTCCATAAAAATGCACCGTGTCTCTTAAGCCATTCTTTCTGGCTGCCTTAATATCAAAAATAAATCGGAGACATTCGATTATGAATTTAAGGTTAGAATTACAATTATTAAAATATTTTATTTGTTAAATTTTGAATTTCACGGGAAAAGAAAAGATTTCATTAGAAACTCAATTTAATATTGCTTTGAGCTATGTCTGGCTCCGGTATAATGTTAATGATCATTGAGTCAACGGTAGAAGACAAATATGAAAAATTCCTAGTATATTTCGTCATCAAAAACTTAGGCTTTTTGAAAATAAAAAAAATAACTTTTTTCATTATGTCGCTACAGAGACGAAGTTTCATAAACTTGAAGGTATCCTTCTTTCGCTTTAGGCTTTCGCTTGTATACATATATTTAAGTTTTATAAAATACGTAATAATATACCTGTCCGAATCTCCTCATGTATTGTTGTTGTTGACAAACAAATAACAAACTATCTTTAAAATAACAATCATTCATTCATTCATCGCTTCATTAACTACTATTAAGAAACATTTTGACAGCTGTCATAGTAGGTTACACATTAGCTCCGCGACAAATTAATTCCGAAAAATACATAAAAGTGCAAACGGACTCTGCAGTTGTGTTCTTTCTGTTTAAAATCTTAACAAGTTTTGGTGTTAATGTTATCAGTAAAAATATCAACGTACTTTTTCTATAAATCAAGTAACTGTATCCTATAGTTATATACTTACTATGACTGAGGATAGGAGATATGGCTGAGGTACCACTGTACCCTACAGTTATATACTTACTATGAGGAGGAAAACTTACATGTTCGAGCTGCTTTAATTCTCTTTTATTTGTAGTTCCAAATTAGACAAATTAAAATTGGCATCTCGGCAAGCGTGCTCTACTATCTTGATAAGAATTAAGTCACGCCGGATTACCCTATTAGTGTAATTAAATATCAATTGCATAGATTCGTCTGGCAACTCGAAGTCACCTGGGGCGTTTGTGATTGAGCGTTGTATATATCGGTTTTTTACGAGTATAACGATGATGGGTTCCATGCCGATTTCGGCAATCGGCGGCCATCTTATTTATTTAAGTAACTAATGCGTCCTCACATGACTAATGTAGCCAATTTTAAAAGTAAATGTTTTTGAACAGTTGCTACATGTGAGGACGCCATTTAAATATTTATAATTTGGTTGGCGGTTTGTTTTTGAGGTATTCCCTTTTCTAAACCAGATGGCGCCTTCGTTTGATCTCGAAGTTTATTTCAGTTTTTTTTTTAATTAACACTCATGACATTAGCATGATGTGTACAACTTTTTTTGAGATCGAGATAATGTATTTCATTCCCATAAAACTTACAGAAACGTGTTTTTAAACTAATAAATAGCACGTATATTTGGTCTCATTTTTGTCGCTGACATTTAAAAAAGTTAAAACCTATATCAAATAAATTATTACTGGACGTAAGCTTTTAATTGGGCTCAGAGTGTGACGGCCTCATACCTATACCGTATATGCATATATTATAGTTAATTGAAAAAATGTGGAAATTGACTATTATAATAAGTTTTTATAAAATAGTTGAATATAATAAATAACGATGTAACGTAGACTTTGACTTACACGTTTATGAATAAATTAAAGTATATAAAATAACTATGGTATTGGAACGCAGTATCCTAGAAATAAAAAGTCAAGCGCGCTTCCGCAACACAATTGTTCCAAAACAAGCGACAAAGACGTAGAATGTGAATGTGCCAAAAAAAGTTGGTGGTCCTTTTGAGTGGTCCACAAAGTGGGCAAGGTTAATCTATGATAGATTGAGTGCCCCTAAATAGTTGACCACGAGTCGTTCCAAAAAGGGACGGCGATCGACGCGCGACGACCGTAAAAAAGATTGGAGTATATATAAATAGAGGATTCCGAGGAAGACCTTTGCCCAGCTGTAAGGCGAGATGGAGGGAAAAAAAAATTATTTATGAACATAATGTGTTAGATAATGTATATAATGTTATGTACATCGTTGATATAAAAAGTAATCACTGAATGTAGATGTATTAGTAACCATGCAGTTGGCGTCTAAAGCAGTCGTGTTGAGGTCAGTTTTTTAGTTTTCATTTATTTTTTAATTAAACTTGATGTTAGATTTTAAAAGTAAATGATTTGAAAAATTATACTGTATCTTGTTCAAAATGAGCAATGACAACCTGTGGCGTATTTAAATGGAGAAAACTAAATTGTTCACTTTTGTAATGACCGTTAAATGTTTGAGCTTAGATTACAATGTTGGCGGGCATTTTATAGAGACATGTGAAGTCTATGGTCTATGTTAATAAAACATTATTTTGTGTTACACAAAATGACTTAGGTGTTTTTTATTCTTAAATTCACTTGAAGTATATGTTTAAAGTTAATTTGGTCTTTCATCAGTTAAAAGGAAAAGCTTTTGGTAAGGTAGAATTATTAGTGATGTTTAATTTAAACTGAAATTATTTTCTTAAGTCTTCTGTAATAGCTAGTAAGATCATTTGCTAAATTCTCTTTACAAGGAAATTTCAATATTTACAGATTATAAATAATTAACTGTGCCCGCGTCTTCGTCAGCGTAAAATTAAATAAAAAAAAAGATGCAATTGTAGCGTGATAATATATAGCCTATAGCCTTCTTCGATAAATAGAATTTCTAAAACTGAAAGAACTTTTCAAATCGGACCAATTATTCCTGAGCTTAGCGCGTTCAAGCAAACATAAAAACAAACTCTTCAGCTTTATATATTAAAGTATAGATTGATCAAATTATTTATTTCACTAAAATAAATAAGAAAAATGTTTCAAGACAATAAAAAACGATGGTATTGATATGAGTTATCTACTATTATTTTTAGTCCGCCTTGAGATTAAATCAAAAAGATTCGCAGTTTCTCAGAAGATGTTTTTAGCGAGCGTGTTTAACGGAACACATGTTTGAAAACAGCCTGGGAAATACGCTCTGACTCGTTGCTAATTAAGCTAGGCGATCAAAACACTGCCAATTGCGGGATGCTTGATATCTGCGGGTCTCGACGGTTTATATGTTTTTTTTTTATTTTATTATCAATGCAGTCTCCCTACAGGGCAAGGATATTCCTCTTTCCTCTTCATGTGCGTTTTCGATTAACGCAATCAAATAATTTTTAAACTCAGAATAAGAATATTTTTACGTTGTGCTATTTTTTTAAATTCTGTATTTTCGTTTTCGTAAATTAAATTGCGTTGCACTTAATTAACGATATAGAATGCCATGTTTAACATATTGCACGCTTAGTAATAAAGTGACCTAATCCAAAAATCAGATTTTTGGGAATTCGCAAAAAACGTTTTGTCATTTACGACTTATTCCGCTTGTAATTCGATAAAAACGACATCATAGTGACAAATTTTGTATTTTCATAATAGCTAATGAAGTGATTATATATCAAAACGTTATCTTAATGATATTTTATTATTTGTTTGTTTCCACTGAAATTCTCAGCACAGGTTGTACTCGTGAGATATCCAGGATTCAAATATTCAAGGTATTTTCCATACTTGTTGCAAATTGATATTGTTCACAATGGATTTTTTTTTCTTTAAGAATATTGGGAATACTTTTTAGGTATGTCTAATATTCCCTTTTTCCCTCCTACTAAGCTTAAATTAAAAGCTTGTATTAGGAGTGAAGTCTTCTAGAAAACTATATAATTATAATGAGATAATATTTTTCATTTGTGAACATTATTTTTTCTACGTATAAACTTGTATAATACTACGTATAAAGTAGTATACTAACTTTCAAGATTTTTTTTTTATGTTACAAGGGGGCAGACGAGCATGCAGCAGGCACCGAAGTGCCTACCGACGCCCATGGTCATCTGCACGACCAGAAGGCCAGCAGATGCGCTGCCGGCCTTAATGACGAGTTTAGGCCACCGGGAAGTCTCACAAACCTTAAGTCTTTACGCCATTTATTCCTATCATATGTTATTTCAGGGCATACCCCCCTCGTTTTCAAATATAAACACACAAGATTTTTTGCTCAGGCCCCGGTTTTTTTTAAGCTAATTCTTGAGCCTCTGTCGATCAAAGGATTGTTTAGACGTAATTAACCTTTTTGTTGTATTTTGAAAAAAGAATGGTTTTTTAAAATTATATTGTAACCAAGGCAATTTCATTGTTAAATCACTTTTAAGAAATCATTGGAAATAAAGTCGCAATTTTCAATTGTGATCTTTGCATACTATTTTATATCTACTAACTCTTTAAAAAAAAACTTTGAGTACATTAGTCTAAAACAATTAAATTATGTATTACAAATACAACTAAGAATAAAGCTTGTATAGCACTTCGAATATAAACAAATAAATATTACATTGAAGCAAATATAAACTGAGATAAGCGTTATGCCGGAGCCAGACATAGCTTCATTTGAACGATCATAACAATGATCATGTAGTGTGGCCGGGAACTTTGTGTAACTTCAAAGGGGTGATTACAGTACCATAGTAGTCTTTCTGTTAAAAAAAAACTCTAAATGTTTTAAATAATATCTGCTATATAGAAATGCATCCTTTTTAAAACTGAATATAGAATTATAGAGACAGGAAACTATAGGCTAATTCAAAAAGTGAAATTAAAGACTATAATAAGTTAATAAAAAAAGGAAAGCCCAGCCGACACTTGGGATAAAATTTAATTTCCTTTTCTCCGATTTAAATCCCAACTGCAATCTCGGCTCTATTGTACATCGAAAAACGCTTATATAGAATGGTTCCGTATCTGATACGCAATGAACGTATTTGTTAAATAACTTCAAAAGTTGTTGTCTGATTTCGCTCAAAATTATTTTCCTAATAAGTTTGTTAAGAA
The DNA here is from genome assembly GCA_024363005.1 of Charaxes varanes. Lineage (NCBI taxonomy): Eukaryota > Metazoa > Arthropoda > Insecta > Lepidoptera > Nymphalidae > Charaxes > Charaxes varanes. The sequence continues at coordinate 52,895,497 of JANCMC010033613.1, read as the reverse complement.
CCAAACACAGATCAATCAAGCGTCTGTAGTATTAAAATTTAAAAAAAATCTATACTCTTTGGTTACTCGCCTGTTACTATAAAACATTTGCTAAACCAATTCAACTCTCGTACAATAAATATTTATTTATTATTTAGAATTAAGGAAAAAAATTTAAATGTTGGCATCCTTGTTAAAAATTTAGGTTTTTTATATTTTCATCTTTAATTATAAAAAAGTACGTTACTATATACAAATAAATATGTATAACTAAGGTGCAACTAAGAATAAAAGAACTACAGCGTTTAATACTATAAATATACTATATATATCTTCTTTGTTTAAAAATAAAACAGTTTCTATAAACATATTTCTCATTAAAAATGTTTGCTTTAGCGCTATCAAATAAGGATATTCCGGTAAGTATATAATTTACCAATGGATTCAGAATTTAAGCAACCGAAAAGAACGATTTAAGAACTCGTATGCTAGTAAACCGAAACTAAGTCGTGAACTTGATGATACATTATGTCGTTTGACTTTGACTTTTAAGTCAAACTTTGGGTCGCATTCGTTTAACAAACGCGACGATTTCAATCATATTCTCATGACATTCACTTCTGCATTGTTAAAAATGGGAATAATATGCTGTTAAATCACGATTTTCCCACTTATGATAACTATGAGATTTCAATAACAAGCGAGTATAGTATAGTATAGTATAGTATAGTATAGTATAGTATAGTATAGTATAGTATAGTATAGTATAGTATAGTATAAATATTATAGAAATATAAAGACAGGTATATAAGGTAGGATTAAACCCTAGACTAAAAAAACTTTTTGTAGCGTGTTGAGATACAAGTTAATACTTTCCAAACACGAGCCTTTGTCAACCTACTAATTAATTATAATAAAAAAAAACAACTAAACTATAAATAGAAATAAAAATACATTTTCTACGTTTATAAAATTCTTATAATAAATATAAAGAAAATTAATGGAATAACACAAAAATAAACATACATACTAATATACATATATAAAATATAAAGAAATACATATGGGCATAAATTTATAAAACATTCATACATACAAATTTATATAAACAAATGCTCATTTAAATTTACATAGATAGATAGTGTTTTTCCAGACGACTCTTAAAAATGTTTAGGGATTTTGAATGTCGGATTTCACGTGGAAGCGAATTCCAAAGTTTGATAGACTTTGTCGTAAAGGCGCAAATGTTAATTTCGATAGAAAAGGGGCGAACTGAAAATCAGCGCTGTGCTCTGGCACAGCATGGCTGAGTTTTGCCACCATTTGTCATGTGCGCAGGCATGCATGTAAAGCTAAACCTATGACCAAAATTTGATGTCTTTAAGCATTGTTTGGCAATAAATATATTCTTATTCTTAATAAAAAATAAAATTTCAAAATCTTCACATACCCACTATTATATGAATAATCTTTTTTTTTTGTTCAATTTCCACTTCCTAATACCTTTTCTGCACAATACTGCAGTGAAAATTTTAATAATAATCCGTTTAGACCAGGGGTAAGGGTAGCCAAAAATAAAGAATTACAAAAATTTTTAAGTTTTTAAAGAGCCACAAAAAAAATTTACGCCAACTATAGATAATATAAGTCGTATAAATAAAGTTTTTCAAAAAAAAAAACTAATTTATTTATTTATAAAAATTAGGTTATTATTATATTAGATAATCACATATTTTCATATGGAATTAAAGAGCCACAGTGGTTAAGGCGATTCAACTACAGACATCCCAACATACAAAGTCTACAATTATAATATAAGCAAAGTTTAGCTCTGTGTTCGTCACTATTGTGCATGGAGGAGAAAATACAAAGCAATTCCTGCATGTTTATAAGTCTGCCTTCCTATTGTCTAGACTTCACGGATAAACTGTTTGTTGACGGTGTTTGCCTTCGCGTGACTAAAAAAGATTTATGAATACTTATCTACTAAAGGGTATCGAACAGGTCTATGGTTACGCCCAGTCGATATCAGGTATACTATAACTTTCTAGACCACAAAATTACATTGACAGCCTTTGCCTAAAAAGAAGGCAACCTAATGCTAATATCATAATAGGCCGAACGAAACAAAACGAACGCTGACACTCGGGGAGTCCCCAACAGAAATGAAAACCAATCGTCAGAGGTGTCGGTAACGGTGACGTCAAAGTCAAAAAGCCAAGGTCAATGTCCATCGGTCAGTAATGATGACGCAATTTTCATGCTTTTTGTTCTCTCATTGACTGTAACTGTTACGACACCTCTAGCGATTTTTTTGCACTTATGTTGGGACTCCCGGAGTTCCAGCGCTTTTTAATTTGTGTTTTTGTTTAGTGATAGTCACGTCATCTTTCTATAAGATTGATACTCTATTGTCTATTCTTTGTCTTTTACGTACGCTTCTATTGCGTCATTTTTTGGATCATGGAGTTATGATCTACTCTTTATCCTTGATACTTTATGATTTTTTCTTTATCTATTAGAATACTATTTACCTAAGACTTCCATAAAGTTATTTTTATTGTTTATATATTTACCAAGGGGCAAACGGGCAGGCGGTTCATCTAAGTGACTAGCGACGCCCACGGATATCTGCAGTACCAGGAGTCTTGCAGAGGCGTTGCTGGCCTTTAATTAATGAGTATTGAAAAAAGCATGCAAATTCCATAAATTGCTCGCTCGTTGCCGACTTTGAGCCCTTTCAAACAATTCTTTCAGTGCTTAATTTGAGCCATCGATATCATAATATAATTTATTAACAAAAAAACCAAATGCTTATTATTAGAACTGGAACAAATTAAAATGGGCCCACACGGGAAGCATCAGCTTTCAAATAAAAAGAGATTCATCAAAGTCGGTTCACCCAATCGAAAGTTCTTATTCGAGGTTCTTATTCTTCTTTGAAGTTTGTTAAAAGTAGTTTTATTTAACATGGTACAATAATATAAGTAAACATCTGTTATCACGACCCATTTCCATAATATCTTTAAACTCGTTCACAGCGAATTAAAACCGCTCGCGGCTAATGTATCTAAATTAACATTTAATCCGCAAACAATTTATGTATACGCATTTATCGTTTTATTGCGAATATAACTGGACATTACATTTTATACTAGCTGTTACCCACAACTTAGCCCGCCCGTGTAAACTCATTGAGTTTAATTGATTTAAAGGGTTATAAATAGCTGTAAATAGAAAACTAACTTACTGTCCTTAAATCTGCGAATAAAAAACGCAAAAATAAATTACTTTGCTTAAATCTGCGAATAAAAAACGCAAAGAAAAAGAAATTACTTTGCTAAAATACGTGAATAAATAACGCAAAAAGAAAACGTTATAAACAAAGTAACGTCTGATTCTATGAATTAATAATGACTTTTTCTTATGGGTAATCTTTGAAACAGGTGGACAGATTTCGATAGGACTTTCACTGACACATGATCGTTACATCATCAGGTTATCTTACAATCTAACAAGATAAAAAAACAAGAAGCTGATAATACCCAAGTATGGTTCCACACAAGTCTAATAAAGGCCTCAAAATTGTACAGAATCATAGACTAAACGCGGACGGGACTCGGATGCAACGTAATCGCACACGAGAACATTTTTTGTATTTTTTTTTCTATTTAAAAATATTAATTATAAAAACGGTTTTTAAACTCATGCGAAGGTTATATCGGGATTGCCCGACTAGTTTCATTTATTATTTTCATCAGTTATTTAAAAATACATTTTTCTTCTTATTCAATGTCATATTTTACACATAACGTAAACAATATTTTTTTATGTATATGAAATGAAAGCTTATTCACCGGATAGGTATTAAAATAACCTTTATATAAAAAATATATAAGAATTTTTTCAAAGTTAAAAAAAAAGTATTTTACCAAAGAATGTTGTCATGTGCGATTTCATTGTGCCCGAATATACTATATAGTCATACTAATGGGCATTTATTCCTTCTAAGAACACAGTTTACAAACTTAATTAAAATTAAAATTACCCAATTTAATAACTAATATAACAATAAAAATGTACGCATATTATGAATGGCCATACACTTCAGTTTTATACCGAGTTCCTGTGATAAGTCACCTGGACATTCGGCCCTGATTTTCAGTGTATGCCCAGTGACGTCACTGAAGAATGAATAAAAAAAAAGACAAATTAATAAGATTTGAAAAACAGAAAAATATTAAAGTAATTTTAATAATTTAAGTAGTGTTAACGAGAATTGGCAGTCGTACGTTTGGATACCTCCCACGTAAATTGTTGTAACCCCAAATTCCCAACTTAACAGTTGGGACATTACAAACATGTAATTTGAAATAAAAACCCCACTATATAACACATTTGTGTATACAATTATATAGTCAATAACGGCGATGACATAAATGTTTATAATAAGATATTAAAAAGTGACTGTTCTATTACAATTTAGTTGTCGTGGGCAAGTGATCTAGTTTTGTATTTCGTACAATAATTTAATAAACGTAATTTTATTTTTATTAGACTGTGCCCGCGACTTCTTTCTTTCTTTCTTTCCGCGATTTAGCGTGATAATATATAAGCCTTCCTCGATAAATGGGCTATCTAACACAGAAAGAATTTTTCAAATCGGAACAGTAGTTCCTGAGATTAGCGCGGTCAAGTAAAAAAACAAGCAACCCTTCAGCTTTATATATTATGTAGATAAATAGATACATAAAATTGGACAAAATCGTTCTTATATCTGGCCCGTTTTCCAATATTGTTTTAATTTGGTTGCTCGTATACAACGATAAGAAATGACACATCAAAAAAATTGACTTTGTACCCGACATAAACGCTCACTTTAATTTTATTTTTGTAGGTGTATTTTACACAAAATCTTCATATTTTAATTACTAAAATTTAAACTACTTAAATTTGCTTATTCATAACTCATATATGGTTACTGTTCAGAATAAAATCTTCCACCTTTTATGGAAAAAAATAAATGTATAAAGTTACCGTTTAAGAATCAACAGTGCACAGAAAAACCGACTGTGGTTTATGTTGCACTGACTATATTTTACAAGTAAAATTTTCTCTTAATAGAAAATTTAAATAAAAAAGATTAAGCTACAAAATTCTCACTAAAACTGTTAATAAATATTTCTTAATATATTGATAAATCTCATTCAAATCTAATAAATTTATGTCTAGTATTCCTTTTTATAACTAAAACGTTGCGTAAAACGTCTACGATGTGTTTCATTCCTTAGCAAATATAAACCAGTGCTAGAATGGGTCACCCATCTATCACCCGGTCGCAGCCAGAGCAACTTAACTTCGCGATCGAATCAAACGTCGACCACTGATTAGGCCACGACCTCCTCAAATTTTAAAGAGAGTATTTAAGTCAACTGAGCCTTAAAAGGTATAGGTAAGAACATACGACAAAAATACCATTTCGAATCATTTTATGGTGAAAGCGTGAAAGCTAAGGCAGCCAAAGCTACCGCCGCGGTTGTTTGAAGGTAGTAAAAAACGGTCGGATATCAAATATAAACCAGTGTTAAAATAGGTCACTCATCTGTAACTCGGTCGCAGCAGGAGTTACTTAACCTAGCGATCGACTCAAATGCCGACCTCTGATTAGGCCACGACTTCCTCACGAGATTGCCTTATCTATATTCTATTGCTATAATTCACGCTTGTATTTTAAACGGTCTTTATTGGTATTTATTACTATATGAAGTTATAGAATTAAATTATAATTTATTTTTGTAAATGGGCATCTCGCCACCACTTTTGACATTGTGTCCAATAAAAGATTAAATCTCTTATTTCATAAATTTTATTTCATGTTCACTGTAGTAAAAGAGTGTAAAAACATACAGCAAATCAAAACAAAAAATAAGATATGTACATTGAAATAACAGAGTTCAAAGTATTGTGCTTATGAAATATGTGATGCGCCATAGAGAGCTGTAAATTAAGAACACAACAGAAAATTTCTGAAGATATGACAATACATTGCTGGTCTGGTTTCAACTTTTCCTTACAAATGGTCTCAATACAACTCAGCAGCTCAATTATCGTGAATAATTAAGTCACGGGTCGAAGCGACATCTAAAGTTTATTGTCTTTTAAAAAATATGACTGGTATCTATAGGTTTATGAATAGTAAAACGGTGAATTTCACACAAATGAAAAAAATGAAATTTTTACACACTTATAGAAGTGTGTAAAAATTTCATTTTTTTCATTTGTTATTTATATTAATCAATAAAACGTTTATTATGTTAATGTCAGTAGTAGTACTTGTGAAAGGAATAAAGTACATTTATGCGATAGAGCCTTACACAAGAACAAAGAAAGCTCTAGATGCTAATTTATCTTTGCAATGAAAATGCAATGCCTTTGTTTGATATTCATAAATAATAGAAAAATACGTTATTTATGATGACCATATAGGATAACGAACTTACAGATATAACTCGTACGAAGATGCCTACAAATGATAGTAACTAAGAATATTTTTTTAATATACAATATACATAAATATAATATAAAGTATAAATGATCATAATCGACGAATAGGAAAAATTAATAGAACAGGTTGTTCAATAAAATATTTTTTAAGTAAGGTTTTGTAGTTATTTCGATTAAGCTGTTCTTTTAAGGTGTTAGGCATCGTAATAGCAATATTATTATACTACCAGAGGACCCGGCAGACGTTGTATTGTGCGATTTACTGTCTGACGACATATTTTAATATATATTTCTTTAATTTTCTTTTCTTTCTTTCTTCTAAAACCTTTCCAGAAATTTCTTAAATCTTCGCAGAAATAACGCGAATAAAACAAAACAGACAGGAGTCATACTAATTATAAATTACCATTCTGTCAAATTTATTCTTTGTAGGTCACGCGGTCTAGTTGTAACGTGATTTTCAATTATCAATTTTTATTATATTTGTTCACTATTTAGGAGATAATTGCTTTAACATGATAGATATATACTGTCGCGGGTTTTTTTGTAGATCTGTTTAAGATAAAAATTTCTCTAATCTATAAAATAAAATAAAATAAAATAAAATAAAATAAAATAAAATAAAATAAAATAAAATAAAATAAAATAAAATAAAAATTTGCTACGGAAGGTGCACCTGACACTTTTCCAATCCGATCGGAACATCGCTTACAATATATATAAAAGTGAAAGATTTAAATAAAAAAAAAACAAGAAACATTGCAAGCAACCTCTTTTGTCCTTAGTCCATAAAATATTCAATCAGGCAATCTCGCAAGTGCCGAAATAACAGCTAAGCGGTCGAAGGACATAAAAATGGAAGTTTAATGGCGTCGCCGCGAATAATTTACGTTGAAATATCCGGGGGTTCTTCCACTGCGACTCCTTAATGGGTTTTTTAGGGGTAATTAAAAAAACTTACTTCCGATACGGCTGTAACATAAAAAGTACTGTTTAAGGAGAGACGCGGTAAACAATTCTGTTTTGAAAAGTAAAGTAAAACGAGTATGTACATTAATAATGTTACTGTTATTTGTAAACACTTATTATATAAGTGTTCAAATTACATAATACGGAAATTATAAAACAATATTTATTTCATTCCGTTTCAATCTAAGATTAAGAAGATTTATTCGTATAAACGCGCTTGCTTCTTTTTTTACAAAGGACTAAATAAGTATCAAATCAAGTATTTGTTCTTGTATTAACTGTATCGTGTAGTGTGGCCAGGGACTTGGTGTAGCTGCGAAAACTTTTGTAGAACTTTGTAGGACAAAAATGTATAAACCCTTGGAGCTATGTCTCGCTCCGGCATTAAAAGTAAACAGTTTCAACAATTAGCCATTACGGACATGCAACAGTTTTAGCATTAATAACGGGTAACAATATATGTCAATTAATTATTATTACTAATATATAAATTATGGATAAATATACAATATAAAAAGTCATATATGTTAAATTAAGTTTAATACAACGAAAATTTTTAGTTAAATCTACAAATAAATTATTAATAATTAATTAAACATAATCAGTCAGAAGCGTGAATAGTATTAAAGTAGCAATTACATTATTATATGTTCGAAAATTATTTTTTTTATATTTATTTAAAATTAGGTATTCATTGATTGTACAGTAGCATTTATCTATAAGATAAGCAGCCTGTGACAACTGAATTATTTTTGTGTAACCTTTTTCGTATTCAGTAACTTTGAAGACAAATTCGAAAATGGGATGAAAATTGAAATAATAGGTCATATATGACTGTCGTAGAAGTGTAAATAATATTCATCGATTTTTCAAATTACCCTCAATAGAACTTATTAAGTAATTTAGAATGATATAATAAAAATAAAGTTTATTATTGCTTGACAAACTAGTATAGGTTGAATAGCTAGGACTTACGTGCATGAACTCTTGCAAGTTTATTGCACTTCAGAATTACCACGATTAAAAAAAATATTGAAGTGTGCATGATTCGTATTGCCGTTTGCTGTTTATTACTTTTCTTTGAAAAGGGAATTGGTATTTACTGTAAAGACCAAGAAATACCTTATTTTTGATAGTAAATTCATATCAAAAAGTTATTATTTATATAACAAGGTTTGTAATAAAAAGGTTTCAAAGTAGCAATTCCTTGTAGAAACAGTTTTAAACTCTGCTGCAGGGACAAACTTTTTCAATTTCCACAATTACACTAGCAGTGCAACTTCGTCTGCGTAAAATTATGTAATAAAAATTAGATTCCATTCTAGCGTGATGATATGCCTATAGCCTTTCTCGATAAATGGGCTACCTAGCACTGAAATAATTTTTCAAATCGGACCAGTAGTAGTTCAAGCAAGCAAACAAACAAACTCTTCAGCTCTATATTAATATAGATAAAAGTCAATAACAACTAACAAATACGAAGGTGGTTAATTTCGCTGTTACAAATATATACAGTAGAGTTTTTAATAATTCTTTCTTTCTTAATTATTGTATACCACATAAATAGAAGTACGAAGCAGAGAATAAGGCACTGTCTTAAGAAACATGTCTTACACATGCGAGCAATTTTCTGCCGTAATGTACCTTTAGGTACTACACAAAACATTACTCCCAAAATCCTAAAATATTTACGAGGCACAGCGGTGATAAATTATAAGAAGGTTTTTTGGTTTAAAACTACGTTTTTACGATCCAATGCCCAAGTGAGTGTTTTTTCCCACAATATCGTACGTTTTAAACTACACTGAGAATCTAATTGTACAAAATTGGGAATCTTTTAAATATACTTTCGTAAAGAAGACAATTTTTGAGAATTTTAATAATCGTCTACGAATTTTGAGTGCCTAACGAAGAAACCTTGAAAAAAACCATTTTGAGAAAAAAGAAATATATAAGAAAATCGCTCATTTCCTGATAAATCTGCATATCATCCTCATAGAGCACGCATAACTCACTAAGAGAGTGAAAAAAATACAGGAATATACAATTGAATCTTACGCCCAAGAGTTCAGAGTAAACATACACAAACTTTCACGAAAATAGGGGTATCACCGACGAAAATTCTTCTATAGTAAGACACTGAAATGAACTAGGGTTCGGTGTGAGCCATTATTGTTGTTGGGTTCCTGACATTTTTTTGCACTTGCAACACATTTAAGAGTTGACCAGACCAACGAAAAGAATATTTTGGAATTTAGGTCGCATTGTTACTTGACCTGGTCACGTTTTGGACGTAAATCGACTACCGATAGCAAATTAAATTTCATTGCGTATCGCGTGAAAGCTGGGATAATAAATGTGTTTAATATTTCGCCTGGTCAGAGATATGGCGTTTTTTGTTTAAGCCTTTTGCTTTCCATTATTATCATTTTATATTTACTGTATAATATATACATAATAATAATAATGAATTTTTATTTAGAAAAACCCTAGGAAACAACTGCTCAACTTAATAGTTATTTTGCATAGCATGCTGTGTCTATTAACTACATATTTACACGTATTTATTTTCTAAAATTAAATGGGGGTCTCCTCCATTAATCTCTACGATGTTATGATGAGGACTAGATCATCAGTCCAACTAGTAAGAGGCCTACGTTCAGCAGTGGACGTGGGACAGACAGACCTTAAAATATTACAAATATTTTAATAATTTTACAAAACAAATAACAACAGAGTTAAATGACCTACCATTATTTATTAAAGTGTATAAAATAAATTAATTAATTAAATAAATTTATTGTATAAAATAAATTGTTTCAAATAAAGAGGAGCGAGCGTTCGGTGGTTCGGAAACCTGAGATTCTGATTGACTTTGATTTAATCAAAATCACTTCTTTATAGAGTCGTATCTACAGATGACGATTTCGTTTTGTGGCATAAGCTTAGTACACACGAAGATTGATTTTTTTACCTATTCGTTTTTCTAAAATTTATTAATTACAAACTCGATGAAATACTAACGAGAAATAATTGTAAAAACATTTTCTTGTATGACGAATAACATTATTATACTATATCGTCTAGAGACATTCGACTTAGTCCATCCAAATTCTGTCTAGACAAAAATAATGTCAAGAAAATCGTCTATTCATTTAAATAAATAAACTTAAGTCGAAAAACATACAGATTATGTATTTTAGCATAAATGGCCTTGTTTTAAACTTATTTTATATAATAATATGAAACTTTTTCTCTTTAACAGAGTAGAATAATGGTCCGATGAATAGTTACATTTGGGAATGCATTGTAAAGTCGACTAAGAAAGTGCTTTACCAATTTGGATGACAGCTCTTTTTTAAAGAAAATTTTGCTAAGGACTATTGTTTGAAATTATCGTAATGCATAACAAGCAAAAATGAGCCTTTTAACTAATTGACGTGCAAACGACATTCGACCTTAGCGTGGCAAACCTTAGCTATAATATGGGTCCCATATGTCGCAGAAAAATTAAAACGTCATTGCGTTCTTCATTATTCCAAATTCAATAACATTACATTTGACCGAAACACTAGAATACTATTTTAGATTTAAAAAAATTGTATTGTAAAATTTTAATTTTGTGTTTTGGTCAAATAAATTTCTCTATCTATCTATCAATAAGTAACCCACCATTGTGGGTTATTTGAATTTGGAATAAATATTTAAATTTTTTAACGGATTATTCTTCGAGCAATTTGTTCAGATGAAATCTAGTCACACGACATAATATAAGGTATAAGAAATTGGGACAGCGGAGTAATTTCTGTTCATTATGGTAGGAGCATCTATAACAATAGACACGGGATAAAATGTGTGTATATATTTAACGCAAAAGTTCACGCATAAATTTGCCCAACATAAATAATAAGTAGTTGGCAGTAAACCAACACTGCTCTAAAGAAAGGGAAGATAATGAGCCGAGAGTGATGCAAATTTTGGGAGTCTGCGTTAATGTATCAAGTCAAGCAAAATCAAGCGTTCGCGACTACGCAACTTCTACGATTTTTGTTTACCCATAAAGTTTACATATGACGCGAATTTTAATTTTTGCTCCTTCTCAAAAAATGCCCAACGTGCCTAAAGAAATTTTTACTTAAAAATCTTATATTACTTATTTAACTCTTGTCGAGATTTACAGATGATATCAATGTGAGCCGTCTTTGACGTGCAATTCAGATGAAATCCTACTTTGTTAATCCGCTATCTTTTATTTTAATTTTTAAATAAATAAATAATTCGGCCCAGTAGTTTCTAAGATTAGCGCGTTCAAGTAAACGAAAAGGCATCCTTTGTTCACCAAATTTTCTGTTACGTAGTTTTATACTTGTTATGTTGGTACATAAATTGTAAAAAAAATAAATAAACAAACTAACTCTTCGGCTTTATATATTAGTATAGATTGTGTCTATTGAATAAGGCTGATATAAACACGAATACAATACCAAAGAAAAGCAACATAGTAGATGACAAAACTTAAGTAGCCCAATAAAGATGTATGATAAGAAAAGAAAAGAAAAGAAAAGAAAAGAAAAGAAAAGAAAAGAAAAGAAAAGAAAAGAAAAGAAAAGAAAATAAAATGTCAAAATCGCAACAAACAACCAAATGCTCAACTCTTAACAATATCGATTTATTCAAACAGCAATTGCGTAGGTAGGGCGCATTTAATAACAAAAGCTTAAGTGATAAAGCGTATATTAAGGTTAGTGTTTAAGCGCAAGCAATGGGCGGGACAATCGCTTTTATTGCGAGTGCCAGACACTCCCACATCTGTGATGCAGCGATGCCGAGGATCCGCCGTAAACCACTTCGCCGTCAAGTTTATTGGTGGTCTCAGGACTTAGCGGCCTATATATTTTCTGCTGCTGCACTCTGCGATTTTTTCCGCGGGATTACTGATTTTGTTAAATGGTTTTAATTTTTGTGCGGAACCCTAAATATTTTTCTAAAAGTAACGCTCGCCCCCTATTTGCCTAGTTGTAGTATTAGGAGCAACTAAATAAAAATATTTACTGAACAAATGTTCGTGATTCCGTTAATGAGACAGTTTCTCGGAAAATGTAATTTTAGTTTAAAATTCGTTGTCCTATCTCTACCATTTTGAAATACTTGCGCTTCTATACATTGCTACTTAGCGAAATAAGACAAAGTTTCTCGGTAGACGTAATTTTAATTTAAAATTCATTTTTCTTTTTTTCTCCACCGTTTTGTAATACCTGCGTTTCTATACATTGCTACTAAGCTACGAAATGAGATAAAGTATACCGAAAAATGTAATTTTAGTGTAAAATTCGTAGTCCTGTCAGTATGTTTCTCACGAATATTAATAATTTTGTAGTGTAGGACATTCACCAGCGTGATTTCTTATGCCCGAGGCAGACATAGACATAGCTTCATTTGAATGATCATTGCAATGATCGTGTAGTTTGGCTGGGAACTTTGTGTAACTTCACAAAGTTTTGTAGACTTTAATGACAAAATGGACAAATGCTTTGAGGTATGTCTGGCTCCGGTATTAGAATATTCTTTAAATAATCGCATACTGTAAAGCAGAGTATGTGTTGCTTAATAAGTACCGTCTACATCTTCACATAACTTTATATTTGCAGCAAATAAAATCCATTTAAGTGCACGGCATATTCGCTATGAAATTGATAAACTGGATTCGTTATTACGAAAACAATTGAATTTTAATAACCCGCATAATGAGGCAAGCGATAGTATTTAATGTATTACCCAATGATTATAACTATTTAATTTTCATGAATAGCAGTAGAGGAGAGCAGTAAACGGCCAGGCGGTTTTCCAGAGTGCATGCGAACACTCTGGAGTGAAGGCTAGCAGGTGCGTTGCCAACTTTTCAGAATTGAATACTTTTTGAAGTTCCATAAGTTCTATCTTTTTGTATACATAACAAGGGGCAAAAGAGCAGACGGTTCGTTTAATTGACTACCGAAGCCTGCATGGGCAATGCAAGAGAGCTCAAAGGAGCGTGGCCGACCTCTGACGAATGAGTATGGTCTATTCTTGAAGGTCCCTAAGTCGTATCTATTTGGAAATAACCGAATTGATTTGCTTAAGATTAAAATGTTGGTGCTAGGCCCACAGGAGGAAAGTCTTAATCGTGTCACGCTTTAATCGATGCTAATGCAAGCCGCGTTTATAAGAAGGGTACGCTGTGGGCCTAGCTGTTAGATCATTAAAGTAAAAGTAATAAAAAAAACCTACTTAACATATTCTATTTATTTGTTTTAATACGTACGTGCCTTCATTTTTTTTGTCAGGGAAATACTTTTACCTACTGTCCCGCTTGCAAATAATCCCATAATTATATAGGAATATTTGCGAACGGGAGTTTGGGACTCGCTAGTTCTGCTAGAACACCCACGTTATTTATTTATTTTATTACAAATAAGTACGTAGTAACGTAGGCACGTAATTAGATGAGATATCTAAAATCACATAAAACCTATTTTCACTTCAACATTCGGTACAATGTTTTTCTTTATGTCACTCCTAACAACGATATCAAAGGTGACAGACGTGTCTCGCATGGTGTTAATAGAATTTTATTTAACGCGAACTCGGAATTACAACTAAAATAATAATTATTGTAATTCATTTTTATGGAAAATAATTACCAGTTACTTCGTTGTGTTCAGAAATGGAAGTCAAATTAAATTGAGATTGAATGAAATTTGAAAAAT
>JANCMC010033613.1:52799803-52881199 GCA_024363005.1 Charaxes varanes | reverse complement strand
AAAATAATTACCAGTTACTTCGTTGTGTTCAGAAATGGAAGTCAAATTAAATTGAGATTGAATGAAATTTGAAAAATAATTTGTTGCACTCTGCGTCGAGAATTGTTGTATAGACGACGGGTAAGTTTTTACTTCATTCTCTTTTTTAGAGTTTCATACGATACTACTTTTTCCCGCGACTTTGTCCGCGCAAACTTACGCGAGCCCTTGGACTTTCTTCATCTGGTTCTATTCAAAAATACATTCTTAGCGGATGTTTATTAATATTATTGTTTCGCCAAATTTAATCTTTGTACGTCCCGCGGTTTTCGAAATTTCGTGATAGGTGTTCTTTCGCTTTTATGTATTTAGGTAGATACAGGGAAAAAGAGGAGGCACTCTACCTTATTATGAGTAAGTAGCGATGCCCAAGTATAATTCCAGTACCAGAAAGCTAGCCGATGCGTCGTCGACCTTTGTTTGAAGACCTTTTTTAGGGTTCCGTAGTACTACAAGGAACACTTATAATTTCGCTCTGTTTTTCCGTCCGTCTGTCTGCCTGTCCCTGCTAGCATTTCCAAACTATTAGACGTAGAGACTTGAAATTTTCCATGTTGATACAACATGCTAAAAACTCACTAGGAAAAATTATTTTGAACGAAATCGGAGGACAAATTTTGAAGTTATTTAACAAATACGTTTATAGCGTATCAGATAGGGAACCCTTTTTAAGCGTTACTCTTTATAAGCGTTACTTGACACGATCTTGGCCATTTTATTTTTTAAAATTATGAAGTACGAAATTTATCGAAACTACTTCAGGCAAAATACTTAATATGTTTTTGTTATCAGCGATTGACTTTGTGATCAGGAAATGAAAATAATATGTACTTGCATAGAACCTAGTATCTTGAAAAAAAATTAAGACATATCTTATTTCATATAACATCAGCAAGCAAAGGTCCCACCATAACAGCCGTTTCAAGGATTAGCCGTAAAAAACCGCCAAAATATTATGTAAAAATTGTTATAAATACCAAATTTACGATTACATATTTGCATTTAGTGAGAGTGTATTAGTTCGTACTTAACGAACAGACACCTTAGTCTTTTTAACCCATAAATAGCACCAGGATTGTACTTTAACTAGTGGCACCTACTGTAAGATGTCTGGTACTCACTTCTCAGATTACAAAAAAAAAAAATCATAGCCTTAGTATACGTTTAGTTAGTTTAAGTGTCAACTAATAATTTAATTTAATTCGATGTTTTTGATTATTTTTTGTTGTGCTATTTTGTAAATAATCATTTATTGAATTAGATTTTTTACTATTTAATATACTTAAATTTATAGTATTAATATTATTAATTAATAAAATAATGTATTTTTTTATTTATGATGTTTTAAGATTAAATATATATATATCTTACTAGATAAATTATAATGTAGGTCATAAGTGCATTCTTGTTGGCATTCCAATTATGTATAAACAAAAATAAATAAATATCAAAAACACAAATTAAAACATTTTTGTTTGTCTATCTGTTTGTTCTGGATAATCGCCGAAACGGCTGATTTTACGTGAAATAGCATGGGATATTTTGGTTAAAAAAAATATTGCACATTAAATTTACAAACATATGGTTTTAAATTTATAGTAACATTTGAACCCTCTCTTTCCTACTTCCATACTTATTACCAGGAGATGAACAAAACGAATAGATAGTTGTTTTGTGCGCCTACAGAGATATATAACATAATAATTGTATAACCAATTACGAAGAGTAACTATGTATATTATTTTAATAATTAAGAAGTACTCGAGAAACACACTCATATTTTAAGTACACTTAAAATATGCCTTAACTTTTTAAAATAAATGTCATTTTCATTACAATGTTCGTTTGATTAACCTAATCCTCCGTCATTTTGTTAATTGTTAAAACTTTACTAATTGCTAACTTTAGCCTTTGAGAATTAATTATCTAGCAAATTCAGATCGATTATAACTATGTTGAAGAGAAAAGAATAAAGCTATTCGCTCAAAATATTTTTTTAATGATTTTTTAGCATTTCCTATCAACATGGAAAAGTTCAAGTCTCTACATCTAATAGTTTAAAAATCCTAGAAATGAGGACCGCCTTGAGAGCGGACAGACTTATTCAAATTCAAATGATATTTTATTCAAGTAAACTTTTACAAGCTCTTTTGTTAAAGTAATAAATAAATAATAACGTTTATTTGGCCAAAATATACATTTCACTTAATCAAAGCAATATTGGCCCCCAAACTAGGATTCCCTGGTTTTACTACAGTTGTATTGTGTCTAAAGCACATTTATTTTATTATGTTTTTTACCTCAGAACTTTTGACTACCAGACCGATTTTGATGATTCTTTTTTTATTTAAAAGCTGGTGCTTCCCATGCGTTCCCATTACAATATGGTCCATTTCTGTCAATGTGAAGTAAGTTTTTTAAAGAAAGGAAAATTCATATTTTATTTTAAAACATGTAACAGAATTGTGATGCAATAGAGGTAGAGTCTCTACAAAGGTACTAAAGGTCTCATTAAGCTTAGTAGGAGGGGAAAAGGGAATATTAGACATACCTAAAAAGTATTCCTAATATTCTTTTTTTTTTTAAAAAGCAGAGTTTGATTAAATCACTGCATAGATGTACAGAATATTGATTAGCTAGTGTTTCCCGCGACTTTGTCTGCGTAAAATTATGTGAAAATTTTTGTCGTGATGATATATAGACTATAATAGCCTTCCTCGATAAATGGGCTATCTAACACTGAAAGAATTTTTCAAATCGGACCAGTAGTTCCTGAGATGGACTACGAAATTGATTATTGTGTCTCATACGAAACAGTAACTCTTCGTAACATCGTATGGACTATACAATAATATTCGTGTATATACCTGCTATAAATATAATATTAATAATACTAACTTCACTTTTCGTTCGATTTTTTGTGTTTCGTAAGTTTTCGTAAGATTATTGTGTCACCGAAATAATTTAACCGTCGCCTTGCATTCTTTTTTCGTTCGATTTTCAAATATTGATTGGGAATGCAAAATTTATTTTTGTACTCGTTCGATTTAAACTCTAAATGCTTAAAAAATGATCAAACCCATTCCAGAAATTTGAGGAATAAACTTATAAAGATTTAAAATATGAAATGTTCAAAGAATCGTTAATACTAAAATATAAATATGATTTAATCATCATTCCACTCATTAAAAAAACAGACTATAATTATAGTATAAATATTGATCTTGTAGAGTAACATTTATCGAAATTTTATTCGAGAAGTAGCATAATATAGCAGAAAAATTTTAGCAAAATGAAAATTTCCTAATAAACCATGGTCAATTTCCACGATAGTTATTAAGAAAATGGTACGTTAGTTTCAGTGGAAATATTTGTTCTAATTATTTTCTAGAAAAATTTATGCGAACACTATCTATATAATCTGTAACTGATTAAAAGAGGCTTAAACGGTCACACAACTGAAAATAAATTGAAATTTTAAAATTACTGCGAACAATTCTGTATTATCACTAATATAACGTATATAAAATATTGTTATTTGTATTTATTAATATTACTTAAGTATATTTCAATATTTTTATGGCCAGTCTGCCTTTGAGCGATTATATTTTTAGGTACTGTTTGAGATCAAGTTATTTTAATTTTAATAGCTAAAGATAAATGTTAAAATATTAATAAAACGTAAGGTCCAGTACTATCTCCATCTATTAAAAATATATAGAAGATGCGACCAAGTCATCAATTTTTAGTATTTTTGAAATAGTCCTTTAAGTTTTATTTCTTTGTTTTCTTTTCAGCCTTCCCTGAAAAAATGCGAATAAAACAAAACAGACAAGAGTCCTAGGCCCACGCACACCAGTGGGAAACGATTTACGTAATTTACACACACATGTATACCTTTTACTACAAGATTGTGTCAACGCGTACACATGATGACCGTAAAAATATTATTAGTCAAATGTTACGATCAAAGTATTGAAAGTACAAAAAATTGGAATTTTGTATACAGTACGCGAATCTAAAGATTTGTTGACGAATTTTCTTTACGGAGTGCCTAGCAATTTTTGGTTTCGTTTAGTGCTACTCCCTACGTCCTATGACTACGAAACTTCTTGTAGACTGTAAAATATCCCATTCAATTGTGTTCCGCAACATACAATCGTATGAAACAGTTCAAGTGAAAAGCTTTCATGGGCGGCGCTGAATAATTCCACATTGTTTCAAGAGAGCGTATAAAAATGCAGCAACATCAATTTACTTTCGTGGTACACTTTTGAAATCTGTACTCGTAAATTTTGTTTATTATTCGTATTTTTTTTTATATGAGTCTATTGTTTCCTTTAATATTGCGGCACAGTACAGTATACATCTGATCCTTTAAATTAGTTTGAATAAAATAAATTCTATTTCATTTAAAAACTCCAAATTCTTCGAAAAGGCTGATTCAACGTAATTCCAACGAATAAAGATAAAAGAAGAATTATTATAAATAGTCCAGAATAAAGAATATTTATAGACAAAAGATATAACAAGAGTTTTATTACTGATTATCGTATCGAAAGTTTCTATTTATATCGCTTTATAAGAATCGTATTAAGAAGGTATCTAAGTTTTACAACGTTGCTTGGAGTGAAGTGCCATCGAGCCAGAACACTCAACAATACCGCGACAGTACCGGCTCTCAACCAGACCATCGTAGCGTAGCTTATATTTTCTCAAAAGAAATTCAATGCATTATTAAAACTAAAAATGCTTTTTATCTTTTTAGCCGACTTCATAATAAATAGGGTGTTTATTTAATTTTAAACTTTTTCACTTCTATTTAATGAGCCATCTAGTTACAATCTACATAGATATGTAGCCAGACGGCTAGCCCACGATTTCATCGGCTTGCCGCGACAAACCGATGATAAGTCATTTTTTATATCTTTATGTAAAATGTATTTTCGGCAAACTCACAAAAAAGAATATATGTACTTATTACCTAAAATAACTCAATAACAGCAATTCTTAATAGCAAATTAATTTTCATGTTATGCATATAATTATAACCGTTTTGCTAAAAATAAAGTAGCCAACGGAGAGGTAATAAAGAGTAGCCGTCATTTCTAAGTGTTTCTTCTAAAGTCCTAACTCGCTGCAATTGAAGGAGAAAAACTTTTTTACGGTTAGTTTAATCCTTAACGATGTCGTTAAGTACATGCAATTGAAACTTTGTAGACATCTGAGTTATTTGAGACGAAAATTTTCTTAACTGAACTTTACCAACCAACCAAACAACCAGAACGTTAATAGAATAAAAGTATTGAACGTGACGTTGACTGTTTTAAATTATTATATTTTGGAAAAAAATAACTATCGTAATTATCCTCCCGTGTGATTAATAAACAATGATCCTCATTACATATAGAGAAAATGTAAAATATAACTAGAAGATCAACTTCTGAATAAGAGACTGACACCGAAACTCGGAAAGTTCATACTTTATTCATTGTGAACTTTGGCGGCGTCACCGTCTTTCAACAGAATGTTTTTAATCTTCGCATTTATTAGAAGTCGTGGAAGTTATTGCTAAAGTTTTCAGCTCATGCATAATATACTTGAGTGGAGAATACACGATGTATTATTTTACCGGGTATTTTTTTAAGAAAATTTTTATATTTCTATATGTTAAAATTCGTCTGATACATTGCATCAAGTGGTATTTTATGAGAATTAAAAATAAAATGTGTTTGACACTTCTTGGCATTTCTATTTTAAGTACGCCTGCAGCACAGTTATGTAGTCAGAACCGTTGTATGGTACATATTATAAAGGTTTAGGATATAGAGCCACCACTGCCTGTGTTTATTGTTTTGTAATACTGGGACCGAAGTCCAATCCATATTCAAGCCGCAGCTTTATAAAGTGACATTCGCTAAAGGTATGTTTACAAAGGCAGCGCAAAGGCTGATGTTCATTATTATGGGAATAACACTCGATTCCAAATATCAAACAATGCTCTCAGCTCCCACGCAGCTATTTGTAAGCATTGTGCATCACATAGTGAATAATCACATAGGGAGTAAATCACAAGAAACACAAAATAGCGCCATCACAGCGAGTGTTTGGATACCTCGTTGGACACGGTTAAGTGCCAAAATAATATGAACCAAAGCAAATAATATGTGCCAAATATATAAAACAGCAGAACCATGACAGCACACCGCACGTGCACTACCCTGTCTCTACCACGCGTCTACTCGTACTTCGCAGAGCCTTCCCGCGACCCGCCCTAACATGCCCGCACGTAATACGTTATACTCCATACGCCATTTTCATAAATAAAAGAACTCGGTTCGTTTCTACAATATTTTATATATTTTTTTAATATTATCCTTTACGTGTAAAGCTAGAGCCGTCACACAATTCAAATTGATTCAGCTCAATCGATAGTAAAAAGTATGCTTCGTGCTTTCAGTTTAGCAAAACCTTTGCATTTAAAAACACAAGAAACTCTTTTCACCAATTTACAAAAATATTTATGAAGAAAGTAAAATTCTTTCAGATGCCTTTACATAACTAGGTGAAGTAAATTTATAAAGTTGACGAGAAATGTATTATAGGAAGACATATTTATTAAAAAAAATTACAATGAGTTTTTGCCATCGCGTCCTTGATGTTAAGAATTTTTGGAGTCAAAGCATTTTTCCCTTGGAAAATGTTTTTCACTTCCTGCGCACATTAAAGATGAAAGAGTTTGTGCTGACTCATTCTCGGCGTATTTTTAAAGATAAACAACGTTTTGAGTGCAGATATAACTTTGAGAGTTTTTATTTGTAACTGATACCTACATATTTTTTCACCTAGTTCTACAAAGTTAACAATCATGATATTAATGGATTCTTGCTATATATTTCAGTTCACTTAAGTTTGGCCTTGATGTATTTTTTAATATTTAATAGTCAAAAATAACTTTTTTTAGCTCTCCTGTTTTTATTCACCTACTGAATTATCTTGCAATTGAAATGCCATTAAAATCTTTCTTTCGAAATTAACTCGAATAAACAGTCACAAAATCTAATGAAATACCATTTCTCCAATCTCAACTGCGAGCTTTTCTCGTGCCATTAGCGAATTTAGCAATATTCTTGAAGTAAATCTATAATTTAGCAATTTAGTCTCGTGCCATTAGCGACTTTAGCTATATTCTTGAAGTAAATTTGTAATTTTTGCAATTTTGTCTCGTGCCATTAGCGAATTTAGCAATATTCTTGCAGTAAGTCTGTAATTTAGAAATTCTTAGAAATCTTCATCGCAATAAATGATTAAAACAAAACAAACAGATTTAAAAACGGCTTAGACAAAACTTTAGATAACCACATTGTTTTAGTGAAAATTCTTTTCGTTTTTAAAATACATATTAATCATAAATCTTATATACATATATTCGGCCAGTTACAATGAAACAAAATTATATTAAATAAATTGATAACAAAAACACTTACTTTTCGAAAATCTATCTATATAAATATCTATCTATCTATCAGCCTTTGATCGCCCACAGCTGGGCATAGGTCCTCTTTGTTTCAGCCAATCTGTGGGTATTCAGCCATACAACGCTACGCTGACCAGTGTGTCTTGGCGAGTTTGCAGTGGACAACTGATGGCATACATAATTAAATAACACAGTTTGCTCTGATAATATCACATGAAATAATTAAAAAATTAATCTCGCTCAAAAGATGAATTAAAATCAATGAATGATGCATATACATATATATCCGAAGAAGAAGGGCGTGTCAAGACTAGCTCATATAGTGAGTAAGTAATATTCGGTAGTATTTTTCCGATTTCGCTCAAAGTAATTTCCCTAATGAGTTTTTAACATATTCTATCAACATGGAAAATTTCAACACTGTTGTCGCGGACTTTTATTTAGAACTTTTAAAGGGGAACAATTCCGTAATACATGACTTTTGCGAAACTTTGCCCGTTTACGCAGCGCGCGCAGTGGAAGCTCTCAAAAGGGGGAAAAATCGCCGATTTTGTAACATTCTTCATTGATGCTCCGCTCCTATTAGTCTGTGATAATATAAAGCCTAAAGCCCTCCACGATAAATGGGCTATCTAATGTTGAAATAATTTTTCAAATCAGACAAGTAGTTCTGGAGATTAGCGCGTACAAAGTTAATACTTTCATCATACGTACATATTACCGAATAACTCGACTCGAAACTGACATGACGGATTATAGGAGAAACTTGCATCAAGCATTTTTGAGAGAATACCCATCAGTTGTAGTATCGGAGCAGAGGATAGCAGATCAGAGAAGAACTATAGTTAAAAATAATCTCCTTGCCCCTCAGTTAATCTCCCAAATAAAAGAACAAATAAAACAGGAATTAGAACAGGCAACTGAACATAACGACAGAACGGAAATAATGTTATCAGCTTATTTCTTTTCTCCAGGGAATATAACTTTACGTCTGAATGAAAGATAAAAATAAGTTTATTGATGCATTACAAAATACAGAAATACAATTTTCGATAGTAACCGCATTAGTTAATAACTGCGGCGCAGTTACTAACGCCTACCCTTAGCGCTACAACCATGTAATGAGAATTAAACGTTATTTGAGATATTAAATTATTACTATATTACCTTAGACATTAAAAGAAAAAAGAAAAGAAGTGTGTATGTAATTGTATGGTGTTTGTGTACGGAATAACCATCGTAAAATGTCGTTGCACTAAGGATAAAAAAAATTGAACATATTTTAAATAAGCACGCATTGGTAGGCAAATCTAAAGATTTCTGGCTGAACTTCGACCAATCTACGATCTCTAGTGATTTTTAAATGCTTACTGCATTTAAAAATCACTAGAGATCGTAGATATTGTTTAAGAACCATAATTCTTGCCTGCTCATTTGTATCTTGTCATATACATAAAAATCTTTATAATATAAAAAAATATATAATTAATGAGCGCTCTTTATAATGATCACTAACACTCACCTTCACTGCCAGTGTTCCCTCCCCTGCCTAGCCAAATCTGGTATGATATGATGGTAGTGCGGCTTTAGATGTCCTTTCTAGTAATGAACTTTTGAGTATAAATGCATTCTACGAATACAAAACATGAATTTCTATAAGCAATAAAATAAATTTCAAACATTATTATATTGTAGCGATGATATCAGTAGTGATAAATGTATAATTAACATTTTAAAAGATGTATAACTTCTACCAAGTCAAGCAAAAATTAGCTTTTTAACTGATTGACGTGCAAACGACATTCGACCTTAGCGTGGCAAACCAATTTTTTGGTCAACTATACATAGCTTTAAATAAACATATAGTATGCAAATCTAAATGTTTGTGGCCGAATTTCCATCACCAGGCTCTCTCTAGTTCTTTTGAATACTTCAAGTTTAATCTTCGGAACATAAGTTAATACATAAAATGTTTCAACTGGCAGTGATATGTCGTTTATCCTCTCGTATTCATATGCATTACATTTTCACTTTGAACAGAAGTCCCACTGGGGTCATTTCAGTTTACTCAAAAAATTCTGTCCTTCACTGCACTGCAACACTTAGTTAGTTCCAAACTCAATTATACAACCACAAAAAAGTTCCTAATTCCAAGTTACAATCACAAAAAATTCTTAATTCAAATTACAATCACAAAAAATTCTTAATTCAAATTACAAATGGAACTTTTTCACAGTAAATATCTCGTCGCACAAATACGATATTCGAATTAGGAATATCGTTTGTTATTCAGTACCTAATAATAAAATCGTAAAATTTGTGTATAAAAGTTTAAGAATTAAGTATCGAACCTGCGATCCCCGGAGCAGAAAGCAGGGTCACTGCCCACTGCGCCAACGGGCAAGCCGTATAAGAGGAAAAGTATAGTATAGAGGAAAAGGAACAGTAATTGTTTTGCAACATGCGTTGACAAAATTTGCAAAAGTGGTGTGCTCAGTGTTCTTTGGTTGCTACCGTTGGTCAACTTGAAGGATGGTATATGTCTATGGTATATGGTATGATGGTATATGTCTAATGTCCATATAAGTCGGTAGTAAGATCAGTCAAGCAGTAGTTTTATACAAGCAGCTACTCGAATAAAAAGTCTCTGTTTGTAATCGATAAGTTAACCTGTGGTAGAACCACTCAGAACAAGTACCAATTACTCCAGTAATTAAAAGTACAAAACACCAATACGAAAAGTAATTTTTAAGCAGTCCTTTGTTTAATTTTAAGTGTGTATTCCGTTTATTTTATATGTTATTGCTTTACGCAGGAGTTGGATGAACGGATAAATACGAGAGGAATTAAAGAGACGCAATTATTTCTCTCTGCGGGTGTCCGTCTCCAATTAGACCCTCGAGAGCTCAACCAAGAAGCTTGAGGAAGGAGTATTCATATTTATTCTTCTTCTTCCTAGCGTTAGCCCGGTTAAGTACCAGGGTCCTCTTAGATTGCAGAGGATGTGGCTGTGGGGCGAGTTAAGAGAACCGATCGCCATCTGACGTCATTCTTGGAACCCCCACGATCTCTATATCCTCACGGTTAATATCACTCAGTGACATCAATCAGGTCCCTGTTTTACGTGCTTTCCGAAACACTGAGGGGATCGGATATCAAGTATAAACGAGTGCTAGAATGGGTCACCCATCATCATCAACCACCACCCGGCCGCATCAAGAGCTACTTAACCAAGCAATCGACTCAAATATCGACCACTGAATAGGCCTCCTCGCCGATAAACTCTGCATCTAATAGTATCAAAAGAAGGGTATATGAGCAACTTCTACTTAGAGTCTCTCTGGGTAGCTTAAAGTTACAAGGACTAAACTTAACTACATTGCTGTGCTATCATCGTCTGCTCGGGATGAAAATTAAAGAAGTTACCGCAAACTAAGCAGTAGTCGGCTGAGTCGATCTTTAGGTTAAGCAGTTCTTACCGCAACCGGGCGATGGATGGGTGACCCATCCTAATACTGGTTTATAAATTCCGACTTCCATCCGTATTTCGGAAGGGATGGATAATAGTGGGTCTCGATTCCACTGAGTGATATTAGTCGTGAGATCGTAGAGATCGTGGGGGTTCCGGGGATGACGTCAACAAATGGCCAATAAGTAATAGTCTTGTACTTTATGATTCAAAGTCCTCAGAAGCCAGCAGCGCACTAACAGCTCTCTTGGTGCTGTAGGTGTCCATGGGCGACGATGATCACTTAGGTTACAGGTATGCTCGTTTGCCCGCTTAACTGATAAACATAAACATTAACACTGTTTACTGAAGATAAGTCAATACATCTACTTTTTAGGGTTCCATAGTACTACAAGGAACCTTTATATTCCGCTCTGTCCGTCCGTCCGACTGCCCGTATCCCTTCACTAGCATTTTCAAACTATTAGACGTAGAGACTTCAAATTATCCATGTTGATAAAGCATGCTAAAAACTCATTAGGAAAATTATTCTGAACGAAATCTGACAACAGATTTTGAGGTTATTTAACAAATACGTTTATAGCGTATCAGATACGGAACCCTTCTATATAAGCGTGTCTCGACACGCTGTTCGCCATTTTTGATAACTTAAATTATCTTATTAATAATTATTGCACGCTACAGTAATTATTACAATACATGCATAAATCAAGTGCATATAAAAAAGTAAAATTAATGAACAAGAATGACACAAAGGACATGGTAATTAAAAATACAATCCGTCAGTGTACGATCTATCAATGGAAGAATAGGTGATATGATTTATTATTACCTGCTAATGAAAAGCCGACATTATCTAATGACGGCTTTACATTATTGCCGTGAATTAAAGCCGCAAATTCACGGCACAGGTTTCATGGGACACGAAACAACGACACACATTCATGGGATACTGACAGTCGTACGTGGAACTCGCCGCGAAACGGAAGATGTTGCTTGCTAAAGTTTTGAATTACCTTATTATATGATTAGAACTGTCTTTATTAATTATACAAACTGCATTTCAGGCTTTCTATAAAGAATTCAGAATAATGACATAAATTATTATATTGAACCCAGTAGCGAAATTTAATTTCATGGGACCGTGAATAATGTGTACCCGTGAACACCGCGCGAAAGAGGCGCGAATCCTTTGTCGCGGGACAAACACTTTAATCGGTGAACAGGTGTGAAAGCGCGCGAACACCGCGAAAACTGTCCACATTATCGTTCACGCCTTTTTACGGAGCTTCACGGCACTGATGTGGAGCCGCCATTACACGATATATCTATCTCATAATTATGGTGTATTGTTGACCATTGTTGTGTTATAGCCGCTGTGCTACAGTCGACAGGAAACCTGTCAGTGATATATATTATGTTACATACGACTAACGCACGGCCAGGCTTCGTATGGGTATTACAATATCTAAGTTTTCATACGGAACCCTAACTACTATTTTGAAAATATTCTGTTGCCTATGTTTATCAGAGATAATGTGGGTTTCTTGTCGTGGAAGGTTTTTTAAATCGGTCCAGTAGTTTCATCGCCTTTTTAATGCAAGCAACAAACAAAACCTTCCCCTTTGTTTATAGATTACTAGAGGACCCGGCAGACGTTGTCCTGTTCAAGCGTTGGCTTATTATTTGTATCAAATAATAGCGTTACCTATTGGTCGCTTACGCCACCGAACG
Organism: Charaxes varanes; assembly: GCA_024363005.1. Lineage (NCBI taxonomy): Eukaryota > Metazoa > Arthropoda > Insecta > Lepidoptera > Nymphalidae > Charaxes > Charaxes varanes. The sequence continues at coordinate 52,868,480 of JANCMC010033613.1, read as the reverse complement.
CCTGCCGCCGGCCCGCTCTGCCCGCGTCATGCGCTTTGTTGCCTCCCATTGGATGAAATATCAACGTTCCTCCCTTTCTACTCCAATATTAACATAGCCATCCTTGAGACGTACTCGCCGGTGAACTAATGGGTTTGCAAATTCGCTTTTATACTTATATCGCGATTGATACTTAAATATAATATTATAAGTTCACTTAATGTCTTAAAAATAAATTAATTTTTCTTCTTTTGTCAAACAACCAATCCTCATCTCTCACTATTGTTAACTTATATGAATTTAGATTAAACGTGAAGCTTGCGTCAGACTGTAGAATCGCCTTTTATTTTCATGAAAATCGATCATACCTATAACACAGGCATTAAGTTGTCTACCTTAGGAACAGGCGTCCGTGTGTCATATAGTCCTGTAAATATTTATTTATTTAATTAATCGTTCTCGTAGTCACGAAAAAACCACGCCAACTACTATGACCACATATACCAACCTTACAAATTTGAAATATCTATTAGAATCAATTTAAATATACAACATATGCTTGGGTTCATACTACGTCAATCAATCGACTTTAAAGACCCTAGAACTTTAATATTACTTTATATTTCCCTTGTATTTAGATAAGTAATAATAACGTTAGCTATATGTAAAAATTCTTGTTATTAGTAAGAAATAAAAGGCTTTTTTATTTATTTTTATTTATTTTATTTATAAGGTACAAAAATAAGTAACGACATCACCAGATCTCTCGTTTGTAATGAAGATAGTAGCCCAACTGGGGAAGTACTTTCATTCTAAAGAAACACAGCAGACAAACAACAATATTATCGTATTGTTATAGTCCTCCTGCTGAAAAATTGTAATATACAACAATATAAGATTAATTCTCTTTTTCAATTGTATTTTATGACTTTTTATATGTACCTACTGTTGGTTATCCTGAAATAAATAAATAAATTAATTAATAAATAAATAAACAAACAGTTTTAATCTATTGTGTCAATATTTAGTGAAGATGTCTTAAAATTGACCTAAAAAATTTGATAGATTTTAAATTTACATAGACATCAGTTACCTAGCAAACATTTGCTTCAATATTTTTCCCATCAAACAACCGGTACATGAAAACTTGAATATTTTAAACATCAATTTAAATTATCGAAGTGTTCATACATATTCCTGACTTTTGTTTAAATATTCTATTGCCTATGTTCATCAGGCATAATGTAGGATTCTAACCGTGAAAGAATGTTTACAATCGGTGCAGTAGTTCACTGTGTACCACACTAGGATACCCTGTGTTGTAAGATCCAGTCTCTTCGGTCCTAATAGCTATGATATAAATTTAGAATAATTTTCTTTCTTCTTCTTTGAAGTTGAAATCTTTTGTCGTTTTTAGAAAAGAAGTGAATAGATCTCCAGAATCCCCACAATCTAACAACTAACATCACTTACTGACATATTAATAGGGACCCACTGTTTTACGTGCCTTACAAATCACGGTACTCCATGATTCTGGATGTCTTTTATTTAAAAGTCAGTGTTAGAATTGGTCACACATCTATCACCCGGCCGCGGTTAGAGCTACTTAACCTAACGATCGAATCAAATGCCGACCACTGGCTATGACCTCCTATTTTAGTATAGATATAGATTAAACAACACATTTTTGTTAGTCTGTGCGCGGATTAAAGCAAAGTAGTTTAGTTTTTCATGCATGTCATGGATTTCCGCAAAGTAACGCCTGATTCTATCAGTCTTTTTATATAAAAAAAACGTTTGTCGTGTAAACAATATATATAAATAATATGAAACCAAATAATCAACTTTGATTGCATATTCAGAATAGAAATAAATGAAAATAACTCAGTTCTGTATAACCTTACAACAATTAATAATTAAAAATAAACTATTGTAGAAAATGCTTATATTCCTAAAAATTTGCTCCTACTCTTCCGAATCAGTGGTAGCTATTAAAATAGTTGACGTTTCAAAAGAGCTTGTAAAAGTCTACTTGAATAAAATAATCTAATAATCATTTGAATTTGAATCATTTGAATCTAATAATCATTTGAATTTGAAAGGTCACTTAAGACGATTTTTCTAAAACGAATATAATTAATCTGTAAGTCACTAAACTCCACCTACATCTAATAATTTTTAAAGAATATTAGGAATACTTTTTAGGTATGTCTAATATTCCCTTTTCCCCTCCTGTTCATCCTAGACTGCATCATTCCTTCTCGCCAGGTGTGATTACAGTCAAGCGCTAACCTTTCGTACATAAAAAAAAACAAAGTCTTGCATTTAGCTTTTTATGAGCACTTATTAATGTCTTTTTTTTTAAATTTTATATTATAAAAACGCCAAATATTAAGTGTAATCGATAAGACACATCCGAGTACCTCAATATCTGTACTAACACAACGAATATTAATACTGATAAATTTTCATGAGCCATTAATTTTTTATGAGGATAAATTTATAGAGAGAGTAAATCTATTTATTTTAGAGTGTATATGAATTATTTACTCGACCTGCGGGTATAGGCGGTTTTGAGGTGAACATTTATGTTCTTACAGAGCATTATTGTTCACGCAATTTTCTACTATTACACAACACTCTTCTATTTACCTGGAAACATTATTTAATTGTATGGCTTTTCAAATGCAGGATGTTAGAAAGCTTATTAACTCTTATAAGTATAGAGAGCAAATTTATTTATATTAAAGTGTGCAATAATATGAACTTTATACAAACACATCGTTCTAAAACTTTTTGACGACAAAATTAAAATCCCGGTATGAAGGACGTCTGGAGAGCGTCCGGGGACTTTAATTCGGAAAAATGTCTCCCGCCTTTACATTCAGCTGTATACAGGCTTTTTAATTAGGGAAGGGTTGTTATGGAAACCCTAATTGATTTGCAGACATGGTAATTAAATTAATTCACCCTTAATATCTCAACGATTGGAAGGGAGCAAATCCGTAAAATTAAATCCGCTATAGCTGCATATATTTCCACATCCACGGGAATGTATAAATTGTTTGGAAAATCCCAAAGTGCACAATTCATATCCAATTTCAATAGATTTTTTTCTGATACAAAATGTAGCGAAATGGGGTAGAAAAAATTCGATCGTAAGGCACTCTCTGCTGATCTCTCTCATTATAAATCGTTTAATATATATTACCTATATCTATCTATACTAAATATATATATTCTGAAGAGTTCGTTTGTTTGCTTGAACGCGCTAATCTCTGGAACTACTGGTCCGATTTGAAAGATTCTTTTGGTGTTAAATAGCCCATTTATCGAGAAATACTAAAGGCTATACATAATCACTATTGAATATATTTTTTACCTTTTAAGTCGCGGGTGTAGCTAGCACACATATAGAAAAAAGAATCCCAATTTCCCTTAGATAGTGCATCACGCGTGGGTGGATTTCGTTAATTCATTTCTTGTTGTTTCTGCTATGGTCAGGAGAAGGGTATTACGAAAGAAAAAAATAAGAAAATCTAAGAAACAGGAACGGGAATAGTTTCGGGGCCGTGGGCAGAGGAGGATATGGGAAAAGGGACGGGGATGGCTATAAGTTATACGATGATATACTAGTCTTAAAAGTTTGACCGTCGTCATTTTACCGGAGCCGAACATAGCTCAAAGTGTTTGTATATTTATGTCCTTTACCACAGTCCACAAAGTACTAAAAAACTTTGTACAGTTACACAAAGTCCCGACCATACAATATAATCATCAAATGAAGCATCAAATGAAGCTATATCTGGCTCGGGCATTAGAGAGACAATATAAAATACATTTAAACAGTTTTCATTTAAAAGTAACTGTTTCCTTGTGTTTATCTTTGAAAACCGACATTTTGTTATTAAACGAACCGATATCTAGAAAACTCTTGTAATTCACTTCGTCTTTTCCTTAAAAAATTCCACGTATTCACGTGTTTTCATTATTTTTAACAACGTAACAACGTGAGGGATTTCTTAGTAGGCCAGATAGATGTTGGGTGTTGATTCTTTATTTCAAGATATCTGTTTACGTATAACGTTTTATGAGATGATTGTAGCTTGATTAGTAGTTGGCATTTTAGTCGATCGCTAGGTTAAGCAGTTCTCACCGCCACCGGGTGATAGATGGGTGAACCATTGTAACACTGGGTTTTAAATATCCGACCTATGACGTCTCAATTAATGTCATTGAGTGATATTTGGTCGAGATTGTAGAGTTTGAGAGCTTTCCGAAAATAACGTTAGACGGCATTTGGTCATCTAAACTCGCCCCACAGACATTCTGCAATTTAAGCGGACCCTGGTACTAGACCGGAATAACGCAGAAAAAATTGTATGTAGAGAGATTAACGTTTCGTTATTTCTGTTTTAAGTTCCAAGCCATTCGATTCATAGCATATTTTTTTTTTTTTTTTATAGTATAAAAGGGGGCAAACGGGCAGAAAGTCCACCTGATCGTAAGTGGTTACCATCGCCCATGGACATCTGCAGCATAAGGGGTGCTGATGCGTTGCCTGCCTCGAAGAAGCCTGTACACTTACTTACTAATGGGATTTTAGAAGCAACGGATCGCATATACCTTTTTGTATATAATCCATTTTTTAATTCTATCCTTGTCTACGGGATACATTTCTTTCCAATTATCTTAACTTCAATACATCTAATACGTGATAAGAGAATTTGTTACATAGCTTCAAAAGTTGTCTGATCACGCGCAAAATAATGAGGTCCTAGGGTTTTTAGTGTGTGTGTGGGCGGGGAGCACCTTGCGAAACATTCTGTAGGTCAAGTACTTCAAAATGCAATCCATAATAAAAAAAACTGTCTAAGAAACCTTTTCTTTAAAAAAAAAATATTATTGGAACTATCCAATCCAATCCATCCAATCCATATCGGTTGAAATAAATAGTTAATAATAATAGTTGTAGAAGCTACTTAGAGAGGACATACAGACGTAAGACGGAGCGAAACAACATATAATGGTTCCTTGTAGGACTACGGAAGTCTAAAAAGGAACTCAAATTCGCAATATTAATATTAGACGTAAGACGTAAATACAAAAATTTGACGTAAACATTACAATAAACAAAATTATGCGTCTAAGAAGTAATATGGTAGAAGTTTATGAGAAGTCTACGTAACGTAATATGGTCGAAGTTTATATCCACGCAAGATATATGCTTAATTCCGCGCCAGATGTGGGTGTATTGTCATTCAGTATTCATGTTTAAATTCAATTTATAGTCGACATGTCAGAGTTAAAGCATAATTTTCGCTATTTTCATATGCCCTTCCTAGGAGACATAAAACCTTCCAATAGTATTGGAGAATTTCAAAATATCAGGTAGATTTTAGTTTATTTACTGTTTATCTGTATTTGACTATGGAATAAGACATATGGCAAGGTCGCCATATAAGGTGGTCTATTGAAGAGGTAATGACACTCTGAATTATGCAATAATACCTTCTTTATTTTAATTATAATCGCTTTAAGGTTTTAGGTGGCGCCATTCTTGCATTCCTTTTGGTCTGGAGCCGAATCGGGCCGGCGCGGGCGTGTTCGGGTACCAGTAACTTTTTCTCACATAACATCGGCGTGAAATGGCGGCAATGCTATCACGTCAAGTGATGGTATTGTTGTCGGGTTTTGTTCGGTTTGTGAGAATTTCCGTTGCCCCAAAGCCCTTATTAAACGCCGGCATTGCATCTAAAAATTAATGCCTTATCAATATTTTAAGTAATTTATTTACGTTGTAATTAAAAGTGTAGTTTTAAATTACCTAAATTTATACAGCATCCGCGCCGTCATTAAACATAAAGAAACATTTTTAAATAATTTTTTTTCCTTCGTGGACCCTTGCTTATATATGTATATAAGTATATATATATATATATATATATATATATGTATATACTTATATCTACTCAATGAGGTCACGTAATAAAACTTTTGAAAACTTTTATAGTTTGGTAATAGTATAAATCTTTGTAAAGTATGCATTACGTGACGGTACGGAACCCTTAGTGCGCGAGTCTGACTCGCACTTGTCCGTTTTACTTTTTCATAAAAAGGTCAAGAAATAAGAAACAGCAGCACCAATGCAATGCAATGGTACTATAAAAAACATAAAAAATATGTTTTTAGAAAAAGTTGATAATAAATCCTAATCGATGTAGAAAAACTTGTAAACTAGTTTTTAAAATAACGTATGAGTATTTACTTTGCTGGTGTAACATAGTTATACAGTGAATTCTTGAATATGTCCTTGTATTAAAAATTAAGAATCGTATTCTTTTCCTTTATATATGGAACTTAATCGACACTTGGACAATTCGTTTCATTAATTAAAAAAAAAAGAAAAAAAGTAAAATATCTGGACTTCATGCCACAAGGACTTACTTATTTAGAGGAAAACTTATTTTTCCTTTATTCAATTTTGATAAGATGTATTAATAGTAATAAAATTGTTACAGATTGCACTAACTATTTATCTACACCTTTAATGAAGGATCTGCTCCAAGCACGCGAATACTTTTAAAGTATTTTTTCTCTTCTAGAATATTTAAGCGTAATTTTATAAAAATACGTGTAAAAAGGAAAAGCAGTTTATTACAATTTTTTTATTGTTTTTTTTGTTTTTAATAAGCAGTCAGGTTTTTAGTCTCATTAATTATAAATAAATATATATAGGACTATATGGCACACGGACTTTTGTTCCTTAGGTAGACAACCTATTGCCTGTTTTATAGGTAACAGCCGCCTGTAATACACAAATACTTTTCCTCGTACTAAATTGCCTTCATATATTTTTCATAATGCCGGAGCCAAACATAGCATCATTTGAAAGATCATCTATGTGATCATTTCAATGATCATTTATGTGATCCTTTCAATGATCATTTATGTGATCCTTTCAATGATCATTTATGTGATCCTTTCAATGATCATGTAGTGTGGCCGAAGACTTTGTGTAACTGCTCATAGTTATGTAGAACTTTGTGGACTTTAAATACAAAAATGTACAAACACTTTGAGATATGTTCGTCACCCGTCGCATTGCTCCTAAAACGATGTTCGTATTCGTGGACAAATCGATCCCATACATTTTGTCCTTTGCCTGAAACATATTAAAAATATTATTATATCATTCCTTAAAAGCTTTATTTATAATAAATGAATATTAAATTATATTAAATATTAAAAAATATATAATAACTGAATATTAAAAATACCATTCCATGATATTCCAGCATTGCATAAGAAGCGTTGCATAAGATTTATTCGAACGGTTATGGCGTGGAACTTGGAAAATATTCTTCAAAAGCCGATATCGTTTCGTTTAAACTTAAAAGTTCGTGCTAGTTAGTGGTTTGAGAGCGACAAAAGGCTTATTCAACTTTCAATATTTGAAATAGCGAGGATTGAAATTCTTGATACGCATGTATGGATCCAATTTCATCTATCAGAAAATAAATTATAATCTACGGCTCGGCATCTCCATCTAATAGAAAATTAACAAGCTATGGCCATATTTTTAGACACGTTTAATACAAAGGCAATTGTGTTGAATCTTTTGTAGTAAAATTTATAACGGGATATATTTCAAACGCAAATTACTACCGCCTGAAGTCTATTACAGGTTATTACAATTTTCGTAGAGTAATAGCTAAGTAATGAATAAAAACGAATGAATCAAAAAACTTAAATAAATTGAAAGGATATGGAAGTCAGAATGTTTGTTGACCGTGGCAGCATTAATGAAAAAGAAAGTATTTTTGATTATAACTATGCAGCATTGGGATGACGAGAGGAATAAAAGCTGGGAAAAGAAGGAAGAATAATTAGTCAATTCCCTCCGCCGATATTTGGTTGCCCAGATCGACATGAAATTTATATATTAATACGTGGAGCGAAAACTTTAGGTACCATTTTACGAAAATGGCGCCGACAGAGGAGTAAGAAATTTAGTAGCACAATTATAATTCTTATTGAGGAAGGCGTGCGAATGCTAATATATGCTAATATATAATTTTTATAATATCCAATATTACAGGATGTAAAAGATATAGTACCGCAAACTTTGTGATAAGGCTTCATTTAATTTCCTACAATAACGATAAAAACCGCAGGTGTACCGAACTTACCGATTTTTCACCCACAATTAACATGCCAAAGTGGCAAGGAGCCAACCAAATAGCACGTAGAACCGGTAACAGATGGGAAATAAAGGTACTCGAATGGAGTTCCCCGCGCCGGATGATGAAAACGATAAATCTAAATAGAGGAACGTTTTTTGCACAGAATGTGCCTCTGTATAGATTTATAAACACTTTCCTTGGAAAGATTTATTTATATTGTCGATCAACAAAAGGATTGGCAAGGGGAGACGGGGTCCCTCCTGGACCCCGTGAGGGATTCCCTAGCAAAGCCAGGACCCTCCCGGGCAGTCTTTTTTTCCGAAAGCTTTTCCATCATTGGTTGCCATCCAATGGCGTGGGCGCTTGGGACCGGGGACCTCCTAAAAGAAAAAAAGTCGTATATACCAGATGTCTGTTACCTGTAACACAGGCATTAGGTTGTTAGGAAAAAACGTCCTTGTGTCATATAGTAATAAAAAATACAGGGGTCAGATTACCAGGGGTATACTGTCCGTAATTCTATACACGTATGCTATTGTTACAGGTGTGTGCGATAACACCACGGGAACGTCTATCCGAGTCCCTCGCGCTATCGTATGCGGAGGCCCCCGGCAGACCTCTGCCGGACGTGATGGCACAGCCGGGCCTCTCCTACGACGAGGTCCTTCACGACGACTTCAGATTCGACCTGAACGCCCACGACGTCATGGTCTTCCTGCACATACAAAAAACCGGGGGCACCTCGTTCGGCAGGCATCTGGTCATGGATCTCGATTTGAAGGTAAGTTATATTTATGGACATAAGTTACTCTTATCTTCTTATTCTTTGGCGTGGAATGACTGGGCCGTTGGCGCAGCAGTGACCCTGCCTTTCGCTCCGGGGCTCCCTTCAGTTACGGGGGCTGTGGTTTAAATTCGCGCTTTGAGTCTAAGTGTCTATGTATATAAGTATGTATTTAGATATATAAAAAAAAAAACATTTGTGGATCAGTTGGCTGACCTAGGACATAGGTATTCTCCACTGCTCCACTGCCACGGGACTGTAAAAGTCTCTGACGCAAGTTAGAGGGATTAGTATTTATTTATATTATTAATAAAAGAAAATAATATATTAGTAATAAAAGAAAAAAAAGTGACATAGGTATTAAGCTACCTAACGAAGGAACACAGTACCGTGTGTTGACACTCCTATGATTTTTTTTATTATTAATAATTTATTAATGCATTCAATTTAAATTTGTTTACAATTTAAATTTCAATAAATTGAACGCGGAAATGGGTTGCGGGCTCTAAATATGATGACAATCCAACAATTTGTATGTATCAAATGATAAATTGGTGAATTCCTTATTCGGCGTACCTATCTATAGATAAGGAAGCGTTGCGTTTGACCCCATTTCTGTAAAAAAAAGGTCTGGTTTTGGTGAGTTGCAGGCTGGCGAGACATAAAGTACACTCATCAATTTACGTTAGAATTACGTTAAAGAAACGTTAATGATTCCCGTAAAACGAATAGAGCATCGTAAACGTAGCGCGGTACCGAAATAAACCATTATTTACCATGCACGTCTAAAGTAACCGCTTTTAATTTGTGGCTTAACAAATAAATTCTGCGGTAGTTATTTTTAATTTCTTTCGAATGGATTTAACGTTTCTCAAGTCATCGCACTCGTTAATCTAGCTTTTAAGTTGAACGCTTAACTAAATTTATTTAAAATCGAGCTATTCAAAAGTACTGAATCAGAAGATAATTTTTTAACCAACAGAGGAGTCGATAAAAAATTGGATTGAATGACTTTTTTTTCATTTATAACACTAAACTCGAAGTCAGTGCCTTACTGAACGGTTCTATCTCTCCCTATGTAATACTTTTAAACGAACAAACGTGTATATTTGTATGTATGTATGTATGTATATATATTTACATTACATACATAATCTGAATCTCGGAAACTGCTCCAACGATTTTTATGAAATTTAGTATGCAGAGGGTTTCGGGGGCGATTAATCGACCTAGTTAGGTTTCATTTTTTAGAAAACTGCGTTTTATCCAAGAAATTCTCTGTCATCCAGGTATAGTCGAGCAAGAAATTGGTTTGCCCCTCTAAGGTCCAATGTCGTTTGCACGTAAATTAGTTAAAAGGCTCATTTTTGCTTGTTACGCATTACGTTAATTGCTAACAATAAACCTTAGCAAAATTTTCTTTAAATAGGAGCCGTCATCAAAAATGGTAAAAAACTTTCATGGCCGACTGTACATTGATCACAGGTATTGGCATCTCTATCTATAGCGAGTACCACAATATTGATAGAATGATGATCACTTGATCACTTGATGACAACATCACTTTGTTAACTTAACGTAAGTAAGTTCAAACACTAGCGACGTCTTTGATCGGGGACGGCGACAACCCAAATAAGTGGGGCTGGCATTATTGTACATAGTGAGCGAGATAGCTAACTCCTGCTGGAGTTAGACGAAAATAGTGCTATCTCGCTCACGTAAACGGATTGTTTACTGGTTTACGGCGTACACTAGTGTCGGCCTCCTTTTAGAACGTAAGGTCGTGCCTAATTGCGGCACGGTACGTTATTATACGACGCTACCTGATCCAGATGGTATAATTATGCTTGTGAATATAGTCCGTGAAGATAAGAATAGGTCGGTGTTTTATTGCCCTGTCAATATCATCCTGTTACGGCACTGATCCCCAACAATGTCTGTATATTGATCGGAAGAATTGGTTGATGGCGCTATCTTTAATTTATCTATAGCGGGTGACAAAATATTGTCGTAGATTGATCAGATAACGCGCGGCGATAGTTGGCGTCCTCGAGGCGGCTGCCAATCAGCAGGAACGACGTGATCATTAAGGAATTCGACACAGGTTGTGGGGGCGCGCGCCGTTGGCGTAGTTACAGTTAAATTGCTCCCACTTTATGCTGATTAGCACTCAAACGAACAAAACGCATCGGGATCGCTTGAATAAGGAGGTCTTAGCTTAATTATTGGCCGGCATTTGAATCGATTACTAGGTTAAGCAGTTCTTACCGCTACCGAGTTATGGATGGGTAGCCATTCTGACACTGTTTTTTCACTTTGGTAACAGTAAGAACTGCTTAACCTAGTGATCCATTTAATGCTGACCCTTTTAAATAAATTATATATTATTTCATTTATTTTTATCATAATAAGATTAATTATATTAATTTTTTATATTCGAATGCATAATTACAATCATTATGACAATAACAATCACGATGACAATTACAATTACTGTAAAAATCATAATATTACATTTATCGATTAACGCAAAAAAATTGTTGAATTTACCATAAAGAACAAAAAACACAATAAACACGCAATATTGTCTATGGTTAATACTATTATTTTTGCAAAAATCAATCCATATATAGGTAACTGATAGAATCAGGCGTTACTTTGCGGAAATCCATGACATGCATGAAAAACTAAACTACTTTGCTTTAATCCGCCCCCGTTGCTTGCATTTCCGTTGGACGCGCTTCCGTTCCAGTATGGACCGACATGGCCATTGACGTGAGATTCCACCGGCATACTCTTCTTTAGTACTGACGACATACTTGCGATGTGTACTCTGAAAGAAATGAATAAGACTTTTAAAGAAAATCTAAATGAATTAAAAATTGAAATAAGCCTGTTCAGCCGGTTAAAGTTGTTAAAAGTACAGAAACACAGGGTAACCAGGAGATAAACGTTGCTCCACGATCGTAAATTGGTACACAAGTAATTGATACATTTAAATTACTACATTATTAGTGCCTTTATAGGGTGACACCGATTTAGCTAAATGGAATAAGGACGCAGTCATTTTAAACGTAGTTAAGCAATTATATGAATACTCTATAAATACGAAAATTTAGTGTAGTAGCATCCAGTAACAGACGGACTGACTTTGTGTTAACCATAATGTAACATACTCTGCATGTATTGGTTTAAAAAAATAGTGTCTCACAGGTGTAATAGGTATGTTTTATAACTTACTAGATGAGATATGAGCGAATAGAGTAAAACATATTTACTTTTGTAAAAACATGTAATATAAAGGCACCTTCACATTTAACTTCATTTAAAACATAATTAGTGTCTACTTGTAATGTCGTTATCAAACTTAATTACAAGCAGATGTAAGTAAACTTAATAAAGGCGGCCCTTAGACATTCGTGTCGGCGTGCACTCGTACATCTTACAGCCGACTCTAATTCAAGAGAACATTCGTTTAAAACAATATTTGAGACGTCTTGATGAGTTCTCCTTAAATCGTAGCTGTAACAGAAGGTTGTAAATTCTGACCCCAAAGTACGGCTTCAAAATAAAGAGTTAGAAATATTATTTACTTTGTAGTTTTTGATAATACCATAAAAATAATAATAATACCGTAATCTAAAACATCGAGAGGGTAAACCAAATGATTTTCCTTCCAAATATAGTGGTATAGATACAGAAAATGAATGCATGAGAAACTAAACTACTTTGCTTTAATCCGCGAATGAATACGAGGGAAAATCGGTGTAATGCTGCAATAAAATATTTTTAAAAGCACATCCTAAATATTAAATCAGAAAGGTTGTTAAGCATGTTGAGGAAGAAGTATCAAGGAAAATTTAATATGCTACTGTACTGCAAATTGGGTTATTAAAAAATAAAAGAGTGAAGACTCAGCTGTTTTTTTATTACATAAAAATAATACTTTTTACAAACAACGTCCAGTCAAGCATTAAATTAGGTATGTGGTGGTTACACACATTTGTACTTACAACATTTACATAAAAATGAGAGTACCTAAACCGTTCGTACAGCGCCATCTAGTTTACTTTGGGGTAGCGGAAGCTACATACTTAACAAGTTAAGTGATTATGTTATTTTACAGATATAATACTTTATATATTAAACTATTTAAAAATTTACTTGCGTACTTAAAATAGGTATAAAACTTGTGCTAGGAGTCTAGAACAATAATATACAAGACGGTTCGGGAACATAGCAAAAATCGCCGATGGCCGTTGTAGTCATAAAAACCGTGACAACAGAGCAGAAAATACAAACTGAAATCTTTTTTTTGTAAGTAATAAGTTTTTTTATAGGTAAATTTATTTCTACATTACAAACAGGCACTTTTAATTTTATTTGTATCTATAATGTATTCAAATAAATTCAACGGTTCTATTATGCAATCTAACAAAGGTTTAATAAATTTTAAAATGTTGTTTTTGTTAATGTTAACGTTGCTTGTGTTAATAAATCATTAACAATATAGGTGTTATAGGTACGTGAGTTGTTTAAATTATTTTTTTACTGTCGACCAACCGCTGTGCAATTCAACACTACACTGACTTTCCGATGTGCCTCAACGCACGTTTCGCTTCGACGCCGAAGCATCATCAGGAGATAGACTCTACGAAGGTTATTCGTAATGTCATGGATTTCCGCAAAGTAACGCCTGATTCTATCAGTTAATACTTTTTTATTTATTTATCGCTTACACAGTAAGCTATCTATATAAATAATAAAATAAAAAATGGCCAAAAGCGTGTCGCGACACGCTTATATAGAAGGGTTCCGTATCTGATACGCTATAAACGTATTTGTTACAGCTTGTAAATAAATTAAAAAATATTTCTATGAAAGTAGTAGAACGACGAAAGGAAGTAACAATCTGTTTTTTAATCGATTAATGTTATTAATTAAACCAGCCTGTCTTGACCTCACGGTCAATTTTTATTTGTTTGCTCCTTTGATACCAATTGAATACAAGAGAGACGGTATATCTTATGATGAAAAGGCAAGTTTCCACCACTGTCAATACACTGGCGCCGACGAACAGAGCTGTAGTACCACCAAGTGACGCTGTTGTTTAGACTATAAATACAGAGACAATCGGTTATGCAGGGGAGTTCTGTTACGACCGTTGACTGGGTAACAACTACCTAAGTACATTGTGATCAGTGTCATTACGACGCGTGCATACACCAATTCGATGGGATATAATTACAGTAAATATTTAATAATATTTACGTAGTATCAGGGGATACTACAGGTAGTATACGTCGTGGTCTAATCAGTAGTCGGCATTTGAGTCGATCGCTAGATTTCATAACTCTTGCTGCGATGGGTGACCTATTCTAACAATGGTTTATACTTGATATGCGACCTCCTCCGTGTTTCGGAAGACGCGTAAAACAGCGGGACCCGATTAATGTCACTGAGTGGTATTAGTCGTGAGGTTGCAAAGATCGTGGGGGTTCCGAGGATGACGTCAGATGGCAATCGGTCTTCATCTTAACACGCCCCACATCCACATCCTCTGCAATCTAAGCGGACCCTAGTACTAGTCCACGATAACGCTAGTAAGAAGAAGAAGACAGTTGGCTACAAACATTTTTTTCAATCCAGTGGTATAATTCAAAATTAAGTAATACCACTGGATAGTTAAAATAATATAGTGCTTTGGTGCTGCAGCTATCTATTACATCAAAAATTCCAATACATTATTCGATTGCCATAAGATGCCAAAGAATGAATTATATTTACTTATCGCACGCTTTATCATAAAGTGACCTAACTCAAAAAAGGAGATTTATGGGAAATCACAAAAATCGGTTTGTGATTTACGACTTATTCCGCTTATAATCTAACAGGAAAGGGTTTCAATAGTAACAAATTATGTATTTTAATAGTTCATTAATTAAATGAAGTGATTAATGATATTGGAATGTTACTTTATTGATGTTTTATTATATGTTTGTCGTTTTCGCTAAAAAATTATTGTAGTTATAAAGACAAAAATAGCTGTATCTTAGAGTCGTTTGGAGATATTCAAATAATTCTTAGATTGGCAGATAGAGGATTTTGAAATGAAGCTGCCCGTATCATTATCTCACTATAGACCTAAAACGTAATTGGTCTAGATTACTATTAAGCGTGCGATATATTTGGATGTTCCAATATATTTGGTTATAATAAAAGTCTTTTCCCCAGGTCAATGGGAAAAGTTGCCGCTGTGGACACTGGAGCGGGAGTTGGTGGTTCAGGATATTGCTGAGAAAGAGAGCATCAAGGTGTTGGAGAAAGCGACCGTGCCTATCGTGAAGATGACTGACAAGTACTCCGATGTCAAGGTTTGTGCATTTTTTTAAATTGCTTAAATAATAAACTGGCCAAGAGCTTGTCTACATACGTTTGATACGAAAAGGTTCCATAACTGGTATGCGATAAAGGTATTTGTTAAGTAACTTCAAAAGTTATTTTCCGATTTCGCTCTATATAATTTTTCTAACGAGTTGTAGCATGTCCTATCAACATGGACAATTTCAAGTATCTTCATCTAATAGTTTGGAAATCTTAAGGGGGACCCCTTATAGGGGAGCAAAGGCAAACGGAAGAACGGAGAGACAGAGCGGAACTGCAATAGCTCCTTGTAGGACTAAGGAATCCTAATAAAGGGTAATTTCCGTTAGCCGGGCGCAAGTGAAAAATTATCACACACTGTACATCGCTTTGGAGGGGATAGGTGTTTAGTGGAATCTCGTAGCTTTTAAGATATAATATTTTAAAAATTGGATTTTTATTTGCCTAAGAGTCAAAAGGTTACCATTTTTACGAGCGTTTCCCGACTTCTGTTGAAAACAGATAGGTTAGAATGTTGAGACGAGTGCGTAGCAGAGCTCCCCTATTAACCTTCCCCTAGAAAATTCCACTTAAGAAATTCTTACAAACAGTGTGTTTTTTGCGTTCAGGTGGACATATCGTTCAACATGAGCAGCGGGGTCAAGAGTGCGGAGCTGATCAAGCAGTTTAAGGTCAGTGCAAATGTCAGCCAAACCCGTTCCACCTGGTGAAATATCGTTTTCTAATGTGTTCACATGAACACATTAGCACATAAGTCTATGTTAGATTTAGTTTGAATGTGTAATGTTTTTCTTTTATTAATTAGCAGACCCGGCACACCTTGTCCTGCCCGAAATTTGGCTCGTCTGCTATTAGCCGATCGATTAATCTCCCTTATGTATTAATCTTCAGTCTTTTTTATGTATGATACTGGCCGTACCGTAGAAATAATAAGTACTTACCACGTCAGTAAAAAGGTCTAGTGTGTCATTTATTTGAAGTATCTAACAGATCTGCATTTTTTAAGTGTTTTAAAAATAATCTTGAGAATTTTCTTTTCTTTTCTTCCCGGAAAAGAGCGGCATGAAACAAAACAAACAGAGTTCAGAATGTTTGAGGCGTTTCTGAGTTTTAGCGACAAAAACGAACAACGATTTATATCTGTATGTATAGATTACTTTGTAATAAGGTAAATGTTACTTATGTTAAATCCACGAATGAAAAATGTAGGTATTATGTTCGTTACTGAAGTTCTTTACGGATATCATTGGCAGAGTTTTAACTTCTGATGACGTCGCGGTTTCGAAGCAGGAATAACAGGGACCTCATATTCCTTTTAATAGCAAACTTCATAAAAGTAGATGTCATACAGTAGCGGCCCAGAAAGTGGCCATACCAATTGCTCCATCTGGTCTTCTTCTTTCTAACGTTATCCCGGTTAAATACCAGGGTCCGCTTAGATATGTAACTGTGGGGCGAGTTAAAATAACCGATTGTCAGCTGACGTCATCCTCGGAACTCCCACGATCTCTACAACCTTACGACTAATATCACAAAGTGACTTTAATTGGGTCTCACTGCTTCACGTGCCTTCCGAAACACGGAGGACCATATTAAATATAAACCAGTGCTAGAATGGGTCACCCATTCATCAGCCGATCGCAGCAAGAGCAACTTAACCTAGCGATCGACTCAAATGCCGACCACTGATTATTAAGCCACGACCTCCTCGTCAAATGTGCCTCAACGCACGTTTCGCTTCGACACCGAAGCATCATCAGGAGATAGACTCTGCAAAGGTTATTCGTAAAGTAAGTGACCGTTTACGCCTCGCCTTAGTGTTAACTTACCTTTTAGTTAAAATTTTATTATAAATAACAGTTAAATTAGTATATTCTTTGTATTAAAATATATAATAATAATAATAATAATAAATAATAAATATATACAGGACTATATGACACACGGACGTCTGTTCCTATGGTAGACAACTTAATGCCTGTGATACTGTTTAAAGATTGATAGATAAAATATTTATTGCACACAGTAAATACAGTTTACAATATAAATAACTAACTAACTAAAGTTTAAAACTATAAATACGCTTGCAAAGGCGGTCTTATTGCTAAAGCAATCTCTTAACAGACAACCAACCAATTTATTATAATTATGTAATTTTCTTGATATCTTCCTACTTTAATATATTATAAAATTATACTAATATAAAATAATTTCGATACAAAATTTAACTATTAAAATTGCAACGCCCTAGATCTTGTCTAGATGGTCGAACCTTTACGAATTAACCATTTCAAAGAAATTATGCTTATTTAAAGCTATGTTCAAAATTTTTATTCTTTAGTAAGAACTTATTCTTTAAAAGGTTGTCTAAAAGAACGACACTTAATCACAATAAATGTCTTTTTTTTTAATTTATTTAAAATTAATTTATACAGCAACTTCTATGTATATAATTTCATATCCAAAAACCTCTCATGAGTTTGTGGGGATATGAATAATTAATTATGAATGTTTAAGAAAAATCCGTTTTAAGCGGATGTCTTCTAATTGCATTTGTATATTTTGAACCTGTTGGAAGACGAGTAAGTGGTCTTGTTGTCTTTGAAATCGTTATTTTATTAACTTCACTTCTGTATATAGATGCTTGCAAGTGAAGTCGATAAAAGACTTGTTTAAACTTGCAAAAATCCTTAGACCTCCTTAATATAGCCATATCGAAAAATCCGTTTTAAGCGGATGTCTTTTAACTACATCTATATATTTTGGATGTCTTTGAAGACGACCCCAGATATGCTCTCTTGACGCCGCGATCGTCACCCATCCTCACGATGTGGCCGAGCCAGCGCAGACGGTGAGCTTTGGTTTCACCGATGATGTTGGGCTCGGCAATAAGATCTTGTACTTCTAAGTTCTTTAGTATTCGGCAGCAAATGTTATATAAATATAACCATTTATTGAACAACGAATAACATTTGAAATAGATAATATTTATTTCTATTAGGTTTATTCAGCAACCGACTTTCCATTTACTAACAATAAGGAAAAAACAGTCGGACCAGTAGTTCCTGAGATTAGCGCGTTCAAGCAAACAAACAAACTCTTCAGCTTTATATATTAGGATAGATATAGATATATAGATAGATATAGGACTTATTTTTAACAAGTCTCTTGCTCTTTCTCCTCGTGGCTCAACTTATCCGAATCAGTAATATCTTTTAAAATATTTAACTAATTAAATGTGCTTTTCAAACTCTATTTGAATAAAACATTTCTTGATTTGATTTGATATGCAACCTTAATAATAATAAAACAAGAGTAACATTAAGGACAAACCGCATTGGTTTTTTTAATGTTAAATTAAAAAAAAACTTGTAATTTCTTATAAATAAATAAATAAATTTAAAAAAAAATTTAAAAAACAATTAAAAAGCACAGTGTAGTTAACTAGATTTAGCGTGCGTATATAACGCGTTAAAGGTACTTGAGCCAGAAGATTTGTTCTGGCGCGGGGTACTGCGAGTAAACGTGGACGCCGGTACAACTTTACAAAACCCATGCAATTTATAAGGAATTCATTTCCCGCATATTTTAAATTATATACATTCTCTTATTTTACCCTTTTTTATTAAATTCTGAAAATATTTCTTTTTATTACCTTATATTTTGTTAAAAATGCTATGCGTACACCTTTTTTAATTTTTACATTTGTGTTTTTTTTTATACACATTTATCCCTTTGCTCATTTTTATTGAAGCTTGCAGTTCAAACATAAATTAAAAAAGAAAAAGCATTTGTTCTCTCTTATTTATGTTTGAAGTATTTATTAGCTCTGGAAATAAATTTTTAAACCAGTACTTTTAAATTATCTCTTTATTTTTAATTAATAGATTAGTTTCAAGTAAAATTGACTGTAAATAGCACGATTGAAGTATAAAAAATTTTTGACAGTGCCTCTGGACAGTGGTAAATTGACGGAGCTATTACTTTTTAGAAATATTTATTTAAATTATAACAAATCTCTTATGGATCCGGTTAAGTAGATCCTTGTGAACTCCTGGCCATATGCGGTCTAGGCGAGTTATGTCGAATGGCGGCTCTAAGTCTACTTTCAGAGGTTTATGTACTTTACAAAAGTGTCGAAATTAGTGTCTTAATCATCGTTTACAGCGCTTTAAGCGTCATCAAAGTACGGACTTACTTTTACGAATTGTCTGCAGCGCTGAAATCGGAAAGAGAGGCCAAGAGATGAACTTTACAAAAGTGTCGAAATTAGTGTCTTAATCATCGTTTACAGCGCTTTAAGCGTCACAAAGTACGGACTACTTTTACGAATTGTCTGCAGCGCTGAAATCGGAAAGAAGGGCCAAGAGATGAACTTTACAAAACTGGTCTATGTATTCGTTTTATTAGCATTAAGTTTATGTAAAACATGTACTGTATGTTTCCCTTAAAAATAAAAAAAATAAAATTAAATAAATAATTGCACACAACGTCTGGACACAAACTGTAGCTGTACGTGTTCGATCGATTTTTTCCAAATCACTTACAATAAATCATTGGTTAACATTAAAATTTTGACGTGTCATGTAAAATCAAAACGCGTTAAAATCTTAGCGATAATCTTAAGATTAGAATCTTATATGAAATCCAAGACTGTAAATTGTGGTCAAAATTTTATAAAATTGCGACAATAGCCATGACTGATGTAACATACGTCCCATTCTCGTGGTAATGAAGTCGATGATCGGAGATTATTTTATAAAATGACATATATAACACCTTCTGTAAGGGATGAATGTCAAAATTTGATATTGCTATTGTTGTAAAAAAGGTGTAAATTTTTTTTACAGAAATTAGGTATATTAGTATAAAAGCGACGTAATTTTTTCAAAGAACTAGATTGAAGCTCTGAAAATCGGAATATTTAATTAATTAATTTGGTTAAAAGAGATAGCAGATATTGCAGAATATGAGAAAATCTGTTCCGCTACTAATTCTGCATTCCTTTCAAGATCATTTATAATAGAAATTTAACTGTCCACCAAGTGGCCGGCATACCTCACTGGATTCCTTTCTATTTTTAATCAAGCACTTGGGTCGGCACGATCCGGCTGTCGTAACGACATTCCCGAATATTTTCATATCAGACACTTCCATTTATATATGACATGATTGTGCTAGAAAGATTCGCAGTATATATAAATTAAGATTATACATTATTTATCATTCAATGATCGGAGTTAAAATATATTTAAATTAACTTAACTTGGGCTTACTATAATTTGATCTCATACTTACCATTATCCCGGCCTAGTGGCAGAGTTAAATTGTAGAGAACGTGGCTATGAGACGAGGTAAGATGACCGCCTGCCGTTTGGCCATCCCCGGAAAAATTAGATTATTACGAAGTTCATGCATTACATACCTTTACATAAAATTTCGCTTGCTTAATCATAAACTGACGGATTACGTTTTGGGTCGAAAGTGACTTAATAATACATAAAGCTTCGTAATAACGTCCTTTATCCGCCAATCTAAGAATTATTTCAATATCTCTAGCCAATACTGAGATACAGCTATTTTTATCTTTTTAACTAAAATAACTTTTTAGTTAGAAGACAAACAAACGATAAAATATCATAAAAATAACGTTTCAATACCATTAATCAGTTCATTGACTAGTATTATAATACATCATGTGTTATTATAACGCCGTTTTTATCAAATTATAAGCGAAATTAGTCGTAAATGATAAAACGTTTTTTGCGATTTCCCAAAAATCATCTTTTCAGACTTAGGTCAGTTTATTACTAGAAGTGCGAATTATGCTTTATCAACATATATCTTTTATTTTTTATATAATTTCGTCTTTATTAAAAGCTTTCTATAAGTATATGAAATTATATTTTTTGTGAAACATAAATTTATTATGTAGACGGGTAAAGGAAAGTGTAGGAAATGATCCAGTCATATTTAACTATATTTACATGAAATTCGTGTATTTGAAAATATATAAAACAGATATATAGGTAGATAAATTCTTTATTCAAACAATTAATGCAGTTTACAAAAGCAATAACTAACATGACTTTAAAACTATAAATACGCCTGTAAAGGAGGTCTTATTGCTACAGCGATCATATTCGATTGGCAAAAAAGCTACCAATAATTGTTGTTGTTATCTTAACCAATCTTTATACACGTAGATCAAAGAGAATACTTAAGAACCGGCTTCGTTACTTGATTTACGAGCCGAAGTACCATTCGGAACATTTAACTGTTATGTATCCAGCGAGAAGACCATAAACAAGGAAGTGGAAAAATAAAACGCAATGGAAACTTTCGACTGTTGGTCTGAGTAAAACGTTATGCGCAGTAAAATTTTAATTATCAAGTATACAATCAACACTACAAAAGAGTTTGTATTTTGAGTTATGCGTCAATTGTAATGCCGGAGCCAGACATAGCTTCAATTGAATGATTTCAATGATCATGTAGTGTAGCCGGGGACTTTGTGTAACTTCACAGTTTTGTAGAACTTTGTAGACTTCAAGGTCAAAAATGTACAAACATTTTGAGCTATGTCTGGCTCCGGTATAACAACAAATGATTAATTATTTTTATTTTCTGCCTATTCTTACCCATTATAGAGGAAAAGGCATTCCTACATTTTTTCCATCTGTTTTTGTCTATTATTTTTCTGATTATTTGGTCGATTGGACTAATTTATAATCAATTACGAGATAAATTTAAGATTTTAGCTCCGATGTGTTAAAATTTGCTAATTTACGGTCTGTGGAAAGTTGAATCTAGAGCAGAACAATCAGACAACTGGATAGATGACTCTGAAACGAGTAACGGCTGAATTGGTTAGCTTTAATTAGTCCTAAATTAGAAGCGAAGGTCTCTGTTTTATTTTTCGTCAGCTTGGCGTTTGGTGTAAAATCGAGCCACTTTTGCGGGTGGTTATCATATAATTTACAAAGGGTTTCTAGCAACAAATGCCCGTTCCCCATGTAGTTAACATTTTATATACACAAATTTATATACATGTTATATAACGTTTTCTGTCATATAAAAGACTTAAGATCGGAAAGACCGATATTACCTGAACTTCCGGGAGGCTTGTCGGTGCCCACAGTCTTTAATGTAGTTTTGGTGATAAATAATACAAATACTTGGTTATAATTTCTTTATTAGTCCCGAGTGAATAATCCAAGATAGAAATAAACGCATTGCTTTTATAGGCACCCACAGTTTCCATCTCTTTGCTGTCATAATAACTTCCAATAGTATTTATCAATACAATTCTCAGTTATGGTAGCACTGTTCTTAATACATTTCATTGGTGCCGCCATTACGACCGACTTATAATGTTTTTCTTTTTTATTAATTATTGTTTTCTGTGTTCTTGTGTACAATAAAGTTTATTCTATCTATCTATCTATCGTCATAATTTATAAGCTACAAATTAAGCGTTGTGTTCTTAGATACGAATAGATAGAAATATATAAGAATAAATAAAATATCTTAAATACCATCATAACTCATGTAATTATTGCGGTTATAACAGTTGAATGGAATGGATTGTAAAGATAGATACTTATAATGTTGAAATACTTTAGAATATTATGATTTTGAAATTAAATTTATTTGTATAAATTCCTAAATAAAACTGAGAGATAATCTTTCCCAGGTTGAAACATTGCAAAGATCTTATTGTTCGTTGATTTTTGTCGTTTCAAGAGTAAAAAGATTGTTTAGAAATTGCTGTTCCTTCAAAAATAAGAGAATTGTTTCGAAATTGCTGTTCCTGCAAGAATGAGAAGATTGTTTCGAAATTGATGTTCCTTCAAGAATAAGAAAATTGATTCGAAATTGCTGTTCCGTCAAGAATAAGAAGGTTTCTATCCGTTTGTTAAGACCAATCTGCGAAACGGCTGTATCGATTTTGTCAGAGCAACAAGCAAAAATATCCAAGTGTTACACAAAAAATATATTTGGAGCCTCTTTTTGCCTCAGTACAGGATAAAGGCCTTCCCACCTTCTTTCCATAAGCATAAGCACGAGCGCGAGGGCGAGCGCGAGCACGAGCGCGAGCACGAGCACGAGCACGAGCACGAGCACGAGCACGAGCACGAGCACGAGCACGAGCACGAGCACGAGCACGAGCAAAGCAAAAATAAGGTAATAGCTTTTATAATTCCTTTTGATACGGAATAAGAAGTGCATGCAAGATAATGCACCGTCTATTTAAAATATTTTTTAAATTTTATTATTAAGTTTTCACCAGATTATTCTTGTCGACTAATGGCTCCGGGCATGCGCAGTACCACAACAAAATCACGCTGACAGGCTCGGGGTATGTGCAGTACCGCTTTTAATTGGCCGCTGTCATAATTTTAGTATGAAGTGACTTTTGTAATTTAGCTTTAAAATAATAAATGAGATTTAAAGGAGATAAAATAAACTATCATAATTTTTTTATAAAATATTATAAACGCGAGTTGTACACATGGATGTATGGTTGTATAAATGTCTGGATGTATGTTTGACGCTCTTTCATGAAAAAACTGCCAAATAGATTTTAATAAAACTTTAAATTAAAATAGTTTGTACATCAGAATAGCACATAGGTTATAAATTGTAAAGATATTGTGTGAATTGTCCAAAATATAACGATAAATGTTATGTAAGAAGGAGAAAAACAATACCCCAACGGCGGTGGGGTTTGAACCGGGTACCTTTCGGATTTCAGTCCATACCTTATACCGTTGAGCTATTCTAATTATTCTATTAGGCTCTACGGTAATAACACAGAAAAGTATTATAAACGCGAAAGTATTATACAGATGTATGGATGTATGTTTGACGTTCTTTTACGGAAAAACTGCTTTATGGATTTTAATAAAACTTTACAATAATATAGTTTATACATCAGAATAACACATAGGCTATAAATTATAAAGATATTAGAGTTTGTGTGTTTGTATTTTTACTTGATCGCGCTAATCAGGAACTACTGGACCGTTTTGAAAAATTCTTTCAGTATTCGATAGCTCATTAATCGAGGAAGGTTATAGGGTGTATATCGTTACGCTAAGACAAAAAGGATCGGAACACTAATGAAGAATGTTTCAAAATCGGAGGAACTTTTCCCTTTGAGAGTTTGTGTGTTTGTATTTTTACTTGATCGCGCTAATCAGGAACTACTGGACCGTTTTGAAAAATTCTTTCAGTATCACTGCGGACATATATCAAACGGCACATTTATGCCGAAACCAGACATAGCTTCATTTAAATGATCATTTCAATGATCATATAGTGTGGCCGGGGACTCTGTATAGCTGGGCATAGTTTGTAGCCTGTATGGATAAAAATGTACAAACACTTTGAGCTATGTCTGGCTCCGGCATTATACATAAATAATAAAATTATATTTAAGGACGCGGCTGTGGCAAGGCTAATGATAAATAAGTTAAAAAAGAACAAAACAATAGATAATAATATTCTTCTTATAGTGTAATTGTCTATGGTTGTGTAGTGCCGGTTGTCACTCATTATCAAGTGACCCTTATAATTAAAGGGCTCAAGATTAGAAATGACCTTTTATGTATGTAGATACAATAAAGTGTTTCAATGTATAGTCGACCAAGAAATTGGTTTGCCACGCTAAGGTCGAATGTCGTTTGCACGTCAATTAGTTATAAGGCCTATTTTTGCTTGTTGTGCGTTATGTTAATTTATAACAATAACCCTTAGCAAAATTTTCTTTTTGTGTTCGCAACACGAACTTGTGTAATTCAATGCAATTATGCGATTTATGTACATCTGTACGCATTAGTTAAAGGGTTTTCACATATTGGATTACTTAGAATGTAGAATGTAATATACATAGTTATATTGGATTACTTAGAATGTAGAATGTAATATACATAGTTATATTTGTTTAATTAGGAGATTGCTCCTAAATTAGTTGTTTCTTAATTAAAGTGTAATCGTATGGTTTAAATATTAAATCAATGATTCCCAACACAGCTTGTCTCTGTACAAACAAATCCTTTTCAGAATTTCGTCAGTTTATCTTTTTCATCTATGGTTGTTTTCGGAAAAGAATAGCCAATTTAAATAAAATTTTCACTAGTAATAGTAGGTAAGGAATAGTATATAAAGCAATATATAGGAACTCTTTAGTTATTGCTTAAAGTCTCGTTAACCCAGAACTAAGCGTAAAGCTCATGATAGCAGTAGTCTGGCGGGCTAGAGGAACTAAATGTACAATTCACAGACTCAGCTCAGACTTCAACCCGTTAAACTAAAAGGGTAGCCCTTGCTAACTAGCAAAATTAAGGCCATGAGATGACAAATATCAGTTATTGAATAGCTTTTTTATTTTAGCGAAATTGTGACGTCATTTGACCTTCCGAGCGCTGGTGCTGTTTGAGCAGGCGGAAGGCTTGCTCCGCGCTGGGCGCTTTAGCGTCGCCGAGCGCGTACGCGACGAGTGCGAGCGCGAGCGGCTCGCCGAAGTCGTCCAGCAGCTTCAGGTGCCGCTCCAACCACGACACGGCACGCTGCTGTGCCGTCGCCACCCGTGCGCTTAAACCCTGCCGAATATATTTTTCAAGTGAAGACTTCTTTAGGCACATTGGACATTTTTTGAGATGGGGAAAAACAATTGAATCATCACAGACTTTGACGTCGCCGTTACCGAAACCTCTGACGATTCGTTTTAACTTTTGTTCGGACTCCTGGAGTGCCAGTGTTCGTTTTTTTTGCCAGGATTATTTGTTCCTTACTTAAACAACTAAGTTATAGGTAACAGCCGACTAATATATACTTATAAATACTTGAATACATAAATAGATAATACACCCAGACTCGAAGCGGAAATAAAACCTACAACGATGAAGCGAAAGTCAGGGTCACTGCAACTGCACCAACAGGCGAGGGACTCAAATGTTCAAATGTGCTGATAATAGGTGTGGACGTTGAGCAACGCAGTTAGTTATTCCATACTAATGCACCATTACCCTGTTAATGGTGCACTATTGCGGCTACCGGGTTATTGGATTGGATAAAAATACCTATTTTAGTAGCATCTTTCTGAAAGTGCAGTCAATAGTACGCGGCACATCAAAGTTCGGACAGTTTCATGAAACATCGTCATCACATTTAGGCGCTATTGCCCCGCTACGAAGTGCGTACGCGAGGTATAACAGTACCATAATATCGATTCATAACAGGCATTGTGTAATTACCTCGCGAAATCTTACATCCTTGAGGTTTTTGACAGATTCGAGCGTAATAACAACTTGTGCCGTCAGCGTGATATTTCGTTGGAGTATTATCGAACTGTTTGTCTGAAACAAAAAATTATTTTATTATAATTATAAGACTTTCAACTTCACCTCAACGAAACACACTATTAAAGTTATGAATTCAATCATAGCACATACTATATCATATTTATACAGTGTCTATATTTGAAATAATTACACAGATCCGCAATAAAATGCTGTTTGGATGTTTTCAACTGATTTCTATGTATTTAGGTGCACTGAAAACTAAAATAAATTGTAGAATGTTAGGTTATTTTACAAAACGCAAAATTTTACTGTAGAAGGAAGTATTTGGGCTAAAAAGAAATCATACATAAATAGGTACAATTTTGTTATGAGCGAAGAGCAAGGTGAACGATTTTAAGGAGGTGGAAAAAAGATAGCAGAAAGAATGATGTCAAACTATGGTACACAACCACTTCCTTTTTTAGTAAATAAGTAGATATAATAACTAATATATATTATGTTTTTATTCTTTGGTAAATGTACTTTAAATTAAACTGTTATGGAAGAACAGGTCCTTCTAAAATGAGTTTTTTCTTACACTCACTAGAAGGGCGCAACCTCGTTCACTACTGTAATGTTCATTTAGTTGTAGAATACACAAGGTATGATGCTGTTAACATAATTATGTATTTACTAGCGGACCCGGCAGACGTTGTGCGGCCGGAACATTGCTTACATGAATAATAAATAAATACATGGGACTATATGACACACGAACGTCTGTTCTTAAGGTAGACAACTTAACGCCTGTGTTATAGGTAACAGACACTTGTTATATACAAAAAACACCTCATTACTTATATGTTATACTATATTACTCGTTGCAAAAAGAGTAAAATTAAGTAAAAAATATTAGATTTAATTTTACCGTGATGATATATAGCTTATAGCCTTCCTCGATGAATGGGCTACCTAACACTGAAATATTTTTTCAAATCGGCCCAGTAGTTCCTGATATTAGCGCAATCAAGCAAACAAACAAACTCTTCAGCTTTATATGTAGTTCGACCTCACTTTTTTGATTCCTAATCTTTTGGTACACAATTGTTTGCAGCTTCAGCATAAAGTTTTTAGTTTTAAGCAAAAAAATAAAGTATGAGACATGACCATAACATTCTTGGAGTGCATTTAAATTTACAATACAGAAGTCCAGAACGTTTTCAGTGTTTAAAAAAGTGTTTTGTATTACAAAACGTGTAAAGTAATTTTAGTAGTAAAATATTGCAATCGCGTGACAGACCGCCTCTAAATAATAGATTAGCGAGCGCATAAAACGCTTCTGGTCATAGAATAACTAATAGGTATTAAGTATGTATGACGTCAAATAAAGATAACCAAATTACATTTAATTGAACAATGTAATTCTCTTTAAGATATACAATTCCGTACTACATAGTTTTGATGTACCTCTTAAGGCTTAGCGAGCACGGCGGAGTCATTAAAACTACAAAAATTTCAGCTCAATCGGCTGAAGATATCTGATTCAAAATTGGTTCACATTCCATCCGAAGATATAATGCAAGTTAAAGAAAAACTTTTATAAAAGCAAGCACACAGGCACATAAATAAATAACGTTAAATATTAGTTTTTGTTATAAATAAATAAAATAAAAAAACACACTTAGAAGTAGAGATGCACATGCAAGCAGTAAGTGAAGTTATGAAACTTGAAGACAACGACTTATGGCTAATATAATATCTAACGTTTAAATTATAATTAATGAGCTTGTATAATTTAGTAAAAATAGCATTTTTTTTAAACTTAAGAAAGAATACTTATTCTATTAATTTATATATATAAAATAAAATAGAAAATGAAATATCATTTATTGCTACCATATTTGTTACAATAACCAGAGCAAATATGGAAGGAAATAAAAAGTTAACAAGAAAGTAACAACTAAAGCAAAAGGACGCAAGCTCAGCTTAGTGCTGCTTCCAGGTATGATCAGTTGGTCTACAGTGAGCACTTAGCCCAAAGGATCGGCACAAATTTGCGACGTTAACAGCCGGCCATTTAGTAGATTGTCTTCAATACGACAAATCAACAAACGTCAGGATTCTGGCGATGGAACTGTTATGTTTTCCTTTGATATTTCTTTACTACGAATAAATAATACTTCTACTTTTTTATTCCATATGTATTTTTTCATATAATAATATTATCAATATACTAATATGAACTTGTAGCTAAAAATTACAACATAGATATTTTTCGGTACACCCAGTCGAAAGGTCTGAGGTAACAAAAAAAAATTACAGTTGAATTGAAAACCTCCTGCTATTTTGAAGTCAGTTGAAAATTGATGTGTACTTGATATCGCTAATTTTAAAATCTATAACCTTGAAATGTTCTTCTGCCTAGACTGCATCAACACTCAAGATCAGTACCAAAAAGTCTGTCCCATCTAAATATTTTATTTTATTTAATAAATAAAATCAACAGCCGAATAAAATTTGCACGTTTTGACCTTTACGTAAAGAACATCACTATTTTCATTTTGTAAATTACAATTTGTATTTTATTTCTTACAATATTTTGCCAATGTTTGATTTGATGTTGACAATTTGTCACTATAATATCTTGATTTTGACAATGTTAATGTTTTTATAGGATCATTAAGAACATGTAAAAAAACTTTTATATAAAGATACTTTCTTTCTGTATAAAATAGTTCTATTTTATCTTTTCTTCAGCGCGTAAAAATTTATAGGTTAGACCGGTGTTTTTAACATGAATAACAATCGTCACTCAAATTTCAGCTACTATATTCTGAAGTTATTCCCTCATGTTTAATAGTTGAGCTGTATACGTTTTTATTCACTGCAATTGAAAAAACTTTTTTCCATTCATTGTTAAATAATTAGTTGTGTTTTTGTTAAATTATTGTTTATTGATATCATAGGATCAAAATGAGGTATATAAATAAATAATTGTCCTTTTGTATCGATATTTATATAAAACTTTTTTTTAAATATTCGCAAAGAGAACACAATTATTAGTCGAAATATTTAATTCCGACGATGACGTCAGATGGCAATCGGTTATGTTAAGCGGACCCTGGTATTTAACCGGGATAACGCTAGGAAGAAGAAGAAGAGACATAAATAAATAAATAAAAAAGTTTGTTTTAACATTGTTTATGACACAATATGCCAGTGGCGACGGGATTCGAACCGGATATCTTATGGATATCTGTCCAACTCTTCAACCGTCCAGCTATAGAGAGTTTTGTTATAAATTAACAAATTATGTTAAATTATAGAAGTATGTTAAATTAAAATACCAGATTTCTTTTCCTTTAACGATTATTGGTAGAAATTCTACAATTGATAAGTAATTTGCCTTTAAATATATTTTAAAAAAATGTCATTAGTGAAAGATGTAAAGAGAAAATATATTCCCAAAAAAAAATGATATACACTTTAATTTATAAATTTCATTTTCCAAAATTAAAAAAAATACATACACCGTATGACTCAATTTTCTTTTAATTTTTTCAACTAAATTCTTGGTTTATGTCCCTTATATATTTTAATTTGTCTCACTAGCATTGTTTGTTAGTTATCGCATTCATTAAATTGTCAACACTAGTTATGTAACGATACATTGTACTGTCTGTTTTTTTAATCTATGTATTTTTTAATATTTGATGTTTTTCTTTTTTCGATTTACTTCGGTTCAGTTTGCGGTTATCGCTCGAATTGATCATATCATTTAACTTATCTTCGTGATCGTTATTCGTAATTATTATTTTTAGGTTTTTAGGTTTTAGTTAGGAATTCAGATGTAGTTTAAGTTGTTTTTAGTTTTATTATTTCTTGTATTTATTAAGGCACCCCACTGAGCTGATATTACAAATTAAAGAAGAATTGTAGCCGCTACACGAGTATGGATAAATCGTTGCGAATATGTACAGTTAAATCGAATGTTAAAGCAAGCTCCGTGAAGAACTGTCGAAGTGAGCGATCGCCATGCAAACGCAACGATGAAACGGAGCAGTGTCAAACTGAAAGCAATGATTTTTCATACACGCGTATCGACAAATCGTTGCGACTTAACTGTACAGTTAAATCGAACGTTCAAGACATTTCGTGACTTTGGCAAACGCGTGTGCGGGCTCCCTAATATTAGTATCTCATAAGTATATGTCAATTCAATTACGTAATATTTAAAACGGATTTACGATGGTGCTAAATATTTCTGTTCTTGCGAGAGTTTGTTTGAATAAGTAATTTGAGGATATAAATTGGGTTTCTTTAGTTTAGGTCATGAGAAAATAAAACAACACTGAGCGATGAAAAATCTTAGATGAATATTTTACATTTTAAGATATATATATGCATGAAGCACTACCCCGCTCGCAAATAATCCCATGATCTAGGAACATTTGCGAACGGGAGTGTGGGACTCGCTAGCTCTGCTAGGATACCCACTAAAACCCAGCGGGGCCCTCATCATCCATGAAATAGATATACTATGGCTATATATATATGGCTTATGCTTTACCTCCTCTCAAGTAGTGTTGACAATCTAATCTGCAAATGTGCCGTAATCATGACACAATAGAAAAAGTCCCATAAAAAAAAAACAAATATATTTATTAAAATTCAAATAGTAAGGACGAAACAATTTTAAATACGTTTTATATCAAATCCTTAAACTTTAATGTTTTTTTCGACTTAAAATAAAGGAGTTCTCAATTTGAAGGTTTTTCTCTTGTATCAATGTTACACGATTACTCCGCCATTTATGAACCGATTTTGAAAATTCTTTTTTTGTTGGATATACAATACTTCAGAGGTGGTTCCATATAAATTTCATCAAAATCGGTCCAGCGATTTTTGAGCAATCAACAAAACTAAAAATTTAAAATTCATATACATTTAAATAAAAATTATACAGCCTTCAAAACATAAAGGTAAAAAATAATTAGTACTTTCTCAGGATTATTTACTAGTCACCTACTCATGTGTTGAAGTCAGTACCAAGCCAAAGTTGCACGCTTAACCGATGCAGATGGTACCGACTACAATATATGAGTAGGTGTCTAGTAAGTTATCGTTAGAAAGTACTAGTATTTTTTGCTTTTTAGTTTGCCTTTGTGTGTTTTGAAGGCGGTTTTCTCTTTATTTAAAAATATTTTATGTGAAGTGAAATTCAAGCTTCTTTCATACACTAAAATTAACAGCTCCGTTTAACATTAGCGTACAAAAACAAAGGTCGTGAGTAAAGACGATAGAAATTAGAAGTACTTTGGAAGTAAACATTGTAATAAAGTATTATCGCACATAGTGATGTGCGAAATGTAAAACATCGTAATATAGTGCTATTACGACGTTTTTTTTTCTTATCAAAGCGTATCAGCTGTACACACCGAAATGACCTTCGCAATATTATTAAAATAGCACGAAAACAAGTCGGGCAGACTGGCGGGTTTGTTTGGCGTCCAATGTTTTGGTGTGAATAGACACCTCTGGAACGTTCCATACCAATTTGAATTGAAATTTATGATTTTGTTTACGAATTTCTCTAGTCGACGAAAAATATTTTATCGTTACATCTGTGCATACATATGTATGTAAACAGTGACATGAAAACCATTTATTACCGTTGTTTGTCAACAAAATTATGTCACTACTATAATAATACGAGTAGTAGATTATTGCACCGAGCGGAAAGTGAGTTATTAATGCTCGAGTGGTATTTTGGTAACTAAATTAACACGAGTGCATTAGTTACTCTCTGAAGCAAGGTGCGTAATCTACTTTTCTTTCAACTACATCGCTGTCTATTTCCATTTTTTAAACTTTTCTTTGTTAAATATGAAGTATCAAAGTTTTACTATGGTACCGAATTGGCGCCATTTGTTTTTTTTTTTCCATTCAGTCCATTTTCAGTTTCAGCTAGTATTTTTTTTGATTTAAGGCATAAATTTTGTATCAACCTTAATGCGAGACATACCTCAGCGGTGAACTCATATGAAATAAAAAACAGTGCAGTAATGAAATTTCATACAACATTACTGCACCGTTCTGATGCTAAGCAGAAAAGGCATTCTTGCTGATCGGTTAATTAGTGATTAAGTATTGTATAGATTAGTTATGTAATGACAACGTTACTGCGTTGTTGAGAGAAAACCCTTTTGTTTTACTTACGTATTATATAAGCGCATCGAAGACATTGGTTGACGTAACTTTTTTAGGCCGCTTTAGCATTTTGTAGTATAAACAAGTATTCGTTCCTAACTTGCCATTCATGCCGGCAACATTAAATCAAATGAAATAAAATGATGTTTTATTCAAGTAGACTTTAACGAGCTCTTCTTAATAATAAAATATTTTAAAAGCAACCACTGATTCGGAAAAGTCGAAGCACGAGAAGAATCAGCAACAAACTCGTTAGCCACTATTTCAAAGAAAGTTCGCATTTGCGGTTTGTATCTATAATGAGATAGGATCAGGAAAAATACACCTTCTGCGGATGTTCCTGTATCAGTAGTAGATAAAATATTTAGCGTCGTTATTATTGCAACGGCATTGGATATAATGTATGTCAATGATCTACTCTATCATATTTTAGATTAATTATGGTCAACGCAAGCTTTAACACTGTAATTAATAGACTATGATATCATGCTAATAAAATGTAGCCAATTTTGTAACGTCTATTGTGTCTCTACTATATATTATTTTTACAGGTAATTAATTGTTATTTGCGCATTATTACTGTATTCCCTGGCAAGAGACCCCGTTCGCTTTATACAGCGTGAACGTTGAAGGGTTCACATAAACATAGTACTAAGAGCCAAAAAGCACGGTGTGTACTAGGGTCAAGGGAATAGAAACAGACCGTGGCGTTGTTTGTTTTTTACAATTCCAGAGTCGTCCTGTCTCGCTTCTGGTGAGCTGGACGTACCAGGCCTACAGCAGTGCTCAACCACTGCTGTACGTATCTGACTTGCTATTCGAGAGCCAAGGCGGCTGGGCAATTGTCTTTCAACAAGACATTGTACCCGGTAACCTATATTACCTTCCACAAAAATATCTACCTTAATAGGGTCCGCACTCCAACCACATCTATTCATTTAACCTTACCCGCTTTCCTCTGAAGTCCACTGAATCTCCATTTGGAATCTCTATTGACTTAATCTTCGTCATCTTTCATAGAACCTTCAATATTAAATTCACCCCCTCCCCTGCTCCCTCTCTGTTTGTATCTTCAACCCCGAAATCAACACCCGGTGGCCATTTTGGCTGCTGTGCGTTGAATCTTGCTGCTCTCTTGTGGTCAGGTACTAGGGCCTTCGCGCCCGGTCGCTCAAACCGTCGGGTCGATTTGTGATAGTAGACAGAACAATAAAATGCTCTACGTCTGTTTTAACTAAATGCATTTAATAGAGTGGGGTACAATGAGCATTCTCTCGTCTAATGTAAATTGACTTTAAGACAATTTTTTTATCCAACGCCGATTTCTTCGTAATTTCGGACATAGAGGTGAGTGAATTTTCGTGTCGGTAAAGTAGCGGTTATTATTTTTGATATTAACGGTTATTCTTTTTAATATTATTATCTATGTCTATAATCTAATAAAGTAGACCGAGATTTAATTTAAGTTTCTATTTGTTTAGTATGTAATGTACTCTGTGTTAATGACCTAATAAATAAAATAAAAATAAAAATAAAATAATATTATTTAAAAAATATACGTTTGTTTTTTAATTAACATACACAGATTTTAAACTTCTACACTGGGTACGTTCCGATATACACTGCGAGCACTGCTCAGTGCTCACGCTGCTGATAAAATCGTTCCATTATACACTGTCAGTATACTGCCGCAGTACCCATGGTAATATACGACAGTCACTGAAACTGATTAAAAACAGACAGTACAATGTGTCGTTACATAACTAGTGTTGACAATTTAATGAATGCGATAACTAACACACAATGCTTACAATTGATGGATATTTAACTACATTGGCATTCGAATCAAAATTTAACCTTTATTACAAAAAATAATCGAAAAAGTAGTTCATGCCTACTTTTTTCAGTAATTATACCTAGCATTTGTATTAGACCATTGAATTTGATTAAGGATTACTTGTATGTGATGCATATGCCAGTTTAAAAATCCGTAAGGATCTCTGTTAAATCTCTAATTTATCATAATTCTAATTAGTTTTAAATAGATAGTACTTATTTTTTCGTATCTCACTTGTGTGGTTTGAACAAGAGCCAGACAGCCGAAACATAGTCCGCGTAGTCTCCCGAAGCTAGGGATCGGGAGCCGTGAGATTCAGCTATACTTTTGTCTGGACTCTGAAACATAAACCTTACCAGGTTATTTTCAGATTTTTCATTTTCATAAGATTTCTTTTCATTTGACAAAGTCACTATTTGACCTTCAAGAAAAGAGCATACTCATTTCTCAAAGGCCGGCAACGCATCTGCGATCCCCCTGGTGTTGCAGTTGTCCACGGGCGTCGGTAGTCACTTAAGAGTACCGCCTGCTCGTTTGCCCATTGTTACATAAAAAAAAATCACATTTTTATATAAAACATCACCTATTTTTTTATACAAAACACCATCCAACTAACATAATATAATCGAAAGTCCCTTTGTGAACACCTGTCGAATAAGCGAGTAAATCGCTTTTACGCGAGTCACAATGTCGTTTGCACGTCAATTAGTTAAAAGGCTTATTTTTGCTTGTTATGCATTACGTTAATTTCTAACAATAACCTCCTTGGCAAAATTTTACTAAAACTAGGACCTGTTATCTAAAATGGTAAAGCACTTTTCTGTTCAACTATACAAAATAATAATGTCCATAACTTCAGATAACACTTATTTATATTTCCAATATTAATTCAAGTTACATGCTCATTTAGTCTAAGACGCCTGTTCACGTTGATGGCTGGCATCCAGGTTACGCACAACGATATGCAATTAGTAAAATAAATTAAATTCAACGTTACACACAGGCCCTTCAATTCGATTTATATCTAAAGATGTCACGTCAGTAGCAACTAGTGTTAACGTGAGTACTTACTACGGTCACGAGTTATTTCGGATTCAATTAATGACTCGTAAATCGTCACTTTTCCTTCGTTCATTTGCTTACAACCAGTGACATGAATGCATTCAGTGTCTACATTCAAAACGCAATGGTCTTTAATAACTTTTAATCAGGGTTGTCTAAGGAAGAAGACTAATATATAAAGCTGAAGAGTTAGTTTGCTTGTTTACTTGAAAGCGATAATCTCAGGAAGTACGGGTCCGATATAAAAAATTCTTTCAGTGTTAGATAGCTCATTTATCGAGGAAGGCTATATATATCATTACGCTAAAATTGAGTCTATTTTTTACCTAATTTTCGGTGACCGAAATTGCAAGCACAGCTAGTAATTTATATGTCAGCTAATGCGTCTCTAGATAGCAGTATAGCCTGGCTGCGAATTAATATAGACCTCCATTCTTGCATCTATAAAGGCTATTATTGAAGACAGCGACACGGAAATTGCCTTTGCTTTAGGCGATTTTAATGCTCACAGTAACTCCAGTTTCGGTAATGAGCTCAATCTTTTTTGTACTGAGCATTCTTTAAAATTGGTGGACTATGACTTTCTAGGCAATGAACATTTGTTTTTGTTAGATTACTTTTATGATAAAATTGTAGATACTTTAAGAGATGCTGCTATCATAAGTTACGATTCATACAGCGATGCTAAAAAGCCTTTGTACGTAGTAAACTAGAAAACGATGCCATTATATGGAATCCTTACGAGGCAAAGTATGTGAATATGGTAGAAAAAATTCAAAAGAAATTTATACGGTGGCTCTATCGTAAACAATATGGGTATTTTGTAGGGTATCCTACCATATATCCAAGTTCCTTTCTCCTTGGAATGACAGGTTACGATATGCTTGAGCTTCGACGTACTGTTGCTTTACTTTTGCATGTCATCCTCCTGATTCAAGGTAGGAGAAGTAATGCAACAGATAAGTCAACAGCTGGGTGTAATCAATTATTATGCCATTTAACAAGTTTCAGTGTTAGTTTAATAGTTTATTTACAAAAAAGATCTTTTTTCAATAAATACATACTAATTTTAATGTCAAAACCTACCAGAATTTTAAAAAATACTTACTATGGCAACACTTAAATTTGCAATGGCAGTATATTCCATCTTT
This sequence comes from Charaxes varanes, assembly GCA_024363005.1. NCBI lineage: Eukaryota > Metazoa > Arthropoda > Insecta > Lepidoptera > Nymphalidae > Charaxes > Charaxes varanes. The sequence goes on along the minus strand of JANCMC010033613.1, from coordinate 52,831,599 downwards.
AAAATAATGTTGTATTTATAAAATATAGAATAATAAAGTCTGCAATATTTTTTATTTCAACCTATTTATTATGTTACAAATATATAAATGCGAATATGAGTTTGTATTTACACTTTTATTAAGTGTATAAAATGTACTACGATATATATAGGAGTAAATAACTCTTATATATGTCGTTTATGCTTAACATATTGAAATAAAATGATATAATTTTTATATATTGATGTATAAAAATGCGGATACCTATCACAACGCCATCTATTGTAGTACCTTAACAACACGGTACTAAAAAGTCGTTTATACTATCGGTTCCTGGATTATAGGGCCTCAAGGCGAACCTCCTTGCTCAGGCAGGTGTTAGGTTTTGCCTCCAAACCTCAACTTGTGGGAGTCTCGTAGGCGTGGTAGGGTTATGTAGCAACTTTACCACTAAGGTGCTCGTCCATCCGATAAAGATAAAGTCCATAACGTCAATCCAGTAAGGTTCGAGTCTTGTTGGGCACTTCTATTCCCAGGAAAGGCAACCGTCAAAGCGGGAATCAAACCTGCTATTGGTAGCTCAGGGGAAGCTCAACCAAAAACAGCGGCGCCCAGAGATCCGACAGTCGAGTCGGTTCTGTTGAACAATTCCTATAGAATCTAATTAAATGGGACAAAAGTCACACTAGAACCAATAAGGTGTATTTTTCTCTATGCGGTTTTTGTCCTATTTAATTGGATTCTATAGGAATTCGTTCTTCTGACTTCCCATAGAATCCAATTTAATAGGACGTCCTTCTGACTGCACAAGTTCCTGAGGGAGAGAATGCCACCGCTTGCCAAGGCCCCAGGGCAAGTCGTTGGTTAAAACTAATTATTTAGTTTATTGCATTATCGATAGATGGCGCTTTTTGAATTATATGGATGGTCTATTTTAACAATATATTTTTTTCTGTAAAATTACTGTAAGGTAGTTATTTATTTCAATTATAGATTTTAAATAATTTCTCGGAAATCTTATTGACTTCGGGATAATGTGGCGTTCGAATAAAAATTCTACATCGACAGGTAAGCAGACAAAAATGTGGGTATTAATTAAAGTTCATAAATCCACCATAGACTGCAATTAATTTTTTATTAATATCCAGCATCTTGGAAAGTTGTCTAGATTCGAATTTTAAAAACGTGAATTATTTGGGCAACTTTAGTGAAGGACGTCGACTCTACAGAAAAATACTTGTTCTTATATTTCTGTGGTTGACTCTGACATCTTAAAAAATAACACAGATTAATTATACAACTAAATATATTTGCAAACGGCGGTGGGCGGGAAAACAAAGGTTATTTTCGTTTGTTTACATTAATCGATGTTCGTCGGAACCGAATTGCCGGTTTGCGGTCATTTTTAAGACGCGATTTACGAATTTAGATTTTTATTAAGGTTATTAAACTATTTAATGTTAATAAAACGGCGTTTTAGAATGTTTCGCGGTAAATGATGTCGACGGGATTCGTTTGCAAGTTACGTGTAATATATGAGTGGAAACGTCGAAATTTAAACATCACAATAAATTTGGTGGTGTACAATTCGGATCTTTTTAAATAATAAATCTTTCATCCATATATTATTACGTCACACGTTAAAGGAGGGCCGGGTACCACCCGTTTTGAGAAAAGTACTATACAAGCCTTGGCCGCAACTAGGCATTGACGGACTTACGTATGTGTCTAGGCTTCGCCTCGGCCCACATTCACACGTTCGTCCATCAATGCCTCTCTTGCCGGCCGCTGCAGTAATGTACAATAAAAAAATCGTGGTTTTGTAAAATTAAAAAAGTGAAAGTGTAAAAAATTAATGGGGATATCCAGTATACCGGACCGCGTTCCGTTTTAAACTGTAAGCAGTATAGCTAACGAAAAAGGAACATCTTTACAGTATACAATATTGCCGTCACAACTTACAGTGCCCATAGTGTATATCGGAACACACATTGGGTGACAACGGGAAGCGGGGGTCACAATTTGTCACACAATATTGACTTATTAAATATTAAAAAAATAACCTGGAACAGCTGTTTTCTTTTAATTATTTAGTTATATTAACAATACAATTAGACATGCACAAGACTTAAATGTCTGTGATGTCACACCGAGGGGGTGGGAGATTGGAAAATGTCAAAAAAAAAATCGCAATTCTAATTTTCAACATGTATACAAGAACATAAAATATAAAGCGGAAACGTAATTAAACCCTGGATTTAAACCCTCTTAATATTGACTGCCAATAAATCCAAAAAACGTCATTGCCCTCTAAACGTTACCCTAACATCAAACGATTGGATTCCGAAATTACCCGACAGGTGATAGCCTATATATAATACAAATAGCCCATAAATCCAAAAAACAACACGGCACTAAAAACTTTACCCATACATCAAACGTTTCCGACATTACCCGACTCCCAATGCCAATGCCTACGGTGATCGTATAAAGTTTGTAAATAAAGCAATTGATTTAGTACGAATAAATCTGGTTAATGAGTATCTGTATAACATATTGTATATAACTACGTAGTATAAGTATGTAGTATTTCTAGTCGTAAGGTTGTGGAGATCGTGGGGTTCCAAGGATGACGTCAGATGGCAATTATCTTAACTCGCCCCACAGCCACATCCTCTACAATCTAAGCGAACCCTGGTATTTAACCATGATAACGCTGGGAAGAAGAAGTAAGTATATAGTATAAGCAATGATGTCAATTTCAGTTTTAAAAAGATTTCTGACGTAATAACCTCCTAAGAATCGATTAACGCCGGATTAAAAATGATAATTGATAATTATAAATGTCAGTCTATAGATGGATGTGTGTAATTAAGCTTATCTTTATTAAAATATTGTACAGGTAATTAATTTTAATATTGGTAAGAAAAGACTTTATTGAGAATAATTAAGAAAGAGACATTTATTTAGGCACATATGAGCAAACGATAAGTGTAAAGAATCGATATCTTATCCCATTGTTTGTTCGTACTGAAGCAAGTCAATTATACTTACGTAGTAATCCTGGACAGATGCATGTTGGCAAGGAGGCGATTAAAGATATACATACATGTTTCTTTGTCTTTTTAACTAAAATAAGTTTTTAGTTAAAAAGACAAAATTAGCTGTACCTTATTGCTGGATGAAGATATCGAAATCATTATTTGATTGACAGATAGAGGATGTTGAAAAGAAGCTGCCTGTATCATTAAATTATTTTAGACCTAAAACGTGATCAGCCAGTTTATAATTAGGCGTGCGATATTATGTACATATTTATCATTCGTCATGTATCGAGACTAAAATTATTATAAATGGATAGTTTTATAGGGGTAAAAAATCCGTTGAATTAAACTGCTTTATTTTGGGTCAGCGGATTTTAGGAGTTATATCTGACGTACTTCCTCTATCTATTTGCTATTATAGGCTACAAGCGCCAACGCTAAGATTTAACGCAACGCTTCCATAACTTTCGAGAGTGCGAGAGATGGCATACAAATTTCTATAAAATATAGGTAAGGTAGGGTAAATGGATAGTTTTATAGGGGTAAAAAATCCGTTGAATTAAACTGCTTTATCAAAGGAATTATTAGTTGCCAGCTCTGCATGCTATGTCACAGAGGGTCCTAACGACCCAACTGACAGTGACAAGCGTATGCGACTGACTAATTGATTCCATATACGTCGCTATGAAGGCACGAATAATACGCGAGCAAATCAAAAACTAGTAAAGAGTAAAAAATAAAAGGCGTTTGAAAATTTAGTAGCAAACGAATTTGTACGATATATAGCAAAGGAATTATTAGTTGCCAGCTCTGCATGCTATGTCACAGAGGGTCCTAACGTTAGGAAAATTATTTTGAACGAAATCGGCCAACAACTTTTGAAGTTATTTAACAAAAACGTTTATAGCGTATCAGATGCGGAACCCTACTATATAAGCGTGTCTTGACACGCTCTTGGCCATTTTATAAAGCATGATTTTGTGTTTCGTAAATTTGTTTGTCTGGTCTTTTACTTTGGTATTACGATTATATAGTTGCTGATTTCAAATAAATAACACTATTGGTACTGACAATGGGAATTTAATTTCAATTCAACGTTCTTTGTTACCTTATTTACCTGTTATTGTCTATATGTTAATGTTTTCTGTAACGCTGTTGATTACTAATAAATAAATAAATAAATACTTTAAAGTAAGTATAGATTAAATGTTCATTAACTATTAATATTAATTAGAATAATTTCATTTTATGTAATTTTAGATCTTTGTAGTCTGGAGATTTAATTTGAAAATCTATGTTCGTAACATAATATCGCTCGCTATCTTACGTGAGAGGTGTATAAAATCTGAGGGGTTGACTTGGAATTGCATTGAATATGTTAATATATAACAGAGTTAATAATATTAAAATTAAAAGCATACTCAAAAATTCATGGATAGTTAGGTTAAAAAAATTAATTAATTATCTATAACTTTTTTTCGTTTTAACTCGGTAAATAATTAGTTTTTAATATTATAATATTTTTTTTTAGTGTTACACTTGCCTGACGACAGGTTAGAACTTGTTTTTTTTTGTGCGTTGAGCCTATCGCTATCATTGGTGTCAGTTTTGGAGATAAGTTTTATAATTACCTTTAACACGCTAGATATACGACCGGTGATTATTAATTACATACTAAAAACCTACAACTTCGCCCGTGTTGAATTCATAGCCAATTTGGATGGTTTCTTGAGTGGTACAAAGGTAAAAAGTAGTTAAACCTTCGAATTATAATAACCTTTCTGTGGCTTTGTAAGAGATAAGAGAATTAAATTAGTAACAAAACTACGGCTTAAGAATTTATTTTCTCAAAAGATTTACAATCACTTATGGAGAAAATACAATATGAAATAGTAAAAGCAAAAGTAGTAATAACATTATTTATATTTTCAATGAAAATTTTTAAATTATGTTTAAAAAGAAACCTTAATAATTTTACGAAATTTGTAGCCATAGCCATATAACTTTTAGCCATATAACCATTCGTCATAAATAGATTAGATAAAGAAAAAAAAATCTAAAAATAGATAGATAAAATCTATAAATAGATAGATAAAGAAAAAAAAGTTTTTAAAACAAGCTTTTATTAATACTAAAATGAAATAAAAAGTCAAAAATAATTTAATTCTGCTAACACACTATGTTGGCTTATAGTTCATAAGTTGTATTGACTAATGTTTTACCATTAAAATTTATTATGTATCTAGATTATGTTTTTCCTAAATAAATATTTTATACTTATAGCCAAAATAATTTAAGCTCAGCACAAAAAAATGAAAACCCTCAATATATAACTGAATTCACACAGGCAAAGTTGTGAGAATCAGCTAGTTTATAATAATATATTTCATTGCAGATATGATTAATGTTGTATAAAAAAGGTCCTCTGTGTTCTGATGATTCTATAACCAAAAAATGAAATGAATTATTTTATTTGCGTGAATGACGACTGACAGCCGTCATTAAACTTTTTTATCACTGACTTGTTTTTTTAAGCTGTGAAATGCATATACGAACTAACTTTTTCGAACAGCATGTTCACCACAGAACGTAAAGCCACACTTTAACTAATTTTAAGGAAATTAGTTCAAAACTTAATTACCTAATATTATTATATAATTGTAACGAGAATCGAGTATCGAGTACCTTCCCCAAGTATTCTAAGTGTCTCTTAAAGCACCAAAGCGTAACAAATCACCTGCATTCGCATATAAACTATATGTTTGGATTAGGTCAACTGTAAAGTTTTGGTACCGTATACTGTTTTACGATTGGAAAGTTTAAATATAAAAGCGAATGTTACAACTATCTAATTAACTACGCCTAATTAGTGACTCCTATGTGGACGGTGTTAAGCAATAGCGTGTCAAACCACAAAAACTTGTTTCACAGAAAAAGTCGTTTAAAGCTTTCGTAAGTAATGTTTTGTCCAAATTTTAAAAATGACCGCCAATTTGTTACGGGTAATTTTCAAAAATATTAGGAAAGGGAAAGGGAATAATATTAAAGGCCGCAATAATAAGTTTTTTATATGAATAATAATTTTAAAATCTAATATTTCTATATAAATAATATAGAAATATTAGATTTTAAAATTATTATTCATATAAAAAACTTACCTTTTCTATTTTTTTTGTGCAGTTGTACTATAAAAAAATATTTACTTGGATTGAAAAGCTTCTGTCGCTGTTACGAGTAGCTTTTTTTACCAGCTGTGCTCGCGACTTTGCCAGCGTAAAATTAGGTAAAGAAAATAGACTCAATTTTAGCGTGATGATATAGCCTTCCTCGATAAATGGGCTAACACTAAAATAATTTTTGGAATCGAAGCAGTAGTCCGTGCGATTAGCGCGTTGAAGCAAACAAACAAACTCTTCAGCTTTATAAGTAATAGATAACAGATATGCAATAATTTGTGCATTTCATCTAAATATTTTGCTAATACTACCCAGGTAACTATCAATGTAGTCTCACATATCATCGTGACCTAAAGACGGGTATTGTAAGGCGAATCCATAAGAAAGGCAGTTTTAATGATTATAATAATTGTCGCCCCATAACGATACTTTCTACTATTGACAAACTAGTGGTTTGTACAAGTACAATTTGGTTTTTAATCAGGTAAAAGTGCCATAAAAATACTTTCTAAATTTGCTGGCATAGTTTACGAGCACCTAAACAATAAAGAACACGTCCTAATTATATTTATTGATTACAGTAAAGCTTTTGACACCTTAAGCTCTTTTTCCAAAATAAACTCACTATACGTATTTATAATTTCAAGTTATCCCAAAAACCCCTTTTTCAAATTTTGCTTTTGAATAAGAAGAAGAATGAATGCACTGCAGTCTTACAATATATGAATAAGACAGAAAACTAAACGTCTAAATTAAACTATGGGCTCTAAATAAAAAAAATAATCTAAAAGAAGAAAGAAAGAAAGAAAGAAACAGCATTTATTCCAACTTTGTGATAAGTAAACAATAAGACACATACATAATATAAACAGAATGATTTTTATACTGACATGAATTATGTAGCATAAGAAAAAATAAATCCTTTTTAACTCTTTTAAGGAATTAAAAAAAAATTAAGGATTAAATTAAAAATAAAATCTTTTTAATTCTAATTAGACAACTGTACGTTTAGAATGATTGAGCTCTGCAAATCAAGATTAAAGTTATGACACTCTGAAGTCTGAAAAGTTTATTATTAAAGAAACTTGTGGCTTTCAGGGTTTCCCAGTGTTTGCAACAGTGATTATAGCCAACTTTCAAGGTCAAAAATTTATAAAGGCTTTGAGCTATATCCGGTTTAGGAAAAGAAAACATTTATTTGGAATCACCATAAACAAGAACAAAACTAGCTACAAGATAGGCATTTTACTATACTAAAGTTAATTTACCGTCTATTGTTAATATTTAAAAGGCATTTATTTCATGTTCATAGTACTTTAATTCATACATTACTTATTAAATTTCTTATAAATTGTAACTTAAATATATTATTAAGGAAAGGATATGAGTCGAGTTTTTTTTTTTGAATCTGTATATTTAGTGTATTAAGTGACTGATGTAAATTATAATTTTTAAGCATGTTGTGATAACCTATAATTACTAGGACATATTTGTAATAATTCTCTTTTTCTAATTGTATCTTATGACTTTTTGTATGTACCTACTGTTGGTTGACTTGCCTACTGTTGGATAATATGAATTAAATTTTTACCTTTGTTACTAGCAAACTAACTGTTATTATTTATGTAATATTTTATAAATTCCAACAAAACTGTTTAAAACCAGTAACCGGACAGACATGCGGACGGACAGACAGACGGATAAAGAAAAACTATAAGAACCCTATAATCTAGTAATCTAGACTATTGCAATAAGCGCTGGACATATAAGGTTCGTCACGTCTAGTAGTAAAATTATGCGATTTAAGAAGCTTTGACTCTAGCTAGCTAACGCCCTCCTAGCCCTACATGGATAGGATATTAATTAACTATGATAGCCATCTGTTTTTATTTAAATACTAGATATTGATCGAGTCTAGATTAAGCCATTATAGAAGGATCACTAACACTCACCTTCACTGCCAGTGTTCCCTCCCCTGCCTAGCCAAATTTGGTATGATCCTACTAGTGCGGCGTTAGATGTCCTTGTAGATATATTATTAAAGTCGTAAAAGTGTACGCAAAAGATAGGCTATAGCTTTTTTAAGAATCTTTTTTGAGTCAATCTTTATCTTTTACGTCGCAGGTCGCGTACGGCTGACGAATGGTTGTGTACATTCGTAGACAACATTCCAACGCGCGTTATTACCAAAATATATTTACTATTAGATCTACCGTATATCGATACCTCTCACGTAAATTGCTCTAACCCTAAATTTCCAACTTCATTGTAGAGCATTACAAACATGTATGTATAATAAAAACCTCATTATATAACACATTTGTGTGTACAATTATATATTCAATAACAGCAATTACATTATTGTATACAATAATGTAATAAAAGGTGATTGTAATATTACAATTTAGTTGTTTGTCATAGTACCGAAAGAAAAAAACTGGGTTTATCTTTAATTGACTGATTTTTTATGAAGTACTTTTAAAACATGAATGGCTTCGTATTGTAGTACAAAATTTATGCGCAACTAATATTACAATACCCCTGAGTGTACGTGTTTCGTGTACGACTGTACTCAGCCATTTGTCACTCGAACGCGACCTGTGACACAAAAGAAAACGAATGACACGAAAGGGGAACTCGAAAAGCGACGCTAAATTATTATCTTTGCATTCACTCTTGAACGGTGTAATAATGTGTGTACATATCGCTCGCTTAACCATAAACTGACCTAACTCAAAAAATCTGAATTTTGGAAAATTGGAAAAAAAAAACTTTTTATCAGTTATGACTTATCAAACATATAACTTGATAAACATGGCGTTATAGTATCATACAAATCTTATATTTTAATAAAATTTTATTATATATTTATATTACATATTTTTTAACTAAAACTAAATTTATTTTTAGTTGATGAGACAGACAGCTGTATCTCAGCGTTGGACGGTGGTATCGAAATAATTCTTAGATTTGTTTATAGAGAACTTTGAAACAAAGCTGCCAGTATCAACGCACTTTAGACCTAAAACGTAATCGGTCAGTTTATAATTAAGCGTGCGATGTTATGATATCTAATCCACTAAAAAAGGTATACTTTATTTATTTTTTTCGATGATAGGTCAAAGCTTGACCATGGCAACACTAAACGACCTTTTAATGACTGAGACGCCAGCAAAAACTGCGCAATTTTTTTTTATGAGGCATCCTGTATAGTGACGGGATATAGGGATAGACGGCTTGATGCATACTCAATTACTTACATATTGCCTACTTTGTATTCATTTGTTATCTATATAAATATGTAAGCCAAATGTATATTACTAAATTTCGAAAATCGCGGGACGCGCGAAGATGAAATTTGGCAATAAAGAAGTTTATAGTTAGTAGCCATACACTAAGCCCTAATTAGCACGAGAGCTTTTTTACCGCGCGTTAAAAAAGCGCTGAAGTAGAACATATGAACTCCCAGGTTTGTGTTCACACGACAGCGCTTTTATAACGCGACGCTATTTTATCGACCAATGTTCTATTTTCAACGCTATATTATACATGTACGCTATATTTTTTATCGCCGTCGCTAAAAAAACTCCAATGCCAAAGTTTGACGCAACGCTTTTTTAACTCTCCTGCGAATGAGGACTAAGAACGGACTTTTTTTCCATAGGACTAAATTAAGGAGTTCTAAGAGCTGTCGCAATTTTAATTTAACGTGGACGAATTCGCGTGAAACAGCTAGTTATGTATATTTATGCTTGGAGGAAGGAAGTAGGAAGGATTGCGTTTAAAAATAGTCAATTCGTGTTTACTTTAAAGAAATAAGAAACAAAAAAAATGTTATTTTATATCACTGCAAAAATAACCTAATTAGCAACAGTCACTAAGAGTCTCTTTAATTAGCTTAGAGCAGTTTATTCGCAGTTTTTATACAGATCAACAGTTTGTTATCATTCAAATAATCCTTTATCCAGTATAAGTTTGTATGTATGTAAATGTATAGATGTGTATATAAATTAAGCAGCCAGATATCTGAAAGAAAGCGAAAACTTTTTATGTATATCTAATGCCGGAGCCAGACATAGCTTCATTTGATGATCATTTTAATGATCATGCAGTGTGACCGGAGACTTTGTGTATCTGTGCAATGTTTTGTATAACTTTGTAGTCTTCAAGAAAAAAAAATATGAAAACAAACAAAACTTTGAGGGATGTCTAGCTCCGGCTAATATTATCGCCTTCTCCGTTAGGTTCTTCTTCTCGTTAATGTTTCTAAAAACTTGTGCTAGAAGTTGGCATGACAATAATGCAGTCAGGATTTGAACTGAGTACGTTCCATTTAAAATTCCTCTTAACCATAGACTATTCAAGCTTGAAGTTTAACATTGGAGGTAAGTTCATGTTGGGGTGTCATATAATATTAAACCTGGGAGTTATATTAGGAGTTAACGCCAATGTCCTGGTTTATATCGGCCACTCGCTCCTGGGAAATTAAACTACTATCGCAACAACTGTAACACCTAATATAACTGTTCTATATCCCTTGTACCAGACGACGGGAGATAAAATAAATTAGTAAAAAGCAACCCCGTTCTTTATGTGTTATAAATCTCTTTTAGAAGACTATTCGGGGAACAAATTTGTCAAGTTAAATTACATTAACATTTAAGTTCTAATGTTTAACTGTATAAACATAGTCGTGGTTATTAATACTAGTGTGGGAAGGCACACCAAGGTGGAATATTTCGGCGAGGAATGAAAGGTGGGAGCGAAGGTCGATATGTTCAACCACCGCAAAGGAAGATCTTCGTGTCCGGGCTAGTTGGAGTTGCCGTGACGGCCGCATCTCACCGACAGTTGTTCGTCGGAAGGTCTATATATAGTAATCATAAGTAGAAACTTCGCTAGCGTGAGTTGGTTTGTATGGAGTTTTTTTTAATACTCTAGGACCATAGATAAAATAAAGATACAAAGAGAGTGCTTTTCTTTTTGTATGATAAATATTTTTCTCTTTGTCTCTCTAACAGCGTTTCGCTTAAGGCCGATTTCCATCAGACGACAATTGCTAATTCTATCCTCATTCTATCAAACTCTTTTAGTTGAAACAGACGTACAATACTCTTTCGCTGCTCTATCTGCGTTCACAAAGATTCTAAGTCTAGTTTTAGCTTGTTGAAATTTTGGTGTCAACGCTAAAAAAAATATACAGTTTTTATAAATAATTGTATATATATAACAATAGAAATAAAATGTAAACGTGAAACATACTAGATCGATGTTTATTTCACTTTAATCATTTAAGAACAAAAATTGATGTCTGTAGTCAATTAAAAGATGAATTTTAATACAAGCTAAGTGCAAGTAATTTGTATCCCCTACAGATTGTGCAAGCAAATAGCTTCAGCTTCAACGACGGTCAGGCAGGTTGTGAATAATTAAACTCACTAAGACCTTGTGAGGATAAATAACGTAGGATTTTGTCTTCAAACCATTTCAATTAGAACACTCGCGCCTTTAAACGTGAGGATAATAAACTAGGACCTTTTCATTGCCACAGCTTTTGAGTAGAATCATTCTATTCAACGTGAACGAAGTCGGGGTTTTTAACTAGTATAAAACTTTAATATTTACCACTTTTGATCCAATAAAATTGCAAGTCGTAATTCAAGCAGAGTATGTATGAGTTTTTGCGTGACATTTTTGGCAAAGGACCGCGGGCGATGACGTAAGTAGCATTTCCAAACTATTAGACGTAGAGACTTGAAAATTTCCATGTTGATAGAACATGCTAAAAACTCACTAGGAAAGTTATTCTGAACGAAATCGGACAATAACTTTCGAAGTTATTTAACAAATACATTTATAGCGTCTCAGATACGAAACTCTTCTATATAAGCGTGTCTTGAGATGCTTTTGGCCATTTTATTTTTTATAGAAATGGTGAATATGAATGTATTATTGAATTGGGAAATATGAATGTATTAGAACAGTAATATATAAAGTCGCTTCCGAACATTGTACGCGCAGATCTTTTAAACTACGCAACGGATTTTTATGCGGTTTTTACCAATAAACAGAGTGATTCAAGGAGAAGATTTATATCTATAATACATTTATTTTATAGTAGATAAAAGCCGAGAATTTCAATTATTTGTAGCAAGATGTCGTAAAAAAAACGTATTTTTGAGCGCTTACGTCGCGTGCGCTGGCTAAACCTTACGAGATAGAACAAAATAATGTATTACGGAATTGTACATCTTAAAAGTTGAACTGAGGTTTGTTATGTTGAGGTTAGGTTGGTCTAAAATTCGTTATAAAGAGGTAAAAAAATAGTTTTACGAGCAAAAGTGTGTCGAAACATGTCGCGACATGAATCACATACTATAAGATTAAGAGTTATGTACTGGTGGGAACTTTATATAAAGGTTTTGGGTTGACAAAATTCGTTAATTAGAGTATGAATACTTTTTCTTGACAGTTGAAAATTCGTTATAAAGAGGTTGTTCGCAAAAAATGTTCGCATTGTAAAGGCGCATTTTAGATTATTCAATTCTTAAAATAAAAAAATTGCAACTTTGGCTACCTATTTTTCCCAGTAAAATTAAAAAAGTCTTCATGTCTTTATGAAAACGATAATATTACTTCATTTATAAATCACAAAGTATTACTTTATTATTATATTACTTTTTAGCTTTTTTGTTGATTGGGCTTTGACTTACAAATTATCGATTATCGATCGAAGAAAGCTATAGAATAAAACGTGCATCACTAGCGGTTTTTATTGTGACAGCATCGCGCATTATTTCAATATCAGTTTCGTAATTAAAAACTACTGTCATATGAGTCGCATAAATGTTTTTATTCTTAGCGCAACAAAACCATCTTGATTGCAATATATTACAAAAAATAGATTTTCGTATTTCGTACAAATAACAATTGTATGTATTAATGCCTACTACATCGTCTCTATGTTTAAAAGTTATAATTTACATCAATTTAAACGGACTAATTGAACTATCATAAGTTCTTTATTAAAAATGACATGTAAAACCGTACTAGTCGGATAAAAAAAATTATAGACAATTTGATAGTTTTTCGTGTGATGGATATTTCTATAATCGCTTTGACGACTTCCTCATTCTACTATTTAATATATATCTTTTTTTAATCGTGTATCCTGTGTATATAAAACTATGGAGTTACAGAGATATTTATTATTTCCTTCGGGAATTCTTTTTGTTTATATATATATGTTATGTTTATATATAGAACTTATTTGTAAACAAATCCGGTAATTATTATATAGTGTGTATAAGAAATAAGATCATGTTTTTAAAAGGATCTCCTAATTAAGCGTTAATATGATGGACATTTACGGAAGTGGTCGTTGTGTCATTGCCTGTTTATATTATTTGATTTAATTTATCTGTAATGAGTTTGTTGCGGGCTCTTCTCTTACCCGCTTAGCTTTTAAATCGCGATTTTTATCATCAAATTACATAATAATGGTTAAATAATATACATATGACGTTTTAAGGTATAAATAATTAAAGTCAAAGTCAGAGATATAAAAAGTTTTTGACTTTGACTTTGACTTTGGGTTTTTAACTACGTACGTTTATAAATGGCGATTCAAATCCCAAGGAATTATACATTAAAACTCGAAAATAAATGATTATAAATAAAAGCATTACATAATTATTACGTATCCGAAATAATTTACAATTAATTAAAATCTAAATCCTAAACCACTTAACTTATAAGGTAAACTTAAATAATGTACTTGTAATGTAGGAATTTAACAAATTATATCTCATATACGCCCACACATGTATCACACAAGCAGTTCTTAAAAATTCTGTTAATAAAATGTAGTATTATATGTGATCTACGTATGTATAATGCCGGAGCCAGACACAGGTTCATTTTAATGATCACGTAGTGTGGCCGGGGACTTTGTGTAACTGCAAAAAGTTATGTAGAACTTTGTAGACTTCGAGGACAAAAATGTACAAACTCTTTGAGCTATGTGTGGCTCCGGTATAATAATCGAGGGAAATAAAAAAAATCTCTATGGTTTTTGGATTTTAATGAGAATTATTTTTTCTATTATCTGAGTGTCGTATCGTTATAACATAATAATTCAATATAAACAATATTTTCCAAAAAAATATTATTGGCCAAAAATTGATATCAACAATTATATAATTGTAGAAACGTAACTCTAAATGAAAATTAATGCAATTATATTTGACCAAAGATAAAAATGATGAAAATACATACCAGACCAAAAAATACTAATCTAAATGAAAGCCATGTAAAAAACCAAAAAACTATTTTTTTTACTAAACAATAACTGTGGTTATCGGATTATTCACAAATAGAACACCTCTCATATACACGTCTACTCTAGTAAATAGTTTTCTATACTAGTTAGGTTTAGGCCGCGGATAATTATTATTATTATTATTTATTGATTACAAGTTCTACCAAATTGACTTCATTATAGAATGTACGTGTACATAAAATTAGAAAAAAAAGCAAGTTATAGTAGTAGTACCTTAACCATAGTATCATACAGTGTTACCAACATAACAAATCACCTGTTTGAAATAGTATTTTAGGTCTTTCATAATGCTCTTACAAAGAATTTATTTTGATTGTATCGGGCCAATCGGTAAAGTGACACACTCAGATCACAATATGCATTTACTGCACAGAACACAGAGCCATTTTCAGTTACGATTTAACTTCAAATGAGAGGGATATATTTACGAGCGAAAATTGTATATCGTATATTATATACGAGATAGAATTTTGATAAATCGCATATGTATCGTGTATACGATACACAATTTTCAAAATTGCAAAATAAATAAATTTTATACAGTAGGTTTTTAGAGTTTATGGTTATACCATCTAGAATTGTCAATGTCTTTCGTTATTTGTTAATTACTGATCAAATATGTACTCTATCTGCATTAAAATATGACAAATTATATAAGTTTTTGTTTAACAACTTTATTGTCAGATACATCTTATTTAACATTAACAAATAATACACATAGACCGCAACGACTAGGAAGAGTTTTTCGTGAAACGGTAGCTATACAGCGTATTGCCAAAAATAAATTATTATTGGTGGACAATTTACTGTTAGGAAATGGAACAACCTTGGTCCCTGTATTCCAATGTTCAATTTTAAAGTCATTTTTAATATTCAAAATACGGAATGCTACGTAAGACTTATGGCTCAAACCAAACACAATTTTGTAAGCATTTCTACAGATACTTTATTGCGTGAAATGTGAACAAATTATCAGATTTGCTATTTATCTGGAATTTCCGATTAATATTACATATTAACCGTTTATTTCTTAATATACAGTACTACAAACTCTACAATTGGTAACGGTATGCGGAATAAATTGCGTCTACATTCTGAACACGACAAGTTTGTTCAAAGACTTATTTCCTTTATATTACATGAGGCTTTGCGAGTCCCATTATGGTCGATAAAGAACGAGGGCATCAGCAATTGGTGCCACGTTCAGATGAATGAGATCATCATCACCATTAGTGCCGGTGATGAAAGGAATCATCATCAAAGTACCGGTTACGAATGGGATCACCGTCACAGTACTGATGACGAATGGGATTATCATCATAGTTACCGGTGACGAATGGAAACCTCATCATTATTATAGGTGATGAACGGGATCATCATCAATATACCGGTGACGAATGGAAACCTCATCATTATCATAGGTGATGAATGGGATCATCATCTAAGTACCGGTGACGAATAGGATCATCATCATCATCGGTGTCGGTGATGGTACGGTCGTTACCTGTCGCCAAACAGCAGCTTGGCGAGATACATCCGTCAGCTGCGCTCGTCGATGTTGGCCAGTATGTGCGTATACAGGTGGTACTGCGAGACGCGCACCAGCTCGTACTCGAGGGTCGATAGGCCGTCCTTTTGGAATGTTTTACTTGTTTGGGACAGGAGTTGATACCTGGAAGGAGTAAAAAATATTTATATTTCTTCGTCTTCCTAGCGTTATCCCGGTTTAGTACCAGGGCCCGCTTAGATTGCAGAGGATGTTGCTGTGGGGCGAGATAAGGTGACCGATTGCCATCTGACGTCATCCTCGGAGCCCCCACGATCTCTGCAACCTCACGACTAATATCACTCGGTGACATTAATCGGCTTCCACTGTTTTACATGCCTTGCGAAACACGGAGGTCGGATATCAAATTTAAACCAGTGTTAGAATGGGTCACCCACCTATCAGCCAACCGCAGCAAGAGCTAATTAACCTAGGAATCGATTCAAATGCCGACTACTGCTTAAGCCACGACCTTCAATAAATATTTGTCTTTCGTCGCGTTTGTCTGTCTGTTTGTTCCAGATTAACTCAAAAATTACTGAACGGCTCATCCTGCGGTTTTCACCAATAGATAGATTGATTCATTTGAAAGATTTGTACGTATAATACATAAATATTATAGAAGATAAAGCCGAGAATTTCAAGGATTTATAACGAAATGTAAAAAAATGTATTTTTGTGCGCTTGCATAGCACTTTCAGCGTCAGTCCCTTGTCAAAACATATTATATTTGATAACTTACGTGCAAATTTTGATTGTATCCGTTGACTTTCAGCGTCAGTCCCTTGTCAAAACATATTATATTTGATAACTTACGTGCAAATTTTGATTGTATCCGTTGACTTTCAGCGTCAGTCCCTTGTCAAAACATATTATATTTGACAACTTACGTGCAAATTTTGATTGTATCCGTTGACTTTCAGCGTCAGTCCCTTGTCAAAACATATTATATTTGATAACAAAGATTAATTATATTATTGGTTTCTCCTGGAAACCAAAAGAGCTTTAGCGACAGGTTAAAAATCCCACTACATTTAAGATGAATACATACACGGGTAGAACTAACGAAACACAAAAAAGGTAAAACATATAATACTTAGTTTTATTTCTAAAAAAAAAAATAATTAAACATGAAACAACAATTTAATTAACATGTTTTGACATTAACTTGCAACACCACACTTAACGTTTAATGAAATAAAAAAGTAGACTAAATAAAATGGACTTAGGAAGGAAGGAAAGAAAGAAAGAAAGAAAGAAAGAAAGAAGGAAAGAAGGAAAGAAGGAAAGAAGGAAAGAAGGAAGGAAGGAAAGAAAGAAAGAAAGAAGGAAAGAAGGAAAGAAGGAAAGAAGGAAAGAAGGAAAGAAGGAAAGAAAGAAAGAAAGAAGGAAAGAAGGAAAGAAAGAAAGAAAGAAAGAAAGAAGGAAAGAAGGAAAGAAGGAAAGAAGGAAAGAAGGAAAGAAGGAAAGAAAGAAGGAAAGAAGGAAAGAAGGTTAGTGCACATAATTTTTTTATTTATTAAATTGACACTAAATTGACGCTATATTTTTATATATTATGATAAGCAAGATGAAATGTTTTTCCAATGGACAAAAGCGATTTTGAGTTAATTGAAAATATTTTTAAAGAAAAGGTAAAATAATTGATAAACTGTCTTTTTTTTTGTCTTTCTTTTTTTTTAATATATAGAATTTTTCTTTTTTACGTTTTTAATATTTAGTTTTGTACAATTTTTAATTTTAATTTGTTGTACTCATTATAAATGACGTATGCACTCAAATAACCACTTGTTTTTGTATTTAATATTAAAATATGAATATTGAATACATACATGTGATAACATTCCTGGAAAAAGAAAAAAGGAACGGAGTTTTCGGTATTGTGTGAAATTTTTACGGAAGAAAAATAAGAATCGTAATATTAAAATCTGTATAACGATAATTTAAGCATGTTAATATACTGACCATGTTCTCTAAGCGGATTTAAGAAGTATAAAATCTTAGAAGTCGATTTTTTTTTATGAATACTTTTTTTTTATTAAAAAAAAAGTATTTTGCTCAATTATATTAACCTTGGTAATGCGACTCCGAAAAGACGTACGATAAAAACGGGAAAGATACAGCCGAAGAGGAAATTCAATTCATATTAAACGTTATTGATAAAAAAAACCTTACGTGTTAAAAAATAGATGTTAATAAAAATTCATATTGATTAAAATTTAAAATTACCTGTACTTCTTTTTATTTATTATCTCAAAATCGATGTACAACTTCTACCACGTGTATGGTTCAAAAAAGTAGAACCGCGCATTTACCGTTGAAACTTACCGCTATTAATTTTATATCGATATTTCTCAAGAGTTCTTTTTTAACAAGTTCTCTATGTTCTTTTCTTTTCTGGAAAACTTTCTGTCTCGCACCATTTTTTAACAGCAAAGTTTTAAAACCATTTGTTCTGACGAATTGCTTAACGCTTTGGTGAAAAAAATACCCATAAATGTAACATCGTTTTATACCTTATCTGCAATTTAATCTTACTTATTTTGAATATACGAGTAACGCGCCTTTCTATAAAAAATGTCGTAAACGGCCCCATATAATGCTTTCAAACCCTTAAGTACTATTACGTTTATTTGTACCTTACGTATGCTTTCATTTACGTCGAAGTAGAAAAATAGAAAAATACCCGGCAACTTCAAAATGAATCTTAAAAAACAACTTAATAAATGGATTTTTTCAGAAGAAATCATGTTACTTGTAAAGTTATCATACTTTTTTCTCAATTTGATCAAATCAAAAAACCAAACAGAAAGTGTGCATTCAAGATAAAACTAACTTTCATAAATGTTAGTTTGGCTGAGCTATTTTAATAAAGAAAACTTTCCCTCGAGCCGGACTTAAATCACAATGAATTTATTAAAATTTCTTAGAAATTATTTCACAACTTCCGTCGAGTATTCCTTAAGCAGACATTAATTCTTTAAACGAACGACTTAGCGGTCTTCGTTGCTTTGTTGGCCTAATTTTAGTTGCTGTAAAATTCTAAACTTGTGCATTTTAAGCTTGAATTAAACATAATGTTTGACTCCAAAAGTAAAATTTTCTAATTTCTTATTTAAGAAACGATTGTTGTCATTCGTCACGTTTTGATCATTTCAGCAAGACGTTTGGTTATATTATCCCTTCTTCCTAGGAAGAAAAATATAATGTAAATAACGATGTAATTTGCCTCTAGCCGCGGGCTCTCGACTCGTCTATTTTTTATGAAATCTTTCCCAAGTTTATTTAGATCTCGAAAGAAGTATAATGCCGACGAATTAATTCGCTTCACAAGAAAATAATTTCCTAAAGGAAAAAAAAAACAACAGGCGGCTGTTACCTATAACACAGGCATTAAGTTGTCTACCATAGGAACAGACGTCCGTGTGTCATATAGTCCTTTTTAGCATTTTATCAGCAACTTTGAATAGACGATAGCTTAACGGCACAAGCTGGGATTATAAGATGGAGGTATAAGGTTTGTTTCCCCCTTTCCGCCTTTATCGTGGTCGCTTATTATAAAATCTTTTGAAATAGTTTAATAATAGTTGCAACGAGAATTTTAGGCAGACATGATAGTATTTTTTATATCATGTATTTAAAAATCTTTTCGAAAACGGAAGTAATTTATGAAATGTTTGGTTTTTATGTAAATATTTTTGGATTTTTAATAAAAATCTTATTTATCTTCTTCTAGCTAGCGTTATCTAGGTCCAGTACCAGGTTCCGCTTAAATTACAGAAGATGTGGACGTGGAATTAATATGGTCGAATGCCGTCGGACGTGATCCCCGGAACCCCCATACATACCCTGTGACGACTAATATCACTGAGTGATATTGTTCACTGTTTTATGTGCCATTCGTAACACGGAGGATATTGAGAATCAGTGTTAGAATGGGTCACCCATCTTTCACCTGGCCGTGGTGAAAACTACTTAACCTTGAGATTGATTTAAATGCCGGTCATTAATTAAGCTACGCTCTCCTCAGAATAAATCTTTTTAATGAGAATGGTCAACGCTTCTAGGACTATTATAAAATTATGAAAAAAGATAATTTTTACTTAGTCTTAATATCTATACATATAAATTAAATTTAAGGGTCTGTTTACAAACAGAGCGTAGGAAATATTTTTTTATTAACAGCATATTACTGTATACGATAAGTATATCCAAACCCTAGTTAAAACATTTTTGTCTGTCTGTGTGTTTGTTGCGGGTAACCTGCGAAACGGCTGGACTGATTTGGACTTTCACTGGTAGATTGCTGATTTTACAAGGAATAACGTTAACCAGTTTAAAAAAAAAACAATTAGGGTTACGCACGAAAAATAAAAACCCTCAAAATTTAACACTGGCACGAAAGCACTGTATTCAAGCGGCCGAAGTCGAGTGTTTAACTAGGTTTAAATATTTTTTTTGTTACAAGGGACAAACGATCAGGCATCCGGCAGCTTAGTGTCTATTGACGCCTACGGACATCTACACGACCCGGCGGCAAGCAGATGCGTTGCCGGCCTTTGATGGTGAGTTTAGATTTAAATATAATAAAAAATTAATTTAAATATTAATTCTACACCATCACGTAGTATAATAATGGAATATATTCCTAATTATACATACTTTTATTTAATTAACGAAACACGTATTTTTCGCCCACTTATTCCTATCTAAGAAAATATCACGTATGATAAAACTGCTTCAACTACTAAGTTATGAGATTCTCTAAAAGTTTTCTTAAGGTTCATTTTAGTTTAAAAAGTAATTTAAAATTTCGCCTTCAAACATTTACCAAAAGAACCGAAAATCTAATGAGAACGTTGATGGCTAAATTTTTCTTATCAGCGCAAAAATAATTCGGCTGAAAGACTTCAAAGTTAACTTTTATGTAATGTTTAATATGGAGTCAAGTTTGAACAAGTTTCACCACGTTCAAACTTGATTTGTGTTTGCTCTTGCAACAAAAATTGTGCAGGTACTTGAAAAATGTTTGATATATACATATAAAGCATTTTTTTGCATTTCATTAGACTGCACAAGAGCACAGTGTTATAGGAGGGATCTCTTATATCTCTTATAACGCATTAACATTATTCTATAATATATTATATTATGCGCATTCGGGGCCGTACAAGCGCGATGAACGAGAATCCTACAACGCGTTTTCCTATAATATGAAATAAATCTATCGTGATATATGGGGGATTACAGTAAAAATAATAAAAATTCAGATTTACCATTACCGCTAGAATTTGCATGAATTTTTAATAGTAAAGTTTATATTGAGCCACTCAAATATCGGAAGCTTTAAAACTTGAATTCTCGTTTAGCAGTTAATTAAGAAAATTTCGTCTGTGTTATCGATATCGATTTTGTGAGAATCTAATTTGTATGCAAATTTTTAAACTATTAAGGATTAATAATGCTTTACCAATAAAGATATAACATTTCTGTAGTCGATTTGAATAATAAAGATAAGATGTTTACTCGAATTCGAGCACTGATTACTGAAGATCAGCAAGCTGCAATCAACATCAGATATTGTGTTATATTAATCAAAGGTAGAGTGAGGGGAGTTTTACGAACACTGCTTAGGATGGCTTCATGATAGATGATGTACTAAAATTAGGGATTCTGAGGGCAATTCATGAGACGAATGTATAAAATCAAATCTGTGTAAAACGGTGCAGCTTTGAGAAAAATCATAGTGTCTGGCGAGAATTTTCAATGCAGCTTCTTCTTGGTCAGGCCATTTCCCATTTCTAATTGGGGCCGGCTCTCCTAATCTTCTTTCTCCGTATACAACGGCTCCGGGACGTTGGTAAGTCAAAAGTTTCTCCTCTGAGGTCCTTGCGTATAAGCGATATCCATGTTTATCGGGATCTACCATGACTTTCTGGTCCCGATTGAAGCTGTAACACTTTATTCGTCGTGTGTTCCTTCAACATGCCCATACCACCGCAGAGGCAATTCTGTGAGCTTATCTGATATAGGTCTTATTCTGAAGCAACCTCTATTATAAATATTTGCCACTTTATCCAACCACAAACTTCAATACAGCCATCGCGATTAATATCCGCGCGAACATCGTTCCATTAATTCCAGGCGAACGCAGGTCATAATTGCTTTAATGAGCTTTCAAGAGCGAGGCCAAATGTATGTGCAATGTACACATCGGTTATATTATAACTGATAGAGGTACTTATCTTTGTATACTCATGCAAGCATGGGAAATTCAAGAAAAGCTTTATATATTAGTACTTGTTGTTACCCCCCACTTCGTCCGCGTAAAATTAGGTAAAAAAGTTTAGGAATACGATATTTTGGAATAAATTTCTTATTAAATATTTATAAAATATATAAAATAATGTTTAGTATACAAATTGTATTGTTATTAGCAAAATTAATTTTATGTATACTAATTAAGCATCAATGAAATCAGTATTCATGTAATTTATTAAGTTAAAGTAAAATTAAACCAAGTTACATGAACCTAAAATAATAATATGAACAGTCTTTTTTAATCAGTCCTTCTAAGAAGCTTGAAACTTGACGTAAATTAGACGTCTTATTTGTTTATGTTTGTACATCGATTTTTAGGGTTCCGTAGTACTATAAGGAACCATTATAATTTCGCTCTGTTCGTCCGTCTGCCCGTAAAGTGGTCACCCTAGCATTTCCAAACTATTAAACATGGAGACTTGAAATTTCCCATGTTGATAGAACATGCTAAAAACTCATTAGGAAAATTATTTTGAACGAAATTGGACAACAACTTTTGAAGTTACTTATCAAATACCTTTATAGTGTATCAGATACGGAATCCTTCTGTTAAGTGTTTTGACTAACGAAGCGCTTTGATTAACAGTGCGTTTTTAATAAACACTGAGATTGATTTATATATCTGTTCGTATCGTAAAATAAAACATAAACAACAAATAGAAATAAGAATATAAACAATAAACAATAGTTAACATTGTTAGTTATTGGTAAAGAAAATCTGTTTTTGGCTTAAGTTAAGGTAGCCTTTATTATCTAAGTTCTTTTTTTAAAATAAGCTGTAGATTTTTGTTTAATAAATAAAATAAAAATTAAATAAAAGAGAAAAATCTTCTTCATGTTTAACTTTCAAGTTAATAATATGGACTATATAATTTTAACTGTATCTTACAGTTTTTCATTTGACCTGGATGGCAACAAGTTTTAAATGTATTTTAAAAATTGAATTTATTATGAAACTTACTGTGTATTTCATGGTGATGTAGTTGTAGATTTGGAATTGGAATGATCTATGATAGCAGAAGCCAACAAATATATACAGGTACTTATCAGCAAACAAGCCATTATTAATGTATTAATAGTTTATCAGAGAAATTACTCTTAACCATACTGCTATGGATGGTTGCTTGATTCTCTATTGAGTCCGCCATTATTATAATTAAGGTTATTTTATATTAAAGAGGAACGATCTTACTTGGTAACCTCCGTACACCCTTATAGCACGTGAAGCTCCCGTTTTCTTGACACGCCCCTGCTGCCTGCCTCTGTTAGTCGTGCGTCTTGATGTCCCCCCAATTCCTGATGACGAGTAAGCTGTGCGCCTTGGTATGCGGTACAACTTCTCATACACTAGACACCTCGAGTGTATACAAACAGATGGTAATGCGGATTTCACTTGTTGCGTCTCGCTGCGGATGTATTAGTCGCTATTAAATGGAACAAGACATCCGCCGCATCAATTGGTATGTCTATATTAATCTAATGTGTTTCTAATTCTACAACTCAGAGTTCTAGACCAACTTTAAATATTGATAAAGACGTATTAATTGAACTTTATCATCAGCTATTTTGTATGTCCTAAAAAGACACGCTTGAACGAACGGAATACAAACAGATGGTAATGCGGATTTCACAAATAGCCCCGTGTTAATCTCGACTTTGGTGACTTTTTGAGATTGCTATAGAGTCTGACAATCCTTTCACCAAGGTGAATCTGTGCTATAATCAGATGATCCATTATAATGCAGACAGCTTCTAAAACTTACTTCTTATAAATCGTAAGCAAAAATATACCAGTTGTAGTATTTTTTTTTTTTTTTTTTAATCAACAAAATTTTCTGTGTTTCTTTTCGTAAATTCGTCTAAGTCCCTTCACCTATAAATTTTTCTAAGTTTCTTCTGCTTCAGCTGAAAAGGGCGCTACCTCAGCTTAATGCTGCAGAATTCCTTCCGCAGCGCTGATTTTCAGGCACGCCCAATTCACCAGTGAAGTCACGAACCAGACCAACCAAGGCCAAGAATATAAAATAAAATAAAAAACTTAAATAATTTTAAAATTAAAGCCAAACAAATTAGTAGACAAAAAATAAAATAGAACTAAAAGAAAAACCAAAAGTGCAAAATTAAAACGACATTAATATCTACAAAAATTATTAGTATTTATGATTGTTATTCCTCTATTATTAACGCGCTTAGTGTTTATGATGTGCATGCCTTTCAGAATCTAATTCAAAACGATACAGGCGTTTACGTCAGAACTGAAGCAGTTTTCTTTATAGTTGGACGATCGAGGGAAAATATAATATCCGTGTTTAATTCTGTAGGTACCTACATGAAAATAATTTGTAGTTACTTTTAAATTTGCAACTATAATTTCTTCGAGTTTTATAATCTTAATACAGAATTATAGTCTGGCTAAGATGCTTTCTGTAGCAAAATTTAAGCAGTTATGAATAAGTTGTTTTATGTTTCGTTTAGAATAGTGTGTTGATTGGCGTACGTATTTTTTTTTAATGTGGCAGAAGGTGCAGGCTGAAAATCAGCGTCGTGTGCCCACGGCAATGCTGAGCTTGCATTCTTTTGCTATGTTACAGGTTTTTATCTTGTTACTTGTTTACTGTACTTTACGATGTACTTGTAACGTTGAGAACAATAAAGATTTTTTATTATTATTATTAAAAATCACCTATCACGAAATCCCGAAAATAGCGGGACGTAAAAAGACGAACAGTGAAGTAGTTTATAGTTAGTAGATACCCGTTAAGAAGGGATTTTTTGATAGGGCCAGATAAAGAAGGCATTGCAAGTTTTATTTTATACGGCCGAAGTTGCGGTAAACTGCTAGTAAATTATACAGTTATCTATATACCTAAATCCTTGAGCATACGTTGTGTTACAAATTACTCTTCCTTCCATCAAAATATACGTGGAAGTCGTTAGCAACTCAGTTCTAAGAAAATCTTCCATAACTTCAAGTAAATAAATCATCACAGCTGTCTCTCAAGTAACATTTTATGAGTAACTTCGCAATAATTAATTTCTTGCTCGGTGTGATTTCAATATCTCGTCAGTTAAAATTAAATGTTTTATTTTTAATGTTAAAGAAGGCGTTTTAGAAGCCTAGAGTTGCAATTTTATTTCTAATATTTAATTAAGTTAAATAAGCTTGTACTATTCAGTAAATGGGAGGTTAAGCCAAATACCTCAAACATTTTAGTTCGCCCTTGGATCTTTAAGCTGCTGTTTCAATATATTTGCAAGTGTTCTTCTGTTTCAACTTTTAATTATATATAATATTTACTAATATACAGAGGGCATTGGATGAACCATTTTAAACCGAAGTAAGTCGAAGAGTCATACTCTTGCTGCATTTATATTGAACCTCAACCCTTTTATTTGTGCAACACATGGCTGCAAAATATAAAAGGCTGGCCCGTTGGTGCAGTGGGCAGTGACCCTGTCTTCTGCTCCGGGAGTCGTGGTTTTGATTCCCACCTCGAGTCTGGGTGTATTATCTGTATGTATGTATTTATATAATTTCTAAAAAAAAATATTCGTGTATAACAGGCGGCTGTTACCTATAATACAGGCATTACGTTGTTTACCTTAGGAATAGACGTCCGTGTGTCATATAAACAAAAAAAAAATATTACCGGCCGTCTCCAGAGCTTTCGCCCGCTTAAAATTAAACTTGCAAGAGCCCTTAAACCTTAATCTGAGTCATCTAAACAAATTTTCTTCGCGGATGTCTACTAACTATGAACTACTTTGCCAAACATCTTTGTGAGATATTTTCGCGACTTTGTACGATCTTTACGCGATTTTCGAAGTTTCGTGTTAGGTGAACTTGCGCTTTTTAGGGTTCCGTAGTACTACAAGGAACCTTTATAATATCGCTCTGTCTCTGTCCATATATATACATATATATATTACAGAATTATTCTGTAGGTATTGTGTATTGCAGTGCAATTAAATGTTACATTCGCATTTCATTTTAACCCCATTACATAGTCATCATTGTTCGTTAACATTTTGTATCTCCTCGAAAAGTATATTTATATCCTTTAAAATGTTTATTGGTACTTAAATGACGTACGCGCTGTTCTATGGAAGCATGATCACTGAGTGAGGTTTTTAAAAAATTACATCTTTCTAGTAGATCAATATACTTATGTATAAAGGTCGTAATCCAGCGTCGTTATGTGTAAAATAATGGAGACGCCTCGTAAAGCAGAACATCTACGCTTTCGAGGACAAGCGTATACGAGAGCTGGATTTAAAAAGAGACGAGGTAAAAGCCCGACCACCTTTGGCTATTAAGTATAATTATTGCGGCGGTGTCCTGACTTGTCCTAATTGTAACCGTACATTCCTCGCGAACATTGGCTATATTAGTCACGAGCACATGAAAAGGCAACAAGGCAATCGTGAGATATTTCTCGAAAAGCGGTCGCTGTAGCCGAAATCGGCTATGATCAATCACTTATGTATATCATGATAATAGAATGAAGCTGTAAGGTAAAGCGAGTGTTACCTTAAGATGCTATGTTCTACTAAGAATTAATGAAGATACTGATTAATGAATCTCGCTGCAGCTTTATCTTCTTCATATGCGAAATCTGCACTGCATTTGCAAGTATTTGCATTTCCAAAAATCTTTTCAAAGACCTTGTACAGCTTTATTAAAAACGTGCCAAGCATTTTTCGTGTCCGTTTGTGAAACGTTAGATTCATGAATAAGGAAGTTCAATTTGAGGAATCCTTGTTAAAATTCATAGACAGGGTAAAGGAGCAACGAAATAAAACAAGCTAAATTTAGATTCAGTTTATTTTCACATTTATCCATGAATACAAATAAAATTGAAGTATCTGTTTATTTTTATATGTAGCTAGAAACTTAACCATGTAACTGAAAACTAAACTGAAAATTTACTTATTTCTAAATAAATTTGATTTTGGCAATGAAATATGATATTGTTAATAGAAATTCAAGACTTCTATTTCTCTGTAACGTAGACTTACGAGGAATTAACCAAAAAGCGAGTTTAGTCTCACCATAATATTAATCAAATTTTATCTTAGTCGGTAATAGCTTAGTGGGTTGCTAAGTCTATCATAGATTCTATGAAGTATAAAGCATCATTAAATACATCAATAAACTAGACTTTATTACAATTTAAACATGTGTAATTTTATGACCTGCTATTTGTTCTTTTTTTATATAAAAAGGGGCAAACGAGCAAACGGTACTCTTAAGTGACTACGATCGCCCATGGACAACTGCA
This sequence comes from Charaxes varanes, assembly GCA_024363005.1. NCBI lineage: Eukaryota > Metazoa > Arthropoda > Insecta > Lepidoptera > Nymphalidae > Charaxes > Charaxes varanes. The sequence goes on along the minus strand of JANCMC010033613.1, from coordinate 52,803,910 downwards.
ACACCAGGGGGATTCGCTGATACGTTGCCGGCCTTTGAGAAATGAGTATGCCCTTTTCTTGAAGGTCCCTAAGTCGTATCCGTTCGAAAATACAGACGCTGGTAATTGATTCCACAGAGGAATTGTGTGAGGTATGAAAAAGAAGGACGGCGCGAGTGGTTGTAGATAAATGGATAATGAGAACAATTCTTGCACAAACACTATTCTATGAAGATGACACTGTGCTAATTGCAAATTCTATACAGAACCTTCAACCAGCAGTTGTAGAATGGGAAGCCGAATTCGAGAGAAAGGGGGTGACCATAAATGCAACCAAAAGCAAAGTCATGCAGGTGGGTTGCCAACCAAAGGATGTTCAAATTATGTGCAGGAAAAAATTCTGGAAGCAGTGGATGACTACACATACAAATTCTTACGACACATACTAGTTTTTATTAACACGAAGTATAAAATCGATAAATGCTCTGATTTAAACCCTCGTATTTTAACTAAGAGCTTCTAAAATACTAATCTCAGCTTACCTCTTACCAGCTTACCCTTACCAGTTTTATCAAGTTATTGTTGTCATAATTATGGTACTTTTATACTCAGATTACACAAAATAATAAGAGTTTAGCTTTGTATTGCGATAAAGAGTTAGCCTGCTAGTATCGTTGTCCCGATCCCACTTTAGACAAGCAATTACAGATGCACCTTACCGGCTACACAATAACCGTTTACAGCTATGATAATAAAGGTCGCGATGTTATTTTTAAAGGTAGTGGCGGGCCGAAGAAATTGAATTTATTATACCACAATGGTCATTACAACGTGATTACATCACTGACAGCTGTTTTCGCTTGTGGTTATTTTTGTGAGGAGTGTAGTGTACCATACAATACTAAAGAGCGACATAGATGTGGAGGTATGTGCTCATGCTGTGGCAACACTCCCACATGTCCTGTATAACTACGAAACGCGTATGTAGATGGTGGAAGGTAACATTCTAATTTGCAATTTTGCGGCCTGACAAGGTTATATTCCACCAAATTTTGCAACATTTTATTTCTTCCTCGCTTTAGTTTTTCTTTTTCACTTACGTGTGCTATTAAATTTAAATAGGTTTTGATAAAGTAGTGCTCAATTCTTGGTTGTCTAACGTACCAATAAAAACGCATTGGATACGGCCTATGGCGCCCCCATGTTGAAGTAACTTGCCTCGTGATCTAAAGCTAGCATTTATTAAGCATTCTTGTCAATACTGTAATTTTATTCTCTCAGCTGCCAGCTCATGTAATATGCAGGTCACAAAAGAGACCTTTTTAACCTCCAATCTGAATAAATGTAGCATTGCATAAGCACTCCGCTCCCTGAGTTTAATTATGAGCTATTATTACCATTTGAGATAAACACTAAGGTCATCCAATCTTTGGCCCCACGCAATTCATCTTCATTGGCCTGTCTCTTTTTATATCCAAGAAGAATTCTCTCAATACATCATGCATTTGACCTTGTGCGAACTACTCTCAGGGGCCAGGAAAGTGTACCTGATCAAATCTTTATGCATGTGAATAAATGCGAGTATTTTGTTGAACAAAAATTATTTTTCAGAAGTAATGTTCAAAAGAAAATAACTGACTATCTTTCCTGATACATAATATGTATGCACATACATACGCAATGTGTACAGTATGTACATGCTATCTATTTAAACTTTCAAATGTTTTAATAGAAATACAGTCAAGAAGAAAATAAAAGAAGCAAAAGGCCCCGTTACTCAGCACCGGTTGCGTGCGCCCCTGCAGCAGCCGCGCCGGAGGTCCCGGAGCGGCAGCGCGGCCGTGCGGGCGGGCTCGGAGCAGCGGAGAGCCGCGCCCCGCCGCTCACGCACGGCACCTGCCGGGCAGGGTTTGACCGCTGCTCCACTGCCCCCGGACGCCGCTCCGGGTGTGTCAGCGCTGCGGCGGGGCGCGTTCTGAGCCTGCCCCTCTCCCCCCGCGGTGGGGTGAAGCGCCCCCAGCCTGGTCTGAACCGGCAAACTTCCCCTTTCATCGTTCCCCGCTAAAACCCCATTACTTTTCTTTCTCTTGCCTGTCCTGTTTTTCCGCAAAGAAACACCAGCCTGTATCAAATATTTTCATTATTTTATCCCTATCAAAATTTGTTTTTTCTGACAAATCATACTGAAGCTGAGTGCACCAATATGAGTAAATCTAAGCTGGCATTGTCAGATGACGAAATGCAATAAGACGATTTAGAGAGAGTCGTAAAAAAATAACCCAAAAAAACGGCGCCTCCCGGCGGTAAACACTTTCGTCGTAACAATTACCAGTTCGGCACTTAGTTTCGTCAATAAAGTCATATCAATTACACCGATAGTCCATAAAACCGCACCGATATCGACCCCGACGCGTTCCCGTCGCGAAATTATCTGTCTGCACGTTGTCCGAGCGAATTGTTAAATCGTATTGCATGGACACGTCGAAAGCGAGAGCTTCGAGAATCCCATAATGTTAGCCCGAGCTCGTACAAAAAAAATATTGTTAATCTTTTACTACTTTTCACTTTTTCGGAGTGTGACGATCGGAAAACAATTTGAAAATGTCCTTCAATTGTGAGACCATTTATTATTTTCTTATTACATACCGTCAACGAGTGATTAACCGATTTTATGCAGTCCAAACGATTCCCCGATTGTTCAGTAGTTTCGCAAACGGAAAAATAGTTTACGGCCACAAATATATGACTAGCATTTGCTTTTCCTCATATCTTAGTGAACAGGTGAATGAATCTTTTTTAAAAAAAAAATACACGCGGCAGACATGTCCAGACCAATAGTACTTTAGCTTTGGCAGATTTATATTTAAAATTATGTTAAAGTAAAAAATATTTCCTTGCAGAGACACATAAAAAACCACAGACTGGATCGGACGCAAATATGGAATCACTTCGCGGGATCTCGAGTATTGATATACTATACTAATTTTTAAGATGTATTCATGTAACTCTAGAGATGTATCAGTGTCTTTGGTATAACGAAAAACTTTTTAAAAAATGACGCGTAACGTTTAATATTACAATTTTTCGTACTTCATACTTTTATAGAAAATTTGATTCTCGAAAAGTAAAACTTCAAAAATCCGATAAAGAAATCGTAACAGACATAATGGACTGCCAAAGTCTACCAGTGGTTCTAAAATGTACGACCTCCGAGAAGAGTCAGTTAAGAACTTGTAGGCGACTTGTATAACACTTCAATTTTTTTTTTTTAATATTTAATTATGACAATTGTAGATAGAATTTCAACCCGGGAAGTATGCATAAAAACACGTTTTAACTTTTGTATATAATTTGTATGCTGTCTTTGTGGCTAAGAATAAATTTAAAATAAGTGGTATTTTGTTGTCTTACTATTAGTCTGTATGGGGAAGAAGAAGAATAAAGGTCATTTTTATTAGGAATAACTTTTTGGGGTGCATACATCATGCATGTCTTTATTGAAAAAACTTTGTTAATGTCTGAATTAACCTTAATCATTGATGTAGAAGGGTAAGAGTTACATAGAAGGGGAGGGTTATATGGAAGAAGAGAGTTATATAGAAGGGGAGGGTTATACAGAAGGGGTGGGATATACAGAAGGGGAGGGTTATATAGAAAGGTATCTGATATGCGATAAAGTTATTTTTAAAATCATTGCAAAAGTTGTTGTCCGATTTTGCTCAAAATAATTTTCCTAATGAGTTTTTAGCACGTCCCATCAGCATGGAAATTTCCAGTCTCTACATTTAATAGTTTAAAATTACTAGGGGAAGGGGGGGAGCCTTTTGGGCTGACAGACTAACGCACTGAGTGAAGGTGTTAGGGTTAAGGTTGTAAGACTACGGAACCCCAAAAATCACAACTTCAATGCAAAAAAAAATCTCTTCTCACGTATACACTCTGTATACTTACAATTTTTTTTAACTATCAGATACAAGTTTAGATTATTTTCTATACTTAACACATCGCACCCTTAATCATAAAGTGACCTAACTCAGAAAAGCGGATTTTCGGAAAATGGCAAAAAACGTTTTGTCATTTACGACTTATGTCGCTTATGAATCGATAAAAACAAATTACGCATTTTAA
>JANCMC010033613.1:52707215-52799703 GCA_024363005.1 Charaxes varanes | reverse complement strand
GGAAAATGGCAAAAAACGTTTTGTCATTTACGACTTATGTCGCTTATGAATCGATAAAAACAAATTACGCATTTTAAGAATAGTTAACGAAGCGGTTAATATAATATTGAAACATTTTTTTTTAATGATATTTTATTATTTGTTTCTCTTTTAAACTGAAAAGTTAATTTAGTTTAAACGACACGAATACTGCCTGTATTAACTCATTTTAGACCTAAAACGTAATTCAGGTCAGTCTGTGACGAAGCGTGCGATATTTTGTTTCTGAGCAAAAGTTATCTTATAAAACAAATGACCCTTGTTCTTTTATTATAATGTGAATTATATGTAAAATTGCTGTTAATTATATACAATAAGGTGCATCCCTACGTATAACACAATGTATACAGTTGGATATTATAAGATATATTTATACAATGTTGTATAATGTATATATAATGTAACGGTGAATCTTTATTATGTATGTATCTTCTCGCTGGGACCACGTAGTTGGGTGTTAGACTCCTATTGCATACTGTAATGTCATTAAAAATCAATTATCAACAACTTCGAGTGATAATTGACTAGTGACGGTATAATAATATTTCACAATGGCGGCGTTTACATGCGCCCAAAATTTATTTTACTAGCGGAGCCGGCAGACGTTGTCTTTCCCGATTTTTGCTCAGACGATAGCTCCATTAATAACGCCATCTATTGGATTTATTCCGAAATTGCGACCAACCCTACATTATTTTATTACTTTTTAAATATTCTTTTGAGTCTTTCTTTCTTTGGTTTTTTCTTAAACCTTCCTATAGATAATGGGAATAAAACGAAACAGTCAAGAGTCAAATAGGCTCAACCGTTTTTGAGTTATAGCAAGTAACATACCTAATTTGGGTGGTTACATACCGACGGCAGCGCCACCTACAGGGTCCAATTTCTCTGCAAACCGCCCACGATTCCCTCAGAATATGCACACAAAATTTAGTCCAAATCGGCTTAGTGGTTTAGCGGGAGTAGATTGAATAAGACTTGTACAGTCGTTTTTATGTATAAAGATTTTAAAATTGATGATATTTCTCAACATATATCACAAACGATGATGATATTATAGTATTATAGCAATAAGAAGAAGAACTTTAATAAACACCTTTGATAGCTCTCGCTTGATTTTTGGGACAAGAGTGGGATACAGAAGGCAGTATTGATTGAGACGGTACATATTATGAGGAAGTTTCTCAATCTGGTCCCCTAACCACCGGTTGTTTGGGTCCTTGCTTCGCTTCCGGCGGTCATCTATTATATATTTTTAAATGTTCGTATTTATATATTAATATTTAAAAATGTGTATAGAATAAGACATTTCAATGAACGATAGTCATAATAATTACTTATTATCAAAGCTGCAAATTGCTCGTACAAGTTTTGTTAGTAATTACATAAATAACTTATTTTCTATGTTAGTTCTGACTCTACAAGTTATGTTACTTATTCATTAACTATGTAGCATGAGCCAGCTGTCATCTTCATGATGATGTTAGTGCTACCCCGAAATCTGTATAGCAGGGACGAATCTTTCGCACCAAAATCGCTTATAAACAACTTGCATCTGAGTGGTTGCAAAGTTCACGTTCTCGAAGAAAAAGCACTGCAGTCTGCTGTCGCCAATATGAAACTTTCAAAAACAAGGTTAGTCTACAGAAGAACTATGGCATACTACTTGTTAGTGCTGCTTATTATATTAATTATTGTGAAATATCAATTGATACGTATTTTAGCACTGTAATTCTTTGATACAGACTTTGATATGCAAAAATATAAAAAGCAGTCGCTTTAAATCTCTATATAAGAGAATTGTACCGTTTTATTAGTTTATTTTTTTTTCGTTATTATTTGCAAATATATTTTTTTTATTATTTCAGATTCGAACATATACAGACAGGCGCTATTAATTCAACTGTCGTTGCCGTCGTTATAGTTGATAGCGTTTTTAACGTATTTAATGAGAGAGGCTTTGAACTGTCATCTTGGAATAAACTCCAAATGGAACGAAATTCGTTTGATGAACTGGCAGCTAATGCTATTGTCGCTCCAGGAGGATCGATTCATGAATTACTGTTTGTGGATAATGAAATAGAAACTATTAATCCCGGAAGCATTGGCTTTATAGGTCAAGCATATTCTAAGAATCCTAAGAACATAATTTACAAAAGAAACTATTTTGGCCAACCCTGTTATTGCAATCTTACGTCATGGTTGGCGAAAGGCTTGGGTGCTGAATCTGGTGCACCTTTTGAAAACGAAAGTTACTGCACTGTTGATGAATTTTTCGCTCGTTGTTTCAATGTACCAGAACAGAATATGTTGTTGAAAAAATTTCGGGACAATGTTTGCAATGACAATTTAAATATACGGTGTGAAACGTTTAAAAATAAAGAGCCAGGATTAACAACTGAAATAAAAAACCCGAGATTCCCACACAAAAAGGAAGGCCAAGGAGGTATCAGTGAGAGAGACAAAAAAGTTATTGGCATAGTTATTGTAACAATTTTAGGGTGTTTAATTATAGTTATGTTTATAAGTTTTATAAGATGGATGAGGCGTAGAGGCTACTGTGTCAATATAAAGAATTTTATTTCTTCTCACTCATCTTGCGGCGTCCTCTGTGATCGATTGTGTGTGTGCCCGGTCAATAACGGTCTAGATAACGCTAGATCTATTTCTCAGTTGTCCGTGAACGAGTACTCTGAGCGACATCGCTTAAACGAACCTCGTGTCCAAGAGATGATTCAAGAAACCACTTTACCCAACAATTACGATGATAATATGATAGTAACAGAGAATAAAACGACTCAAACATTACCAGAAGAATTAACTAAAGAATTATTAGAAAATCTAAAAGAGAAATTAGAGGATCCTGAGAACTATGTTGAAGCGCGAGAAATGATAGAACACTTATATGAATTAATTAAAGTTGAAGAAAACTGTAATAGCAATAGCCCAACATTAGTTAATATAGATGAAAATATTTACGAATTACCATTCCAAAATACGACTCCACGGATCGGAAAGAATAAAAAACAAATGATAAGTGTGGGCACTCGAACACCTTCACTCGATAAATTAACTCCGTTGTCTCCGTACAACAGACAGACTGCATTAGCTCACGAATATTTCGAGCCCAAAGATTTTGCAGTTCATCTCTATGCCGAGATAGCCAACTGTGATAAAGAGAAAAAGACGTTTTTGGGTGCTATACCCGATGTAGTAGCGGAGCAAGCGGTTCCGAGGGGTCCCTACCTCCGAGCTGTTCGCGAAAAATTAAATTCGAGCGCCAGTACCTCACCTTCAGCTAAATCAGTAACGAATTCCATTGCTAGCCCGGCGCATACATCTACAATAAAATCTAATAAATCAACAGCATCTAGCAGCTCCGGAAAAATGATGAATAGGCCGCTGCCTGACAAACCCGCTATTGACCCTGGTGAGGGCACGTCTTTTCGACATGGATGACTGACAAACGACCAGAGTCGTCTGGCGTCTAATCCCCGAGGAAATAAGAAGGCCAGAAAGTGCGGACGAACTGCGGCTTTTGCTCTTGTAGCCTCCGACGACATGGATGTCGAGTTTGATTTCTGTGTTACAGGTTAAAGCCCCTTTCATAGAAGGGACACGTGCGACGTTTGCTTAACGTTCTTTTGCTGTGATATTTATTTAGTTTGTTTTATTTTATTTTAATTATTTCTTATAATTAATTGTGTCATGCCAGACATTGTTTTAAGTTTTATCTGTAAATATTTAAGAAAATATTTAACTTTAAGTAGCGTCAACTGATCAGCTGCCTAATGCTTTCAATGTACGTTCTATTAGATTAGCGTAGGATTACAACAGCCGCTACTCGCACTCAACTATATGTAGTTATATGTGACGTTTGATCTGTATTAGTAGAAATTCGTAAATAGAAATACTTAAAAAATAATCGTACATGATATATTAATCGCTATATAATCAGTCTCACATCATCTAGCTAAATTAACTGTACCTTTAAAGTCCAAATACCAAATTATAGTTACCCGAATAATAGTATTTACAAATAACGTACATTGTGTTTAGAGTCGCATTTATTATCCCACTATCGTCCCAAAGGTTAGTGAATGTTTTTATTTACTTTTTTTAGGAAACATTACAGTAAAATATTTTTCTACAAAATAGTCTATTTATCTAAAACTCTTTTCAATAGCGCATAGAAGAATCGTTAACTTTTATAGGAACCGAGATCAGTAAAGATATATTTATGTAATTCTATACAATTTCTTCTTTACGAAACATATTTCCCTTATTCGAACAATTTCACACTGTAAGACTGTTATCGGTAAATAGGACTGGTTTATCAAACTTATATCAGACATTTCATTAATTTTAATAGCTTACACTCCATTTTACAATAAAAGATGTTCTATATATTGATGTATAGTATTATAGATTTTAAGAATGATTAATATTATATCTTAATAAAAATCTGATATTTAATTGGGTACCTACTAATACTACCAAATTTGAAATTTCTATTTACTTTTTCATATGTACAATTGAGCATTATCTTGTATAATCGTATGTATTGTAGACAAAGATTAATAAATATACAAAAATATATCATAAATTTTATAAATCGTATATAAAATGACATTTGAAAATTTTACTATACTGTGTTTCACTTTACTGTGCAATCTCTCAAAAATAATTATTGATCTTTATCAATCTTAAAATTATATGTGTGATTTTTAGTAAATAATAAACGTAATACTACGTATAATGTATGTTATTCCATTGATGTTACGTATGAAATAAATGTTGAATGTGAGTCTTTGTTTTATTAAACTCCTAACAAACTCCTTCTAACCTAACTTAAGGCAAGCTAAACGAACGAAAAATTTTAGTAGTCTTCATCTAACGTACTAAAAGATGACGAAACAAACTACGACATGAAAGTACCACTTAATACTGATATTTTTTTTATATCTTGAGTAGTAGACCCTTTTGATATATTTTTAACTGACTTCAAAAAAAAGCTCTCTTAAAAAAAGCCGATTTCTCTTTCTCTCTTGGTTCGATCGTCTATATTGAAGTCGGTAAATACCCATACACATAACAAAAAAATATATTTCCATTTAAAGTAACATACCAGGGATGGAAGGGGGCTTGGCACCGACTTCAATACATCAGTAGGTGTCAAGCACATTTATATAAGTACCATTGTTTTTTTGCTTTTTAATTCCTTGGGGTAAATGGATGTGGGAAAAATATCAGCGAAGTTCAAGTAGGAATGGGCTGGGCGACACGAATGGACCCGCAAAGCTTAGCCATCGTTGCGACTATATGGACCCCCACCAATGGCTGCCGGAGACTAGGTAGGAGAAATATGTGGCACAAAGATTTGAACGCCTTTGCAGTAAATGAATAGATTCGGTTGGCGTATAGAGGAGAGTAGCCAGTGGTAGATGAGGGGAAGGCCTTTGTCCAGCAGTCAGATGTTACAGGCTAATGAAAAGAAAAATCCTTGGTGTTTTTTGAAGGCGGACTTGCCAATTTCCGCCGCTTTTCTTTGGAACGTGAAGCTTTTTAGAGAGGCGTTTTATTGTCAATAAAGCAGCTTCCGTCTAGACCAGCGTTTTCCAAACTTTTTTTAAGATCCGGTTATTTTACAACTTTTCTGCATGACCCATTAAAATTTTTATGGATTTATTAGATTTTAGGAACCTATTGAATTTTATTTAAAAAAAAATGTTTTATTTTTATTTACTGTATATTAATACTCTCACCCCTGTACACTTTGGGGTAGATTTTTGTTGTCCATTCATAACTTTTTTAACTTTATCAAAGGTATCTTTAAAATTAAGTTTTTTCCACCCGGCAGTTCATTTCAAGTAATGCAATAATTGTTACCTTTTCCCAAGAATATACTTTTTAAAGCTTGTATAATGACTGAAGTTAAAGCAATGTATACGCCTTTTATACGTGTTACTGATAAGTTTTACAGTGTATACGTTTACATGAATCACCTGGAAGAGTTATGTATAAAAATATAAAATCTTATATACAAAATTCTCGTATCACAATGCTAGTACTTCCTCCGAAACGGCTTTACCGATTTTTATGAAATTTTATACGCATATTCAATAGGTCTGAGTATCGGCTACTAGCTATTTTTCATACTCCTAAGTGGTAAGGGTGGCCCACGCGGACGGGGTCGTATATATAAAGAAAACAAAAAACCGCGATCTCATAGCAAAACTATAATAATATCAGGGATATTTAATGGCGTTGTATATGAAAAGGATTACCTACAAGTAGAATAACTTTGATATAGAAATTTTGGCAAACTTTGCATCTATAAAAAATACTTTAACGCACAAATTGTTTTATGATATACTAGATGTTTCCCGCGACTTTGTCAGCGTACAATTGCGAGAACCCTTAAATCTCCATAATCTGGACCTCTCGAAAAATCCTCTTTAGCGGATGTTTACTAACTATACACCTTCCTGCCAAATTTGATCTTTGTACGTCAAGTGGGTTTTTAGATTTCGTGTAAGTTGACCTTTCGCATTTATATGTATAGATAAGTATAATGATAAAAACTCAAAGTACTAATACAAAAAACTGCAGTTTTCTTTCAAATTAGCATAATTTTTTTGCTTCCGATATTATTTATTTTTCTTATTAAAATAGAAAGAAAAAAAGATTAAAATTAGTGAAAGTATTATAAAAATGGTTTCAAAACATTTACGCTGTGAAACGCTCATAAGTGCTTATTGAATAACCTTTTGTGTGAGTCTGAGGTGTGTTTTAATAAAAGTAATTATATAATTTTTTTTTAAATAAAACAAACTCCATTTTCCTATAGGATAATGAACATTGTTTGACATATTTTAGTACCCGCTCACAACAAGTAAGCATCGGTCAGGACAACTGTTGAGTCCTCAAGAGTCCGCTAGTATAGTAATAAATAGCTTACCTTACAACATTTATCACGCTAAAAACAAAAACCGGAGCACATCTGTATGTGTGAACACTGGGAGGTCTGGATAACAACTGGGGCACAGGTTGGCATGCGCACTGCGGTCTGCGCTGTGGCTGATAGGGTTTGGTACGTTTTCAGAGGCTACAGAACTGTGGACATGGCTGAAAGATATCGGGGGCTGGGGGGCAGGAGGGGGGCTATATTTAGGGGGGAAGGGGGGTTATATAACTACGATCGATACAGGGAACGAAGCCAGGTTCAGGCGTGCACAGTGTTGCAAAACTAGTTTTATTTATTTTTCATTGGGATTCGCCGTGGTTTATTGCTTGCAGTATTAACCGGTGACCCCTATTCGTTTCATTTTGTTCCAGCCATTGTTCTCAATTGCGCCGTATTGTATGAAGCCTTAATAGTTCAAGGGTAAAGGGCGACCTGAACCCCTAAAGCTATGGCAGAATTTCCTTTTGCGACTACTTTTCTTTCAGTACTACAGTATTTCCCCTTTATACCTATACCGCAGCAATTTCAGTTGAAAAAGATATTTGCATAAAAAAAATTAAAAGCGCTTATTTGAGCGTTTTATGCTCTTTTTTTAATGAAATCAAAAATCGTGTGAATAACAGCATTTCAATATGCCTTTTACGTCTTTTCATCCACTTTCTATGGTCTCTAATTGCGACGCTCGCCAAAGCCTCTCTTATTTAAGTTTATTGTGTTGCATGCAGTATTTTTCACTTATTCTGAAATGGACCTTTTTAGCCATCTTTTACCATTATCTCTTTGAGGAGAAGACGAGATTCAAAATTAGATTTTATAATTCAGGCAGATAAAATAATGTTTTGTGTAGAAAAGCGGACCTTCAAGAAAAGAGCATACTCATTTCTCAAAGGCCGGTAACGCATCTGCGAGCCCTCTGGTGTGTTGCAGTTGTCCATGGGCATCGGTAGTCACTTAGGTGAACCGCCTGCTCATTTGCCCCTTGTTATATATAAAAAAATCTGGAAGTGCAGTCGTTTGTGGAAGCTGAAATAGAGTCTTATTTTTGAAGTAAAAGTTCTTCACGCACCTTTAATTTAGGGAATAAGCTAGTGAATTTTGTGTCCAGAACGTAACGAAAAGTGTGATCGGATGAGGCGAATGGAGTTGAGAGAGAGATAGAAGTTAGTGAAGATTGAAAGAGAGAGAGTTACGTATCTTATTTCTCATACCATAAGTCTATTGTTTCGGTCTTAAAATGGAACCACAGTATTTACTGAAGTATCTGGATCCTTTTACTTCTTTCTATTTACCTATATATCCTTTTACTCCATCTCGGTATTTACTCCTATTCATTTTTCTAATAAGAGGTAGCGCCACGCATACAGTTCTTTTGGTCTGCAGCAGAATTGGGTTGGCGCGTCCGGGCACCAGTACCTCTTTCTCTCATAAGATCGGCGTAAAACGGCGGCAATTCTGTCACGTCAACTGATGGTATTGTTGTCGCGTTGTGATAGTTCCCGGAGGTCTAAACTCCTTTTTTAAAAACGCATCTGCGAGCCCATAAATAAAAAATATATTCAACGACATCAATTTATCAATGGAAGCTCATAATAATTTGAAATAGTTGTTGTAAATGTATATGTACACATATAAATTAATATGCAGATACATACATGTAAATATGCTATACATGTATATAGGTACTTACATATAGATGGAACTGAAGAAGTACTTCAGTCGTTCAGTTTAAAGTGCGCTCTTTTTTCTGTCCCTCTTCGTGCAAGATTACTTCTGGTAGATCCTTTTATTTATGTACGTAATAAGTAACAATTGCAGTAGTTCATAACAGACGCAGGGAGACCACTTTTCTACCATTATATTCCTGACACTTATAAATATGACGCTCTCATTGTTCCTGGAAAATAGCGCTCAATTCCCTCAGCACTCTCTTTGTGGCATTCATCCGTGTTAAGCTTATTGTTAGCGCTAGATTTATTAAAGGTGAAATTTATTTTTTATTTTCAAGTTTTACCTAGCAATTATATTGAAATTCTACTTTAAATAAAGGCCTTGGTAGTCGTTTTTACAAGCTTTTATTTACTTTCTTCGATGTAGGTTATCAAAACTGGCAAGAATAATTAGGCCCACTTCCCGATATGCTACTGAGCTGAAATTTTGCAAACGTATTCATATCCTATGACATGGAATTATCAAGCATTCTTTGATGGAATAAGCAATATCTGGTCTTGTACATTCCATCAAATATATAAGCGAACCCACTGCTTCTCTATATTGAAAATTCTTTGTCTTGATGTTTCCCTGTTCCTTTTCATTGTCTAAATCATCCTTTAAAACATTGGCTGAGAGTTGCCCGCACGATAAGGGATAAGAAGAATGCCGGACCAATGAGGTGAAGAATGGCAAGGGACACAGATACATGGAAAGAAAAGAGGATTCACGATCATGAACTCGGTTTGGGTTACCCTATAAACGAGTAGAAGACCAAATAAATGTGTATTGATGGGAGAAAGATTCAAGAACCATTCCTTAAAACAGGGCCACACAACTTCCAGCAGATTGAATTGTTTACTTAAGTTCCAGGAACGACCTAAGCTTGAAGATTGGAAGAAGAAAAATAGCCACTAGTGGATATTTCATTGGTGTAAACAAACTACAATCCACTTAGATGTTCATCAATAGGGCCAGTCTTGATGTACACCTCCGAAGCATGGGTTAAATGAAGGCTTAACAAACGTTTGTTATTAGGTGAAATCGTTAGAGCCTTGTTAGATGGTCATCATTATTTTCGTTTATGAACGAGTTATTTTCAATTTTTAACAATTACAACTTACAAGGGCTAATGAGAGTAGTAATAAAGTCCCTAATCACTCTATTTCTAGTGGTAGAGAAGTCTCTACTAAACTTAGTCACTTCTAGTAACTAATTGTAAAAAAGCCTAAAATTATATAAGTCTCTACCATGTGACTAACTGTAGTTTATTTACATCAGATGCGAGCGCAGCCAAGCGATGGGGCCGCTACCCCAGCACCTCCGCCACTGTTGGCGGGCCGTGGAGTGACCCGTCATGAATTCCCTGTGGGGCACTGGGGCACCTGTGTGGGTTTCAACCTGGAGATCTGTGGGAGCAGGAAAGCGGAATAAATGGCTTTGCTGGATGCGCTGCGGTTGGATCCTTCTTGGGCACTTGGGTAGAGCTCTGGGGATGCAGGGGCTCTGCTCTGCTGGCTGTGCCAGGGCGAGAAGCTGGAGGGAAGGGCTTATAAGTAAAAAAATAATAACAGAACAGTTATCATGAGAAACTTTTTTTAATTCTAGTATTTTTATTCAAAGAATTTTGCCGATAAATAAATTAAACCTTTTGAGAATATTTATAGATTATACCGTTTTTCAAATATCTCGGAATTAGGTGCTCTTACCTTAGCTCAGCGAATATCAAAACAAAATATTGATGTGGATTATTCCGTTTATGTCACAGCGTATGTTGTGATTGTGGATTGCAACTGACAATGCACAATATCTATCATCTGTTTCATATTAAGACCCAAATAAATGTATTGTCCATCACTCCATGGTTATAAAGTCCCAACCCCTAATGCAGATATACATTCCAACACAAGAACACATATAGCACAAAAGTAGCAGACATATTTTTCGATTGAAATTATTTTCGAAGAGTCCTCCACAGAATGGATCTGCTTTCCAGTTCTTAGATATTGAATTTAGCATTTTCTGCAAAAAATTAAAAGGTATTTCACGATAAAATATTTGACAATATTAAGTATACAAGATAACCTCTGTAGTGGGATTAGAGACACTGTTGGAATTATACTTTCTGCCTTTAGCAGCCGTCCAACAATTATTAACTTGTCTATTATTAATGAAAATCACTCTCCTCACTGTATTGTTAGAAATATGTCTAATTGTTCACAAACTTACTTCCTGCACAATTTCAGCAATAGTTTTTCAATAATACACCGATGAGAAGGTAACAAACGCAGAGCGATACAAAGATTGAACTGCAGTTGCGGCCATGCCACTTGGTACTCTATTAGCATTTAAAACATTTCTTTTATTTTACATTTTTATAACTGTTGATAATAGTTATTGACAATAATTACAGTCCTGAAGTTACTGTCTTCAAAGTTCGTATCGGGCTTGCATTTTCCTTCGCCATCTTTCTTGAATCCTGGAGAACACGAAACAGGGAGTGCGTTTATAGCAGCCCTAGCAGCATCCGGAGGAACAGTCACATCCATCTTCTTAGGCTTCTTCGTCGTCGGTGTCGTCGTGATCTCTATAATCGTCGTGGGGTTGGGTGTCGTGGTTTTTGGTGCGAATAAACTGCGATTTTCAGCGCGACCCGAAAGAGGGTAATTACATCTCCTAGGGCCGCTAAAAACGCCCGAAAGTGTTTAAGGAAGTACACCGGACTTCTTGTCTCGTATCGCGCGAAACGAAAAACGCGAGAAAGTCGTCTTTCCAGAATTAAATTCCAAAGAGTGTTGTAAATCTTCCAAAATGCAAATTTTGCGTCGAGATGAATTAAGCAAATTAGATTTTTACCTTATTCTAAGTAAATCAAACTTAATAGGGTTTCAGAGTGAACAAGAAATAATATATTTACGTCGGAGCGCTTGATTTCGTCAAAATACGAGGGATAATTTGTACAAGAAAACTTCCGTTCGCGCACGTGCGCGAAATGGATCTTAAACAAAATAATGCAAAATCCTGGCCCACATGAATGGATGACTGACCACCAGTTTGTCTTCCGGTAAGCACACTCAACAGAGCAATGTCATCGCATAGCAGATATCATCAACAAGGCAATGGAAAATGGGCAATACTGTACAGCAGCATTCTTGGACATCTTATTTCTAGAATCGTTCTTGAGATTTAGTTCTAGACAAAAAGAGTGTAGTACGACCGACTACCAAATAAATGGTCATATCTTTTGATAACGGCCGTCGGTTGTTTTTTTCTTTCTCATGTGCATATACGAACTAATTCTTCTAATCGTTTAAAAACTGTCTAATAAAACATCCACAGTCAGTTTCAATGTCGACGTGTCTGAGTAAATAAATAAGTAGAAATTCAATAATTTCTGAAGACGACAGGAATCGATTCAAGCCCGATGCAAGTTATTTCCGTTCAGTCCAAGGTTAGTGCTCACCGAACGAGTCATAAAGGCTTTATAGGTTTCTCATTTTGCAGGTGTGATGTAAAGAAAGGAACCAACCAACTGTGACTACCCAATTTAAGTTGGAAAGCTGGCTGGTTGCCGCCATTGGCTAACTTAAGTTATTGCATATAGTAGGTTTAGACAATTAAAGATACAATATATTTGATATACTTTAGTGAAAGAACTTTGAAAGGCGAGAAAAGGCGATTCACATAAGTGACTTGCGACGCCCATGGACAACTGCAACGCCAGAGAGCTCGTAGATCCGTCGACCTTTGAGGAGTGAGTACCTATGCTTTATTTTTTCATTTCCAAGAAGGTCATTAAGTTGTAACAGTATTAAACTTTTTTCGAGAAGATACCCATTGTAATAATATAATATCTAATAATGTATTCGATGTAGTGGCTTAGATACGGTATGAGTGGACGTTCTGGCATGGATATTTCAATTTCCTAGTTACATCGGACTTGGTGTATGAAATGAGCGAGTAATATAATATTGTACGCTATTTGCATTGTATGAAACCACAACTGCGGCTACAGAATTCACTGAGCGAAAAATTATTATGATATTCCTTTTTTGTGGCGAACTCGTTTATATTTATGTAGCAGAGGGCTGTTACATAAATATAATCTCTTTCCCTAACGAGAACTCTTGATAATTTTGTATGTCACAAGCATGATATAGTAAGATTTGTGCTGATTAGACTATATTCAAGGAAATTTTAAGACTCTTTGAGTATACAGAGAAATGTAGCATGTAATAGAAGTCAGAATAATCATCGAAACTTTATTCAAGTGAGAACTATTTAAAAGCACTTTTAAATCATCCCGATCACTGAAAATCCTCTGCCTGGATCTCAGTTACCATGGACAACACGAAAGTCGCTTATTAGGCCGAAGTAAAGACAACTTATTCCGGTGGAAATTCTTGGACGACCATAACTTGGAGTGTTTGTGCGGTGCAGCTCCCCAGCGTATGGAGTACCTCCTAACCTACTTACACCTGCATGCACGATGATCTGATTCGGGTGACGGACGAGGCTATCAGAGTGACTAATTTTTGGACCAGGATCATACGATTTGCTGTCGACTCGAAAGAAGAAGAAGAACGTCATTTAGTGTATATAGCCTTAAGCCTATAAGTCAAGTTGAAGAGAGTTACTTGCGAACTGAACTAAACTGAGAAGAGCCCACTACAGATTCAGTCGGGTTAACATTTGGTACAATTTCAAATACGATTTGACCAATTTATTTTTAATCGTTTTCATCTTTTAAATTATCCTTATTTGAATGGTGATTGTTATTGAAAGTCTGACTATACTAAAGTATGTTTTTATTGATTATATTTAAAGCTTCTGAGAAGTGCTGCAGCGTGTTTCATTGTTCGAAAACTAATCAACCATAACAATAGATTATCTAGATCCAGATCTAGATTTCATTCCTACTGGTCACCTTGATGACCCAACACAATGCAATATGCACACGCCTAAGATTGCTTATCATCCTGATTAGCAACCCGTGTTCATTAAATTCTAATTGCCTCTAAATGAGGTCGAGATTCTTCATCTAAATTAATGAGATGAAATAATAACAGCAAAAGTTCTTTTCAGAAAATCTCCTTTTTTCTTGACCCTTTTTCTTATTTTTGAAAATAAATTCTTTTTTGCTAATTACTGGAGCGTTGCTTACGTATTGCTGCCTGGATTTGAAGGAGCACTGACCAAGAAATTGCCGCAAAGACAACTACAAAATGAAGACAATGTAAAATTGGGATAAAGAAAAACTAAAGCATCAGAAGCCACAGGATACAGCTAGATCTTAACAAGTCTCATGAAAATGTAAGCCATAATATACAAAAGTACGTAGTTACAGTTTGTTACGAGCTCGAGAGGTCATTAGTATTTTACAGTCTTTAACTTTCCTACTTTAAGTTTGCGAGGAAAAAGAATTGCGTAAAGAGAAAAGAAAATTAAAAACTTTAAAAATCTTTATTTCAACTTTTATAATTCTCATTGTAGGGTTGTACATACTGGCTCTGATATTATGTACATAAGAGATTATTTTTTGATTGGATCAATTTGCTCAAAGGATGATTTCTCCCACTCCCCATAGAGGTCTTCTAAACCTTTGATGATCGGTAATGTCGTCTCTAGAGTGGTAAATAAAATAACTGGTTGTTAACTATTAATAAGATGGTCTGAACCGCTATAAAATACCTTGATAAACAAGTGGAAACTCTGAAAATCATATTCCAAGCCACTACTGACGAAGCTAGCAATTCGGGGGCAGTTTATTTGCATCTCGCTCGCACCCTAGCCCCGTCTCACTTTCGCACATATAATTTCACTCGTCTAGACGGCTTCATGCGACCGCTGTATGGATTTGTAGACAAGTGTAATAATATGATTTATGCAATGTTTTATAAAATAATGGACTATATATAATTTATGGAAAGGTTTTATGACCACTTATGAAGTGAACCTGATTTTTATGTCAACATAATATACGTTCGGGACTCATAATAACTTTTCTTTAAATCAAAGACATTTTGTTTTATTTGGTAAGTAATAGTCTGACTACAATCAAACCTGATGGTATACAGTCTACGATGGAACGCCCCTCCATGTAAACTTGGGCTAGGAGCGGGTGCAATAATATCCAGATGCGTCGTTATTATAATTATAATTAGCATATACTCGTACATAAATTTATGTATCCATTCTATCCTACCAAACTTTCAAGCACCAATATAACTTCTGACGATACTGACCTGTACAAACTCGGATTGTAGTGCTTCACATGTATTCGTATCCTCTCTTTCCCAGATCCAATGAAAGCAAACCTGCACCGAGAGCCACTGAGATTTGGTCCTGGGTACCCTGGCGATGTCACAGTTCCAGCCCTTCGGTATTCGCTTCTTATCAGCACTTCACAGCTGTATAGTAGATCGAGCGTCCTTGGAGTAACATTTGTCGATCTAGACATTTTTTGTTGCGTATTAGCATGGCCCGTCAAAATAAATACTATTATTAAAAAGTTTCAAAACACCCTTACCACAAAATATAATTCGTACTGGACGTACGTTTCGATAGCGAAGCTATCATCTTCAGCAGTGAAACTAAAGAGTTCAGTTTCACTGCACCTTATATAGCAAATATTGATCTCATCCTTATGACTTCGTGTTCTGCTGATTTATTTGTTATTAATACGCGCATAATTCGGGTGAGACCTTTCCCGTTCGTCTTCTCGGGATAATTATGACAACAGCAGCCTTTTCTCTCATTACCGGCGCATTTCTGTTCTTTACGTTTATTTTTGGTGTATTTTCCCACGCGTTTTCCTTTTTTTAAACTAAAATGACCACATTCTAATGGAGAAATTCGATTACTAGCTGATTTCTGCAATATTGAAGGCCACAAACCCGTTTTATTTCTATTTACAAGCTGTTTTTAAAATGTTAATTGTGCCAAAACCGATGCCAAACCATAGCTTTTGGTCTTAACCAAATGCCTGACAGAGTCCCAGAAGATCCAAAATTTCGGAGATCAAAGAACAGAAGTAATTTGGTATCCTGTACATTCCTATCTTTGGAAGATAAATGTGTGTGACTTCCAGAGTTTACAGTCTTCCTATAGTCTTGAAACAGCAACCTCCTGAAAAACAGTCTGCACCACAACATCCCTCTGGGAGGATTCAGGAACAGAAAGCTCTGATTTTTTTTCTCCAAACCCTGCAAGTGTTACTTCAAATCCATTAAGACGTCGACAGCATATATCATCCCTAGCGTACATGCATACCCCGGCATGACGCACAAATTTGTGCTCGAGTTTGTACCCAGGGTATGACAAGTAAGTTGTGTCGGCAGGGCATGATATTTGTGTCTCCGTGAGGAAAAGTAAGGTCGGCTGCTCAGTCTCAAGGTGTTGGTGTACTGAGTTAAGATTACTGTGAATACCCCTGATGTTACAGAAGTCAATTTTAAGTGTGGATTGGGTGGCCGCTGTGGAAAACTATGTAGATTTACATAGAACCTGATCTGTTGGACCATGCGTTGGCATGGAAATTGTTGAACTAAAGTGATTACTGAAAACTGATTGAACACTTAAAGGAATGATGCCCTGGTTATAGCGTATAAATAGATGTATGGCATGCCTAGGGATTAGAAGTACTTCGAACAAGATTAATTTCTTGATTTACGGCCCCGTTTGGGTCGGTTTATTAGGCCCCGTTTGGGCCAAGTGAGCGTGAAGCTGTTCACTTTTGTGGGTGACGGCCCTATATAAAATGATAAATTATTCCTAGATCTCGCTGTTAATGTGATATTCTCAACATGGGACCAGAGACTTTTCATTTATTTAAAAATATTTTATTTAAGATTCACGTTTTCTAGCTAGGTCGCCTGGATTTGATTAGTAAAATTTTGAAATTAGAAAAAAAAAACAAAATAAAAATTAAATGCTTTTAATATAGAAAATATTAACCAAGATTTATAGTAATTTTTGAGAATTTACACATATTTTAAATCATTTGTAAAAAGAAAATTAAAACTTGTTGGTCCTCGTTATTTGCCAATATGGAAGAAAAAATTATGACCATTTATAAATAAAGTCATAACTATGTTTGGTTCAGATTGTCAGTGTGTAGCAGTTCCTATTACAATGAAACTAATCGCTAATATCGGATCCTAATTTAAAACACATCGTGTAACGTAATTAATGTCTAAAACCAAATAGTTTTCTATGATAAATGTGGAATATAAATAACAATCAAGTGAACGAAATAATTATCCTTAAATATTTTGTATTAATATGCTGCCTCTTGCTCCGACTGTAGAGGTATGGCAAGTCTAGATACAGTGAAGAAGAGAATCTTGTCAAATCTGAAAAAAAAATTATCTTTATTATGTCGATACATGTTATTTATTTATTTAACAATTTATTAAACATGCCAGAAATTATAAATAAATGTCATAGGAAAGTTCAGTTTAAAAGGCATACTTATCCGTAAAAGAGATTTCTTCCAGTACGCCTATGAAAGAATAAATGTGGACAGAAAAAAAATAAAGATAGACACGCACAGTTATTAATTTCTTTAATAAATTTGTTGCATTTCGGATCCGTAATTAGTGGCGTCACATGCGGCATTGCAAAGGTAATAATAACATCTGCAGCTACTCCAATTTGGCTTTAGACCGACGATAAGTCATTAATATTCTTTTATGGAATTTGAACTTTTTAATCTAATCCACGGGGATTTTCAAGTCAAGCTATAATTTTTCTTAATAATTCCAAATAGTTCTGCTACACATTACCTTCCCTGGACCCTATAAAGGTCAGCCGGCTCTTTCCTAATGTCCATGGGCGTCGGTAGGCACTTAGTGCCTGCTGCCTGTTCGTTTGCCCCTTGTAACATAAAAAAAAGATGTCGTATTGGGTTCCTATTGGTAAATATGGTTGCCAGAGCTCTTTGGAAGGAGGTTGTTGCCTAATCAGTGGTCCGCATTTGTATCGATCGCTAGGTTTAGTAGCTCTTGCTGCGATCGGGCGATAGATGGGTGACCCATTCTAGCACTGGTTTATCTATACTAATATATAAAGCTGAAGAGTTTGTTTCTTTTGCTTGATCGCGCTAATCTTTATTTTTTTTTACCCATAATATTCCACTGCTGGCAAAGGCCCGACCTTAACATTTCTAAATTTTTTATGCCCCCCATACATAAGTTTCAACCTTTAAAGATTGTTTTGTTCTCTTAAGAAATGTAAATGACAAGTTTTAGGAAGTTGATATTTTAGTAACGTTAAATGAAATTCTATCTAATAATTATTTATAGCATTTTTTTAAGAATTTGCCTTTTTTGTTAAATTTACCTAGCATGGCATTTAAATAATTAAAGCGAAGGGGTTATTGTCGTGTAGAGTAGATTCATCATTTTTAAATGGCCCATCAGTGGTTGGGAGACACTGCTATAGGCTATATTATCATAACGCTAAAATTGTATCTTTTTTTACCGAATTTTACGCGGACCAAGTCGCGGACTCAGCTAGTAGTAGAATAAGAGACCGCAAGACCTGAATATAGGCCTGATATGAATTGATCTGGATTTGAGGTAATTGACATTGGGGGACCAGATCGGGAACCCACATTGACCTTGTTCGTTTTATATCGCGACGCAATTAAACGTAACTCTGTTTACTAAAAGGTTTCTCATGTAAATATAAGATTTAACGCAAACTGCCAAAACCCAATAAACGGATTTGAAATTATTCGCAAGTACTCTATAAAATAAGGCATTGAACTTCATGGGACTTATTGATAAGACTAGCTGTTCCCCACGACTTCGTCCTCGTGTGCCAGTCTTATCACTTAGAGGTTTAAAAATAGTTTTTGGATGAGGATTAATATTATGTTTATAAAAAGACCTTCACAAATAATGCGTTATTTTAGAACAAATTTGGTTAGCATAAAAAACAATAACATTATAGGGCGCCAACCTTAAAAGATAGACATATGCCGTCGCGGACTTTTGTTTAGAATTTTTAAAGGGGAAAATTTTTGTCATACATTACTTTTGCGAAACTTTAACCCTTTACGCAGCGCACGCAGCGGAAGCTCTCAATTGGGAAAAAGGACCGCCGATTTTGAAACATTCTTCATTAGTGCTCCGCTCCTATTGGACTTAGCGTGATGATATATAGCCTATAGCCTTCCTCGATAAATGACCTATCTAACACTCAAAGAATTATTAAAATCGGACATCTTCTTCCTGAGATTAGCGCGTTCAAACAAACAAACTCTTCAGATTTATATTTATTAGTATAGATTGAAGTTTTTATCAATGGTTCTAAAATGAAGGTCTTACTAAGAGCTTTATCATATTACTAAAACTAGCGACCCGCCCCGGCTTCGTACGCTATTTAGATATGCATCTACTATCCATATAAACCTTCCTTAACTCAATCTATTTAATTATCAAAATCACAACAAAACTCCTTGTGTAGTTTAAAAGATCTAAGCGTGGAAGAACCGGAAGCAAATACACTTTATAGGTTTGATTCGTATATGCTGGCTGATTGTTCTGTTTTTTTTTTTTTATAATCAGTTATATCATTCAGGAATCTGTTGTTAGTTTGTATAGTGTTTCCCTTGATGATGCTCAGTATGGATGCAAAATGTGTCGCAAATGCTTGATAGCACATTATGTAAAATGTGGTAATACTGTCTGTAGGTTTGTATAACATTGAAGAGGTCGTAGCATAATTGGTAGCTGGCGTTCGAGTCGATCGCAACGTTAAGCAGTGCTTACCGCGACCGGGTGACAGATGGGCGAACCATTCTAACAGTGGTGTTTCAAATATCCGACCTCCTCCGTGTTTCAGAAGGCGCTTATAACAGTGGGTCTCTATTAATGTCACTGAGTGATATTAGTCGTGAGATTTTGGGGGTTCCGAGGAAACGTCACCATCTTAACTCGTCCCACAGCCACATTCTCTGCAATGTAAACAGACCCTGGTACTAGAAAGAGATAGCGCTAGGTAGAAGAGAAGGTGGGATGGCATTCGTGTTACAGTACTAATTTTATCTGCTTTTATTGCCTACATGATTTCTAGTAATAAGATATATATTTCCTCCACGTTTATTGATATCATTGTGTGTCATACCCGTTGGATAGTGATAAATTTAAACATAAATAATAATAAATGCCAATAATTTAGAATGTAAAATATTATCGTCCTGCATTTTAGGGCAATAATGATTACAGTATTACAAAGGGCATATGGCAGAGGTCGGCATACTTTTGTCAGACAAGGGCCACATAGTCAAAAAATGAGACGCAGGCGGGCCACACTTGCAAAATTTGGTGTCTAGTTTTATCAATTTATATTAAAAATGCTGAATTTTAGTACATCGCCTCAAAACTTACGCAATCAAAATGACACATGTGTAATATAATTATTATCTTTTATAAGAATTAAGATTGCCACTTACAAAACAGTCGCGGGCCACTTACGGGCCGCGGGTTACTTACGGCCCGCAGGACTCACGTTTCTGACCACTGGTATATGGCATTATGTTGATTACAGGCATATAATGCTAACTAAGTCATGGATTCTAATTATAAATGAGTGTCTTATATTGTCTTCAATAACAAATACATTCTAATTATTATTAATAACTTTGGCAAAGAGTTTACTCTGTTTAATTCCAGATTTGTTTTGGAATTAATTATCCTGTATATTTGGTATTGGTATTTGGTATTTGGTACTGCTCAATTGATTACAATGAAATGTTATACATTATATGAAATAAGAACACATTCCGAATCTATTTATTAGAATGAAATCTAAATCGCAGTCAGATTCCTGCTGATACTTGACTTGGCTATTGATTGAGAGTCGCAGACCCACTGTCTCGAAGGAAATTGATAATCGACATACAAGTGTTCTTGGAAGCCGAATTATCCCTTAGATAAGCTGCCCATCTGACTTCCCTGTATTCAAAATTTAAAGATTTTATTGCATCTATCAGCAGTTGGTTATACATCCTAAATACCAAACGGAATGGAACATAGCACTGACCAAATCTCTAAAACCTTATGAAGTGTGTAAGTCCTCGAAATAATTTTTAATCGGCTCAAATTCCTTGAAGGGTGGAAACGCCCTTAGAAAATTATATGATTTTAGAATGCTCTAATACAAGTCCGAAATGGGTTGAGTACATGATCCACATACAGAAATGGTATTAGGACACCCAATACCTCGAGTTCTATCCACAAAAGTAATGACGTATTAAAAACATTATAAAAAAACATTTAAAAAGGTGGGGCTGTCCACGACCCCTTAGTAACGAACCATCGACAGAAAGTAAAATATCATGGTTCTGCAGGAAGCGGTTGGGTCAATTCCGTCCACAAGGACTTACAAACTTGCCAGGGAGTGTGGTGCCCATAAAACTTTATTAGTCTCTTTCTGATATCACTTTCGAAATTTGACACTTTTTCGGTTGTCTCGATGATCTCCAGTCTGTACCCATCTTGTGTGTATCATGGTCCTAGAATTTTCCTTATATTATTATTTAAAAATAAATAAAATTATTACAGTTAGATTAATGTATTTGTTATTTGTTTATATGTTAGAGGCAATTGAATGAAAGGTAAAATCTGTAAATAGATAAAACGTTTTTCAGCAAGTGATGGCATCATTGATATAATGTTTATTATTAATAATAGCAAAAATACTTAATAAATTCATCTCACATATTGAAGATAAAATATTAAATGAAGTAAGAATTGATAAATGCCATTTTTAAATTCAATATCGAAAACTTTTTGGAATCATAAATATCGAAAAAATATGTTTTAAAGATATGTGTTCTGAAATATTGTTGGTGAATGATATCACTGATCAACAAAAGTCTTTGCGAATCGGCTCTGGAGGGTGGTCGTGTCTCTTTCTTTGTGCAAAATTGATTTAAAATAAAAGAAACTCTCATTTATAGTAATTATTGATACTATCTATTGCCTTATCCCAACAATATTAGTTTAGTCTCAATTAATAATAAAATGTCTTGAACACGTCGGAATTCGCTTAAATTCTCTTAAATCGCGAGAGCAAAAAATGCGGAGGAATGTGTAGGTTGGAACAAAATCAAAAATACCTGTAAGTAGAAAAAAAAGACATATCTTCTTGTCAATGTCTTAAAAGATGGAGCTTGGGGTTCATTCAGGCACTTGCCAGTTTACTCTAATGATCGCACACTCAACGTTGAGCATGCTTATGTCAATACATTGGTGCGTGGAGATCTGTCGAGCCTTCGATGGATCGAAGGGCCCCTGTCATTCTACAAGTAAATACTCATATTTTCTCTTAATCTCTTCTTATAGTTTATTTATGCAAAAATGTTATTGCTTTATTTTTTTATAGACCAGAAAATTATCCTGGAAAGGAAACGAGGTTAGTCAAGACTGCCTAATTTACTTATCGTATATATACATATCAGAAAGAAGGGCGGGTTAAGGAAGTTTACGATGGTGATTATGACGAAATAATGTCTTAATTCCCTGGGATATAAGCTCATATTATAAATATAATTCCTTAGGCAAAGAACCCATTACTTAGCACAGCTATTGTTTATCAACTAATTTGTATTGCGAGTAAATAAAATATAATAAACTAGCACTAACGTAATAACAATAATAATAAAAGTAATCCGACAACTTTTTTTTTCGTTGTTGTCATATTCAGTTTGTTTTTGTTTTTTTCCTCCCCCCAAAAATCCTTCTAAAACTGCTATTAGGTAAACAGAGCAACATTATAAATCAAATAATGCCATATGCGCCCGAGGCAGCACACGCCACATCCAATACAAGAAGTGACAGCAAGAGAAAAACACCTTTACAATGGATGACAGCCAATATCTTCCTTACTGGCATTAACAGGCATATTGATGGAGCTTTATGATTCAGATTGTGTTTGTTATTGTTCACTCTTTGCAGGACAATAATCCAAGGTTGTCGGCAGGAAGTCGAGGAGGGGCCCAGAGTTGTCTTGAGGAGTCATGGTCGATGGTCTTCGGCTTCTTGTGCAGGATTGACCCCACCCCGGGAGGAATTAGGAAATCCTTCAATCAATGAGTACAGTCATTCTGCAGCGCTCGTATTAAACCCTGCTGGTATAAGAAATCCATAGATACATTATAACTAATTATTTTATTTTATTGTTTAATTACTATCATACTTGGCTTTATATAAAAAACACTTGTGTAAGTAAGGGTTTAGAGACTCGACTGGTCAGGACTTATATTGGCTCGGAATCTACTCTCTGAGCTGCAGTGGAAAAGATATATTACAAAACAATGCAACATATCATATATTGACAAGTTGGTTTCATTGGCATGCTAGCAAATCCATGGCACCATGAAGAACATCGTCATGCAGAGGGTACAATGACGGATTATGGGCTTTAAAAATGTAGAGGACAATTCATGATGCATTAAAATCCAGTGAACAAGGTTACTAGAAGTAAACTGACCTAACGATGTTTTGTCATTTACGACTTATCATTACATAGTATGGTATAAACCTCAAACTCCACCGTTACCTCAAATGAAACATAGTCCGCAATAATGAGGATAGTTAAACAGAAAGCCACATTTCTTGCCCCTCCAGAACTCCGCCACAGCGTGTACTTGAGATAGCGTTGCGCTGAAATTTTAAACTCCCCAACTCCATGAATATTTGTTATTATTCAGTGAGAAACTTGAGAAATTAGCGGTTGTTTGCTCTCTGGCGCGGATAGTTTAACTGTGTTTACACTTTCAAACTTTTTTAGTTCATATTTCATCTCATCTCATTATAGATGAAGAATTCAAAACATTTATAGATATGTTAGCTGTTTCCCGCGCCTTATTCCGAGTAAAATTAAAGTTGCCCTTAGGCCTCCTTAACCTCGCATAAGCGAATATAAATATATTTTTTTTATATATAATAAGGCGTAAACGGGCTAGCGGTTCTCTCGAGTGACAACCGGCGCGGACAGCTTAGCATAGACAGCTGCAACACCAGATGACTCACAGATGCGTTACCGGCCTTTGACGAATCAGTATGCTCTTTTCTTGACGGTCCCTAATTCGTATCGGTTCGGAAAAACCGAAGCTGGTGATTGATAAATTGTGCGAGGTAAGAAGTTTCTTGAGAATCGCACGGTTGTGGATTTCAGGACATCAAGGTTGTCAGGGTGAAATTTCAAGTTCTGGCGAGATGTCCTGTGGTGGAATACAGCTGCCGGTATTAGTCTGAACAATTCCTCGGAACACTCTCCGTGATACATGCGGTAGAAGATGCAGAGTGAAGCCTCATCTCTCCGCATAGCCAAAGGATTGAACCGAACGGAAAGAGCTGGGTCGCCGACTATTCGAGGCGCTCTACATTGTATGCGGCCAAATAAAAGCAGCTGATATTGAGGGGCCTCCACCCAAAGGTGACAGCAGTACTTCGTGTGAGGCCGAACTTGCGCCTTGTACAGTTGCAAGCGATGGGCGATGGATTTTTATTTTATTTACTAGCCATAAATTACTTTCACTGGCCGTAATCGTGCCAAATCCACACACACAATCCGAACGTTCTAGGAAATTATTTTTTATTCGTTTTTTTCATGCATAAAATAATATAAATACTCTTCCGGAGTATCAGAAGTCATAAAATATAAATTAATATACTTGCTATATAAATTAATTTTGAATTAAAAAAATAAATAAAATAAAAAAAAAAAACACGAATTTCATCTTAATTTCTGAGTATTTACATTTATAAACAAATACTATACGAAAGGAATTGAGTGGTTTATAGTTGATAAAATGGCTTGATTTTGATTAAGTAATAGTAGAGCAGACTTATAATGCTTTGCGTTATGAAGCGTCAAATAAATGTGTAAAAAATACTAGTCTGCAGAATTACGAAACACAAAGTGTTGACGAATTTGAATCGGGGAAACAGGGTTTTCTACCTATGCGCAGTTTGAAAATAAATTACATTCGACACTCACAGTTTATCCCGCGATTGAATCGTAAAGCATTTACCAATTCAGAAAAATAAACAACGAGGGGAGCAATCGGGCTCCGAGCACATTTCAATTCGGGCACCAATTCACCTGTCTGACTACCACCGCAGAATCGAAATAAAATATTTGATCCCAACTCATCGAAGTTGTTCAACTTTTGCTGTAAAGTTGTTTGAGTTGTGACATGTCGCATGCTTAATCGTAAAATGACCGATTACACTTTAGGTATAAAGTGAATTAATAATACAGGCAGCATCGTTTCAATGTCTTCTATCAGCCAATCTAAAAATTATTTCGAAATCTCTATCCAACACTGAGATACACCTATTTTTAATTTTTTAATGTCGATTTAGCGAAATAAGCGTAAGTCATAAATAACGAAATGTTTTTTTGCACTACCCCAAAAATCAGCTTTGTTTGAGTTAGGTCAGTTTACGATTAAGCATGCGACATGTTGATCCTTTGTCTATTTCTGTCTGTGAATTTTATTATTAAACTATATTAGTTGTTCTCTTCTTTGTCCGTGTTGAATTAGGCGAAGAAGTTCAGCTTGTAGAAAAAGTTCAGTTGGTATATAGTCTATAGCCTTCCTCGATAAATGGGCTATCTAACACTGTCTATTAAATCGTATGAAAGTACTATTTATTTTTTGCTTTTTAGTTCCTCGCCTTTTTGTTTTTGAAGGCGGTTTTCTTTTTATTTAAAAATATTTCAACGAAGGTTTAATAATTGAAGATACAAGCAATACTTTGTGGAAATCTGTAAAAAAAACACAGATTTGCAAATCAATAGAAATGAGCGTGACGAAGAAGAAAGTACTTAAATTAATTTTGGAAAAATTGTTTCAGTGTTGCATAGCCCATGTATCGAGGAAGGCTATATGTGCTAAATTTCTTTACCTCATTTTACGTGGACTAAGTCGGGGGTAACAACTAGTCATTGATAACCCACTGAGAGGTTCAGGAAAAATTCAGAACTATAAAAATAGAGACAAAATTTTTTAAGAGTGAAAAGGGTTTTGAAACTTTTAAGTTTCCTTGAAAGATATTAAGCGAGGCCCTTCATCTTTAAATCTCTCTTCTCATCTCTGAATCGCCTACTTGAGAGTCCATTCTACGTTGAACTCAAGCACTTAAGCGTTCGAGTAATCTTTAAAACAAAGAAGCTAAATCTCGAGCGAAGATTCTTTTCTTATCGCAATGCATTGTTTGAAATTCAGATAGCGACGCTTTCCCCCAACCATGTTGCGAAAAATAGCCTAATAAATGGTTTGCATAATATATACTGGGTGACTGGTGAGACTTTTACCATACTTGAGGACCTGATATTTGATAATCATATGTAAAGAAAAAATTAACATTAACTACTATTATTTAATTAGAGGTAGCGCCATGCTTGTAGCCGAATTGGTCCGGCGCGTCCAGGTACCAGTACCTCTTTCTCACATGAGACTCCAGCCTAAAAGAAGTCATCTCCCGGGCGACCGTGACAAGCTCCAATCTGAGGAGTCGCATTTCCTCGGCAAGTGATAATGCAGAGGTCTTTTCTATATCCACCGAATTTGCGTCCGTGAATACTTCGTCCGTTATAGGCGATCCGGTGACTGCAGCGGACTTGTTTCTGCTTTCCGGTCCCCGGCAGGCACGGCACATCCAGCGCGTAGGAAGGCGAAAGTCGGGGCTTATGTTGACGCATGACCGATGGAACATGCAGTTGCAAGCGTAAGCGCACGCGCATGCGGCCGCAGACGATTGCGCATGCGCACAGCTGATAGAAAGTCTACCAGTTTTGTTTGGTTGACTTCAGTTGTTGACAGTACGTGGTAGGCAGCGAACGTCCCGACGCAAATGTAGTAGGCAAATACCTTAATATTTGACATTTCTCGTCATTTATTTGACGATGCTTCGTTGACAAAATTATTTTGCTAGCGTCGACTTTAGAAGATTTATATTCTCTGCGAACAATAGTCCTTCGTGTGCACGGAACCGTGGATGTGCATGTCATCCCCTGCACATGCACTCATGGCATGCTACCATTGTAAAAGTAAAGTATTTGTATTGTAAAGTTATAGAGCAGCTACTATATATAGGTTTGTGGCAAGTGTCCCAAGCCTCCCCTTTTGACCTACTGCAGGAATGGCCAACACAAACCACATGTGGCTCTTGGTTAATGAGAGTGTGGCTCTTTGCCAGATGGGATAGAATTGATACAATGGGGCTCTTTGGATCAGATTTGGTATAATTTTGCCATAGGCCATCAGGATTTAAGGAGGAAAAGCAATAAGGCAAAGAAATATATAAACAGCAAAACACATCACATTCCAAACTTACTATCTAAAAAGGCACCTACCAGAAATAGCACCCTTCCATCGCTTCTCCGAACCCCACCAAAGCGAAAAAAAGTTGCAGTACAAAAAATGGAATACTTTCTGACCGATGGCTTGTAATAATAATAGGAAATTCACTTACAAAATAAAGGAGATAAGCGATTAAAATGAATAATAAAAAATAACAAATATGAAAGGTATTTTTGGATAATCAACCGTTAATGAACCATGACTAATTTTACCATTCCTATAAGAAAATTTTAACCTCCTATTCTCATATAAAACACTAAAATATATTACATTGTTTGATTTTTTATTATCCAGCTACAATATAAATTTTTATTATATTTTTTGTAAAATATGACTGATATGGCTTAAAGAACAAAACAAAAGAACAGTGAGTGACACTAGAAACGAAAATGAAAGTGTTTATTACATTAACACATTAGATCTATTGTTATACAATTAGACGGATTTTTCTCAATCTTTCGACAGAAGACAGAACGGCCGTCACAATATATACATATATATGTTTATATATACATATATACTACATAAATATAAATATAACTAATGTATAATAACGAATTTCTCAAAAAAAGTGGACAGAGTTATTCGAGTTAAGACTATCAATATTATTTATTAAGTTATAAATATATTTGAATATAGCCTAAATAGAATACTTGTTAGATTGTACAATAAACATAAAGTAACATTTAAACAAATGAATAAAACTTTTTATTTATTTTCGAAAAAAGTAATTTGCTTAATTCAATGATAAATTAAGGCTGACGTAAATCTCTTTTTTTATAACTTTTAATTTTTCGTGGAAGCAGGTAAAAATGAGCTTATAAAATGTAACCAGGTTTTTTGTCCTTGTTTCTTATTGTATTCTCCTTCTTCTCATCTGAACGAAATATTTTATGCTTACTGATGTAAATTATCCAAAAAATCATCCAGTAACAAAGGATCAAGACTGAGCCTACTGTTGGTTCTGCTTATAGATTCCTCTTGCAGTTGTCACACTGGCTACTCGAATTGTGGTATCGTGTGCTGGGAAGGTTTCCAAGACTCTCCCGACTGGCCAAGTGAAGGATGACGAGTTATTATCCTATACAGAAACATTATTCTAACCTCCAGATTTGAAGTATTTCTCAGTGATTTCTTGCTTTGTTGTAGTGAGTAGACGCATTCAGTTGGTCCTCTCCACTAGAAGTGCTGCATAAGCTTCTGCATTGGTTCGAAAGATGATTAACGATTCTCTGATACTTAAATTAATTAATTCACGCGGAATCTGTGAGAAGGTTAGTTTTAATTTAGAATCATAGTTTGTATTTTCCTAAGACAAATTTTCTAGTTATTAAAGCGATTATATGTGTCATTCTATTTTCCATTGGTTTTTCTGAAACCACTTTTCCTATTTAGTTGTGAATTTTCTTATCTTACATAGTAGGATTGTTTAACGATGAACTTTGCGAGAAACTGAATTTTGGAACGGCTTAATAAAATGCGTGTTTTGATAATATTTATCCGATCATAGATATTAAAAACCTACTACGACTTCCTTATAGTACTGATCAAAATTATGTTACTGTATTTTACAGTGAAGTAAATAAGTTTGCTGAAGTGAATTAGTCCGTTAAATTTTTGTTAATTATTTATACGATAGTTTGCACGATAAAGAAAAATGCGTTTGATACGATAAAGCATACTTTTAATTTTCCACCGTTTGTATTTTTGAAATCTACGTTCATTCAACATCATTTGAGAAGAAACAATTTATTCCCGCTGTTCATCTTTTCCATCGCAGCCAGAGCAACTTAACTTAGCGATCGACTCAAATGCCGACCACTGATTAGGCCACGACCTCCTCAAAATAATATATATTGCTGCTATGAATTAATAAAGTCACTTATAGACATAAGCTGATAAAGATATTTCTCGTATATTCAAATGTTGGCAGGCTAACGTACGTACACCTGTTTAACTTTACCAAAGTTAACGACAAAGCGATTCTTATCGATTCTCGTAAAATATACCATAGAGGTTTATAAAACAAAAAGAATCGACAGCATTTACAATACTATATACAGTATTGTTATATTGAATGCGTTCGTAGAACAATGGATGTATAAACATTTTAGTATTGACCAATCGTTAGATGATGTAACCGAGCAATAGACAGTGGGAACTGATGGAAGATGCCGCGCTGATTACATTGATAACGCATGAATCCCTTCTACGACAAGTAGAGTTGGCTGTGTGACTATATTTATATAATATGTTGATTACTCGAGATTGACAATAAGGACCAGTAGGTATTTTTGTTTCGCTAGCTTTAACCCACGACCGTTCACGTTCAATGTTGTTAAATAATTATTTCGGATTTTGTAGGTTTAAATCATATACATTTAGCAAAAGTATTTATTTCTTCTTCTACTTTAAAATAATTTGTTTTACTTAAATATTTTATGGACTTCTGTTATATTTTTGTAAGATTCTGTAAATGGGAACTACAATAGTACCGGCTACCTTCCGATTATATCAGTTCGCTCTAGAGTTATTTTATGTGTATATGCTTTAAGCGTTTGCATGAGTATAAACGTTTTAGTCGATATTTGCTCTCACTAAACCTGTGAATATTTTTTTTATTTTTACAAGACGTTCGATGCCGTCACCGTATTTTAAAGTACAATGTCTTTTTAAGAATCATTATTGCAAATCAGATAAAAAGAACCGAATATGGTGTGGGTCTCCCCATATTTTAGCATTTTACAACGAACTGTATCCGTACATACATATATACGTAGGATCATATAACACTTGGACGTCTGTTCCTAAAGTTGACAACTTAAGGTCTGTGTTATATGTAACAGCCGCTTGTTACATACAATTTTTTTTGTAAAGGCTCGAGGCGGGAACTGGACCCTCGAGCCCGGAGCAGAAGGCCGATTCGCTGTCAACTGCGGCAACGGGCCACTTAAATATGTTAGTCAAAGAAGCACATGCTGACCTGTCGTCGGTAGCCCTGCCTGCCGTCCGACCTCATCATCATGATCCTGGTCTCCGGCGTGATGTTCGTCATCTTCTCCAGGCGCGCCTTCTCACTCATATACACTTATTTTATTTACTTTATTTTAATGAAAATAAAACTCAATCAAAATGTTTCGATATTTTACACTGACGATAACGTCACTAGTACTTTAACACTTTTTTCATTTCCTCTCATTTTTCGAATACCGCATTGTCCTGAAACAAAGAAATACAACTATTAGCTAAAAATAAAATTATTTAACAGTGGTGTAAAGCCTGCCGCTAAAAGCCGTAGTCCAGCGGCGGAAATAGCTTCCAGTATATCGCGCAATTATACGAAACGATCAAATCTTTCGTTTTTCGTCGCAAATTTGCACAAAGAAAATTGTAATTTTCTCAGTAAATTCAATATTAATAAAAAACTTTATAATTATGATAAATATTAATGTCTAGACGAACCGAACATTCGCAAGAATTATTTATAAAACCACTAATCAAGACTGTTGTTATAATTAAGTTATGTGTTTTTGTATGTTTTATGTTTTCAATATTACACTATTTTTATAAATCCATAAAGCAGGTGCGCATTTATTTTAATAATAGGTACCTAATATTCCATTTCCCCTACACCTAAACTTGAAGTGCATCCAACGTGCGTGGTCCAGCCATTCTCTGGTTATGGTGTCAGCGAAGGAAATAGACATACATTGAGTATGAGAGTGAGTCTTACCATTTATTCATATCACGACACACTTACACTTACCGAATATTAATATAGATCGAGAAATAAAACAATTTCTATTACAGTCTATTCTATATCGGCCAAATTATTTACTTTTTGTGTCGATAACTTTTTTTAAATCCCAAGCGTTCATAGTAAAACAAAGTTGATTACGATGTTAAAATATCTTGTACTCTACATTCTCTTTTTTTCTTATTCAAACAGTATTTTTTCACAATTATACTCGTAAGTTGTGATACTGTACGTCTGTTCGCGTATTTCGCTGCACCGCGCGTCCGGCTGAGATGGTAGCGGAGATCACACCATACTGACAACGGATGGGTTTCAACGACGCATTCGTCAGCGCGCGCCCCGTACTGAGCGGTCAGTCTACGTTAACATACATACATGTCACGCTACATTTGTCCTATTCTCACATAAGTATACAAATCGAAATAGTCCGTTTTATACCCCTTTATGCATCTCCTTCTTTAAGTCTCATTATATATCTTAGCAACTTCTACCCATCTCAATATCAGTGTTAAAGTATATAATATGCACTAACTTCACCACAATGCACCTTCGGTATTTCAGTATCGCTGTCACGACAGAATCCGGTATTTTTTCCATAAACAATAAAAAAGAATAAACACAATGTGTAATTTATTATTTATAAATATTCGTTATTTCAATTTACTTTTCATTATATACGTAAAATCACTCGATTATATTTTTTTATAAATAGGCTTGTAGCTGAACACGTAAGAATTTGTGTTTCAAGCAAAACAGTTGATGAGATAAAGAAGTAATTGTTGGAGGCCGAATAGGTAACCCTGGACTCCTTTGAATATTCTCACCGTTGTGCCACTGTGATCATGTGGCCATTACAACAAACAACAGAGACTTCTACAATAACAATTCATGAACAATGAGATTAGTACAAAAGAATACGTCATGTGGTTATCGCGAGCCGAGTCAAAATAAGCCGTTCAGTAAAAATATGCAGCAGGTAAATCATAATGGTTTCTGAGAAAGACAGAATTTAAGAGAAACATTCAAAATATATTTTTTTTAATTGATATTATTTTAAGTGCATGATTTATATTAAAATAAATAAAGTTGCAATGACTAGAATATTTATTGTTGATTATATGTTTTATGCCGAATGTAATACAAGAGAAATTTTGCAAATATTTTAGAAAAACAAAAAAAACAATTGATATTCGTTCATATACATTTTGGAATAGTTAATTGACTTTATTTTTAGCAGGTGGCTTTTTTACGTAAAGAAGGAACTGGCTTATCGATTTTTTTTAAGGAACGAAAAAGTGAAATAATTAACGTATAATAAACTAAAATCATTGAAGTACATTTAAAAAACAGGAGTACATGTTTTCATTTTTAATTTAGAATCTGGAAAAATTAAGGAAGTTGAAAAAATAAATTCAAGTTTGAAACCTTCGTTACTATTTTATTTTACCCTTCCAATGAATGGTGGATTTCAGCCAGGGCTTTAATACCTGGCTTTATGTTCTTCAAGTCCAATTAACAAGATACAAATTAAGTATGTCCCAAAAAAACAAAAAACCTTTTTTATAATTTACTTCTCTTTTATGAAATAATTATCCAAATATTGTTTTATCTCCAAAACTACAGCAAAAATTAAAAAAAAAAAAATATTTCTTCTAGAATAAGAATATCAAAATCATTAACAGGTTGTGGATAAAAGGAGTAAAACATTATTGCACTTTACATCTTCTCCTTAACATGGAATAGTTAGATCATGGATGCAGATTAAACATTGAACCTGTTATTTTTCTGAAATCATCATCAAGGACCTGATAAATAAAGAAATCATTTCTCATTTAGAAATGTTTTATATTTCAAATATTAAATCAAAAGAAAACGCTATACAATACTTAAAGACTTATTCTTCATTATTTTAAAAGGCCTAAGCTGAGACAGTCACGTATTATTTTTAATGTACTGATATTATTTTTTAAATTATAACATAAATACTCCTGGTTGAACGGTTTAAGTAATTGTAAATTAAATAAAATCATGATAAACTACGAAAACACTTATTTTTATCGAAATACACATAATTTGCTGTTCCTCTAATAGATACAAAGTTAACACCTTTAAGAATGCAGATATGTACTCTCTAATACTTATTCAACGGACTGATGAAATATGTATGCTGAAAGAACGCAGCGAGAAGAATTATATTTTAGGTGGTAGGGTCGGGGCTAGGATTTGTATTATATTGTGGCCCTTCAAGCGGACCTATAAATCATCTTTTGTAATATGTATTGGAAGCTGCCTGGATTGTGTGGTTTCTATTCAGTAAAGCTATTTATTCCAAAATCTTTCATGCAACCAGTTAATCTGGGAGAAGAGAGGCCGTCCACTCTTCAGAGGACCGCAGCTAGTTATTTGAAGCCCCGGGCGGGCTTTTCAAAATATTTACCCGCCTCGTTCTATTTTTGTCTTTCTTATTCGTCTTATTTTTTGCTGGTCTTTGCTTGACTGAGTATCATCGAGATAATAATAATAATCTTGGTGCTAATAATATTTTTAGGGGAGGTTTTCTTTTCTTCCCGCCCATTAAAGTCTCCAGAAATAATATATCAGCTGTTAACTCTACTACACTGCTTTGTTGTTCAATGATTGTTCTTACTTTTTTAGACTACTTTCTTGAAAAGTTTTCCTAGGTCGACCTTTACTTGTACTCGGTTCATCTAAATCTCCAGTAGGTTTTGCACCAATTTTGGACCTTATATCTTCAGGGAAGTCTAGTTCAGCATCTAACCGTCAGAATTTTTATTCAAAAATCGATCTAGTCGTCTTCCAGTTTTTACTCATTTTATACTAAATGTGCGAGATATTTTGGGCAAAAACTTTTTAATATTAGCCAGGAAGCTTACACCGGCGCAGCGCTCGACGAGCAGCTCCAGGACCAGGCCCGCGCGTTCTTGACAGACGAGCGCAAAAACCGCATCCCAGCCGGGGAAAATGCCGTTCGCCTGTCCAAGATTTTCGACTGGTACGGCGGTGACTTCGCGAGCGGCGGCGCGTCGAAGAAGGCTGCCGTCATGGCCTTTGCCGCCGACTTCTTCGAGGGCGACGTGGCCGCGAAGCTGCGGCGCGGCGCCTACGACGTGTCGTACCTCGACTACGAGAATTTATGAACTTCACAATCGTCTTAAACTGTTTAAAAATTTGTTAAAAGAAATGTTTGTTTATGATCCTAGAAATTAATGAAAACAAAAATGTTGGTGCAATATAAAGATGTCACTGGGGCGTAATTCGAAATTGACACCCAGCTAGAATATCATGCTTTCATGAGGTATAGTTTCGGTTGGGTTTGTAATTATGATGTTTCACTGTTTTGTTTTTGTAATGTATTTTCAGACATCAAAATCAAAAGTAGAGGGCACTTTTTTAAAAGACTTGACAATATTTAACGATCAAACAACATAATTCAATTATGGAATCCTTACTAATTAGTTTTTAATATTTTTTTAAAACACATAAAATGGAGTTTAACTATTAGAATGACGATATGATGGTTGAAAAAAAACAAAGGAAAGAAAAAGAAAAAAAATTGCATTTTTGATACTTCATTCATTACCTTGTCCTCGTTTTCAAGGACTCTCTCAATTATGCTGCCGTTTCTTATGAGCATATAATCAGCATAAGATGCATACGTAGCCCACAGAAAATTAATAAACAGTGTAGAATATTGAGCATAAAAACTCACCACCCAACGCTTTTGAAGTTAATAAAAATAAGAAGCATGCCAAAAGCATATCAAGCCACGTATATGTAGAAGGTTTCCATATACGATACGCAATAAAGGTATTTTTTAAATAACTTCAGAAGTTGTAGTCCGATTTCGCTCAAAATAATTTTCCTAATGAGTTTTTAGCATTTACTGTTGACATAGAAAATTTCTCTACTTCAAATAGTTTGGAAATCCTATGGGAAAAACATTTTTAAAGCTTAAAAATTACTCGTAATATATAATGAAAAAATCTCATCCACGTCTTGTTTTTATAATAGTACCCATTATAAAAACAACACGTGTCTGATATTTTTCCTTTAAGTTAAAAGAGCTATTCACTGATAGCCCACGAGATGGGGTTGAATGAAAAAAAAATACCCCAATTTCACACGTATGGGAACTATCCCTAAAATGTAAAATTATTATTTTTTATGATGCCAAAAGTTAAATCTATACCCAGTACATATCTGTACCAAAGTTCTGTTCATAACTGTGGAAGTTAGAATAGAAGGGTTCTTTGTAGGAACCCTATAAAATGAGATAAAATGCTCAATTATTAAGTTGTTTTGGTACTAACCGGAATTACAGCTACGCAGGTGTAGGTGTCCATCGACTCAAACCACATTTAATTTTAATGAACTTAAAATAAGGGATCACTTATAATTGGTTTAGAAAGGAAAATATGTCTTCTTTATTTTTAATGCCAGCAGAAAAAAATAATGTGTTTTTATTTTACCTTTACGAACATTTTTCAGTCACAGGCAAAGGTACTCCTTAGACTTATTTTCTCGGGATAATAATTACATTAAACATTAAAAATTACGACACTCAATATCAACAGTACTCCAATGCACAAAAATAGGTAGTTCTGAACGATCTTAAAATTAAATATAGAGATCATTTACACAAAAGTTCTTGTTTTAATATTTTATTTCTTTGCATCACTAGAAACATGAGACGATAAGGATTTGGATTGCATTGTATATATAATAATGCACTGAATTCTTTAAAACTGTTTGAAACTTTGGTTTAAATACTCTCTGAAATACAAGACGCAGCGGTGAACAACCGTACTGACGCGACTGTCGGCTAACAAGCTCAATGCGCGCACAATGGACTGAACCAAAACAACTATAAAATTAACGTGCATTAAGATTGGGTGTACGATTTAAATTGAGTACGCCTTAACGAAGTGTCAAATTTTAAATCCGGGCCAGATTCAGTATAGCTAGATAAGCTATCAGATGTATACAAAAGATATGGAATACAATTCAAATTAACTTTGGTCAATAAATAGAGGCGTAAGCGATCTAATATAGTGCTGAAATCTTACTTAAATAGGCTATTTTTATTATAGGACGTCAGAGAATTTCAAAGTATTGATCTGAAATTATAATTAATCACAACGCGACAAGCGCGGTGGAAATGACGCGAATTGTAAAATACTATAGAAATGTACATACAATCGACGACGCCGTCCCACAGCTGACGTGCGACTGACGTCATTACAACCACAACACTTTAAGTGTTTAAGAATTGCCGCGATCGTCGCAACGCGACGCATTTAACGCAAGCGCCTGATGCGATATCATATTCAATTATTGTGTATTTGTTATAATAAATAATATAATTACATGAAGGTAAGTAATATAATATAATAATAAATACTATGTTCGCATGAAAAAACGAGGTATCTTTAGACCGTTACAAATCAAAATTAGCAAGCGGCTGCATTGAATATCGTTTAAATTTCAATACATTAACTTTTGCATTGTAAGAGGATTGGATAATTATGCAGTTTGAGGAGTTTTAAAAAAAATGCATATTTTTGTTTTTGTTTTCTGCACAAAGTTGTTGTTTGCACTGCGCATCATTAACACGGCGATCGCTTTGCGCCAAAATGCCATATTGTATCATTCATAACTGGAAAAAATTTACAAAATAAAAAAGTTAATCTCCCCCAAGGGAATATCACTCATTAGACCGCAAACAACTGCGTGAAAAAAAAATACGCATTTTTTGGAAAAGCCCTCAAACTGCTTAATTGCCGATCATTGGACTCTCACAGACATCTGATACGTGTTATAGTTTACATTATGGAAATTTTAATGTGTAGTTAACGTTATTTTAAATATAGAGTTTGATTTGATTTGATTATCGAATATGGCTAGGGCCACCAGGGCTAAATGGTTACTGAGCAACAACGGCAGTAATGAAAAAAGAAATGTACCCTTAATGTTAATGTCAGGAGAAGTAGACCGAGACGATACAGATACTGAAAATGTCAACGAACCAATTTACGTCATTTTATAACACTTTAGGGCAACGTTTGAAACGACCCTAATTTGTAACAGCAAAAGAACCTTTGATAAACAAAATATAAATATAATAAATAGAAAATAAAAACCTAAATGAATATATACAAATATATTAATACGTAAAACGAAAACTTTAGGTACCATTTTACGAAAATTGCCTTTTCATTTACAGAAAAAAAAAGTATTGCTCCACATTATGCATAAAATAATTACTTTCAATTAATATATTTAATTTATGTGCAGTTTAAATAGAAAGAAAATTATGTTAGTATAATGTAATATACAAATTATTAACATATTTGTATATCAATAAAGGGTGAATACAATTACTTAATATTTTTTTAATATGCTGTATTTACAAATAAATGATTTCATTTTAAAATAAGTCAAATTTGAGTAGTTAGTCACTAAAAGAAAATAAATTTATATTTATGGTTGGTTAAAAATATTATACAGTTAATGCTCTTTACATGTCCCTAAAAAAAAAAAAGTATATAAATAGTGGTTGGTGCAGTAATGAATATGGGAGGATATAATATTATAAATTCACTGTTACATCTGTCTAAAATAAGGAACATTTTGTATGGGCTTTATTATATAGAAAAAGTCATCAGGACCAGAAGACTTAGGTTCTACGGACAAATGGTCAGATTGAACAATGAAAGATTAAACAAGAATTTAGGACTCTCACAGTAGCATAGTCCTAACATCCATAGCAGCATAAAGTGAGGTTAAACCATACAAAGTCATGATGTATATTTCAGTTTGACAGAATTTCCATATATATCTTCATTTCATTTTCAACATTTCCGAAGATGGAACATGTTTTGCTCCAACTTCAGGGATAACAAGTGTATATGACCCCTACGGACATATAATTTGAAAAAACGAAATTCAGAAAGGAAGTAGTAGGGTTTGAACCCAAAACTGTCAAATCATAAAGCCTCTGTTCCACCAATTCGCCGCTGTTGCGCCATCAGGGTAATATACCAGAAACATCTTGGAGTGTTTGTAGTGTCCATTTGGGTCTGTATAGTACGTTAGCTTATATTTCCAAACAGAAATTATTGAGCTTAAGCAAATTAGCTTTGCCCAACTACCTGAGTGTGTAGTACAGAACAAAAAAGTACAACAGACTATAATAGGCAACTAATGCTTTCAGAATTAGCCCTGTTCATTTATGTTGTTTGGAGGTAGAAGCTGGTATAGTTCCACTTGCTAAAATTAGAAATCAATCGTATGTGTACATATTGGATGATTTGAACTCAATAATAAAAACCTTGCTTGGAAACCTAGCCTCCCATCAAAACAAGAAAAAATACTTCCTAAAAAACCAGAGACTGCTTCTCTTGGAATCAGCAAGAAAACATGTTTAAAAAATTCCCACAGCTGTTGACTACAACAGAAAAATAGAACCATAAATCAGATCCTGAATGTTTAATATAGATAGTAGAGATGATTAGAAGTCAAATCTTGACATAAACACACTGGCAAGTTACTTGAAGCTGACCATTTGTCACAATGACAGCTTCTACTGGAAAAACATTTAGGGAGGAAGAAGTGTACACTAGAAAACTTGTAATCACTGCTATTCATGCAGTCTAGAGAAGTAACAAGCATAGCAGAAATCAATTTTATAATACAGCATA
Organism: Charaxes varanes; assembly: GCA_024363005.1. Classification (NCBI taxonomy): domain Eukaryota; kingdom Metazoa; phylum Arthropoda; class Insecta; order Lepidoptera; family Nymphalidae; genus Charaxes; species Charaxes varanes. The sequence continues at coordinate 52,761,127 of JANCMC010033613.1, read as the reverse complement.
AACTGTAAAAGATTAAAATGTCCATTTTTGTAGATTATCATATTACAGCATCTCAGAAGCTCCTCCAAATATAACTAACAAACTTGCAGGCAATTTCGTCTTGAAAATTGGTAACACAAATCTTCATTGTAAATGCAGTTATATTGATAGAACAGAAAACGAACTTTTTTTCTTGTTTTTTTAAGATGAGTGACAAAAGATGGATATCTAAAATTCAATTTTTGTACATAATGAACAATAAATGCAAATTAAAATGACTCTATTTTTTTTGTAAAACAAAATAATATTTAATGAAAAATTTATTTCTTTGTTTATGATTATTCTTTTACATTATTTATTTATTAAATAAATATCTTGTTTGTTAATTTTCAGAACAAAAATTTAGTAGCTTGGTTTTAGAAATTAAACTCACGAGGCACTTTGGAAATTATATACTAAATTACTATTTACCTAGTGAACTTTTAGTTATTATTTCTTGGTTTTCATTTTGGCTAGATCCTGAGGCCGTACCTGGCAGAGTAACTGTTGGTAAGCTATTTATTAATAACTTTTAAATGAAGGACAACTAAACAAACAGATGAAATATAATAATAATGTTAATAATAATAATAATAATGTTTATTGCCCAACAGTGTGAAACCAATTATAGGACAAGAAAGTTAATACAAAAAAAAATACTCAAACAAAAATACTCAAATTACGTCAAGTAAAAAAACAGTACCATAAGGATAGCATAACACAAACAAAATAAATCATACAGAATATTAATATAGAAATAAGAAAACTAAATCAGAATAAGCGTGCACAACCAAATAAACGAGAAACCACGGCGTAGTTAGTGCTTTGGATGACGTCACACAGACAATTTAAAAGAAAATGTAAATAGTATGATACGGTTTCCTGGAGAACGTTTTTGACACCGTAAACCTTAAGATATTTTGACGGCCATTTTGCGCCCATAATTTGATGACCTGAAATCCTACGAAAGTGAATCCTTCCTGACCTTTAAGGCTTGACTGACCCAATTGTTTCAACGTAATGCAAAACATAATCACTTTAAGCGTTACAGAAAAAAGTAAATAAGTTCTACACGCATGGATACTACGAGTGTATCTGGAATGGAAAACTTACTCAATATAATGAGAAGGATTTTGAGAAGAATTTATGGCCCAGGAACGCAGGAAAATATAGATTGAGATAGAACAAAGAAATCTATGGTAAAATTGAGGATCTCGAGGGATTAATCAAAAGCAAAGATTAAATTTCTATGGACGCTCCGGTCCGAATGAGCCAGACAAGCTTAATAAATAAGTTCATTCCTTGTTTCCTATCCCTCAGGATGGATAGGTTGTACGGATAAAGATTCAAAATCAATTAAATTAGATTTACCACAAGATGCCTTATTGAAGACTTTAAAATTGTACTGTCAGTTATTAAAGAGTTTAGAAATTAATGTAAATTTAACAGGCATGGAAGAAGCTTTTATCAGTTATTTTGAAAACAAACCGCAATCGGTTACATGTGTATCGGAAGATATATTCAGATCTTTCTTCCAAACAAATACAGTACGAAAATCAACATCGCAGTTGGCTTCTACTTTACTCAAATTTGATGAAAAATTATGTAAAATCTCACTCATTCACTCAGGGTTGCGATGGGGAAATCTCAATCAATCCATACTACTCTAATAATGGGGGTAGTTATCGAATGAAGGTACCGTCAGTTTCAACATACACATCTATCTGTACAAAAGTATATTTACAACACACAAAACAACACATAAAAGTTAAATCTGTGCTATATACAAACAAAACATAGAAGAAAATTACATAAAGAAAACTGGAAAATATTTAGATATATCGACAAACTATTTCTAGCAATGAGTCCAATTGCGTTATAAAAAAAAACAATTGCCGGTCGTGTCATCATTAGAGCAATTTATAAAGAACGCGATCGGCCAGTTCGTATTTAGAGATGTGATAGTGGATGTATGCCACCACAAGTATATACTGTCTATTTCTTCTACTGCGAGAGCCCTTAGACTTCCCTAATCTAGCCCTAGCGTTAAATCTGTTCTTGCGAATGTCTACTTCTATATACTACCCACTAAACTTCATCTTTGTACGACCTGCAGTTTTCGAGAACACTTTAGGATTCCCCGTGAAAAACAGTGCTGCAGCACGCTGCAGCTTTATGCTTAGTATATAAAATATATCCATTATGTATAAAGAATAATAAAAATATGTCACTTCACGTTACAATATTGCCACCACTTCACGCCAATCATATTTTTATATTTTATTTTTCTGTAAGAAATTTTATTCTTATGTAAGAAAGAGGTACTGTTATCCGGACGCGCCAGCCCAATTCGGCTGCAGACCAAAAGGACTGCATGGTTGGCGCTAGCTCTTATTAGATAAATAGATACAAGCAAAGGAATCGATGGGGTAAAATGGTGCAATGGTAGATGGAAAGGAAAAAGAAAGCGGGTATTACTCTCACAGATGGTACAGGGTAGTGACAATAGCAGCTAGGACAGTTCTGGTTCGCGTAAACGTAGTAGATGTAACCAGTTTTCGGACAGATAAAAGAAGAGATCCAGATCCTGGAGACATTTAAGTATCGGTTTTTGGTTTAAGGTTTCACTTAATATTCCTTTCATTTTATTTAAAGGTTCAGAATGCTTGGCGGGCGAACGCTTCTGCTGTGCTCATATACAACGACCGGGATACCACCGTACTGGAGAAGATGAAGCTATCCACTGACAGCGGACGTGAGTACCACTAGAAGTAGACAAGTATAGAAGTTGGGGAATTACATATGCAGTGCCTGTTAATTTGTTAATTAAAGTACCCATTAGCGCATTAAGAAGTAACCCTGCCTTCGGTGCCGGGGGTTGTGGATTCGATTAACGCCTCGAGTCTGGTTTGTGTATATAAGTATGTATTTATATCTACTTATATTTTTAATGGTTACCTACCTTAGGAACAGACGAACATGTGTCGATAGTCCTATAGTCCTTTGTACTTTCAATTGCCTTGTTGCAAAATTGTAAAAATATTTCCTTTGTTTTGATTTTCACGACTCACTCCAACGATATCACAAGACCGCGCCAGCCATCGATAAGTATTTACGCTATGATTGATATTAATGCACGAATTGATTGTATAATACACTATTTTTGTAATTCGCGTCATAGATTGATGTAGTAAGCTCGACATTTCGTTGTGCCAGGTCTCTAAAAAAACTGGCCATCGACAATTTTGACTGGCCCGTTGGCGCAGTTGGCAGTGGCCCTGCCTTCCGCTCCGTGGGTTGTGGGTTCGATTCCCGCATCGAGTCTGGATGTATTACCTATATGTATGTATTTATATATTTCTATATATATTTGTGTTTAACAGACGTCTGTAGCCTATAACACAGACATTAAGTTGTTTACCTTAGCAACAGACGTCCGTGTGTGTAGTCCTATGACTATATGACACACGGACGTTTGTTGCTAAGGTACATAGGTACATATTTATTTAAAAAGGTTTTGAACGTTTTAAAAACCCGAATTTTAGGCAGACGTTAAGTATTTTCCTACAGAACTATGGGAACTTTAAATCTAAGTATATAAAAAACGAAAGGTCACCTATCACGAAATTGCGAAAACCGCGGGAGGTATAAAGATGAAATTTTGACAGGGAAGATAGTTTATACATAGTAGATATCCTCTAAGAACGGATTTTCTAAGCCAGAATTAGGTATTCTAAGAGCAAATTTAATTCAAAGCGACCGAAGTCGCGGGAACCAGCTAGTAATGGATAGAAACCGTTAAACAGTACCTAACCTGAGTAGTCCTAAATACATGTTACGGTGAAAATGTCACTGAAATCCAATTAGCCTGGAAGGATTGTGTTTGTCTAGTCGACCAAAGTGCTTAACCATTTTGGATGACAGTTCCTACTTAAAGAAAATTTTGCTAAGGGTTATTGTTAGAAATTAACGTAATGAATAACAAGGAAAAAATGAGCCTTTTAACTAGTTGACGTGCAAACGATATTCGACCTTGGCGTGGCAAATCAATTTCTTGGTCGACTATACTGTTTTGATGTTGCTTATTATTTCGTAAAAATTTTAATACCAAAGATGAAAAGAACAGAGCTGAAGCTGCTTACCTTAAAGGGGCGATCGATATTAGTTATCTAAGCCGCATCTCGGCTTCTCAAGCCTTTCCCATACAAATCTTGATTAACTGAACTTTCTATTATCGAACAGGTTATTGTACGCGGTTAACTCGGTTTTACAAATAAGCCTTGATGGGGCAGTGAAGAATGAGAGGGAAATAACTTTCTTTACTATTATGCATCTATACTAATATATAAACATGAAGAGTTTGTTTGTTTGCTTTTACGCGATAATCTCAGAAACTCCTGATCCGATTTGAAATATTATTTTAGTGTTAGATAGCCCATTTATGGAGGAAGGCTATAGGCTAAAATTGAATATATTTTTTTTTTACCTTTTTTATGTGGATGTACTCGTGGGCAGAACTGGTCAGAAATAAGAAACATAAAATACAAAAAAAAAATATTAGTTGAAGGGTCAAAAATTGAAAATAAAGTTGTTATCATTTAACTACTCGCATACAGCGCATCAATTTAGTACTGATTAAAGGGGGGAGTCTCGGCGATGCTGTCGCAACTTATTTCGTAATTGTACGCTGTTACCGTTGTTTACCCAATCTACACTGTTGTATAAAGTAGCGTAATAGGATGTAAGCGAATTATCCACCGTTAAATCTATTTAAAATTTAAAGGAAAGGAGGAAATTTTGATATATTATTCGTAATATTCATAAATAATGAACGAATGCCGCTTAAATTTAATAATTGTTACCACATCCGTAATGACCTGTTTTCATGTTCCTGAAACCTATTTGAATAATTATACGGGAAGAAAGATCTTAATGGGTCAAACCGTAATACAGAAAAACTCCCACAAACGTCACAAAAACGAAGCATAATTTACCTGCGACCTGACGTTTCAAGATACTTTATTAATTATGGTATTTAGGAAAACAAATATTAATCACGTGAAAGAATATTTATTTAATTTTGTCAAATTAAAGGTCTTTTAAAATGATTTAATATAGAATAAACCATTCAATGCCGATTTGTCTAATTCAGAAATGATTTGTACCACGTGTTATGTCGTTATTCGGTTGATCAGCCTCTTTGTTTTTATCTAAATTATTAAACAGAGGTCTCTTTATTTTTTATTTTTGGACAGATTGCAGATGCATTTTGGGTGTTTGTGATGCAGCTGTGTATCAGGCTGCTGTGATGAGTGAAAAATAGTAGAAGCCACAGCAGACCTCGCTGTGTGTGAGTTGAGGGGACGCTGCAAAGACGTGGTTCATTGATCGTGTCTCATTGAGAAGAAGTGGAACGTGATGCTCCAGGAAACAAAGAGAAGGAAGTGGAGACAGAAAGCAGGATTGTTCAAGCTTTATCTTTAGGATCCGTACGAGTGCCACTATAATCCCAAACTTTAGTTCAGTTTGACAGAGTTTGAGTTCCTCCTCTGAGTCAGTGAGAAGCATTAACCAAGAGTAAATCACTATGAGACTGTAAACACGATATTAACCATTAGGGGATCTCCTGGTTGTGTTTGTTTTAGTGACGTTGCTGAACTGCAGACCTCTACATTTAATCAAGAGACCATCCTCGCAAGATAGAAGACCATGTTGACAATAACATGACAACTTGGCTCTAAATGGTGGTTAAAAACTGATACTTCGTTCTACAGTAGGCTGCTCCTTTTGACATCTTGTTTTCTATAGTAAAAGTGGTCATCAAAGATGACACAAAAATATGTTTTTTCTTCTTTATTTAGCTTTTATATACCTGCTTTGTTTTCGTAACTTTATACTTTTCTGAAAGTCAGAATCATAAAACATTCTTTTCTTTAGGGACCACATATGAGAAATTTATCTAAATGGTTGTTGATTATTGTATAAATTTCGGTAACATTGTTTATGTTAATGATAGTTGGTATTATAATTAAATTTTTGTGGTATTTGGTACAGATTTATTTGGTCATTCTGTCTTTGTTTAGTATGTTTATTATAACATCTGTTAGGATATAATCTTTGAACAATAAGTGCCGTGCTGTTTCTCAGTATGTTGTCTAAGCCTTCGATAGTGTCAAATTTAATAAGGTATAGAAAGTCAGTTAGAGGAATAACTACAGATTCTGACTCTAAATTTGATAATGAGCTAATAGCGGAAATATGTGCTATGCATAACATAAAAATCCACTTTACCACACCATATAATCCAAATTCAAATTCCCCAATTGAACGTTTACATTCTACTTTAGGTGAAATGATTAGAATTCAAAGAATTACAGATAAAGATGAACCAACAAATCTTATGAAATACGCAATAATAGCTTACAATAACACAATACATTCAAGTACAAGTTTTACTCCATTTGAATTACTCTTCGAGAGTAAAGAAAAAACGACTAAATGATGGAATTAAAGTCTATTGCAGCATAAAATAAGCCGTTTCTTCCAATTCCCTTTTCTTCTTCTTCCTCTACAACCAAAGGCGCATGTAACCTACTTTTGTCTAGATCAACAGAAACTAACCATCTGTCCTAAATTTAGGTAACGCTTATTCATAACTGCCTGAGTTACAGTTGTAGGTTACCTCCTCTCTGGTTCTTTCCCCAGGAGATAGTGCTTTATATAGCTTTAAAAGAGTAAGGGTAGAATAAAAATGAAAGATGATAGCCGAGGCGATTGTTAGGCAGTTAGTTCCCTCACCCTTAATGACTTTTCAAGCCCCATGCATTTCCCGATTGCGATTTCTACCCATATCAGTTACTCAAAAGCCAAACGGATTCTATTGGTTTTATCGATATGTTATAGATAGTGCTCTGACTTCTTACAACATGCAAATTGCGAAATCTGCAAAAATGTTTGCTAAAAAAATCCAGTAATGTACTTCTTTAATAGAAATAAACAATGCAACTACATAGTTTTGACTGAAATATAAATACCATTAAAAATTTAAATATGTATATCTTCTTAAACAATAATAACTATTTAAAACATATCAGCCTAACAGTTAACATAACTAAACCAGTGACCCTATCAACCTGTCACGCGGTGTCAGGGGTGCTCTCGACCACCCGTGGGACAAACATGGCAAAAGGACCGGCCTGCCAATGCTACGTTAGGGCGAGGTCAGACTGACGATTTTGTATCATCTTTACTTGTGTACCGAGTAACATTTTTATCTATTAGTCTTTGTCGGCAACGACAGGAGCGCGCTATCAGGCCCCCGACGAGGGAAGGCTAGCAGATACGCTGCCGGCCTTTAATGACGAGTTTTAGCCACCGGGAAGTCCCACAAACCGAACGAAATTTCATTTCAATCCGAAAATCACTGCCGCCACTTCACGCCGATCTTATGTGAGAAAGAGGTACTGGTACCCGGACGCGCCTCCCCAATTCGGCTGCAGACCAAAAGGACTGCAAGCGTGGCGATACCCCAATGAAGTTATACACTTAAATTTTTTTAACGCACAACATCCTGGTTTCCCCTCCATTTATGTATAAAAGTTATATTAGGAGCGTGTACGATAATAATTTGTCAATAGAATGTGTTTAAAAAAATCAACCCTGTTGAATTAACCATGAAGTTTACAAGGCTAAATAGTAATGTCCAATAATCCATGACCCTTTTCTATACTTTCGGTAATGTAATCCAGAGGACGGAAACCTTTTGGCAGGCAAGGACCACACCGTAAAAAATGAGATGCAGGCGGGCCATATCGTGAAGAAATTAGATGTTGGCGGGCCACAATTGCAAAATTAGTGTCTAGTTATCAATTTATCTACTAGCGGACCCGGTAAACGATGTCCTGCCCGAACGTTGGGCTATTTACTTCCATTATTATTATCTTTTTATTCTTTTAATCTAAGGCCAAAACGATTACATTATATTATTGCAAATTAAAACAAAATATCTATTATCCTCATATTATATACTATCCAATCAATATCATATATTATCCTATATTACCCCCGTTCGCGTTCCCGTCCCTGTTCCCGAGAGACGTTGACATTTCAATTGAAATTTTACCATAGACAATTCGTGTTTGACTAATGTTACCATCTTATAAATACTGACATCAGTATTTATACGATACTGACGTAACTCAATTATTTTGCCTTCCCTGAACCTCTCCATTAACACTTACACTTTAAGGTATGGTATTAAAGTTCAAATTAACTTTAAAGAATGACTACGAATCGTTTGGTATAGGAGCATAGAAGTGTTGTTTTTCGACTTATTCAGGCAATTTTTATAAATTTTCTCCCTGTAAGAACCATCCTCGTACTTCAAGGAATATTATAAAAGATTTGCGTTTAGCAAAACATTTTGGGATTCATTCTTATTTATACAGATTAATAAGAATTAGGTTGCCATATACAAAATAGTCCCGGGCCATAAAGAGAGGGGTCTCTTGGCACTTGCGGCCCGCTGGTCACTGATTTTAATGAAAACAATATTCATAAAAACAAATTAACTATTACAGGAAATAAATATATACAGGACTATATGACACACACGGACGTCTGTTCCTAAGGTATACAACTCAATGCCTGCGTTAACAGACGCCTGTTATACACAAACATTTATTTTAGAAATATACAAAAATATAGATAATACACCCAGCCTCGAGGTGGAAAACGAACCCATGACCCCCCGGAGCGGAAGGCATTGTCACTGCCCACTGAGCCTATATATATAAACGAATCTATAACGCAGGCATTAAATTATCTACCTTAGGAACAAACGTCCGAGTGTCATAAAGTCCTGTATATATTATTATTTATTTAAACCTAAATCGACTCAATTGGCGACCACTGATAAGGCTACGACTTCCAACAGAACAGCCATATAGTCCTAGGTATATTCATTTATTTAGTCTCTAAGTCCTATTATGTTGACATACTTCATACACTGCACCCATGCACTGCAGCATTTATGCTGAAGCATAGACCTTTTTGGTATAGTAGACACTACACGAAAAACCTTAAATTTGTAGTCTATTTTTTTTCTTTCGTGTTAATTTTTTATATTATATTATTAGTCCTCTTGTAATTTAATTTAGTGATATAGATTTGCTATTTTTTAGATTATTAATTTCTGTGATAGGGTTACTCACCAAATAAATAGTTTATTATTATTACTAGATGCTGACACGTCCAGCTTCGTGTTCATCATGGGCGCCACAAACCGTCCCGACCTTCTGGAGCAGTCCCTTCTTCGTCCTGGTCGATTGGATAAGCTAATCTACGTAGGACCTTACACGGGACTCCAAGAGAAGACATCCGTTCTCAAAGCACTTACCAGAAGGTGAGAATAAATTAAAAAATCGCTTTTTGGTAGTTGTTTCGTTTTGGTGTTTTGTATCTTATTAGGGTTTCGTAGCACTACAAGGAACCCTGATGATTTCGCTCTGTCCGACCGGCCGTCCATCCATCCATCTATTGAAATTTTCCATGTTGATAGAACATGCAATTTTGAAGTTATTTAACAAATACGTATATAGCGTATCAGATACGGAACTCCTCTATATAAACGTATTTTGACACGCTCTTGGCCATTTTTTTTTCTTATACTAGTATATAAAGCCGAAGAGTTTGTTTGTTTGCTTGAACGCGCTAATCTCATGAAGTACTGATCCAAATTGAAAAATTATTTCAGTGTTAGATAGCCCACTTATTGAGGAAGGCTATAGGCTATATATCATACATGGTAACAACTAGTCATTAATATTTGTTAATAAACTTAGTGCAAATATTAAAAAAAATACTTGCATTTCACTATAGATTAAACCATTATCTAAAGCTGAATTAGTAGGATCATATCAAATTTGGCTAAACAGGGTAGGGAACACAGGCAGTGAAGGTGACTGTTAGTGGCCACTTCAAAGAGCACTCTTAAACCTACACACTTGTGCCCGGGATCACAAGTCCCGGGCACTGCTATGTTCCCTTCCTCTGCAACGCGATGGTTCCTACACCAACACGGTGAATCCATGGAATGCTAAGAAATTAGTCACTCTCTTTGGTCCTCTATGATTGTGTTAAAAACAAAACACTATAATAATAATAATAGTAATAAATAGTTTATTTGCTTCAAAACATGGGTAACAATGTTGTTATATAATATATATATATATATATATATATATATATATGTATAAGTATTAATAATGGGTGAGTTGTGCGTAGCAGCCAGAGGCAATATGTGCAAGTTAAATGAATCTGCTACAGCCTGCAACTTACTACAACGCGTATCATCTTTAAGCATACACGTATTGAAGTTTAGAAGTTAAGAAGAAGAAGAAGAACAATATGGTTATAGACCGGAATAAATTAATCTAATAAATTTTCAAAAATAAATAAATAAATATATATATACCAGACCCAGGCCAATCAGGAAAAGATCGTTGAAAACCTGGCAATGAGTAAGAAGTTGATGGACGACAATAAATAATAGAATCGATAAGGCGCGTAGAGAGCCTTGGACTTAACAATAACAACCCCGAGTTACACAAAGTATCGTATATCATAAATAAATAAAATAAGATTGTATATGACGAGTATGTGTCTACGATATCGTATACAAAGTATATACACGCGAATTAAGAGTTAGGCTACTTTGTGATGCGCTGGGAAAATCTTGGCGAAAATTTGCTGACACTAACCTCATTCAGTCATTTCTTTTTCTTTGAAGCCTACAATGCAATACAATCGACGAAAATTCTCCGATGGTAATGAAAAAAATAACCTAATCGCGATTACCATAATACATCTATAAATTTCGCGCATGTTCGACGCCTTACGTCATTCTAAACTTATAGTAGAAAGAAAAAACGGTATAATACGATATTCGAATTAATTAATTAGTCTCATTAGCAGGAGGTCGTTCGACTATTTGCGTCTCCAGCTATTTCGCAATTAATCAAGTCGTTATAAAAATTAAACGAGATTGGCTACTGTTCCACGTTCGAACTCCACAAATTTATTTTATTTAGTTATCATTATTGGTCAATGCACTAATAGCGCACATTTTTGCAAATATATGTTGGCATTGCAAATATTATCGCAACCAAAAAATAGAATGCAAACTGTATATACGCAAAATTCACGATAAGCACTGAATAGAATAAAACAAACTCACATACTAACCCCTTTTTCGCAATAGCGATCTAATTCGGAAATTTTAATGGAAAAATTAGTACAATCTAACTTCAGACTTCGGTTGACATTTTATTTCTGGTTGCGATAATATCAATAAAAGATTTGGAGTTTTATATGAACTAAGTTGCATTCATAGAATGTGAAAGATTTTCCAAGAAACATAAGAATAGAATTTAATAAAACTTCACAGAGAAAATTTCGAGATACTGAATCAAATTAGTTCACCAGTTTACCCTCACTAGTTGAACAAACTTGGCTATTTTTGGTAAACTTCCATAACACAAAGCAATAACTTTGTTCAAACTCACGAAACTTTGTTTAAGATTAAATAGTATTTTTCTTGTTTGAGGTAAAGGACAGTTGGACAGATAAAGTAGTGTTCATTTTTACTGCTGTGCTTTCGGCAAATGGCTGCTGTTGGGTTTTGGCTTCATAACTTTTTCGGTAATCTTTAGGATTGCTACGGGTGTAGTTGGCACCTGATTTGATGAAGTCCTTGCGACACCACGGGACCAAGATAAATATTTTGGATTTTCAGCATTCTTGTGCGCTTAAAAATATTTATGTTTCAATCTGTTTTCTTTTGAGAACCAGAAACTGTAGTTCGTGTATATCGTACACGATGAGCCTTCTAGACCCTCACACACATCGCATACCAAGCCACGTCTGAAAGAGGACATTAGATAGTTAAAACATGGCTTATGGAACTAGTTATTAAATAAGTTTAGAGCACTGGAAATATTTTTGTTACAGACGTTTTTATGACAGTTGTTTAAGAATCTAAATGAGTAAATATAGTTACATTATCTAATTGTAGGAGTAGGAAGGTTGGTGAATATCAGATTTTAATACCATCAATCCGAAGAAGTAAGAAAAGAAACGTGATCCACGGGAGTTTCAAATTTGGATAATTTTGCTCGAGATCCAGGTAGGTGTATTACTTTATACAAATACACATAATTTTTTATTATAAACATGTAATTCAGCGTTAGAAGAATATTGCGCCTTATCGCAACCGAAACTATTTTTTTACATCCTACACTTGGCAAAAAGCACCCAATTTAAACAATTGAAACTATCGAATAACGATATTGAATCGCTTCAATCAGTTGAAGCGTTAGAAGGTGTTAAAAATCCGATCAGTATTGATTTACGCACATTCTTCTCATCTGTCAAAAATTAAAAATACAGTATGTCCCTTTCACCAAGATTGTCACTCGAATCATCATTCAGCGTATGCGATTTTTGTTGCTTTTCTGGTGTTTTTTATACCTTCTCTCTATTTCACTGCCAGATGTAGAAAAGATGGCTTGTTCAGCTACTTGGACCGTAGCTCGAAGATCTTCACTTGTAATGGCTCTTACCAGAGCAGCTATGACCTTCATTGTTCCCTTTTTAGTGGATTTTTTTTTCTGTCAGCTGCTACCTGAACCTATTTTTGAAAATTACTTATTAAATCTGAGAAGACAGGATTATTTATTGTTCATAGAGTAACGATTCACTTAATAATAATAATCACTTCTTAAACAGTGAAATAGAGTTTTCAAAATTAAAATATTTAAAAATTAGTTCTTTATTATTATTATATACAGTTTTGACAGTTCTATGAGAAGAGGATACTTATGGGTAGCCAATAGAACTATTAATAATACACAAATATTTTTAATTGATCTGTTTAAAATAAATTCAATAAATCCATAAAGGATTTCCTTCACAGGAAAACAACAATTAATCACTCTCAAATATTTGACAAGCAACGAGTTGACGTTTCTTTTTACAACTTAGTGACCGTCCCAAATTGTTATTTTCTCTGAATTCGTAAGATTATTGAAATTTAAACTTATCTCTATGTAATGAACTTACCTTATCTTTGACCTGGCCGATTTTCTACGGGTCCTAAAGAAACCCCCTATATTAAGAGTTCATATTTGGTGGAAGTACATTGCGGTGCAAAGGTTATCCCTATATGGTTTTCTGACGTGTTCGAGTTTAGCGCAAAATACCCTCTCGGGCTCCCCTACCATATTACATGCCCTATCTGCCAACCTTTGAGAACTAATTATTAGCTTACTTACCAGTATCCACCCCTGTGTCTGTGGAGAGTGCGACAGCTCGCTCTCAGAAGACACGCTTGTTGGCTGTCTCTCACTTTCGTCTTCCGAACCTTCCGATCGGCTCGATCCTGGTACAATAATTTATTTTAAAATATTAAAGTCAAAGTCTAAATCGTTTAATCGTATAGACTTTTTTATAAGCACTTTTGAACGTCATATGTATAATGTCTAGTTTAAGTAAGTATTGTTAAATAAGTTATAATGTTATAGTGTGATGTGTCACATGAATGTTTCTTTCTTTCTTTTTTCTTTATATAATATACAGATACAAATGTGGGCCAATGTCGCGACAGTATGGACTCCCACCAGTGTGGGACCAAGTCCCAGACTTGGACGCCTTGGCGGGAAAGAAATGGACTCAAAGGGTCAGGAAAAGAAGGTGCGGTTGGAAAAGGGGCCTCCCCCTTTGCCCAGCAGTGGGACAGTATAGGCTGATTTTAAAAAATGTGCAGATGTGTTACCAGCGTGCTGGGGTGCGGATGCAGGCGCGTTCCGCGGCCACGCACCCGCGCCGGCCGCCGCCAGTAAGGCCAGCAGCGTGCGCCACTCGCCCGCGCTGTGCACGTTCTGCGCGGACGTCTTCACCAGCTCGTACAGCCCGCACGCGATCTGGGGACACGCGAATTCACACATTGTTTTCTTATTAGGGTTCCATAGCCCTACAAAGAACCCTTATTGTTTGGATGGATAGTAAGTATAAGAGTTCCTTGCAGGACTAAGATACCTCGAAAAACACTTCAATCTTTATAATATACATATGTAGCGCAATTCAAAATTCTAACATGGTCCAAATGAGCTCAAGACCGTAAATAGTGTTAAAACTGAGACAGGATTGAGGAGACTGAGACCCAGCAGTGAGATATCAATGGCGTGTGAATGTGGATGATGATGAATTCAATTTTTTTTTTCCTTTTCGTAAATCAATTCGGTAGATTAGGGTAATTATCACAACATATAGAGATACATAGGATTTAACCGGTCACTCACCACGTCCGCCTGCTGGTAGAACAATTTGTATGGCAAACTGTAGAGCAGGGTTAAGTAGCGCAGTAGCAAGGGCGCGCACTGCTCGCAACGCATGAGGCGTGCACTAGTGCGCAGGAGTGCGGTCAGCGTGCGGCCCAACGCGTGCGGTCCGCAGCCGCCCGCCCACCGCACCACTCGCTCCATGTGCGGTCCCGCGTCCTCCCACACGTCTTCTACGCGGTCCCTAAAGCCAGTTTCTTGTTTAAGTATATCCACTCTACTTTGGTCTGAACATCTATGTAACGTCAGGTAAGAAGCCAATTCTTACAAAAGTATATCCACTCTAATCTAGTCTGAACATTTATGTAACGTCCGGTAAGAAGCCAGTTCTTATTTAAATATAACCACTCTCCTTTGATCTAAACATCTATGTAACGTCAGGTAAGAAGCCAGTTCTTACATGAGTATATTCACTATATCATGGTCTGAACATTTATGTAACGTCGGGTACCAAGCCAGTTCTTAGACTGTCATACGTCTTCTACGCGGTACCTAAAACATATGGCTCATTTGTATGTCCCTCTTGACATAAATATATCGCATAAATTAAGAAGTAAGTAGTATGTGCCTTCAGTAAACAAGTTATTTCATTACAAAAGCTACATATGTAACGCTGGAATATGTAAAGCTAAATTTTTATGAATAGTCTACTCAATTTAATTATTGGCATACAAATAAGTGTTTTACTTATTGGTTATTCTAATAGCTTACCTGTTTTGTATAAGCGTTTTTCCCAGAAGTTCAAGGAAGAATATAGTGATATCTTCCAGCTGAGGATTCAATTGTATGCTGTCGGAATCTGGTGGTGTGCCTACTGCCACCATAGCTCGTATTAACTCCTGAGAACAAAAAAAAACATACACTAAATTCAACAGATGCACTTAAAACCACGTCTACTTTTATTGGCAATCAACTAATCGAACAATTATTCATCCGAATAATCATTCAATCAACCACATGCCAAATGTTTAATCAATCGAAAAAAAAAAATACGATACCTGTAAACTCTCTTGCTGGAAGAATTTAGTTTCAGTGATCAGAAGACCAGGGAAATTGCATTTGGCGACGCACTCTGTGGCTGCGTCGATCAGACTCTTTTCGTACGGTGTGGGCACTCTTATACCTAAGTATAAATAAGTATGTACATACTATTTTTAGAAGATGATGACGTCTGCGCATGCGCAATGTCACAGTTACTAAAAAAGTCAGTCCGTATTCGAGAATCGGGTCGACACCTCTGTAGCGTCGGGACCCATAATGTAAGGTCCCCAAAGTGGGACCCCATCGGGCTAGGGAGGCCTTCAGCCTCCCTGTGTCGTCTGACGAATTCCTATGAAAAACTCTCTACCCGGGTTCAGACCCTCTGCCCCCCCTTTCCACTCCCACTCCCCGTAACGCTGTCAAGGTCAAACGGCACAAATCGCACAGAAAAAAAAAGAGAATCGCGTCAGTTGGTCGTCGGACGTTGAAGAGACAACAAGTGTGTTGTGTGATATATTTCTACCCGCATATTTTTATTAATTTCTTGTTGATTGAATAAAATTTTTTTTTTTTTTTTTCAATGGAGAACTGATAAAGTCTCCATTAAATTAGTATGTTGTTCCCAGCATTTCGCTGGATGAATTGGCCTTTCCGAACCATTTAACCAGGTTAATCAAATATTTCTTTTTCCGATATTTGAAAATTTTCCTACTATACCAATGGTTCCTAATAATACTGCTATTTGATATACTTGAACTTCCGTATTATTTACAAGGATATTCAATGATTTCATTGTTTTCTATGGAACCAGACAATTGTTACAAAGTATGGATAATCAGGATTAAAAATTAAATAAGCAATGATAAAGTTATTAGAAGCATCTTCAACTCAGTACATCAAAGTAATAATTTTTAAAAACAAAAAATATGATGCCTAAGTTGTTTTTGAAAAATTCCACTCTCTAATCAGGAGAATCATGAAAAGAAGTTGGTTTATAGAATCTGAACTAACAATTAATTTTTGGTTTAACACTGCTTGATCTGAATGAATAAATTATAAGTTTAAGGACATATTTGGCAACTTTCAATTATAATAAAAAATTAATGCAAAAAAATATTTATTCAAATTAAAGTGAAGGTTAAGGATTTGAATCTCTCGACATGAAACGATGAATTTGCTGAGGTATTGGAGGGCCCTTGAGAAACCATTTCTACAGGTAACAAGGCCACAGCGAGGTCTTCGTTGTCTCAACCTACTATTTTATTGAGCGAGACCTCACTTTATTCAGAATTCTTAAATTAAGTATTAAGTATACTTACTACCTACTTATATTCGATGAAGAGTACAATTATACCACTTGAAATAATTAATAATTAATTATAATTTCGTTTTTTGTACGAGTAAAATAGTAAATAGAATAGATTTGCGATACCAATAGTAACTTAACCTTTTTACAATTTACAGTTTTAATTGCTATAAACAAGAAGATTGAAATATAATATTACATATCGTAAAAAGGTTTTGCTGTGGAGTTATAAAAAGCCTTGAAAAAGCCAATACAACATTTACAATGACTACGGCTGCTAGACCAACTTTTGATCCTGCCAGAGGTGGCCAAGGACGAGGTGAAAAATCATTTTAAAATATACTTCCAAAACAATCCAAGACATGCTAGAGTAATTGTAAAAGCCTGGACCTTTAAAATGAAAGTTGAAAAAAGAAGGTAAAATATTACATTATTGCCATTTGTGTAGATTTTTTTTACCAATATAAAATACATGGATATGATTTTATTATCAGAAATTGTTTTCTTCTATTGTAGAAATCTAAGCCCAATACATTTATCATCAAACTGCATCCACCAATTGCTTTTGCAAAACAGGAAGTTGGACAAGATATGGTTCGCTAGCGGAAATTGACTCATACTGTCAATAAAAAGGCTCTGCGATTTTTATAATAGATCGGGTTGGATGTTCCATTAAAAATAAATAAAAAAGAACCTGTATATTTGTAGCTTTCGAGAAAACCAATCTGTTGAATGATTTAGTTTAAAGTACAGTTTGCAGAATAGAAGTAGGTTTAAACAATTTTAACTCTTAAGCGCTGACAAATTTGAGTTAGACATAA
This sequence comes from Charaxes varanes, assembly GCA_024363005.1. Lineage (NCBI taxonomy): Eukaryota > Metazoa > Arthropoda > Insecta > Lepidoptera > Nymphalidae > Charaxes > Charaxes varanes. Next base: position 52,743,605 of record JANCMC010033613.1, on the reverse strand, counting down.
CTGATGACGTGGTCTCAGGAATCATTCAAGTTTAATGTACCCTATAAGAAACCATAGCTAATTAAATAGGTTATGTTAAAATTTAAAGGCTAATCAAGTAAGAACAGTCGATTCCACAGGGAAACTTATGTAAGGAATTTTATGTTTTGCGTTTTTTTTTGTTAACAGAACGCTCTTAAAACAAAAGAACTCGAAAATAATATAAAATTTATTAATAAATTAAAAGCATTCTGAGCACATAATGAACTAAAGATAGATAAGTTTCTTTTGGTACTGCTCTGCGAATGGCTCCTTGTTTGCCAAAAAAAAGCCTTTATAACGAATAATGAACAATTATTCGGTTCTATAAAAGCAGGTGTATTCCAAATGTGTCCAGATCGCAGGTTCAACGTGATCCGGCTACAAAATCTAACACCGACATCGCTAGCAATAAGCCATGTATCAATGTTGTGTACATTATTGTTATTATTTGTCGACTTTTCTACGAATCAAATAAAACAACATCAGCAAACCTTTGGCTTATTAATGCATCAAACAACGAAATTGAAAGATACAGTTCTCAGTAATTTTCCCGCGAATGGGCGTCAAATAAATTAGAATTTTGCAACGATATGTACAATTCTACTGTTAGCAACATTGTTCTCGATTTAGACAAATCAGATGTAGTAAGTACATTAGGTTTGCAATGGAACCCAAGCACTGATGGGTTGCAATATTCAGTACATTTAAACATTCGCAGAATGTAACAAAAAGAATAATCTTGTCAGTGATCTCTAAAATATTTGACCCATTAGGACTTGTCAGCCCAGTAGTTGTCAATGCAAGGCTCCTGATGCAAAAGGTGGATAAGATATGACTGCATATTTATGTAGTATGTTTTGTTCTATTTCATTTTAATTTTAAGCTGTGACTGGTAATTTTTTTTTATGTTTTCAGAGTATATGTCGGATCTATCAGTTTCGAACTGAAGGAAGATACCATTCGCCAGGCATTCAGTCCTTTCGGTCCTATAAAATCTATTAACATGTCATGGGATCCAGTTACACAAAAGCATAAAGGTTTTGCCTTTGTTGAATACGACATTCCAGAAGCCGCCCAACTAGCATTGGAACTGTAAGTTATAATTTTGTTTTTCTCTGTAAGTGAATTTTGTAACAAATTCTTTGAGAAATAAATTCTTTAACCATAATACTTAAGATTTACAATTACCCTGTAAAGGTCTATTAAGTGCCCATAAGCAGATTCTGTAGTATTAAACACAATTTTAGGTCGCGGTGGCTCTGATGGGTGTGCCGTTCCAATGAATGTAGAGAGGCTAAATACGCTTGGAGTCATTCAGGTCGAATGTGGCGCTCAGTTCAGTTTAGCTCTGACAAGAGATGGCGAGGTATGGAACCATTGTTATGAACTTGTATTTTTTTTTTTTTTATAATATAATAAGTTGCAAACGAGCAAGCAGCAATCATTTCCGGGCAATGGGTTCCGGTTTCATGGGCAATTACTTCAGTAATTTGTATTTCGAATTTAAAGAATTCAAATCATGGAATAAAATCGCAGCTATCGAAATACAATTAACTCTGTAATATAGTCGTACGGAATTTAGTTACCAATGGTTAGCTCAAACTAACCTTCGATATTATTTATTATAATTACTGGATTGACTGACCCCTTCTTGGTAGGGTTGGCAGAGACCTTGCTGTTCGCTCCGGGCTTATGAGTTAGATTTAGAAGTCTGGGTGTGTTATCTATATAAGTATGAATTTATGTATTTATTACAAAAAATATTTGTTTATAACAGGCGACTGTTAGACAGGCATGAACTTTAGGAACAGAGGTTCGTGTGTGTCCTGAATTTATTGTTTTTTATTCACCAGATTATTTAAAAAAAATGATACAAAAAAATATTATACACATGACGTCCATAAGTAATGTAAAGTCTATATGAATAAAACATTTTTAACTTGGACTTTTTTATTAATGACGTAGGTTTGGACGTGGGGCAAAGGCGATTATTTTCGCCTCGGGCACGGCTGCGATGCTCACGTCCGTCGACCTACTATCGTAGAAGCGCTGCGCGGACGCCGCGTCATACACGTCGCGGTTGGCGCATTGCATTGCTTAGCTGTTACCAGTGAAAACCAGGTGAGAAAGGTTTGCTATAAACTGTCATTAGATGATTAAAAGTCAGAAGCGTGTGTTAGTGGTCTAATCTTGACAGACCATTAAATTTAAGTATGTTGCTGAAACACATTTTGAATGTTGTATTTAAAAGAGAAATCGCTGAAAAGAAATAAATTTTTGCAGATTGTTATTTTTCTTGAATAATGAAAACTATCGCCTCTTATATTATTTTATGTATATACAAGTAACTTATGTAAAATATATAGGTTTTCGAACAATAGGAAAAGTCTCTAATTAATCTCGTGTATGGCAATGCCAATATCAATTCTTTCTCTGACTATCAAGAAGGTTACAATGGTCAATTCTAAAACGCCACACGTTTATTTACATTTTTGGACAATAAGCAATGTACTATTATTATGCAGAGTTTAAAAAGATCTTCCGTTAACATTGCAATAATGGTGTGAATCGGCATCTGATCGAAAGGAATTAGACACCGCTTAGTTCCGTAAGACCTAGATCCGGTTTGCCCGTTCCGTCTTCTTGGTTAATTGTAAATATTGAAAAAAAATTATATATAAAAAAATTGTGGTAATAGAATCTGAATTAAAAATTGATTAAACCATCAGAGAGCATGCATTTACGAGGGTTAAACAATCAAGGTGTGGGCGTGGGGGGACAACGACCACGGCCAGCAAGGCAACGGCACAACCTGCGTCAACCGGCGGCCGGCGCTGGTGGCCGGGGTGGAGGGCGTGCAGCGCGCCGCGGCGGGCTCGTCCCACTCCGCCGCGTGGGCAGTGCGGCCGGCGGCCTTGCAACCTGACGTGCAGACTCCGCTAGTGACCTCGCTGCCTTTCCCTACTTTAAAAGATCCCTTGGGGGCGCATAGCCTTGGTAATGATAAAGATACATAACTTATTTCGTTCAATTTATATACTTTTATCACTTAGGGGTTTAAAAAATTGGTTTTGGATAAGGGTCAATATCATGCTTATAAAAAAAAACCTTCGCAATAATGCATTATTTTAAAACAAATTTGGTTAGCATAAATAAAGTTATAGAGAGCCAACCTTATAAGATAGACATATGCTGTCGTGGACTTTTATTTAGAACTTTTAAAGGGAAACAATTCCGTCATATATGATTTTTGCGATACTTTAACCGTTACGCAGCGCACGCAATGGAAGCTCTCAAAAAGAAAAAAAAACCGCCGATTTTTAAACATTCTTCATTGGTGCTCCGCTCCTATTAGTCTTAGCGTAATGGTATATAGCCTATAGCCTTCCTCGATAAATGGGCTATCTAACGCTGGAAGAATTTTTCAAATTGGACCAGTAGTTCCGGAAATTAGTGCGTCCAAACAAACAAACAAATTCTTAAGCTTTATATATTAGTATACATTACTTATACGTATATACGTCAATGAGACGTCATTCTTATAGAACGCAAATGCGCGATGCGATCGAACTTGGTTCGTACGAATGTGCGATGTCTAAAGGCCGATTCAGATATCAGACGAGCGAATTCTTTTTAAGTTCCTTTCTTAGACAAAATGGTAAAAAATCAATCGCATAAAACTTTATTGGTGTTAAAATATTCTCTTATTCAGGTCTGTATTCTGATGAAACTGCTGTGGAGGAACCCCAAGGTCCACGTCCATCACTGGCCTCAGCCGCTCTGTCGTTAGAACCGCCAGTTGCCGTACAACATGCGCTGTCACTAATTCTTCTCGCCTTACACATTACACAGGCAAGCTAATACAAAGTTTTGATTGTAAAGATCCATTCATATTAGTCATAAAATTATCACCCAATCCGAATTTGCGCCATCGAATTTGAAGATCAGCTTAATTTTAAATTTTCACAAGTGCCCACATAAAGTTAGCCCCGTTATTTTATTGGCTGAGATCAATTATCGAAATGTTATAATAACGGAATGTAACAAATATAATATTTTATACAGGCTCGCAGTCTTCTCGATTTATACCATACCTACTTTATAAATATTTATTTTTTCTTTTTATGTAATTATTATTGTGTATTCATAATACACGTGTTATTTTCGTTAATTGTAATATGTTAATGATAATAGTCAAAGGTTAAATTGATAATGCTAACTTTGAAAGCGTGCGTCTGTTACCATGGATCGGCGCGGTCTGTCCGTTTTATTGCGCAGACGGTTTTCAAACTATAGGTTTGTTCACTCGGATTTATTCGTACAAATTATTTTAATGGTATTTTTTTAACGCGAATGCTCGCATCGACCGCCCTCTTTAACACCCCGGCGTCTTCCCCCTCTCCACACGTGCTTGTGTACGTACGTGAAGGAAAACGCTTCTATAGGATCCCACTTGTCTAAATATTTCGCCGAATACCTGCCTCGATATATGATGACCGAAGACAATGGTCGGTTTGACAGCAATTCCTCATCTGCGGTGACCGTGGAATGCCAGAAATGTTCGTCGGCGGTACATCACTCGAAAAATTCAATATCTACGAGGCGACAACCGTCGATGGACCAAGACAATGGTCGAGCTTGTTGGAAACATCAAATAGTATGAATGTAACATATCTAAGTAAAGTTATAAAATGTAATACATTACAGTGTAATAAATAAACGGCTTAGGTATTTTTATTGGGTGTCAAAATGTGCACATATTTATGTAACATAGTATCATGTACATTATTAATTCATTCATGAATAGTTTTCCTAAGAACAGTGACTTACATGGAAATAATATTCAGAAATGTATCCATGTGTCATGAACTTGTCTATATTTGACAATCTAGCGTAGAGTGAAGACGCTTATGGAGCATTACCATCACATAGCCTTCTTTTTCTTTCCATGGTTGTGTTTAACTTTGTCCAAACTAGTCGGACGGCAACTATCTCAGCACTCGTTAAGAATATTATCAAAAACAGACTTCATGTTGTAAAGCGTCATACTGAACTTGATCCTTGCCACTAGAGAAAATGCTCCCAAGACGATTGGTAACAGAAGGAAGCTTCAAATTTTAGTCTGTTGAGCCCACCACTTCAGCAAGCAAGGACACATCAATAAATGATACCTATATCACGTTATAAAGGATACACGAGCGAACGTGTTATTAAACAAATTATTATGCTCATAAACAATACGCATACATTAATGTACAGGTAATAAATATTTATTACGTGTGTATTATAAAATGCACATCGCTGCACGCTATGCCCTGTCTAGGCACAGTTCAACAAGCAAGCGGACGTGCGTTCTTCCGGCGCGGCCCGCGGGAAACCGCGCCTCGATCGACCTACAACTAGTGGCGGATTTAATACACCTCACAGCAAGAAGCTCATGGGTTCGATCCCCAGACTGTGGGCCTTTCTGTGTGGAGCAGGTTTTCTCTCCGATACATTGTTTGATGGCTTTAAAAATGTAGGGGACAGTTTTAGGTTTTAACAACGGTACAATAAGAATGAAGCGCTGATACTGTAGAAGAAGAAACAGCTAAATTAAACAGGATTAGCGTGAAGGTTATTCAAAACAGCATGAATGAAGTGAAATACTACTCCAGCTTTGTTTTTGACGAGGAAAGAACAATATAAAACTATTTGACGTACAGATGTCTATTATAAATGGATCTTGTTAAATGAGTAACTTAGGTAAGTATTAATTTTTTTCATGTTTACTTTTTAAAAGAGAATTTTGTAATTGTTTAATGAACGAAGTTATATATAAAAATAAAAAATGTAAATCCATCCTGTTTAATTCTTTCTAATGATCTCAACAATGGATAGTTATTAAGTGTTTATTATTTGTTTGAAATTTAATCATTATTGGACTTTCCATGAACCGAATAGAAAACCTGGATAAACATTGGTCATGGTAGCCATGAGTTCTTGCAACAAGATTATTTTTTTGTGCCTTCCTGCTGTTCTCGAGCCTTATTAACAATACTTTTTCTAACCAGGTATTCTGCTTCTGTAATTGCTATATCTGCTCGGTTGGTTGGTTTTAGTTTTTGTACCTGACATTTCTTCCCATCTTCAAAGACGTCTGTTTTTGGACTGGTTCTTCTTTGACACCTAACGCAATTCTGACCATACTAAGATCTGTGTTGCTAGGATGTTAGCTTTTTAAGCATTTAAACTATTTCTATACACTTTTCTCTACTTTTCGATATTAAAGTTTTATTTATCATGCAATTATTTATAATAGATGATAATATTCGAATTGCGATAACAATTTAAAAAAATGTGTAATATTATATGCACGTACTTTTCTCTCCTTTTAAGTCAAATTAAACTCGATTGGCTTAAAAATCAATGTATTCCAGAATTTACATACCATCAACTAGATTTTCGTTGCAATATTTTGGCAGTGAAAGGTCATAAACGTATATTATGTAGGATCTCCAAAAAAAAAAAACAAGAAAACAGATGATCTTCATAAGGTAGAATATCAGATTAAAAATAAAAAAATTGGTGTTTATTGGAATCTCATATTAAGCTGTATTTACGTGTCTATTAAAAAAAATAACTTACTTAAAAATATCCATACGTTCCTTATAATCTGATAACTGCTCATAATATTATTTATCCTTTTTATTTGCACAAGATACGCAACAAACATGCTAATCACATATCCTGATATTTGTAGTTTTCTCTGTCGCAACCCAGACCTATTGAATGTGCGTATAAAATTTCATAAAAATCGGTCAAGCCGTTTCGGAGGAGTACGGTAACTAACATTGAGACACGAGAATTTTGTATGTAAGATTTAAAACAATTTTTAATAAGAAGAAAGTTTTATTTATACCCATACTTTAATGCCCATACTTTAATAGACTGACCCTTTGGCGCCGTGGCCAGTGATCATTCTTCCTGCTCCAGGGGTCGTGGGTTCGATTCCCGCCTCGAGTCTGGGTGTATTATCAATATGTATGTATTTGTATATTTCAAAAAAAATTGTGTATAACAGGCGTCTGTTACCTATAATACAGACATTAAATTGTCTACCTTAGGAACAGACGTCCGAGTGTCATATAGTCCTATATAAAATATATATCTATTTAGGAATCACAGTCCAACCAATATATTATATTATGCTATTTAATGATACAATATGCTTTTTGTAACGTTATATTATCTTTTTTTAGGAAATAAATTTAAGTTCTTTGCAAATATTAAAGCAAACTTAAAACATCACTTAAGAGTAGTAACTAGTGGCTGTTGAGTAGATAAGTCAAATTAGCAAGAACAAAATCAAATTCAAATGATATTTTATTCAAGTGGACTTTACTTGCTTTTTTGAATTTTGAATCGTCAAATATTTTAAAAGCTACCAATGATTCGGAAGAGCCACGAACAGAATCATAAAGAAACTCGTTGGCCACTCTTTAAAAAAAAAAAACAACAAACAACAAAAAAACGCTATACCTAAAATATGGTACTCTACGGTACGGTATTACTTTAATTTTCCAGGCGCCTCTTACGAAATTGCCCGGCTCCATGCCAATTTTAACGACCGTTATAATTTAGCACTCGTAAAGTCCCCCCCTCCAAGGAGCCCGTAAAACTGAGCCTTTGTCCTAACTTGGGAATTAAACTGAAGGCTCCCATTAACATAGATAAATACGCCCGAGGCACGAGAGCGAGCGGGAATCAAATGTCTTGTTACACTCCTAGAATAAATCGAAATTTCTTTATTGACATCTTCCTACTAGTTTAAAGATGAAAGAAAAACGGGACATGGTCGTTCTTAACCTATATTGCAATATTTGAGACAGCCTCTTATTACACAGTAGCGAATGGTGTACAAATATGATCCTGTTATGGTCTTATTATTAAAAAATATATTGTAAAACTAACTGACATTTGTAATCTGTGGGATTACCAAATAAAGAGAAAAAAATAAACATCTTGGAGGGTCGTAACCCGTATAGGTATCAGCATCTGTCAAAGACGTCATAGGTGTAATGACGATATAGCGTATTTTAATACGTTCAATATTTAAGTTACCAAGCCAAACTGCAATGTCTTAAGGAAAAAAATATTATATATTGGTAGAGTAGTTTCTGGTCGCGCGTGCGCAATGTAGGATATGTCAACTGCGCATGAGCAAGGCATAACATAAAAGTCACTTCATCTTTAAAATCGTGATCATTCTTAAACAAATATTCTTAAACAATCATTCCTGGTAAATCGTCGCTAGTCGCTGACGGAATAATTAGTTTGCGTTTGTGGCATTTTTCTACCCGCATAGCTTATTTAATCTTTTACTTTTTTGGTTAAATTATTGTGAAAACGTTATGTTAAGTTATTTTGTAACTGGTTACTTTTATTTTAAATTGAAATAGGACCGAATCTGCAAGAATATTTTATAACTTGTATTAGTCTAATCATTGTCTAATTGAACCATGATTAGCATCTGACGATGCATATTATATGCATCAGATGTTTCACTATAAAAAACTTTTCATAATCCACGCTGGCGTTCAAATTTTGGACCAATGCCCAGCAATAAACGACAGGCCCGTATCAGTTACAGTGGATCGATTATTTCAAAATTAAGAGAACTTGAATATCTTCAAGTTAACATCTTGAGATAACAGCGGAAAGTTTCGGGACGAGTTAAAAAGAAACAAAAACCCCACTTCAGAATCGTTTTAATCCCTATCCCATTTCGCAGACGGCCTGTTCAAATACTCGTGTACAATGCTGGCACGAATCGTGAGAAAAAAATGTTATTGGTACAATTCAATTGGGACGTGAGAGATATGTATTTGCATACTCGGGGTGACATATACTATGGATCTTTGCATAGGTATAAATGGGTTGTATCTTAAAGATGAGTGTCGTGGTAGAAGATTTCTATAGATATAACATTGAAATATTTTACAATTAGCCTTTACTTAAACTTAGCCGCTAAAGTACTACTGGCATTAATCGTGTGTAAAAATGCACTCACGATTAGTGCCAGTGTACAGGAAACAGACAGTTTAAGTGAAACCACATCAGTAATAGATTTGGCTTGCGGTAGTAGGATTTAGATTCGAGACAGATCACTCATGCGATGGACCGACCCAAATTAAGACCGCTGAAGGCGGACCCTTACATAAGTGTACCAGGCTATCGGGTGGCAGGGAGAAATGGTGAGCTGTCGTTGAGAAACTGACAGCTTCTTTTGACAGTGTGACTACGTGATGATCACGACCGCTCCATATTCGCCAGAGTGTATCGAAGAAGAAGGTTTTAAATTTACTAAATAGCAGATTGAGGCAAAGTAATGTCGAACCCAGGATCTTCAGGAATTTCCACGAGTGAGGTGGTACTTCCCACAGTTACATAGCTAGGTCGTCCGATGTTTGTTATTTAAAACTCATGCATGTTTACAGACTTACAATTAGCGGTATGGCGGAAAACCTGTATAGATTACTTGAGGAATATTCTCGGCGCATTTCAAATAATAATATTAATTGGCACTGATTAAACAAGGGAAGACCATTACTGGATCCCAGTGACGGGCGAAACATTCTCGACTGCTTCTGCTCTTCATCTCCTTAATTACTATTTAATCATTATTAATTTAGAGGAGGTCGTGGCCTAATCAGTGGTCGGCATTTGAGTCGATCACTAAGTTAAGTTGCTCTGGCTACAACCGGGCAGACAGCATTGGCGTTCATTGGTGAAGACCTTATGTGCTACCCAGCACAAAGAGGATTAAGTAAGTAAGTTAGCTACACTTGGAGAGTGTGTACAATATTGCAACAGGATTTCACAACTTTATAAAAATGAATACATTGATATAAAGGAATTCAAGAGGCCACACTCATGCAGAGTTTGGCTCAAATACAGAGGATTCTCTCTTCTGATTGGGCAAACAGCTGTGTTAGAATATGTGAACTTAACCCTTACTGCCCATTTGTGTAGGTAGTTACCTAAATGGACAGGACTAGGTAAGGCTTTCAAGGAAATTCAGGGTAGCACATGTTAGAGGAAAAAAATCCAGAACATATTTGCATGTAGTTGAGTTGAAAATGTTCTAATCCAGTCGGGAAAAGGACCCATCTGTCAATCAAGACATGCGCCAGGTGACTGCAAGTCAGTGCGTGTAGTACAGTGGAAACATCTACTGCACACAAACCAAAATCTAACAACATGGGTTTATTTCCTAAAAATTCAGCCTTCCAGTACCTAAAATAGTACATTTCTATATTAGTCTCCTTTTTTTATTTTGTAATAATTGTTTAATTAATATTCATTTTTAAATTTTATTCTTACTTTAAGTAGACTCATATCGTTGTATTTGGAAGAAAACTTACGTTTGTGGTATTGGATACAATCTTTGTACTTCAATTGTTCCGTTACTTTTGTTTCAAATATATTCTTTGACCATCATAACTTCTTTATCTGTTGAAAACTTGAGATGATTTTTTAATTTGTCTGTTCAGTGTTTCATGTGATTTGAGAGAAAGAGTGAGGAAAGGGGAAGATTTTTGTTTTTTTAAATTATGTTTTTATAAAATTCGTTGAGAAGAAACCAATCGAAAAATTCTATTAGTTAGTAAAATTATTATAAATAAATTAGGTTGATGATGCACCATCAGATATGTTGTAACTAACAGCAAGAAAGAAAAAAAATATATAATTAAAATAATTATCCATAAAATAAAACGTCTTGCAAATTATTTTTAATAATGCTTTTTTTTTTTTTCCTACGATCTAGAAGTTGTATCGGCGCGGGTGCTTGAGCGGGCGGCCCCATCCTCGACCACCCCGCTCGGCGGGCAGCAGCGGCTCGATCAGCGTCCACTGCTCATCGGTGAGGTCCGAGGGATAGCCCCGCCGACCACCGTGATCAACCATCCGACCACGCTGAACGACCAAGATCTCATCACCAAGCAGACACGCCGGAGCAGATCAACTTTCCCGACACGTACTGAGGGACGCCCACGTTGCCGGGATCGGGCCGGTGCACGGGACGTCGACGACTCATGAGAGGCATATGTATTTAAAACTACCGTATTATAAAGAAAGCAAGATTTCTTGTATCCAATGAATAAACTAAAAAACTATTCAACATTTAGAAATATAAAAGAAAGTCGTGTTAATTACACAATTTATAACTCAAGAATGCCTGAACAGATTTGGCTGAAAATTGGTAGGATGGTAGCTAAGAACCAGGAGAAGGACATTCTTTTGGCTAAAGTTTTATGTAGCTAATCTGGATGGTTGCAAGTTGTTAAGCTATTAAGCATTTAATATTAGGAAGCACTCGCTACGAGACCCGGCTGGCCGACTGCCGGCTCTCGCCCTGCTGGTCGCCTTCAAGCTGCTGCTGGGACTCTTCCTGCTGGGGAAAGAAGATGTTAGTTACGGAGATGTTGACCTCGTTGACCCGCAGGCCCACCAGGTTCTCGATGCGGTTTATGACGTTCTTTCGCACCGCCTCGGAGAGCTGGGGCACCGAGCGGCCGTACTCCACGGTCAGGGTAAGGTCGATGGCGGCCTCTTCCTGGCCGACCTCCACGGAGACGCCAAGCAAATGTTCTAACATAATTGCGAAAAACGGACCGAAACGAGTTGATGAATGGTGAGAGCAGTTTGAATAGGTAGGTAGGTATACCTACCTATCTACACCACTGTTTGATGCGCCAGTGCATCAGGGGTGTTTGTAGACAAATTGCGCTAGACAGCTTAGTTAAAATTTCCGACAGCGAACACATTAGGTACTTAACGAGGTTTCTTTGAGAATGACTTCTACATTTTGCAGAGTACCTACCTACCTAGGTATGTGAGGCCAACATCAACATCATTAATTTCTAGAACAATTCGATAGCCTAAAGTTGCCATAACATAATCGTAAAATTTACGACTTATCTTTAAATCTTTAACTTTAATTTGAACATGATTAAAAAGCTTCATTTTCTGACTTCTTTTACTATTTCTAAAATATGGTTAGAATCTAACACTAAAAGCTCTACTGCTTCGGTATATTGACTATTACACCATTTATGTTTTTCAACAATTTCAATAGGTATATTATGCTCTTTTGGTTTAATAAACCCAAATTTCGATGGCGAGTTGCGAAAGTTATATGCAGACATGTGGGGTGCCGCAGCGCAGGATATTGATCAGGCCAAGTTCACCGTAGACTCTAACGGACCGTTCCGAGTCGGACGTACCCTAGCGTTCCGCTTACTTCAGCATATAGATAATATAAGCCAACGGTTGGGAGAATATTGTTGTATCGCAAAATCCCGCAGTTCTCTCCTTAAAACAACAAGAAGATGCGAGGAGAGAAGAATGCTTTTAACTAAACGCTTTTTTTCTCTCGAAGTGAATCCTCAGTATTTGGTATTCATTTCAACTTTAGATCTGTGGGATACTTATAGCACAGGTTTTACCTATTTTAAATATCAGGGATACAGCTTAGATATAATGTATACAGGCAACGTAATGTCTTACTGATGTACGTGTAATTTTTCAGAAATAAAAATTATCTTATATTCTCTTAGCTATATTATAGGGGCTATTCAAAAATCTAAATTGCAACACATATAATGCCGTCATTTTTTTTGTAATTGTAGTACATCGCGATAAAGCGTTTTGTTTGTGTAATGCAATTATTATTCATTTATAAGAGTGAGATTGTCGTTTACAAAACAGTCGCGGGCCACAAATAGAGAGGTCGCGAACGGCCCGCGGGAAACGCGTTGCCGACTGCTGGTATAGGATATCAGAGATCGTTTTCACGACACTTTGAGTGGCGTAATATAATAGCATAGCATATAGTACATAACTATTCATACATGTTTTAGACAATAATCTGCATGAGAACTTTGATGTTCAAAAACGCCAAAAAATTTTCGCGTACAATTTATATTTTAAAATAAAACTTAAGCTTCCCTATAGAAAATATTACTGTAATCACATAGGAGAACTGGTGTGTAATTGTTTATTAATTACCTCTTAGTTATTACTACTAATAAAATGACAAATTATTATGAGCTAGCTAAAGAAAAAAATCAAGTTTAGTGTGAATATAGTAAATCAATATTCCTCGATCAATGGGCTATTTATCACTTAAAGAATTTTTCAAATCGGTCCACTAGTTCCTGAGATTAGCGCGTTCAAGCATGCAAACAAACAAACTCTTCAGCTTTTTGTATTAGTATAAGATATGAAGTTCATAAGTACTTGTACAAATTTTATATGAATATTTTTTTTTGTTTGAGTTTGAATAGGCAGGTATTGATAGGAAAACTCCGAAAATAAAAATCCCCAATATAATTTGACATGTACAGCAAAAAAGCTCACAGACGCGCTGCGTAGATATGACATCATTAACAAATAAAATAATTAGACGTTCGATAAAGCGACTGTGGTTTTTTTATACAATAATTATGCTAAAACACGCGGACATGACGATACCCTCGCACACAACTGGTCACGAAACACGAACGATGACCGTGTGTCCTTTTAAATACGACTCATGTGTATTCTGCTATAAGACACTTATGCCGGAGCCAGACATTGCTTCATTTAAATGATTGTTTCAATGATCATGTACTGTGGCTGGGGACTTTGTGTAGCTGCGTAAAGTTTTGTAGTACTTTGTAGAGTTCAAGGACAAAAATGTACGAACACTTTGACCTATGTTTGGCTCCGGCGTTAGATATGTAAGTTACTAGCTGTTTCCCACGACTTTGTCCGCTTTAAATTAAACTTGTGCAAGCTCTTAGACCTACTCAATCTGAGCCTATTGAAAAATCCGTTTTTAGCGGATGTCTAATAACTTTCTTTCGCCTGATGCGCGATAAGAAACATTCTGTCTTCTTCTAGAGGCCATTTAAATTTTAGAGAATGTGACTGTAGGGCGAGTTAACATGACCGACTGCCGTCTGACGTCATCCCCGAAATCCCCACAATCTCACGACTAATACCACTCAATGACGTTAATTGAGTCCCACTGTTTTACGTCCCTTCCGATTGGCTTCATGTTTACGAAGCCATTCCATCTGTTACCCGGCTGCGGTAAGAACTGCTTAACCTAGCTATCGACTCAAATGCCGGCTACTGAATATCAAACAGAATTGCTGCTCAATTATTTCGTATGTGTTGCAAACTTACGCTATCCCTCTTGTTGTGTTGGGTCGGCACGTATTGATTGCACTGATAGTCATTTGTTTGGCGCACCGTCGAACCGCTCTGTGAAATAGCAAACAAGCAATGAGTAAATAAATACCAAAAAAAAAAATCAAACGAGTGCGGTCAAGAACTAATTTCTTTAAAGCCTCCTAGAAGGGTAGCTTGTGTTGTGCAAGCCAGGAAGTACTAAAAAATCGCGAGCTTGTTGATTTATGATCATATAGCTTGATCTACATGCAAGTGCAGTAGAATTTGTAAAACTTTTTGAGAGGGTAGTACTTGTTATTTTAGTGGTTGTGGTTTTTCAATGTTATTCGAGTTATTTTAATCTTTTTGGTATTTTAATGTCGTTCACGTTCTTTTATTGTTTGTGGTATTTTAATGTTGTTCGTGTTAATTGTGCACGTACAAGTTGCCTCTAGACGGCGGTTGTCGCTTAAGTGAATGCCGCCAGCTCGTTTGCTCCTTGTTATTTAAAAAAAAAAGACCTTAGTGTCGCTCGTGTTATATTTACATTGTAGTGCGCGGCGGCGGCGTGGTCGTGGTGCTCGAGCTTGGCCTGCGCCTCCTGCTGCGCGAAAGCCAGCAGACGCTTCTTCTGGCTCTGCGGCGTCGCCTGCGCGGGCGCCGGCGCCTGCCGTGTGGCGTGCTGCTGCTGCTGCTGTTGGGGCTGCTGCTGCTGTTGTGCTTGCTGCTGCTGGGGCTGATGTTGCTGCTGCTGCTGGGGTTGTTGGGGCTGAGCTTGTTGCGGCTGCGGCTGTTGATGTTGCTGTAGGTAAATGCAATTGTTTTAAAAATAAATACTATTTTCGGTAATAATACTCTTAATACTTCTAAGAATAGAGAGACATGGTTACTTTTTCAACTTTTTTTTTACTTGAATGAGATTCTGGAAGTTTCGTGTATTGTTTCGAGTACACATGGGATTGGTCGTGGTATCGATTTTTTTATCCTATACATCTGGCTGTTGTATTAACGCGTCGTCGTAGTAGTAATGGTGGTGATAAGTATACGTGTGTAGATGTCACAACTCACTTATAGCGTGATGGTGGTGCTATATATACGTGCGATTGGAGGCTAACTCGTTACGTGGTGGAGGTTGGTATATAGCCTTCCTCGATAAATGGGCTATCTAACACTGAAAGAATTTTTCAAATCGGACCAGCAGTTCCTGAGATTACCGGTTCGACTAGTTAAAACGGAAACCCAGGCAGAGGCTTAATTAACCGCATCCTTACATGTCGTGGCTACTGGCAGCTAGACGTGCTTGTTTGGGCAAACCAACCTTGTTTATTGCCACATGTATCTTATAATGACAACGACATTTCATATTTATTTCAATTAATTTGTTAGTCTTTACCGTGGGAATGCAAGCAACGCGTAACGATTTGTGTAGTAGCATTCTTCATCCCATAACAGAAGTGAACGCTTATAAATATACTTCTAAACATGGAAAAATGCGTTTGATCTACCATTTTGAAGTGCCTTTGAGATTCCTTGCGACAACAGGTATTGCAATGGCACACAATGGAAAATTAAAAAAATACTTGAAGTAACATGATTTATTTCTGAAACAGGCTCCAAAGATAAATTAGGATCCGGTTTATTGTTCGGCACTGTATGATCGGTGATTATAGGCTGATACAAATAAATAGTGGTTGACTTGCCTGAGAGTATAGACTGCGATGTATTACGATAGTAAGGCTTTGAATTTTCATTAACAAACATCCGACAATACCGAAGTCACCTAAAACATAAACTTCCAATTGAAATTATCTAATAAATGGTTTATTTCACGGGGTTTCCTTTGTTGTGTAGTACCAAACTTTTCAAAAGATGATTTTCATGTTAACTGACAATTTTTAAAAGAGATAAGACATTGGACAACAATGGGCGAGTTAATGATATGCATAACACTCGACGAAAACGATTTTCGAAATGTCCTTGCTTAAAATATACAAAGAGGAAGCAACGTAATTTGTTACGTTGCAATTATTCGACATGGCGTGTACAAGCGGGCTTATTCCCCGGAGTCGCCGCGCTAACGCTTTAATATCGTCGATATCCATCATATCCATAAAGTTAATGGTGTCGATAACAAAGTTATTTAACGACAGATTTTTAACTTTGTTTTTATGGTACATCGTACAACGTCAATATCGGAGAATAGTTTTCGTTTCGAAATAATAATTAATCGGTGTTGTTAATGATCTGAGTTAGACGTGTAGTTTGAAAATATTTTCCATATCATCATAATTAGAAAAATACTTTCTTTTGATTTCTAGATATTTTGTTCCGTTGATGAAATAAATCATGAAAAAATTTCAATGGTATATTTATTATAAATGATTTTATGGCTGCAGTAAAAGTATATTGAGTGAACTTTGAAGATGGAAAAGAATTCGAAACCTCGCTAGTAAACGTTGTTCTCAGCAAATTCTGGCCATACATTGCTCCCATCAACAAAATAAATAATCACCAGTCTAATAGAAAGCATAAAATGATAACAATCACAAATATATTAAACTAATTTGCAGTTTAATAAATAATTTGCTTTTTTTAAATGCCAATACGTTTAAACACTTTGGATTTGACTCTTAAGTCTGTTTATATAGTATTAATTAATAGTGGTAAGAATTTAGACAGTATTGAATTTTAGATAGTGCTGATTCATATTGTTTAACTAAGACATTATAATAAATTAATTAAGTTGCTGTTATAAATATTATGTATGTTAATTTATTTGTTTTAAATTAGTAATGATTATATTCAAAACCTCTACATTAAAATAATGATTATAGAACGAATATTTTTCTTACGTACACATTTACAACATAAACCGAACATTTAATATAATTCTTATGTCTATGACTCTGTAAAAAAATATTTTAGATATTTTTCTTACCTTTGCCAGTGTTTCCCGCCACTAAACTATAATTATCTGAGCCCTCCTTCATTAAGACCTAAAATTGATTTTCTACAATAAATTTTAATAAGAATATAAACAGTTATCATAAACATGATAATTGAAATTACTATATTTACCTTAAAAACATAAATAACAAATTTTAGTTCTATATAGACATAAAAGATTAATATTTATATTATTATATTATATATTTATCTCTAATTAAGACATAAAACGTTTAAAGCAAAAAATAAGAAAAATAAAACCAATAAGAACATTACAGTCATTACATATAAAAAAATCATAATACATAATTATGTGCAAATTCTATGTTTGTTAAAAAATCTGGTTAATCGATTAATTTGGAACATTATAATGTATATCATATAAAAAATACTGGGACCATGCTAACTTAAAACGTGGACCGCACGGCGCACAACACCAACCTGCTGTGGTGGCACGGCCGTGTGTGGCTCATAGATCACGGCGCGGCGCTGTACTTTCACCATAGCTGGTCGGGCTGGCGGGAGTCGAGCCAGCGCCCCTTCGCAGCCGCACGAGAGCACGTCTTGTTGCCGCTGGCCTCCGACATCCGCGCCGCCGACGCCGAGCTTGCCCCGAAGCTCGACGATGTCGAGTTGAGCGGCGTGCTGGAACTCATCCCCGATAGCTGGTTGGACGAGGAAATGAATTCTGAATGGTAGTTGATGAGCCATGTACCATTTAATTAATAAAAATGATTATTATTCGCTCCCTCTGAAGCAAAATATTGGTTACATGACAATTTATTATTCTACAAAATATTTCTTTCACTGAGAGATTATTACTCCTAAATTAATAAAATTATCTAGGTCATCAACATATAAAATTAGTTTATTAGGACATTCTTGGAAACAATTTAAGTACAATTATGTTTTTTCATACTTTACATGATAACATTATGTTGAAAATTGATTAAAGCAAAGTAGTTTAGTTTCTCATGCATGTCATGGATTTCCGCAAAGTAACGCCTGATTCTATCAATTACCTGTCGTGAGCATTACGAAAAGTAGTATGCGGCGAAGCGAATAAAAGTTGAGACGAAGATATAAGTTAATGACGATAGAAAGAGAAAGTGTTAAGTTTCGTCTATATTACTGTAAAAGCACAAGGCAGAGAGAGGTGCGAACGCAGATTTACTTTCTCTCATAGCCAGTTACCTTTGGGACAGTCATTTTTTATTATTGTGCCTAATAGCCGTGGAGCAACTACCCCGACTCTAAATCTTTATTTTAAGATTTCGCCTGCACAGGGCCTAAAATCTAATACTTTTTCAATATTCAATTATAAAAATTAAGTACATTTACTGCTACACCTCAATGGCTTACTTTAAACCTAAATTTTATCTCTTTTACCCTCTATTTCAGATATAGACCAGTCTCTTAGTGGTAACTACACATGTCTTGCTAAAAATCTTTACGGCTCGGACTCGGTAGAGTATACCGTTGTAGTCTTGCCTCTACCAGAGGCGCCCGTACTGAGAGCCACCCCGTATAAGGACTCCATATTGGTTGAATGGGAACAACCTTACTATGCCAGTAACAAAAGTTCAAGCCAGAAAATAAGTAAGTCTTTAAAAAGTTAATAATGCATTTATAACTAGCTTACTGATCTTTTTTTGTTTTATAAGTATTATTATTACACGGCTAGTGAATATATATAGTAATAATAATCAATATAGTAGGTAAATCCGTAGTCACCACAAAAACCTCACTGCTCACCTTAAAAGTTCATTTTAACCATGGACACGTTTTGTGCCCAAGATATTGCACCGATTAAAGTACATTTTAAAAACTAATTACATAGAATACTTGATCGAATTCGCCGTATTAAATACAAGTATGTATTTCCGATTATCTTTATTCCGATTATCTCTTTTTAAATACAAGTATGTATTTCCGAGCTAATTATAAAAACTTTTCTCGCAGCTTACAGCCTAACATGGAAAGAAGCAAGCGGTCCGTGGCAAGAAGCATGGTCGCCGAACAAGTTGGCCAACAAGTTGTCGAACCTATCGGGCGTACTCAAACATGCGCTCACCGGACTAAAATGCGGAACTAAATACTCCTTGAGAATTACCGCCACCAATAAAGTTGGGACATCTCAGCCTGCGTATTTAGATGTCAGCACTTTGGGAGGAGGTAGTTAGCTTAAATTATAGTTCATATACATTTTAATGTTATTAAAGTGCAACATACTGCCCGCCCAATGATAAATAGCCACTTAGGTGCTTCCAAACACTATAGGTATTCACTGGCGCGTTGGCGACCTTCGAGACCGCACTACATATAAATGTAAAAAATTAATAGACATTGGCTCGAACGAATTTTTTTCTAAAACAAATTATGCCGAGCAAAATGTGGGCACCTAGGACATGTTTTCTCATCCACTCCTGAAAACTCTATCTTATTCCTATATTTCAGCACCAATTCCACCAACAACTAATGAGTGGTTCTGGAGCAACTGCTCGCATATCTACATCCAGCTAGCCGGTTGGGATGACGCGGGTTGTGAACTGAGAACCTGGGATATGGAGTACCGGGTTTTGGGCTCCAGGGCCTGGACACGCGCACATAACACTTTGGTAGGATTTGCATATTTTCAAGATACTAACAGTAATGGAATGGGCCGTGAGAAAAATATATGTGGTCATAAACGTTTAGTAATAAAGGGCTATCCTTATTAATACTGCTGAATTATTTTAGTCATACTCGGATTCGTCGTGGAATATCCCAGTGTACCAGTCGGGATACCGCGCCAGCTCGTTCGCCATCTCCTCCCTGTCACCGGCCACGTGGTACCAGCTGCGGGTGACGGCAGCCAACGAGGCGGGCAGTGTGTCCAGCGCTTACACTTTCGCAACCAAGAATGAGGATGGCAGTGAGTGCGGACGCTCATAACTAGACAGCAATGGATAGAGTATCTAAAAAATCAACATCCTCAGTCCATTTCAGTACACTGCTGGACTAGACCTTTTAATGAGCGCGCCATGTACTTCTGCGGTTGCCACTCCAGTGTTTCCCGCCTCCAACGTCTATCATCCGTTCAACATTAGTGTCCTGCCAAACGCCACTTAAGCACAGCTGCTCTTTGAGCGGTGTTCCTATTGTAATTTTGGCACTGGGAACTCTGTCTAGCAAGGATAAACCTGACATCGCTCTCTCCATTGCTCATCGAGTTACTCGAAGTTAGGTCATCCTGGGCAGGAGGCATTAGTTGAACAATTTTCGTTTAAGGCTGACTGGAATATCACCTTTCAGTAATCTTGATAGTTTTTTATATACAGCCCATCTAAAAGAATAGTTTACCAATATCACATAATTGTTTTCAATTCCAGGTGAAGTTGGTCCCCCTTCAGATCTATTTGACCTGAACATGTTGGTGATAATATTCAGCTCGATCCTGCTGACGGTGTGCTTCGTCTGTTGTATCTATATCTTAGTAAAACGACAAAGGTGAATATTATTTTTATTCCTAATAAGCGTGTCCATGACGATAGCGTATCATAAACGTTATCAACACATTTACTTTCAGGAGCAATAATTTCACGGAGTATCGCGACTCTATCACCGTGGACAATAAGTCTGACAGCGGGAACATCACCGCCAATACTTCCCACAGCAATCTCGCCAACGTTAAAGAAAATGCCATCAATGCACAGAACAGGATCTATAGCGCGCCCATACACGTGCGGAACAACAGCAAGCACGGTGAGATTGTACACTAAAACTTACATTAAACTATACACTGAAGGTTCAATGGGGGTCTCGTGTACAAAATTTATCGAATAGAGTAGACTAATGCCTGGCATCCACGTTAAGCTTTCCGGATAGACCAACCTGTGCAGGTAGACCGGTGCATGTGTGGGATAGTCATTTGAACCTGGGCAGGCAAACGGCACCAGGGAATTGACTTGGTTACATAAGTAGTTACTTTCCAAATGGGTAATGTTTTGAATTTCAGGCATTTTAAGTTTCAACATTTTTTCAGTATTTTTCGAACAATTTCTATTTGACGTTTCTCATTTAGTCGTGGTATGTTCTAGGGCACTAATCTTCTCGTTGTAAACATCTTTTCCTCCCTGGGTTATTATTGTTATTCACGGCTCATTTTCTATTAAACAAAACGTCTTTAACTCGATTATTGATGAAGAACTCAAAGCATATTAGACAGGAATAGCAATGATGCGAATGAGGGTAGTTGCTAGTATCAAAATAATTATACAAGTCATTTTTAATATCATTGTAAATATCATTGGTATTTATTTCATATATGAAGGAATCTATATCAGTATAACATAATTTTAGATTTTCAACACCATATTTCTTTATAAATACATTATAATGGTAATCATACATCAAAGTTTTACTCAATTCTAATATTGCAAACCCAACATAAATTGGTTTGTTAAAAACAATTTTTTCTTTTTCCAAATGAAAATTGAGGGCTACAAACCCGTGCTCTGTCAGATACTCGTTAAATATCCCTATCTTAATTATACATGGATAGGAAAAATTTTGGATACCACTTTACTCCTGTACGATTGGCCGTAACAGGGTAATGTGATGTCAAACCAAATAAAGAAAACTAAAACTTTTTTTGTTCAAATTATATTAATGCAAAACTATAATATAAAATAATTAATTTATGATGAAATGAATGGAAAAATTTGGTAATTCAGAAGGTTCAAATTTCTGAGTTAAAAAACAGAGGGGTGAGAAAGACAGATAGATGATGAACTGAAGTAAATAGCCAGAGGACATAGAAAGGATTATAAAGAAAAAAAGAGCAACAATTTTTTTATGAAACAATATAGACTCTCAAATGACTAATAGAAAATTTAATATTATTTTTTAAAACATTAATAAAAGGTATAAAAATTATTTAATTAGTGCCAATCTAAATATTTCAAAATATTAAATAAAAAAATAAAACTTCTTCGTCCAAAATGTGGTGATTAGAACATTTTAGTCACCTTCGCTTTAATGTCAGAGTAGAAAAAAGGTCAAACTCACCCTATTTTTTAACCTTTTTCGGCGAGCGAGTCTGAGAGATCCAGGAAGTTATTACTTTCTGCAGATTATTGTCCTTTTTCAATGCGTTGCCATTCACAAATGTTGACATGTTTAGTTTTTTGCTATTTTCTAGTCTGATTTATTGAATCTTAAATCCCCAAAAGAACAAGGTGAAATTTGATCTTCTGCTGATTTTCTCACAAATACCTTATTCAAAACCTAAGCAATTATAATTATTTTGAATACCCGACAGTTTTGGACAAATGTGGAGTACTCTTATCTATTATATTTTCATCTGCTTTTCTCTATTCTAATGTAATCTATACTTAATAATAATTAAAGTAAAGTAAAGCAAAGTAACAGTTTGTAAATATTCCGCAGCTGGGCAAAGTCTTCTTCTCCGATTTAGGAGAAGATTATGGAGACTGCTCCACTGCGCGTTGGTGGATATACATGTGCCAGATTTTCTCCGGTCACATGCAGGTTCCCACAATCCTTTTCCCTTACAATTATGACATTGCCAATGGTTACTTGTCCCCTTTGTTGCCAACCAGGATTTAGTTCATCAGATTCATTGTGCTCAGCTTTAATAAATGTAACAACTCGTAAACTTTGTTGCCCTATTTGCAATTATGTTGTTGTTGGCCTTGATAAATTTACTATTCACCTATTTTCTCATTCCTTGAATAAATACGGAATGGAAAACATGAAGGATTCGGTATTTCTATGCCAGAACAATGATGTTGCTTCAGTTTTGTCAAGAAAATCCCACACACAGTAAATGTTGGGAAGAAGCTAACGCGGAGTGAAAGCTACGCTGTAAACACAAATCTTTTCCGGTTTGGGCGAAACCATTGAGAGGGGGGTGGCAGAGCGGTGTCAAATAATGATAATATTTTTTTTTCTGATTATAGAAGTGGTTATTTTATTTTATATTTCATTTTAACGTTGATCTAAACAATTACATGCATATCTTGAAAATATACATCAACGTTATTAAGTTTGGTGCTATAAACCGACATTGGTAACCATGACGAGAAAATTCCTCAGTGTAATCATGGAAAAAATAGAAGTGGATATTTTTGATAGCACACAGATAAGAATATTTTTAAAGATACTGATTTCTCAAGCTTAAGGACTATTTCGGATCTAGTCGCAGCGAAATCGATTGTTGAAGTTACTAAACTTTCTGGGTACACAAGTTAAGTAACTACTGTATAATTGTTAATTACATGCTGGAGAGTATTAAAAACTTAGGGTGTAACATGTCCATCAAAATACATTATCTCCTTAGTCACAAAAGAATTATATAATGTAATTATAGAATCTGATTTTTTAAAGGCTTTTGTACTTCTTTTTATGAATCCTAATGTTTTTAACGATTTACTGGCCGGTTCGTCTATATGTGGGATAAAGCTCATTTTAGAATCAACAGTTATACCTAAATCTTTTATTTGGTTAACTCTAATTAAAGTAGATTCATTTATCTTGTAGTCATAAATAATATTAGATGTTTTTCTGCTGAACGTTAACATTTGCTTTGATTTAAATTCATATGATTTTCCCGTACGTGTAAAAAAAATTTTTGAGAAATAAATTATCTTATCTTATCTTATCTAATTTTAGCGTGATGATATATAGCCATGCATGTAAATAATACACCCAGACTCGTGGCGGGAATCGAACCCACGACCTCCGGAGCGGAACGCAGAGTCACTACCCATAGCATCAACGGGCCAGTCAGTCAGTAAATAGTAATACAAAAATTTAATAGCAAGCAATATCTACATTCGGACAGGTTAACGTATATAGTTTCCGCTGACTGTAGAACAAAAAGGTTAATTTAATTTATTACAAAACCTCGACCTCAGTACATTCACCAGCTCAATACATTCACAGATCTTACGCTTGATTTATACTAATCACCCGTACTTAGAAATTCATCAAGCGCCATGTTACTTGTGTAAGCGCACATATATTTTGAAGCTAAGTTTACGAATAAATGCCCTTTTAAAGTAAGGGTTTACGTTTGATACAGATTTGTAGTTTCTAATGACTGGTACTAACATCATGCGAGATTTTTTATATCTATTATTAATAGAACCTCATTAGCTCAACGATTGAAAGAGTGGACAGTAAATCCGCTAGATTTCCGATTATACTCGGCTGGAGTATTGTGGTTTCCCGTTCAAATGAAGCGCAATTCTTGTGACTGGATGAATGTGATAATAGTTATTTCTTAAAACACAAAACTAAACA
Source organism: Charaxes varanes (assembly GCA_024363005.1). Taxonomy (NCBI): domain Eukaryota; kingdom Metazoa; phylum Arthropoda; class Insecta; order Lepidoptera; family Nymphalidae; genus Charaxes; species Charaxes varanes. The sequence continues at coordinate 52,719,128 of JANCMC010033613.1, read as the reverse complement.
ATGTTCCAACTACAAAATAAACTATATATAACAAAGCTTACACGAATATAGTAGGCAATGCAAGACATAAAAAATCTATTAATTGCATTGTATATGGAAGTAAATATATCGAAGATTTGCACAGGTTTCTACCTCCGAGCTCTAAATAAACGTAAAATTTATTTTAAACACAATAAAGAACTTATTTAACATAGTTTTACAATAATCATTTTACAATACACTACAAATATTACATTTTCTTCTACCAGCTACAAGCACGCCCTTGCCCTTCCCAGCTTGCCGAGCTGACAACCTAGAATGTCTCCGACGGTGTCTGCGCACGTTTTTCTTCCTCGTGGACTCTGGATACATGGGGATGAAGTCGGTTGATCCTATGGTATTGAACAGCCTAACAGTCGCTCTGCCAGAAGAGCAACTGTCATTTTTAATGAGGCGAGTCAATGTAACTGGTGCTAAATGGACAAAACTTGCGGAGAGGAAGTAAGTGATATTATAATACTTTGCATAAATATAAACATTATAGTACTTTGCACAAATCTGGGAATGAAAAGAGAGAAAAAAGATTAATACTGTAACCCGAATGCTGAAATATACTAACATCGCCGCCATAGAACAATATTGCACATATCATCTGCCGCACCTTAAAATTTTGCTTCAATTCGGTTCCATCAATGTAGCGAGGAAACCTATTTGGCTTATAGTTGACTTCAACACATCAGTAGGTGTCTATCACATGGGATGTAAGTACAAATTATTTTTTGCTTTCTAGTTCCTTGGTGTTTATTGAAGGCGGTTTTCGTTTTATTTCCAAGTAATTTATTTCTCCTACTTATTTAATAAACACTAACAAATTTTCCTGTTGTAGCAATATATTTATGTGAAGTAGATTATTTTTCTGCAATATTTTTAAATCGTTTGGACGAAGTTTTAAGATCAAATTAGTTGTAAATGCAATATGCATTATCTACTTCATTCAGAATCAAATATGTCTACCAGGAAATAAAGTTCCTTTAAAAAATGTCAGTAAAATTCAAAAAGTCAACTTTGTAAGCAGAACCTTTTCGCGAGTTTATAAAATGTCCAAGTATTGCAAGGTCTTTGCCTGACCTTTGGTGCCAGCAGAAATAAAGGTAAAAGCGGTATACGGCCATAATCATCTCGCTGAAAGCTTATTAACTTGTATAAGATTTAGTGTCATGTCTGGGAATAATTGAGATAATCAGGCGTTGCTTCAGGAAAAACCAAGATGAGCAGGAAAAAGTGAATTACTTGGCAAAATGAACTACTTTAGGAATAACCTTAGTCTCCCATTGATGCATCGGTTTCAAAGTCAAACGTACGTTTATGGCCTCTATGTTTGTGAAAAATGCACAATCTTTATTCGTTTATATTCGTTTTTTCTTCACGTTACGCCGGAGCCAGACATAACTTCACTTGAACGATCATTGCAATGATCATGTAGTGTGCTGTGTAGCCGTGAACTTTGTGTGCTAAGTTTTGTAGGACTTTGTAGTCTTCAAGATCAACAAAATGTACAAACACTTTGAGCTATGTCAGGATAACAGTATCACCAAGGCCCAGCATAGGCGTTTCAAAGTTACCATAGACAAAAAATAATTTAAACATTTTGTTTTTAGCGTAGACCTGCATTAAACAGTACGAATTTTTAAAGGCATTTGAAAAATCCCAGTAGATTTAAACTAAGATTTTATCTATGCTTAATAGCTTCTATGTAATATATAATAATAATACTTATATGTATATATTTCATAATAGTATAAGGAAAATATTTAAGAGATGTTCAAATTGTATAATTTTGCAATTTTTTTTATTTATATACCACTTACCAGTCTAATAACTGTAATTAGAAGACATTTTTGAAAATGTTTCAAAACAAGATCTGACATTTGAGTTTAAAGTTCAAGTTTAATTATCTAAATACATTGGAATGCATTTGCAATTCTAAATAAAAATGCATCGCAATTCCTTAAAAAAAATCTAAACAGAATCTCAATGGCTTAATAGCAGAAAAAGGGGATTCTAATTAGCTGTCCGATTCTATCCCGGATCCAAATCACCTTTAGCGCATCTACTCTTAGCACTAACCTATTTGCATAGAATAAGGATTTCAAGAATACCTAAAGTATGTGAGCCTGGAGCATGGACACTTTAATAAGGAGTAACATATCTTATGGGAGAAAAGTTGAAAAAGTGTTCAGCAGCGTACAATAAATCACAGTGCAATGAATGTAGTAATAGTACATGATTGACCAATAATCTTCCAGAACGGCTCGGCGTTAGTTGCGATGCGGTAGCTTCCCTGCCTTGATATCTAATGAACACAGTTCCTATTGGCCTTTGATTTTATGTAACAATGAATTATCACTTTAGAATCCAGAACATCGTACGCAGCAGGTATATAGCATAAGAAGTTCAGACTTTTATTCGACTTCAGTTAAGAAATTAAATTGTCAGACATTTATTTCAACAGGCAGATTTTTTTACGAACAGCATTAGCACTTATATAAATAACCTCTCCCCACTAATTAAATATTTCTTGTCAATCAGTCTCGACAAGTATGAGTTTTCTAGCTGATCTGCATAAAAATCAAAATAAAACCCCTATATGACCATTCTGCTCCAATAAAAGAGCTATAAACCCCCATCACTAAAGCCTATGAAACAACTGACAGAAATATGTAGAATTCTCCATATTGCAGACAACAGAACCTTTCAGACAAAATTAGGTCAGTAAGGCAATTTTTTTCTTCGGTCGCAGTGCAATACCACACTTTGCATGGAGAAGCACTAATAACATGCTGAGACAGGAGAAACGCAGTGGCGAGGCGTGTTCCTTAACGGAATTATTGAAAAATTTCACAAGCGAGGGTTCTACATGGGCTCCGTGAAGTCTGATACACTCGTGGGCACGACCAATTAAGAACTGTTGTACCCGGAACTATAACCCAACCGTGTTCCTTATCACATCACAATGAAAGGCGAAGAAAAAACCTTTCAAATCTGAAAAATTTTTAACGCCTTTAATAAATCAAAAATCACAGTTTTAAATGAAAACTTATCTGATGTGTACACCACTTTCCTGTCCTCTAGAAGATGATTGACAAAAGGTTACACGTGTCCTGCCATGTATGACAGAGACAAAACCGGACGTTGTGACTCACTCAAAGACACGAGACAGACAGTGCAGTCTGCAGGCTCTCTTCACTGTGCACTGTCCGATAATTAAAGAGACGACTGTCGTGACTTTTACCACAGTAGCTTATGATTTTAGTTGTGTTGTTAGTGATACTTCTATAGGTTAATATTTTCTTTTTGACTTTGAGATGATTACATAAATGCGGGTAACAGTCCGATATGCAAAAATAAAGGAGACCATTAAGATTGTACAAACTACATCTCTGCTAATAAACTGTATCACTATATACTGTATTTGAATCAAGATCATAGCAGAACGGGAACTAGGAAAGTATAAATGTTGCTTTAGGAGACAAAAATCAGCATTTGACAAAATATTATCCCTCGGGATGAGTCTAGAGAAAAGTAGCGAATTGAACTACAGACGTTCCATCTCTTTTTGGGCCTTTAAGCAGTGTCCGGCGTGATATGCTACCCCACTATTATGTCATCATTCATTGAATTTTCTTTTAATTTTGCTTTGGAAACACTATACGAATAAAAGACAAAATTCCGACGTTGGCATATGTGCAATAAATTTTAAAAATCAAACAAAGAAAAAAATATGTTTATATGATAAATAAATTTTGTTATCCTGAGATAAAATATCTCCAAGTCCCTGAATTGGAGATATTTTAATACTGCTACACGTCATATTGTCAATTTTCCTGTACCACTACAATCTATGAAGAGTTGTGGATTCTGTACATATTTAATAGCGAACGCGATACGTTATCTTAATTAATAAAGGCGTTTAAAAACTTTTCCTGATCACCGTTGTGGAAACGTTTCGTTTTTATTTTTTGAAATTGGTGTTACTTATTTTTTTTTTGTACATTTTTGGTTAATTCCTTATTGCAACGCAACAATGGTCAAAACTACGAATTAATTTTTTTTCTTGAATTTTTTGACAGTTGATTTATAATTTTTATAACAACCTTATAGCGATAGATTTACGTATTATAGTTAACCTTTAGAAAGGTTTTTCTCAACAACCAGGAGTTGATTTCTCTGAAACCTTTAGTCCAACCATTAGATGGGATACTATCAGGGCTGTGCTGAGTGCTAGTGCACAGGATGGACTTCACTTGAAGCAGTTCGATATCAAGAGTGCCTTTCTGTATGGAGAACTGAACGAACAGATTTATATGAAACAACCCGAAGGGTTTGATGATGGCTCGGGTAGGGTGTGTCTCCTACGCAAAAGTTTATACGGTCTACGTCAGGCATCCCGTTGTTGGAACATTACCAGTGACATTAGCATTAGCGGGTCAACAGTGAAGCTATCATTAACAAGTTACAGGTGAAATTAGTATTTGCATCTTACCAGTGGTGTTAGCTTTAGCATATTACCAGTGAAGTTAGCATTAGCATGTTACCAGTGGAGTTAGCATTAGCATATTAACAGTGAAGTTTGGATTAGCGTGTTTCCAATAAATTTAGCGTTTTCATTAGTAGAGCATTACCATTGGAGTTAGTATGAGATTGTTTCCAGTGAAGTTATCATTAGCCATGTCACGTGACCGTGTAGAATTAGGAGTTCATAATATGGCCAATAAACAAGGTATGAGCTATCAGAAGTAACACTACGATTCGATAGTGGTGCAATCGTAGGACTACTTGTGCGATATGAAAATATTTTTACATTAGACACCTAAAGCATTTTTGAGAAAGATTATAATCTTATGGACTATACTCGTAGGTAATTATAGTTCATAAAACATGACACTCCAAAAGAAAGAAATCGTTATCGGACTGTTTGTCCGATTTCAAAAATGTCTTAAAATCTTATAACAAATACATTAATAATAGACTTTACGATTACATTAAATGAAAGAATGTTAAAACATTCATCATCCTAATGGGAAGAGACAATAAAATTAAAACTCCTCGGCGGATTCACGCAGTATAATAATATTATATTATAAATTGATATGACAATATAAAACAGATAGCAGCATATAATTTAATGGAATATATTATTAAATAAATTAGGGTATATCAAAACACACGCACGCTTCGCCCGAGTAATATAGTACCACGATCGTCTATAAAGATAAGCGAATTCCGCTACCGAACACCATCCTATAGTAATTAATAAATATAATTAAGGAATTTTATTAAAAAATGCTGTCCCAGCGACAGTTGTTTTGTGACCGGTATCGGGAAGTGTCATTCGATAGCTTCTTCTGTATACTAGCCGTTTTTTTTTATATATATATAAAAAGGGGCAAATGTGCAGGCGGTATTCGCAGTGACTACTGACGCCCATGGATAACTGCACAACACCAGAGAGCTCCCAGATGCGTTGCCGGCTTTTGAGGAATACGTATGTTAGCTTAAAGGTTCCTAGGTCGTATCCGTTCGGAAATACCGAACCTGGTAACTGATACCTCAAAGGAATTGTGCGAGGTAAGAATTTTCTAGGGAATCGCACGGCTGTGGACTTTGGGACGTCGAGGTGATGAGGAAGAGATGAAGTGAGATAATTGTATTATCTTTTTAAGACCCCTTCCTCACCGAGACTGAGTAATCGTGGCTATGCTTCTAATTTGGCGACGTCGCCAAACCGTAACTAAGTGAACTAACTGTCCTAAATTTTAATATGAATTGTTTGGATACATAAGTGGCGACGTTGCCATGGCGGCTCGGTAAGGTAGGGCTCTACGACTATAAGTTTTCTATCCAAAAACTAAATTCGGATTAGTTACTGGAAATAAACGTGGAAGTACCAGCAATTATCGACAGAGTTGCCAATCTATCTATACATAAAAGCGAAAGGTCACCCATTACGAAATTTTGAAAACCGCGGGAACTACAAAGATGAAATTTGGTAACGAAGTAGTTCATAGTTAGTTGATATCTACTAAGAAAAAAATTATTCGATAAACTTCGATGAAGGAATTTTAAGGACTCACGCATTTTTATACGGACGAAGTCGCGGTAAAAAGCTAGTTTTTGATAAGGGGGGTCACTTATCAGTAGGGAAACCAACTGCCATTTTATCCCTTGTCACGTATAAAAATGGCTAATTAAATATTAGTAATATATGGTAAAATTTTTTCTTTCTAAATTCCTGATCTTTGGTAGTGTGTCAAATTTACTTTAGCTTACATTAAAATAAATGTAAACTTAAATTTATTTATTTTACCTTACACCGACCAATATTTTCTGTTCTTATCTCAAATAACGTGACATTGGCGAAATAAATTCTGCCCAGTTAGACATAGATAACACATAAACCAAGAATTGAATCTATACTTCTATACTCTATATATAAAGCTGAAGAGTTTGTTTGTTTGTTTACTTGAACGCGATAATCTCAGAAACTACGGGTCCGATTTGAAAAATTATTTCAGTGTTATAAAGCTCATCTATCGGAGAAGGCTATAGGCTATATATCATCACGCTAATATTGAATACCTTTTTTTCATCTAATTTTACGCGGACGAATTCGCGGGCACAGCTAGTTGGAGATAAGATAAAATAAAAAACAAATGAAATCGAAACTATAATTTTTGACTGTAGTCACACAAAAACCGCATCAAACACTTTTATAGCCGATCGATGTATTCATTTTAAGAACAAAAAAAAGGAACCAAAACGAATCGATTTCGTTTCGAATCGGCGCAAAACTCCATCAGGTCTCAAAACATTATCGCCAATTATAATATTCGTGTCAGAGTGAGACGGAACAAAAAACTCCGTGGAGCAGATTTGGGTTATTATTTTATTTATTTTTGAAATGTATAATCTCAATTGATTTTTATGAATTGTTAATAGCTTGGCAAACAATAAATTCTTAATGCGATATGTTAGGATGACTGTATTTTTTAAATTATAGATTTAGGATGAGAGAACACTGAGTAAAGCTGCAGGGGGTAGAGTTATGTCGTGGGTGTCGATATTTGAAATACATGATATAATTTTTTATATTAAAATAGTATAATGGTTAATATTAATTTAGGATTTAGGATTATTAATATCATGAATGTGAAAGTAACTCTGTCTGTTACGGTTTAACGCCTGAATAGCTGAACGATCTTGATGAATTTCGGTATGCAAACAGCTTGTAACTTGGAGAAGAATATATGCTACTTTTGTCGCGACTACTAAATTTGAAAGGGGACAATTGGACTTGAAATTTTGTATAAAAGTCAAACAAATCAACGCGTATGAAGTCGCAGGTTAAAATTAGTATAAAATTTGACTTTGCTCTTTTTCTTGAAGATGTTTAAGTTGTGATGGAATAACCGGAGCTGGCGCCCGTTACACATGAAATGGTTATCGTCACCCATTAACATCTGCAACATTTACTAATTCATTACACGTTGAATCAAAATCGTATTTAACATAATTATTTTAAAAAAATAGACCTACACTTGACTATAATCGCATCTAAGGGAAGATGTTGACGCTACACTACTGTAAATAATACAAAATTTTAGCACAAAAAACGACCTTAGATTGTGAGAACTGGACTAAATTGAAATAGGACCCCACAGAAGTTACCAACTTCCAAAAAAAGAAGAATCACCAAAAACGGTTCACGCAGTCAAAAATATTGAGGTAGTATCACATAAATAAAATGAAAAATATAGTATAATGTCTAATTAAGATCTTCTATTTTTATGTCGGTTGAAAAGGGAGATCGTTTAAGCTGCAAACGATCCCCGAAGTACAACCTAGAATTTAAAATAAGTATAGGTGTATTCAAGGCACAATAACAGTATCACACTGCATTGTCAGCTCGTTGACAACGTATACGATATTGTGCAGAGGTGTTGTATCGATTGTCAAAGGAGGCCGATCTAGGCAACCCGCAATCTCATAGCCACGCATGCGTACCATCACTGCTACAGATCCTGCAATCATCCCTTTCATCGTATATCTACTTCCGACCAGAAATCTGGTCTTCTACAGCCCGCAAATCGTTATGTGTGTATATTCATTTACGAAGAGTCAATGAATCAGTAAGGTCATTAAGAAGAACTGTTAACTTAAAGAGTGAGAGAAAATTTCACTTATGATTATTGCCACATCCATATCGGTGGAGGAGGGACAAGACCAATTAATACTGTCAACTGCACTCCTGGGAAAACACTAAATGAAGAACACTTTTTTCAAAGCGCTTGGTTATCGTTTGAAGCCGGTGATTGTAATATAAAGCAGCATAGATGGGAAAGCAGACGTCTCCAGCTGGAACAGAACCACAAGAAACTGTAGTACACGATAATCTGTACCCAGCATCAACGGGGAAGCCTCACTACTGGCATGTGTCACAACCCCAACTAAGTTCGATCAGACAGATACAAAGAGGAGATACAAGAGCTTCATGCTGAAATTTAATTTTCTTGCTTAGTATATAATTTTGAGTAATTTTGGAGCTGACTTTTTTATTAACAATATTTTTATAAAATTGTAGTTTTTTGTCGTGCTGATTCGAAATCTCCCACCATTTTTGGCATAAAAAATCGATTAGAATAGTTAAAATAATAATTAAAGAAATGTTTGTTTTTGGTTGTTTTTTTGTTTATTCGACGTACTAGTAAGTCATGTGTAGCCCAGATCATTGCTTAAATACATAAAATAAACATTTTCGGAAATATTATTAAGAATTACGTAACACTCAAAACAATCGAAAAAGTTGAGTTTGAGAATTTTACACATATTTCCTTAACAGAATTACGTTTAATAATTACTTTATTAAAACATGACTTCTTGTATTGTTAAATACAATTCTTACAAAAATCATAATATTTAAAACAATTTTATAATGCAACATCTGGCTTATAAGAAAGTGGCTAAATATACTCACAAAATAAGTCAATCCAGCTAAATGATTGTAGTTGTTTTACGTTCTTTGAACTTACAAAAGATGAAGGAAACGGAAAAAATGATCAGGATATCATCAAAATTAACAAAGGGAGTTATTGAAATAAATTACGAAAATTTTTACGTAACTTTAGGTTCAATTGAATTAACAATTACAATCGATTAAGCGTAATCAAAGGCGCGGAGCAAAGATGGTCTTGTAGATAAAACAAGTGTCAAACGAGCTAGAGGGTTGTGAGATCCTATCGGTATGAACGACATTCGGTTTTGAAACTAGCAAAAGTCATATTTTTAGTCGATTACAATGTTAATGACTAATGAGTGAATAGCAGTGGTAAAGTAAAAAAATATGTCAAAATCCTTTAGACGGTTCCAGAATCTAGAGATACCAAAGATAATAAAGTCTCTATATCTATATTATTGTTATTAATCTCTCTCTTGGATAAATTGTAGGGAAGTTTATATAAATCAAACAACACCATATTGAACGTACGTAAGCTTTATTCTCTTAACATTTTCAACAGAATCTAATCAGCTAGTAAACCATTTCCTGAAACATTCAATGACAAATGGGATACCATCCATGTGCGAATGCCACAGTCTCCGCAGAGTCTATTTCCTGTTTCTGAGGTAAGTATGCACTCAAAAAGTCACTAATTTTTTTATTTAAAATATGTAGCTTTATTATTAGATATTTATTGTGAATGTCTATGATTTATTTTAGAATGAACTAAAACCACGCCAATTGAGCAAACTTAATTTAAAAAAAAACCTAATAACTACATTCAAATGAAAATATGGAATAAGATATGCGGCGGAGCAAAATATCAGGCGAATCGGCCGAAAACTGAAAGATGCTGGAGTTACCGAAGTGATCATGGTCTGTCCGAACTGCTATTATTATCTACGGCCCAGACTGGATGTAAAAGTCGTGAGCATCTATGAAAAGCTTGCAGAGCTGGGGATTGGCAGCCCGATCAAAGAAAATGACATACATATATTTCTGCCCTGTCCTGACCGGGAAGAACAGAAATGGCTTCAGCACATGCGGCCATTCCTGCCAGCCCGGTATCACATACGAAAAAATATATATATATGAATTTATTAATCATATGAGGGAAATATATATACAATAATATATCTATTTTTCCTATTACTAGATAAATTTACTGGATGGATGGTCTGGAATTTCTTATCGTGTAGTTTTCTCAACTCTCTTTACATTATTTTCCAAAACCATAAAGCAGGAGTGGCTAACACGGGGCGCTCCAAGATTCATCACACTTTTACAAAATATATCTATTTGACTATGAGAACCAATGTATTAAAAAAAATATATTAATAGACCAAAAATTATAAAAAAAAATACAAAGTTTCGGCCACATTTAGCCATCTTTAGGCATTAAATAATAACTGTGCAGAAAATATATTCCATTAAAAAAAAGTTATGACAGAACTCCTTATATAAAAATATTCAGTTTTTTTTAAACACTGGTACTAGTATTTAGACGGATAAGGCTATCTCTAATGAATTTGTGATAGCCAGCAATTAGCGAGTTAGTAATAATTATAGGTAGTAATACAAATATATTATAAATCTATTAAATTTGAAAAAAAAAACTTCCATTCTAGTTCTAAAATAACGTTGTTTGAACGTATTAAATTCACCAAGATCCGTAAAATCATGATTCACATGTAATAAATTGTAATATCAAATTACTGGACTATAAATTTTAGTTGTTTATTTATGGGCATGAATATAAATTTTAGAACTTGAACATTTAGATTTACCCTTGAGCATTCTACTTTCCAGAACTCTAATTTGGTATATATTGTTGCATTGATGTTCGGAGCATCTTGAGAATTCCATGAATGAGAGTTCCGCTTAAGAATGACAGGGACAGAATTCAGTATAATTCAGTATCTCCATTCACTTGCCAGCTAAGCAAAAAGTATGGAGGCACATTAAAAAAAGCGCAAGTCAACGTCTTAAAGAAGGAAGTAAAGATTAATAATAAAGTAAGTACTTAGTTATAAAGTAAGAGGAAAATAAAATTATTAGAACGTAATTTTGTCAAGAAAATGCTAATTACATATAGTCATTATATCATATTTGCTAATACAATTCAGTTGTACGTGAAATTTTAAAAGAAGGGTTTTCCTACAATTAAATGAGGGACATCACTAAGTATATATGTCTATGACTATAGGTATACCTTACGTTACGCATTTGATCTCTAATGTGGTTAATATATCCATAGCAAACGTATACCTTACTCTTTGAATCCGCTTGACCCAAAAACGATGCGACGAAACTTGTGTCAAGTGCGCGTGACGCAACGTCACTTACAGTGTAAACTATGACGCTGGTTAGAACAAAGGACTACCGTTAGTTACAACTTACCTGTCTTTAAGCAGATATTAAAGTATGGAAGCAACGCTTACAAAACTTACAAAGGTATTTTTATAAAACAGTTCTGAATAACTTTTTTACAATTTTGTGACAGCTACTGACTTCTATACTTTATTATTTTTATATTATCCTCAGTACCGGCCAGAAGTAAATTTTAAGATGGAGAGAAATCCCCAATTTTGGCTTCTCACTTATTTGCCCTATTTATATTTTTTGAAAATAATCGCATATTAAGTTTTTTCAAAATGTATACGTTCGTGAAAGTTTTGTATGAATGTAGCGATCGTAAAATAATATATGTCCCAAAAGGATTCCGAAAAAGTTCGAAGGGTATTCGAGATATGACTATTATATCTTACCATTATAAATGTTCTCAGATGTAGTGTAAGTCTTTTGAATTTCATCGCCATTCTCGAATTAGATCTGAAATTGAAATTTAACCACATTAATAGCCATAATTTTTAAGAGTC
>JANCMC010033613.1:52594715-52707115 GCA_024363005.1 Charaxes varanes | reverse complement strand
TTGAATTTCATCGCCATTCTCGAATTAGATCTGAAATTGAAATTTAACCACATTAATAGCCATAATTTTTAAGAGTCCTAATATTTTTTAAAACAACATGGTATAAAATACAAAAAGATACTAATAATGAATTTACTAATATTGTACTTAAAGATCTACACTACGTACTTAGGTAGCTATGATCAACATTTCTTCCTAAAATAAATATTTTTTGTTTTTAAGCAAAATATGTTTATTTCTTTAACAAAATTGCAACCTACAAAAGTTTGAAAAGTGGCCTCAGTTTAAAAGCAGGGTCGAGCTATTCTACCTTATCTCAGTTGTTATTCTATTTTCTATTATAGGCTTACAAAATTTGGACACAGTGACCTTGTAAGGGCCAAATCATAATACCACATAGAGAAACACAGCACGTCTTTTTACATAATGTGCGCCGAATGCTCTCTGCTATAACGTTTCGGTAACAGGTTGCTTGTCTAGTTCGCTTTAATGGTCTTACTTCATTACCATTTTTAAAAGCTACTATTCTATTTTTTATATAAAGTCATCTCTACTAGAATATCCAAGAAAAAACTATTAATTTTTGTGTGTTTCTGTATGTTTGAAAGTGTGATAGTCTTTATTCTAGATTTTAATTTGTCTGGGCCTTTGACGAAGTAAAACTTCTTTAACTCCATCTATCTATCTCTTGCCCCTACTTCAACATACGAAATGTAGCTCTCACTCCTTCTATCTTCGCTAACTTATATCTCCCTCTTAATTTCCGTTCGCCTCGCCCGATCACACTTCCGTAACAGTCTCGGCACTGCTCAAGTCAATCCGTAACGAAGTTTGGCTTCAAAAAGTAAAGATTTGCTTTTTTACAACGTAAATATATCTTTTCGGTCCTCAACTTACAGATCAGTGAGCTTACAACTTAAATCACGTCACTGTTTGTTGGATTAAAAAATCTATAACCACCTGTATTCAAACGCCATATTAGACAACCTACTGTGTGGATTATATCCTTATGGGTATACTAAGTATGAATAAATATAATCGCATTTGATTGGAGGTAAATCTTATGTAGAAACATCCGAAGACGTCACTCTGCCTTAGAAATGTAGAAGTACAATTCATTTTTTACGAACGATATAGATCTGTGCGTGAGTTTGAATGGTTACTTTTGGAAGATCCCGGATATTAACTTCCATTTGATCATTAAACGGATATAAAATATAAGCGTAAAAAACAATTCAACAAACTCTCTTTATTACATACCTTTTGAACAATATAAATATTGTTATGTGCGAAATAAATACAGAAAGACGGATTTATACGAACAAATCGCGAATTTAATACAATGCAAGATGCATTTTTTCCCTTTTTTTAAATTTGTCACTCAACCGACTGAATACCCGTGTTATTGTTTTTTATTATCTTCTTCCTTTTATTTTTCTACAGTTACAGTTTCTTTTTCGAGTTTTTTCGGGGCAGCCATTTCCGCAATAATATAATATATGATATAGTATCGACTTGGTAAGAAAAATTACATATATAATAAATAAATAAATATATACAGGACTATATGGCACACGGACGTCTGTTCCTAAGGTAGACAACTTAATGCCTGTGTTATAATAATTTGATATCTACATGCATAACCTATGAATGGAATAAAACCTATAGGTAAGATAAAAAGGTATAAAATATGATTTCATCATTAATAACTATTGATAGTGTTCTTAATTAAAGCATTAATTTAATTCTTGATACAACATATTTTTATACCACATACCTATATACTTACATATTTTATACCTATGCTGTATATAAACAATTAATGAATAGGAAAATTAATAAAAATGTAAAAAATATATTCACTAAGTTCCATGAACAATAACCATACAAATTAAATCGATTGAGATTATTATGATAAAGACGTCTTAAAATATTCAGTTACTTATTCAACTTCCACAGGTACATAGTGAACAGTAGCATTGTAACACTCACGACAAAAATTTCCAATTTCACACCTAATATGGGCTTGCAGCATGTATTAAATAACAGGAACCGATGATTCACATGTCCGAATTTATTTAACCAAGTAATAAATCCGAGCGTTAAGACTCATTAGTAGTCGTTGAAAAACTTACTACGTGCCATGCTAGTCATAAACAAGTGGAATCTTTTTTTATTTTATTTTGTTTTCTATATAGGCCTCATGTGATAAATATGATTAAAAAAAAACAAAAAAAAACGGGTTAACTAATTTTTTATTTACGATTAACTAAAATTGAGTTCGCATTAACTGCGGATTAACTAACAATGAATTCTGAAGCGTATGGACATGAAAATGTAATAATTTAGTTTAGTCGTATCCCTGAAAAAAAAATTTTCCCTCATTTCTCACATATCTAGAGAATTTAAAATCGAGGAAATCCCAACGTGTCTGTCAACTAATTTTATAACATATATTTCGCTTTATGGTTACTGCTCTACTTTAACGAATCTCAATTGAAAACGAAAGCATTATGCTTTTAGTTTTAGCATATAACCTTCTCAAATAAACGGCGAAAGTGCAAATGAAAACAGGATTTTACAAGTCAGCAAAATAGTTTCTGAGATGTGCTCGTTCAAACAAACAAACGTTTATGTACGAGTATGTAATATGTTAGTATAAATTATTCAAATAAATTCAACACTAAACGAATTACAAAATCTAAATCATCTAATTTATTTTTGCTTTGATTCGATTTATTATTTTATTGACAACAAACTTATTATGAAATATAATATTGAATTCAAGAAATGCAACGTTAATTACTTTAGAAAATCTGAAGAGATGGGAATTTCATGATTAACTATTTCTGTTTAGTTATGTCTCTAGATATTGTTCAGCTGGAAATAAAAATAAGAATCTCTAAGATATTGCGACTTTGTTTCGACCTTAGAAATAATAACATAATTTACTATCTCAGCAACAGAGTTACTTTCGAATAGATTTTACATTTTTGTTAAAAAAACATCTTTTGGAAGGTCTTTTTGATATGAATTTTTAAAAACAATTAAGCCGTCAAATTATAGCACTCTGTACCTTATATAAAGGGGCAGTAAATGACTTTTTTTTCACGAAATATATCTTCGCTTTTACAATTTATTAAAATAATAATCTAATCCAACGATCGTGTAGGTTAAGAATTAGGTATGCATTAAATAATAGTAATCAATGTTTCAAAGTTAATTGAAGATCAATGAGTAACTGCACATGTTTTGATTGCATTAAATAGATGGAAGTGTGCAGTGGTTTTCTCCTCTTGTGCACTGGATTTAGCTCCTGACTAAAAGACTGGATTACTACATTTAAGATTGCATCAATGACTTGTGTGTGTTGTATATTTGTAATGTTCAGCTGTGACTCATTTTGATTTAAGTCTCAGGTCTGGAAATAGTTTTGTCGATACCAGCACCGGAACAGCACTTTTCTTAATATCTTAATGATTACACATCTAGAACTACATTTATAATCATTATTCAATTGTAATAACTTTTATCAGATGGCTTTATAAGGATTTTCAAATATCTAAATGTTCAAATAAACGTTTAAGTATCACAAAGGCTTTGATTATAACCTAAAGTGGTTGTCAATTGTTTTTCGAGCAAAATCTAGATAATTTAGCTGTAGAATTTTCTCTAAAATGTTTAAGTAAATAGTCTATTTGTGTAGTTATAGTTTTATGTCTTAAAAGTAACTTTATTTATCTTAACCTAAATTATTCCGTACTTCCTATTAAAAACAACCATTGATCGACTTGGAAAAATAAATAATTTTATTTTTTTAGACAAAGGCAGCTTGAGGTAATCTTCAGTTTATTATCAAAACTTTTATATCTCCATATAAAATTAAATAACAGAATTAAAAAGAAATTTAGTAAAAAGAACTTTTTGTTTAGATACTCTTCTGCTAACACTTCTGACACTACTTCTCTCCCTTCATGTCATTGTATTCAAGATGGCTTTTGAGTTATATTGTTGATACAGATCCCAATGAGATAAATAAATAAGCTAAAGGATACGTTTGCTGTCTTGTTATTTAACAAGAACATTAAAACGCAATTAAGACTGTTTCTTTTTTATTACCGTTTTCTAAATATGTTTATCAACAAAATTTTTAAACAACACAGGGAAAGTTATTAAACTGCTCACAAGAATTAGCAAAATAATTTAATTACAAAAATGGTAATTGGCAGGTAAAGTAATACTGTTTCAATGTGTTTGTGAACGTCTTTTACGATACTAATATGTTCATCATCGGAATAGCCAACATGCACATCACCTGCCATATGACCTGCATTTAACTGCATGTTTAAATCGCAACGGTTTATAGATACGTGTGTAGAGGCTACAAAACGATTAGATCAGGCAATGCCAATTTCGTCATTAATGAAATAAATATTTTCATTATAACTCACCATCGTCTAATCACGTACGTTAAAAGCAAATTAATTATTCGCTAATGAATGAGCTATTTATATAGCCCAGTTATTAATATTGTCTCAATAAGGTAGTCATTAAAATAATTCAAAATTTTAAATGGATATCGGATGAATATTTCTAAAACTATTTTGTTCATAATACCACTTAAAAGTCGTCTTGGCGCCTTACAGAACATTGATTACTTACTCGTGAATGAGTGGGATGTTGTTATTGACTGAATGATTAGAGTATTGAATGGAGTTTAGTATACCACGCAAACCGATAAAAGGACTGTAGCTGAGCTCGAAACACATTAAGTATATTGTATTATTCATAGTAAATAATAATTTATTTATTTAACAATAATATTGACATGTCCATCGCAATATTGTCAGAAATGTCTGTATAAAATCTATATCTTAATAAATATGTTTAAGTTATTGGTGACATATATGTACATAATTTTGAAAGATTCGATAAATATCCATGTTGTTTGTTAAACGAATACAAGTAATAATAAACGAGTGAGCGAGTGAGCGATTAAATCAATTTAACCTTACACCTGTATAATTAAATCGAATGAATGAAAGAGCTTTCTAAAACTATGTTCATATTAACAGCACCGACCCCGTCATCGTGGCGTCTAACAAGCAATTGATTACTCGTTAATGAATGAGTGAGGTGTTGATGTTGAGTGAGCGAGTGGGCCATTAACGTAATTCTACACTTCCTCTGTACTGGAGTACTATCGACAGTGAGCTATTAATTGAATATCGCTGGTTTGTGATTAGGAGAGTATTATCGGTTGATCTCGATTATTTCGGCTGCATTGATTGAATATTACGTCATCAAATATCATGTCTATACACAATAAGAGTGTGATAGGATAAGTATAAATTATTCTGTCTCTCTTTCTATGGTCTCCTGGTGTCTCTAAATACTGTTGAAGTAACATATATAATGAGTGAGAGAGCTGTTGATGTTTAGCTAGTAGGCCGTTAACGCAATTCCATACTTACTCTCCACGTAAGTACTACAGACAGTGAGCTCTTAATTGAATATCGCTGGTTTGTGATTAGAGGAGCATTATCGGTTGATCTCGATTATTCCAGCTGCGTTGATTGTGGTCATGTTCACAATAGCCATTGATATAATTAGTTATTTACGAGGACAATATGACATAACAAACGTATGTCTATAATTCACGTAGTCTCGTCTTTATATACAGTTAATTACAAACTAGAATATACCTTCCAGCTACGTTGATTATGGCCACATTTACGATATTGATATAATGTCTATATACGAGAACGTTTTAAGCATGAATTGATGGCAATAAAGCAAACGACCCTTTAGTCACTTGAAAAAAAACTGATGAATTTCACTTTCTCTTACTTTTAAAGTTAAACTCTATTTATTCAGGCACTTTGTTTACAATTATGGAATACTAGCTGTGCCCGCGACTTCATCCGTGTAAAATTAGGTAAAAAAATTGCATTAAATTTTGTCGTGATGTACATATTATAGCCTATAATAAGTCTTTGTCGATAAATGGGCTATCTAACATTATAAGAATTTTTAAAAACGGGCCATTAGCTCGTGAGATTATCGCGTAACAGTAAAGAAACAAATTCTTCAGCTTTATATATTATCTATACTATATGACTATATTTGGAACCCCTTTTGGGTAAAGAATAACTTGTGTTAGGGGACTCCGCTCTTCCATAAATATGTTACACAAGATTAGGCCTAAATAAAATTCATCTGAATTTAATATACTTTAAGTGTTGGTTTATAGGTGTTAGTATACATTCGTGTTTATGTCAGCTAATGGGGGGAGGGGGGGATTACAGTAGTAATAAGGTCCCTATGTTTATGTTATAGTCATTGGGTACCCGAACGTGGTATCGTTATGCTTAAAAACCTCTTCCTTGATTTGAAATATGAACAAAAATTGATGTCTTCTCAGGGTTTCGTTCTTAATTATATGTGATACTTTATAACAGTAATAATTTTATATTGTAACGTTATTTTTGCCTTTCATCTTTAGGTGTGGGTGACACTGTGGATGGCACTATGCAACTGTGCACAAAACTCATTTACACATTACAGAGGCGAAGGTGAGAAAAAGTATATTTTAATGTGACAAAGCAGAAAATTTACCTAAACCTTGAAGTCATCGAACGTACTATGATTTTAAACCACAGATTATCTATATATTAAAACGTGAAGCGAAAACAATTTGGTACTATTTTACGAAAATTGTGTGAACGGAGGAGTATAAAATTTGGCACGATTATAATTTATATAGAGGATAGGATAAAATATGCAGAATTCTTACATTCAATAAGACGTCCGGCACACCAATGCCAAACGATTTATGCACTCATGTTTACATTTTCCTATTATATTGTGTCAAAGTGTAATCATGAGAACCGTATATATGTTAATTGTCAAAAGTAACTAACTGTATATTATTAAATTTAGCTTAGAGAGAGATATTTACTTATGTTTGTTTAGAGTATTTTTTAAGTAAAAGTAAAGATTTTTGGGCAAATTTCGACCATGCGGCGATCTCTGATATCGATTATTTCATTCGACAAATAAGTTATTGTTAAAAATTAACTTAATTCAATCAGGCCTTTACAAAAAAAACGTACTTGGAAGAAAAAATGAAATTACTTCGTATAAATCACTTGCCATACATTTATGAATATATCACGTTAAAGCAAAGATATATTCAATTATTTTAAATTTTCTTTAAGATAATTGAAGGCTCACTGATGTATGAACCCATCCATAAGATGGCGAGGGCGTGGCGGACCCATCGAGGTATGTTAACTAATGTATTGAGAGGTATTTGCTCCTTATTTTTTTAAATATAAAACGGGACACGTATTCTTCATAAAATTTTGAGCAATGAACAAACCTAAACCTGTAGCGCACGTACTGTTGTATCTAATGGCACAACATTAAGTACCTACATTTACTGTATCACTTTGTCTAACATTAAATTTTCTTAGTATTATATATTCTTATCGAGTTAACTTCCAATTGAAATGTCAGCGTGAACATATCACTGCTGCATCTGTATTCTGAAAGATTGGTCATAGGCCTCTAAGACTTGGCTAATTGCTTATCCTTTTCTCTTTCCTAGTAAAGGAGTCTAACATCAGCAATTTTCATTTGACTGAAAAGTATTCCCTGTCAGGGCAATTGTTGAACAGTGTCAACCATTCTTCAATAAATGGAAGGTTGTTCTTGAAGATTGCCATCTCAATATTGTCTAAACCAGGAGTATGACCAGTCTTATTTCTACATGGAAGTATGGAGGTCCCAGATATACCGGATGGGCACTTTCATAATTATACAGATAGAGAGGAAACCGGCCAGAAATTTGATATTTCTAAAATGACCATAAATGACATTAAAAACTATTGCCCTATTTCTTTATGTGACTTAAATCAACCAAATTATAAAAAATATTATCTCAATCAGAATTTACAACATAATAGTTTGAATAATAAAAGCCAGTCCACTTATTGTCAAATGTTCTGATATCTAATAACCTTTCATTTAATTTCTTCATAAAACAGCACCACACAATCTCTTATTTTATTAAAAAAAAGTTACTAGTGAATTATAAATTGTCAGGCCTCTTGGGAAACATGGCACACGACTGTGAGGATTAACCAAATCATCGATTTGTTGAAACCATGAAATCTAAAACCGTTAATATTTTTAATGTTAATCCGAAATAAATTTATTATTATAGAGCTTGTTTACTTTATATATTTAGTGAAGAATTGTCAATATCAATAACAAATAAATTCAACAAAGAATTTCATTCACATTAAAATATATTTTTACTAATATACATTCAATAAATAATTTATTACAAAAGGATAGGGGGGAAAACTAATATATATAAGTCATGCAGAACATATTAGAAGCGTAAGAATGAGAGCAAGTCATCAGTCATGGAAGAACATTTTGCAACCATTAATCATGCAATACAATTTGACAAAATTAGAGTCTTTAAAAAATGTAGTAATGCAACAGAAGGGAGAATACTGGAAGCTATTGAAACAGTAAAACTCTCGGAAAATTTCAACAGGGAAGACGGATAACAAATTAAGCAAATTATGGCTTCCCAACATTCCAATGGCCAGTGAGCCAAGCCTTGCTGCATGGTGTCCCTTGTGTTGAGCTCAGACTAGGAAATCACGTAGCTGTGCTGTTGGATTTTCATTCAGAGGTATCCCTGAACAGCCATTTCATGTTTGGCACACTACAGACCCCACAAAACATAGAAACATAGATTAGTTTGGGTTGGAAGGGACCTTCAAAGGTCATCTATTCCAACCCCCAACTTTTTAACATGTTTGAATGCCATGGCACAAATGAAGAGCCTTAGGAGATTGCAGGTAAACTGGGAACTGGTTTATTGTGGCTAAATCCTTGCTTAAGTAAGTTAGAAATGGGTCACACAAGCAAGGTAGAAATACTGTAGATGACGTTCAGAGGATATTCAAAGCATATTCGTTCGCTACTACCAACCAAAGGAAGGACTGGTGAATAGTGGACCAAATACACCCAAACATACTACTGCAAAGCCATCAGAATAAAGGGATCCTCTTTCATTTTGCTGACAGACAGATATACTACTATTCACATTCAAAAACTAGTACCATAAAGACGAATAAGAATAATGCTTCCACTATGGCAATTTCAGGATTTACTAAGCATTTATTGAAATTAAGAAAGAACTATACAACAATAAAAAATGCCACCAATTATTTTTGGGAAAGACTAAAATGCCCCTCCCTCTGTCCCTCAGCTGCTGAACATGTCCCGGGAGCTGACGGAGCTGAGGGGCAGCCTGCAGGCGGCCGAGGCGGCGGTGGCCAGTGACCTGGAGCACAAGCTGCTGTCCCACGCTCACGCCCACAGCAGCGCGCTGGCGGCCATGGTCAATGATTTGCTTTGATGTTTAACAACATAAAACCACTGAGACCTCTCATTCAAATATTTATAACAAAAGCTCTTGTCATTTTTTTCCCCGTCTGGGTTACTCCAGTTTATATCAATTCAATAAGTGCATAATTATGTTACTATGAGTCATAATCATATCTTGTCTGTTCTGATTCATCACAATGTTCCATAACTGAGCAGCTGAGTACATGTTCCAGATCACATTTCACCATTTTATTAGTGTGCACTCTTTACCAAACCCTTTTTGGATTTTTCACTTAATCAATTTTGTGACAAGTTATTGCTTCACTCTTCGTACCTATAATGGGAGTAAAATAAAATTATTTCAATGTCCAATAATTTTCATCTAAAATAAAATTTAAATACAATTACTTGAAACTTGTTCCTTGATCCATTCAAGATATGCTGGCACATACACGCCGATTCCAAACCTTTGGATTGGTTCGCTTAAGGTTTTCCCGTTTGCAATAAACAGCCCTACCAAGGTGAACCTCCTTCCGTCTAGCCAAACCATTGGTAATCTTCAATTTGAAATCCTAACCTAAGTTTGGTTTTGAGCGTTCTCTGTTAAAATTTCGTCGACAATTATATATGCCGTCAGTACAGCGCCATCTAGTTTGCTTTGGTGGAACCTTTCCACTCGACATAATCACTCTCTCGTTATACAGCAGCGGCTACACATTTATGCTCAAAACATAGTAGTAATGAGTGGAGAGGGGTACAAAAGTTATGAGCTTTAGGTTTTAGTTAGCGTCTGCTAAAAAAAATTTTGCCATAGGACGGGATTAAGGTGGTCTAAGAGGTCTCGAAACTTTTATTTGAAAATCCTCATAGTAAAATTACTATGAGGACTTTCAAATCCTCATTCAAAAAATCCTAATTCATTCAACTTCACATTTTAATAATATACTTCCCATCAGAAAAACCGAAAAACTTCGGTTTTTTTACATATACTCCTAAATATACACATTTTTCTGATAATCCTTACAAAACAAAAATTTGCTAAGTTTTTCGATTTTTCTAATGAAAAGTATACATGATGCACCATTAGGGCGTAGCAATTTTAATAAAGAAATCACATATCGAAACTATTTTATAGTTATTACATAATAATTGATTATAATAAAAAATATTATTATGACTATCATTTATTTCAAAATATTATTCTTAATACATTTTCTAAATATTAATATAAAAATACAAACATTTAAACATATACATAAAAAATAGATGTCCGCCGGCTCCAGATTGAGAAACTTCTTCACAATACATGCTGTCTCCAGCAATACCACCTCCTGTATTCGACTCTTGATCAAATAGTCTAGTGAGAGCTTTCTTGGGTGTGCTCTTCGCTATAAGACCATTGACAAGATCCAGACAACGTCTGCTGATTCAACATTCCACATGACAATAACTTCATGAGTAACGTCTAAAGAATATATATTATTATTATAAACTAGATTTAGCTCTCACGCCCGGATACACAATTAATATAATTATGTTAACAGCCTAAGAGAATATAAATAACTTACCTAAATATATAACATAAATAAACTTAAATATATGGTACATAGATACATATATAAAAAAATAATAATAAATAAAAAATAAATAAATATATGTACCGAATGGAGTATTCAAGGTGGAGAAATCAACGGACTATCCTAGCCGAATCCAGCAAACCGCTTTCTGCATCTTGGCCACGACTGAACTGCCACTTAATATTTTTTTATTTTTTACACTTAATGCCCCAGTCTTTTACACTGGTTTGCCTACAGACAGGCTTGAGCCAAGTCTGCTGTGGTGGTAAATTAGACAAACCTGTTTGTAGAGACTTCCTTACAAAGCAACAAGTGTTCAAAATAACTGCTTTCTGTAGGGAAACATAAGTGAACTTGGGCAAATTTAGTTTTTAAAGAATTGAGAATTCGAATCGGTATGATACCTACAGAGAAAACCACTATGGGGACTATTGAAGTATGTTGCTCCATATTCGCATTAAATTATTATAATATAATTTTATAAAATATTAGAATCGGACGTGGACAAAGTCGCAAGTAACACATAGTAAGGTATATAACTCTATTATGATAAAGAAATTTAGACTTTGACAATTAGTCTAATATCTTTTCAATTTAGTTATTGATTCACAAATAAGTTTTTATACTAAAGTGTATCTAAATCATTTTATTTGACAAGTCTGCACCAATCTAAATTTTAATATTATTAGATAGCTCTCATACAGTTTTAACAGAACTAGATATCACCTGGTGGTCGAAATTCAGCCACTAATTTTAGATTTGTGTACTGTTTATTTAAAGCTATATACAAATTCAATTCTCTGTACAAGAACATAATAATATTTGATAGATAATATTTTAACTGGCCTCATGATTATGCTTTGATACAATCCTATAAAAAAGTGGTGTAAATTCTTTGGCATTGGTGTGCGTGAGACTTTATTGTAATAATTTAATTTTACATATTAAAATGCATATTATGTAAATATATTAGCATTCACACACCCTTCTCTATATAAACTATAATTGTACCAAATTGTATAGCCCTCCAAAAGAGCAATTTCTGTAAAATTCTATCAAAATGATCACTTTGCACATTAATATATGGATAAGGGAGCATATACAGGTTGACTGGTGAGCCACAATACTCGGGGACCTGATATTTGATGATCATATATGACGAATAAAATTAACAGTTTTCCCTTTACACTTTAGTCCTGGCTTAGGACAGACAAAAATACCTATTTCACTAATCACTTGTTTGTTTAATAAGTGTAGCCAAAATATAAAAGACCTATTTTATTTATTATAGGACTTGTGTTTAATACTGACTAACCGCTATCATTAAACCTTTTTTATAACTGACCAGTTTTTTTATGCTCGGAAATGCATTTATGTAGTAACATTTTCAAATAGCAAATTAACCACAGAATGTAAGGCCACATTTTTACAAATTTTGAGGAAATTTGATAAAAAATTATGTACCTATTTCTATTATATAATTATCACGAGAATCGAGTACTAAGTACCGTCCCTAAGTATTTTAAGTGTCTCACCAGTCACTCCATATATTTATTTTAATTTTTACAAAGTAGAAGCTGTACTTGGTAGACATGTATTACATAATTCTAAATTTGAGGATTCACTCAATTCTACAGTGTCTGTTTACTGTATATTGAGATAGTTGATTCCATGTTGTGTACGAATCTCTCATATGTTTCATCTCAGGTTCCAGCCTGAAATTGTCTATGCTTATCCTTTTTATTTAAAAAAAATTTCTTTATTAGAAAGGACTTCTAAAGCAGCACTAGTAGGATCACGCCAAATTTGTCAAGGCAAACGGGCAAAGGCAGAAAACAGGGGCAGTGACAGTGAGTGTCCAGTTTAAAGAGTGCTCCAAAAACTACACCTGGGTCGTGAATCCCAGGCGCTGATATAGTTCCTTCTTCTGCAACGCTGTGGACACTGCGCCAGCATGGCAAATAATGAGAAGTACCCCTGGTGTTATATGTATGCGATTGTTAATGTTTTGCAAAGAAATTTAAATAATTCGCTGTAACAAACACTGCACACTCAAGTATAAAAATTGATGGTAAAGTAAGTATTTTAAAATGTATAAATAAGTTTTTACATGAGTCTCTTTGCTTTAGATTAAATACAGTTCTTAGGCAGGCTTTTTGAGCTCAGAATACTTGCTGCGCCTCTGGTGCAGACCCCCAAAAAATTACACCGTACTGAAGTCTCGCCTGCACCGAATGCGCGATAATTTTTCGCGTTACCACTGCAGTTTTGGTAGTTGTCTTGCATATACGTTTTACGTTTCTGTTAAAAATTAACATCCCTCTTAACACGTTTTGGTCCATCTAGTTCAATTTCCATGGCAGGTGAACTTTTTCACTTCTCTTTCCACTGTAAATTTGCGCTGACGATGGCATTGTATATAATTCTGAGTAACGCGACAGCAATTGCTCTTCTTTGTGTAAGCTTGTGAAATAGCAAGCCGGCAGTTATTGTGGCTCCCTGAATTACAAGACTGAGAAGTTTGGAGCCCGGAAAGACTTTATATACTTATACTTTTTGATTATTAATACATTTTGATTGCTAAATTATTTACTTGAGTCAATATTTCCCCTTATCTACCGTTGCATTTTAAATAGACAATTATAAATACAAAGTGTTCTTATTTTATTGTCATTTCCAATAATGGTGAAAGTCATATCCTTGTATACTAGAAGGGAAAGCTGTGTCAGGCTGTAATTGAAGGTGTGTGTTTGGGTGTGTGTGGCGCAATCAATTATATCGAAGATAAAACAGTGACTTCGATCAACTATACTGTTACTCTAGATCGAATACTTTGATGATTATGTATATTTTTTTTTGGAACTGGACACCCAAGAAATCTTTCATCAACATCATCAGGGATCAGGACAATCCCTATGGAGGGTTTGCACAGCATGTAATTCTCCATACATCTTTATCAGCCGACATATCTGAATTCACCCCTTACACATGTCCTCTTTCACACAATCCATTCATACTTTTTTGGTCTTCCTCTCCAATAATTTATGTTTAAAAGAAAAAAAAAGTTCTATAAATAACGTGACACTTGTTTCATTTTTCATGAAAGCTTCCTAAAATTTTAGTAACCGTTATATAAAGAAGAATGTTTTTTTCTGTTCTGGCAGACTGGTCAACCAATTTATTTGTATTAATTACAAGTTGCTTTATTATTTTGGTTATGTAAATAGCTGTAACTTTGTTTAATCTTATTATTGTTTAATTTCGTATATAAAAGACTGCTTAAGCTTTTTAACAATATTAATACATTTATGTTAACCCATCGAAATCTTCTTAATGCCACAAAATAAAGTTCAAAGTCATTAACCAAAGGAATTTTAAAGGGAAGAAAATGAAAATATTGTTCACAAAAATAAAATGCTATCGTATATACGATGTAGCGATATGGAATATTAATATTTTATTTTTTGTAAGCAGCTAGATAAAGTAACTTATTCAAAATAAACTTTTGCTTTTAAAATTTTATTTTGCTTATAAAGCAACAGCTTTATAAGCAAAAAAAGAGAAACATCTCATAAAAAAATAGTTCTACGTAATAATACCCATAGGTGCGTCCGACCGTGTTC
Organism: Charaxes varanes; assembly: GCA_024363005.1. Taxonomy (NCBI): domain Eukaryota; kingdom Metazoa; phylum Arthropoda; class Insecta; order Lepidoptera; family Nymphalidae; genus Charaxes; species Charaxes varanes. Next base: position 52,692,501 of record JANCMC010033613.1, on the reverse strand, counting down.
GCTAAACCCTCACAACCGTCAAGCATTGCAGGTACGGTTAAGCTTGCGCCGTATCTATCGATATAGTGAGTGTGGAGAATACACGACCACATTATTTTGCATGGGGCATAACTAAGTATTAAATTAGGGCTAAAAAAAAATATATATATATTATTTTTTCCAGGTATTTATTTGGGAAACTAGGCTGTACTTCAATTGGAGCAAAGTAATTTAAGCAATATCGGGATTTCACTGTATAACTGATTATAATTATTTAACTAGCAATATTCAATTTTTTACTATTGTGTTGTTATAATTTTAATTTATTTATTGTTGATTTACTTATGTTAGTATTAATTTGTTTATGATTATTATTTATGTATTTATTATTATATTATTCATTTATTTATTTCTACCAACGTGACCTGGACAATATACCTCCGCCCTAGTTCTATACCTGAATCTGTTTCTGTAGGTGAGGGAGGAAATAAATTACGGTGAGTCCCTATCATCTTATATCTATGTTTAAAATGTTTGTCGTTGTTTAAAATAAAACACACATTGAATGTAAAGACCCACGCAATCTATTTGTAATTTAGACAAATAAATAAATGTTATTGCCTAATTTAAATTAACATTAAAAACTTCGTGTAGTTGTCAGTATTTGAATATTCAAATACGCTTTCGCTTGAATTATGTAGCCATACAAAATATATACTAGGGCTGGCTGCAATTCGATATTCGTAGGATCTTTAAGTCAATTGTGATATGTCGGGAATATCATGTATCAGGATGCTTAGAAACAGTGGAAGAGCTATTAATATTTTTTTCGTAATCAATGAAATCAGTGAACAAATAACTAATAAGCGGATTATCCAGGTCAGATGGGTTTACGAATATCGATAAGATTGAATATCGTCTTAAGCTTTGAAAAATCAAATCTCGTCTCAAAAATCATTAGAGTCAGGCTTCTAATGGATGAAGATTTACCTCATAACTTTATGTAGTAGATATTAATAGAAATTCATCTATTTCTCTGACGGTCTCGCTAAAACTGGAAAACTACTGGACACGATTATATTGTTTGTTTTGCTTAATTCCCCTTATTTGAGGGAAAGATTTAAAAGAAAAGTCAAAAGATTTTTTCGATACTTTGAATAGATGACGTTCGTTCTAGACCTTTTGACTGACTGCCATGTAATATTTTGTCATAAAACCTTCAGCCAGTGTCACGATTTATGGCAAAAACATAAAGGATATTAGGTAAGAGACGAGCTTAAATTCGATCAAGAAGACGACGTCTACCGGATCCGCTAGTATTATATATAATTTCTATACAGAAAGCCATAAAAAATTATGTTACCTACGTAGGTTAAAACGATTAGTAATTAATTAAATATTGATTTCTCAACTCACAACTGAGTATTTGTGTTGATCATTTTAAAAGAGCTTTTAAAATAACATTCGAAAATTATAATAATAAAGTGGCCAAGTTCGTTTAGACACGCTTTTATATACACGGGTTCCGTATTTGATACCCGATAAAGGTATTTGTTAAACAACTTCAAGAGGTAATGTCCGATTTTGCTCAAAATATTTTTTTAATAAGTTTTTAGCCTGTCCTATCAACATGGAAAATTTTAAGTTCATATATCTAAGTTGGAATTCCTAGGGTAAGGACCATCTCACAGACAGACCTCCATGTTGATAGAACATGCTAAAACCTCAGTAGGAAAATTATTTTGATCGAAATCGGACAACAACTTTTGAAGCTATTTAACAAATACGTTTATAGCGTGTCAGATACGGAACCCTTCTGTATAAGCGTGTCTTGACACGCTCTTGGCCATTTTACATATAGTATGGAGATGTTAATAAAGAGGACCAACGCAATGTATTCAAGTGTTCGTCGAAATCCGCAAACAAGGGGGCGCCACATTACAGTGAGGTAGTGTTTTAAAGGTTTATTGGTCGAATAGGAAGCCCTCATTCGCGCGACAGCTTTTTTTAACGTGCGTTAAAAAAGCGTTCAAATAGAACATATGGATTCCCAAGTATCTGTTTACTCCGCAACGCTTTTATAACGCGACGCTTTTTTATCGACCAATGTTCTATTTTCAACGCTATGTATATACTTATACGGTAGATTTTCGTACCGACGACGCTGAAATATAACACCCCTAATACCAGACATAGCTGAAAATTTTTGTACACTTTTAACCTTGAAGTCTACAAAGCACTACAGAACTTTGTGAAGTTACACAAAGTCCCCGGTCACACTACATGATCATTCAAATGAAGCTACGTCTGGCTCGGGCATAACACTTGTATAGAAAGAAAAAATATTTATTTCTTATTAGGCCTTTGCCCAGCCGTGGGACATTATAGGCTAATTAAAAAAAGGTAAGCTTAGGCTTTAAGTTAAAAAACACGAATAGAAAACTACTAAAATGAACTTTATCTACTCCAATAGTAGTGAGTTTGTAGTTAATTACTCATTTTTTAAAATAAGAATATTTCCGAAGAGATCCCATCACTCGTGTAGCATTTTTTTTTAAATTAGCCTGTAATGTCCCACTGCTGGACTAAGGCCTCCCCTCTCTAAGACCATTCTCCTCTATCCAGAGCTAAACCAATCCATTCCTTTCCCGCAAAGGCGTCCAAGTCGTCTCTCCACCTCTTCTTTGCCTACCTGGTCTACGGCATCCAGTATTCAGCCATTTAATGTCATAAACCCATAAAAACTGTGATTTCGTTAACGGTCGATAGAAGACAATGGTCGAGCGGAATTGGGAAAGAAACAAACATGCATATTTTTCTGGTTAAAAATGGTTAAATGAGATCCGAAGATTTTTTTGTCGTTCCGCTAGACAACTGGAAATAGGGTTGGCGGTTCGAATTTTTTTACAATCATTTAATATAGATGGATGTATTTATCTCCTCCGTGGATTGCAAAATGGCTGAACCGAATTGTCTTTTGTTTTAATACATGTCTGTATGATATAGAATTATATTTGTACACAGTTCGTGTTCGTCGTGTTCGTTACAAAGGGATTAATTATTGTATTCACTAACTGTAATCAGCGACCCGTCTGCGTGAATTCAGCGATTCTGTAAAACTTCGAGTGTTTTTATTTTTTCCGTGCGGAACCCCAACTATTTTTCGGAAGTCAAAGTAGCCTATGTTATTCCTTGTAACACACGCCTTGTTTTTTTTTTTTTTGAAGTTGTATTTTGAAATCAACATTATATATGTAAAAGTGAATCGTCACCTAATATGAAATCGAAACTCGAAAACCGCGAGACGTACAAACACGAAATTTGACCAGTAGTTATTTTACAGTTGTAGACATCCGCTAAGAACAGATTTTTCGATAGGGTAACATTAACTAAGGACTACGTGTCAAGTATACGCGGACGAAGACGCGGGAAACGGCTAGTATTAATATATACAGGTTAGTCGACAACCCTAGGTAGTACAAATAGGCTGGCATTTAACAATTTTCCGCTCATTATTATATCAATAATTCTTTAACCTCGCCTAGCATTTCTTTGCGAGAGACCGAAATGATTGCGGTTATTAGAAAAACACAAAAAAAGTTAGCTTTTTATATAGATTAAGTTGGGCTTTAGGACTAGGATCGTTGCTTTAGATTTTAGTTATATTTTTTTTTTAATAAACAGCTAGGTTTTCTTTGTTTAAGGTTTCGTAGTACTACAAGGAACCGCCATAAAACCTTCCCAGTAATAACGCGAATTAAATAAAACGGGTTCGCCCTTTTTTGAGTTATATCGAGAAACATATAGATATAGAAGTATAGATATTAAGCGGACGGAACCCTAAAATATGTAACGGTATATTGTGAAAGTGAACTTAATTTAATTCCATATCTAGATGGTGAATTAAGAAGGAAATGGCGGCTTCCTTGTTAGCGGTCAAATACTTAAACAAATGGGCACACAAGCGGCGCGCACACACACACACACAACGGCCCCGCAGCACAAAGCAGACGGTTACGACAACGAACGAGACCTCGGGGTCGTCGGTAGCGGATAGCTCGGCCTCCATAGATTTGGCGGCGTCGCGCTGATAACGCCTCGTGGAGCCGGGCCGGTTGCGAGCAAGCTCTATTACGGGGAAGTCTATGGTCCGGTAATAACGCGCCACCCCGCGCCACAGGCGGTTGCGCTCCTCGGGCGAGGCCATGGAGATGGTGTATGGCATCACCCTAAGAACCAGCAGATACACCCCGTCGGTGGTGCGTACCCAGTACCAGCTTATGTCGTCCAGCTTCAGAATAACGTAAAAAAATTGGACAAAATAACCGGTTTTGGTAAAATAGTTTTTGATAAAAGTTTAAAACAACAATTATACTTATAAGTATTTTTATCTGTAAACTAATCTTCCTGTATTGAGCACATTGCATTAAAAACCTGTTAATTAAAACTTTAGATAAAGAGGTTATTACACACCAAAATAGACGAAGCAACATAACAGGCACATAAAATAAATCCGCTACAAGCTAAACTAACCCGTATTACGCTTAGATAACTGCGAAAATTATAACATGCTTTTTTAATAAATTCTTTAATTTTTATTAAATTTATTCTTATTAAAGCACCTTTTCTACCTTTTAAAATACACTGTAGTTAATATTTCTACATTTATTATAAATTTAACTAATTTCTTTTTATAATTTATGTAAGTTACATATTTACATCAATTTTAAATTTCTCCTCAAATTTATTAGAAAAAAAATATTCAGTGCTATAGTCAAACAATATGTAAAATATAAATCATAGTCTAACATCTAATAATAAATATGCTGTAAAGAAGAAAAAAAAATAGTTTTAAACTTTTGATTTTCTTTATCTCCCAATTTAGAATTAAATACTGTTTGTTTAAGAACAAGTAAAACAATTTTCATACTCACCATGAGATAAAGACTCTTTCATTATGTTTTTGATGTTTTATTTTATTAAATTTGGCATTAGATATCAATTATTATGGAAAGTAATTGTATAAAAGTTTAAGGAAAGTAGCTTTAAAATTAAAAGTAATCATACAATAGTTTTTCTTAGCTTTCCTTCATCTTTCACCATGCAAGATGGAGAAATCGTAGATGAGGACTACATGGAATCAAAAGTCACTAGGATAAGTGCTGATGGCCTGGATAAGAAAGTTTCTAAACGCTGTAATCCTCAATACCCTTGAGATCGTCCACCACCTTCGAAAATACCTTGGTGGACGAGAGGCCTACACTCTACTCTGCACTTCGTAACGAGTACAAGACAAAGGCATGGAGATACTGAAAAGAGAAGAAAAGATTCTCACAAAAACCATGTCCGGGATTGACTTTATAGTCAAGGTGTTTTTTATTGTACTTGAGTTACGTAACGAAGTTAATTGTCAGCTTTGGCTCGTGGGTCCTGGCGATGCGCCGAATCGCCTCGCACGCGCATATATTATCTTAGTGGACAGTCCCGGCGATGTTCGCTTTTCGTCTGCGTTTTATCATTCCTTTTTCATCTTTCCTTGCTACACTCGTTTGCTTAGTGATTAGTGAGATTTACAGAACTACTCAACCAATAATTGTTCTTTAAACATGTGTGGTTCTGTATTCGTTTAACTTAAAAATATTACGATAAACGTAGGTGATTCACAATTAAAAAAAATACGTTAAAAATATAATGTTTTATATAGAGGTATCTTTTTTTTCAGAATAAATGTTCTTAAACAAAAAAAGATAACTATCAAAGTCACTATATTGATTTTCGGCGATTCGTATCACAGAATACATTTTCGGGAAATTTTAGCGCCAAAAGGTATAATTTACATAAGTTCTTACTTTTAATGGCTGGTACACGTAAAGTTTTTTCAAAATTATTTCAGTAATTATTCAGAAAACCATAAGAACCTACTGCAGAGTTCAGAGATATTATTCTTTCGTATTGGCAAGAAAATAAATCTAGACAAGAAAGTAAAATCTTTCCAGATTATTAAGAAAACCAATGAGATCAATGAAATCTCGAAGTGTCGCCAAAATATAGTTTTATATTTTTATTGACTGAACTCAAAGAACCTGAGAAAAACTTATTTAATTATTCAATTGCCTTAAAAAGGGTGAACATGTGTTAAATGAGTGCTCTTCCGAAAAAGGTATATTCTCCCCACCTTTACATCGCACAGGCTCGGGACCCCTACTTGACGTCCCTCCCGAAGGACGGCATAACCAAGGATTTTTTACCCCTTTTCAACTTTTGTTCTCGTTGTTTAATTATATATTATTGTTTATTTTCTGTTGGGTTTTTTATCTGTATTGAACTGTTAGAGGACTCGTTATTTAACAACAATGAAAATAGTTTATTTTATGTATAGTTTATTTGACAAAAGGTGGATGATTAACTATTTCTAAATATTTGAGAGATTTAAGGCTTTTCAAAAACGTAGTAGAAATGAAATTGGTTGGCCAAACAATTGTTAGGAACGTAGCGGACTAACAATTGAGCGAAACTATATAAAGATTTCTCGTAACAACGACAGAGTAAGAAATCTTTGGCAATCAAGAATATTCTTAAAGAAAAAAAAATCATTGGCTTACTTACAAGCTTTTAAAAACCGTCATAAAACTGACATTTTAATTAGCGTTGTATTAAACGAATGCCAGACTGTTTTCTTCCCAGGATTAAAATTTTCCTCTTATTTCATCATCCGCTCCTCCCGTGGCACGGGCGTCTCGCCCGTGTCGAGTGCGCTGCTCGTGCTGTTCGCTCTGTTCTCGATCGCGGCCAGCCCAACCACGCGGCCGATGCCGAATCCGTTCAGCGGGCTGACCGTTCGCGATCACGTGTCGGGGCAGCTGAAGGTCACGCACATCGCGCCCGGTCCGCTCGAAGGGCGCGGCTATCGCTCGCCCAAGATCCTGCGCGGCGACACGGTGCTCTCGGTCAACGGCAAGCCGATGAACGCGCAGCAGGCAGAGAATTTCGAAGGGAAGAAACATAAAATGGATCGTTTGCCATGAAATGTTAAAATACACTTACTTTGGGTAACTTAGGTAAATTAGTTCGTTAGTCTACCCTCTTACATAAGCAGTACGGCGCTGATCGCATTTCATGGCTAATATTTTAAACTAATGGACTGATTTTAATATCTTTCTAAAGCGTTGCGAAATCTATGTAGGCTTTTAATAAATTGGTTTTCTTCTTTACTTGGTGGGATGTAGTTTTTGAGAGAAATTATTAAGATTTGGGGTATATACATTTTAAATCTCAATGAAATATGGCGTTATTCATATTTCAAAATTCGCTTTTCACTATTACACTAATAAAATTTTAAGTGAGTTTTTAAAATAAGAGGATATTTTATTCAATAATTAAAAACATTTGTCGCCAACATCATCAATTCATCAAATATAAAAAAATAATAAATATACATTAAAACTGTATATAAAAAAAACCTGGTTGTTCTTGCCCTCCATACGAGTCATCTCCTTCTTCATATCAAATACTGGGAATAAGGCTATTGGCTGCCTAGGTCCAGTGGGTGGGAGTGGGTCTAGGATTTCTACCTGGACCATGGAGGCCGACCGAAAATGGTGGTTAATTATGGTTGTTGATAACCTTTAACAGGAAAAAGAGTTTGAAAATAAACTTTGTAAATAGCTAACGTAAGTAACAGATATTATTTTAAGTTTACACAAATGAGTTATCAGCAATCCTTTTCCACACCACCAAGTTTTCCAAGCTAGCTTCATCTTGTTGAAACTTCTGAAAATAAAAATCTTATGTATAGATTATATGAATATCATTAAGAAATTTTTCATTAGTTATACAGGGCGCTATATACAATAGCCTTAAGCTAAATCACTTTATGTATATCACTGGATCAAAAAAGTTAAAAATGAATCAAAATATTTAAAAAGAAGCTGTTATCATTTTTCGGTCTGTATAGTTTTATGATTATTTACAAAAATTATTAAACAGCAAAACCTATGTTAATCCGAATCACTATAACTACCTGATAAAATGGATTTGTCTTCAGGTTTACACCAGAAGTACGACAAATGTATTGCCAGCTTAAAAAGGAATAAGAAATGAAAGGGAATTGAAAATAAGGAAAGGAATGAGGGTTAGGCTTCCGGCTTTCTCAGTCATCGTATGAAACGCAAGTATACAAGCTACTTCATGCTGATCTTCTGTCAGAACGGGCTACAGCTAGGCTCTTTCTTAGTAAATAATATAATAAATGACAAAGTAACTATCTGTAGTACTCTGTCTGTCTATTTGTTGCGTTTTTCACGCCTAATCTTTAAACCTGCGGTAATTTGGCTTGCATGTTTCTTAGGCATCATCCAGCTTTCCGACCCGTATAGAAGAACCAGCAAGAATATAAACTTGAACAGGTGTAGCTTGGCCTCTTTACTTACTTCTCGCTTGCCTATCAATGCTGAGGATATTTGGAAGAATACACCATTTGCTTTTCGTATTCGGTTCAGGATCTCTTGGTCTATTCATCCATCCCTACTTATGACAGTACCTAGATAATCGAATTTATCTACCACTTCGAGGTTCTGTCCAAGGCAAAAATGATGCTTCTTTTGTGTTTGGAACCATGCAACTATCAATAGACACAAATCTTAATAGAAATTATTCCGTCTTTTGTCAAACTGCGACCGCTTTGTTGGGTGTTAATAAGAAATTAGAAAGTGCAGGAGACAGCTCACCTTCCTTCATGTTCTGTCAAGAGTCTTAATCTTGCAGGTTTAAAGATAGACACTTTCATAACAATGTCTGCCTTTATTTACTTCCTCCTGCCAATACTTTCTTTCCTGATGTGTTTGAGTCTTAATTGCATATATAGTAGTAAGATACAAATAAACATACATCTACAAACAAACATAAAAAGGTACAAGGTTTCTGTAATTCTAAAACAATATTTAAAGTGTACTCATCTAAAGTCGCTTCGTTAAAGCGGCTATTAATATTTATAAAAGATACTTAAAATGTTTACGCGTAATTATTTAAGTGTAGTATTAAAATTTTTAATTGCATTTTGCAAATGAATTGATTAGTTTGTCATTATTCCCAGTGTTGACAAATAAAACAGGGGCATTATGACAAAATAAAAATAAATAAAATTTATTCGAGTAAAACTATTTAATTATATCAAACATAATATTCATACACTTTCTTACTCAAAAGAGGAACCATCTTAAAAAACATTTTTAAAAATAAAAACTGAAGATAATCTAACCATATAAAATAAAATTACAGAGCGATTTAAATTAATAAATATAATCCATATTATGTAAACTTTGTTCTTAGACGGTCTAAAAAAATAAATAAATATTAAGAAAATAAAAATAAATGAAATTTATTCAAGTAAACATCATCATCATCATCACCATCACCATCACCATCACCATCACCATCACCATCACCATCACCATCACCATCACCATCATCAGCATCAGCATCACCATCATCACCATCACCACCACCACCACCACCATCACCATCATCGTCATCATCATCATCATCATCATCATCATCATACTTACGTATAAGCAAATTAATAAATGATTTAATTTGATGATTTGATAGAATTATGCACAAATAACTGCTCAACTCATCAATAAAAAGTACTTAAAATCGTAAAAAAAATTAAAACGAAATTAGCACAAGTATCATACTGGATTTATTAACCAGCAAGTTACTCGAATATTCTTGAATTTGATTTAGATTACATGAACAATTCATGTTATGCCGATACCCAATTTTACGATATCACTATTACAAAAGGTATTAAAGCGTATACAGGAATTGTGGATTAGTATTACAACTCCAATTTAATTGCTAGGGATCAAGTTTGAATGGTTGTCCAGCATGGTTCGCATATAACTATCGTACCGTGGAACGCGGCTTTGCAGATTTAGTGTCACGTTCTATGTAAATGTCTGTTGTTTTGCTGATGTTGAAGGCATTTAAATATGTTATACTATCGAGGAGGTCAGCGTTTAAGTCTATTGCTAGATTAAGCAGTTTTAAACGCGGCCGGATAATAAATAGGTGACCCTTTCAAATATTCGTCCTTCTCCGTGTTTTAGAAGAGACGTAAAATTGGGTTCCGATGAATGTTACTGAGGGATATCAGACGTGAGATTGCAGAGACTTTAAGGGGTCTCGGGACATCAGATGGCAGTCTGTCATCTTAACTCATTTCACAGGCAGATCCTATACAATTTAAGCCGATCCTGCTACTAGAATGGGATAACGCTACATAAACGAAATATGTTATTCTATGTACTACGTTAAATCAAAGTGCAAGCCTCGTCTCTTTCCGTTCCTATCCTACGTTATCGGCAAGACATGTTTTCCTATTCCAGTCACATTTATTTCGTGCTCTCTCAAAACCTACTCTTTATTTTCTCATATTTGCCTCCACAGGACCCATCTGTTGTTTCAACCAACCATTCTTGGTCAACCAAATAGCTTTCCCCACATTCTTTTTCCTATATGACCTTTATCTCTTCTTATTACGTGTTGACACCACGACATGCTCATCATCTCCGTTATTCAAATTCCAAGACCGTGTAAGCAATGCTGAAAACCGATAAAAAAATATTTAAGTAAAAAGACAAACAAATATTATTATATCATTAAAAAAACATTTTAGTATCTTTAACTATTATTAAAATACGTAATTTGTTACTATAAAGCGGTTTTTAGGGTTCCGTAGTACTACAAGGAACCCTTATAATTTCGCTCTGTAATTCCATCTATCTGTCTGCCTGTAAGGTGCCCCCCCCCAGCATTTCCGAACTATTAGACGTAGAGACCTGAAATTTTTCATGTTGATAGAACATGCTAAAAACTCAATAGGAAAATTATTCCGAACGAATTTGGACAACAACTTTTGAAGTTATTTAATAAATACGTTTATAGCGTATGAGATAACGCAACCCTTCTATATAGGCGTGTCTTGACATGCTTTTGGCCATTTTTATTATCGAATTATATGCAGAGTAAGTTGTAAATGATAAAATACTTTTTGCGATTTCTCAATAATTGTCTTTTATGAGTTAGGTCACTTTATGATTGTGCATGCGATATATACAATAACAATATCCTGAATTAGAATTCTAGTCCATAATAATCGGAAACTGTAGATTGGTAATGGTGGTACATTTTAATTGCCAGAGATCAAGTCTGGATGGTCGTTCAGCGAGATTTGCATATATACCGTGCTATCGCTTTGTCTTACTAGGCTTTAGAATAACAATGTCACGTATTTTGTAAATTTCCATTGTGTGGCTGAGATTGAGTATCGTAAATATGATAACCTATGTTACATAAACACTATTTCGATTTGATATCATTCAACTTACTCATCAATGACAGTGTAATGAATTGAAATCTACAATATTATAAATAAAACTTAGTGCATTATCCACTGATGCTACGTAGTAAATATTATTCATCATTTACTGTAATTATAACTCACCAAATTGGTGTATGCACGCGTCGTAGTGACACTGATCACTATGTACTTAAATAGTTGTTACCGAGTCAACGGTTGTAACACAACTCCCGCCGCTTATCCGATTGTGTCTGTATTTATACTCTTATGAACAACTACCCTCCTCTATGTATACACTACACTTAGGACTGACAATAAAAAAAGATCTGGTCTCAAAAGAATTGTAGATTAAATTAACTAAAGTTGCTTGCGTTTTTAGAAGAAAATTACTAAAAGTATTAATGTGTAGGATAATATTATAAGTGATCTTCTATAGTGTGTTTATAAAATAAGGTATATAAATTTCCAATATTTCTTTCATTGCAAACAGGTAGTTTGGTCACAGTTTCAAGGCTTAAAGGCCTTCAGTTAACAAATTTAGGCACATGAAACGTCCACCGAAATTTGCATACAGACATGTCATCACAACACGATTTTATGGTTTCAGCGTGGCGTGCCTCGTAAACGTTTATTACTTCCGGGTTAATACAATTGCTGGAATATTAATAGTGAGACAAAGCAAAGGGTTTGCTCTCCTGTATATTTTCAAATATACTGCTATATTTGTGTACATTACAGAAATTATTTTGAATAGGCATGACGACAAATTTTGAAAAATAGGTTTACAACGGTCTCTCTATTGTCTATATAAAATTTTAATATTTCTACAGAAATTAACGTCTTTATAGCAAAAAAACATTATAAATTTAGAGTCCTACCTCACCGAGACACCATGGCGACGTCGCCGGTTACCCAAATCTAACTCAAGTCCCCAAATTGTGCGGCAGCCCGCCGCCTCTACACAGGAGTGGTCCGCTCGATGGCGCTCTACGGCGCGCCCATCTGGGCAGAGACCAAACCTGGTGCTGACGACTCATGGCTTTCTTTCAGCTGCTCGATTTCAACCTCCAGCTGTTTTATCAGCTGGTCTTTTTCTTTAACTGCATCTTCTTCCCTCCGTAATTCAGTTTTAACTTGTACCAGCTCGCTCTGAAGGTTCTCGCTTACTGAAGTCAACTGCTTCATCTCAGTGTGACAATCCGTAATAGTGAATTCCAACTTTGAAATCATTTCTCCTCGCTCTTTAAGGGCCTAAATAAAATAGAAGAAAATATTACTTATCAGTAGGCTTGCGATTCAAATATTTACTCGTCTCTTACAAGGCAAGTTAATAAATAATATTCCGTGCCTGCACTAAACATTTCGTATAAGAGCCGGAAGCAAGGAGTCAAAAAGCCATTCGTATAGTTTCGTCGGCTACTGATCTATTGCCGCCCAATATAGGTAACACGAACTGATAACAGTCATAAAACAATTAATCATGAAATTACTGTGGTATTATTTATTGAGAAATGCCAATGACATATAACCTACTAATTACAAAAGAATGACCTTAATTAAACCTATATTGGAAATTACAAAGGTAATATGTAACAATAAATAAAGTATATTTATGCAAAGATTATTCTAAAACACAACGCCTACATAATGTAAGTGTAATTATTTAAGCATTAAATTTAAGTATCATGGACTACCTAACTACTGACAGTTAGAAAGAATGCCTTATAAAAAGCATACAGAAGCACAAAAGGATGAATCATATATGAAGCGTATAATACGGCAAAACCTTTTATGAAATCACATACTCATCAAATTTTCCAGATGCCAAACAGCCGCCAGTAGTAATTCATAATAGTAAAATACAGTTACAAGCCACTCCTGAAATTCAAATCCGGTATAAAAATCCACAACCTGGTAATTGGGAAGGGCCAAGTCCTTTGCTGTTTACTGGAAGAGGTTACAGTTGTGTTTCCACAGATCACGGACCGTTATGAGTGCCTAGTAGATGGACTCACCCTGTGGTGTAACCGAAATCCAGCTCTGAAGACAACGACAACGCCGAGTGATTGTCGAACGCACAAAGAATCGCAATTATGTGGCATATTTTTACGATTTAAGCGTTTTCCTAAGGAATTCAAAACCTATAGGGTACTTCCCATTAACCTAGCAACATGAAATTTTGCAAGAAGCAAGATCTTATGGTACAAATATAGGAAAACACTCTGAAAACTGAAAATTTTTGTCTGTATGTTCGTCTGTTTGTAAATTTTGTAAGGAACGCGTAGTTTTAATTAATATCAAATACTCAGAGCTGTAATCACTAACAGCTGTGAATCTGAAAAATCAAACTTCTAAAGGTAATTTTAAGTCATTCGAATTCATCGACTTAAGAAAGTTCTGCTTATGCAAAGTAAATGCAAACTACCTACCTATATCAAAAATGGCAAATAGGAAAACCATCACGCTATATAATTTTCGATATAACATATAATTATTAAGTCTTATTCTAGAAGTCTACTTTAAACTTTTTATTATCTGTAGAGATTGCCTTAACACCTCATGTAGAAAATTACCTATTAAAGCCTTTTGTAACGAATACAGCTTAATTTATTTTCAATCGAATACTTATCTTTAGTTAGATCCCTTCTAAAGGGTCCTGTTATAACTCTATTAACTCCTAAAATGGTTCATTAGTGATATCATAATCATCTTTGATTAAATTATTTTATAAAACCCTATTCCACTAAGAGATTAACTTAAATAAGATAAAACTAAAGATAAAATGTAGCTGTATAATGTATAAATTACTTATCGCGGATTTACACTTATGCCTATTTATCGTGCAATTGTGCACAAATTGCATATGAGGTATGCATGTATATGTCGGATGCCAAGGTCTCAACCAATGAACCGAAACTGCACGATGCAACTGCTATCAATAACTTCTTCAAAGCATCATTAGCAGTTTTCGCCTTGACCCGCTTTGAGATCGTTCATTGTTCTCATCTGGTTCCACTGATCGGACTATTTATTGAAAATACGACCTACATTCCGTGTTTCGAAGCCGTTTCGTTACGACTAGTATACCATTAGAGAGCATGCACGACTCGGCTAATGAACGAGTTTCTCGTGGGATGTGGAAAACCCATTTCATTATTCATCAGTTAATGATAGACTTTTTCGGCATTGTTAAATAGAATAAGTTTTTAAGTATTGCAAATGTTAGTAATTATTTTTATATTGTATGTTTTTAAATACTAATAGACTAGTTATTTATATAATGGGGAACTGAAATAAATTTATTTTTCGTGGCATGGAACAAAATAGTTTTTGTGTGATAAGTTAAACTAACCATAACTTAAAACCACAAACATGACATACCCAATAAAATATCTATAAAGCCAGCGACCTCAACCCTTATACTTCGAAACGATATAATCGCGGAAGAATATAATTCAGTTATTTAAAAAAAAATGATAATATTAATTAATTTCTACATAAATTTATAAAAAAAATTTTCATACACGTAACTGTAATTTTGCGCGAGTTTATACTGTAACAGCGGTTTTGAATGCTAGCCACACTACTATATTTTTTTATGGGTATTAAAAACAGTATGGGGGGAAGCGATATAATTTTGAAGTTGTTATTAAATATTTTGTTCATGTGTTTTAAATTATAAACTGTAATAGTGGGTCAGATATCTAACAAAATTAAGTTAGTATGATCATATAATGAACTGTTTTACCTTATTTTTTGTATTATATTTCAAAAGTATGTTTCATAAGATAATAATTAATTATTCATACCTTACGATATTTCTGATAATATTTGAATATTTTTTACAGATACAATCTTCAAGTAGTACTTTTGGACCCAGACACAGTAGATCATCCGATACCTTGTTCATGTGACATGTCAAAATGTATCTTAATTAAAATGCTGATGCTTCAACATGCGGAACTATTTCTTATAAAAATCTTTCTAGTTTATAGTTTTAGCAATGTTTACATAAAACTCCCTCCTCAATATATATATATATGTAAAGTCAGGGAATAAGCAGTCGTCACCCCTTTGACTATTTCCTTTCACATTATTTTCAGCCTTATATATCATTTATATTCCACACCTGCGCCCCGTGACGATCAAAAACTGACATTTATTTGACGAAACAATAAAGCCAAGAGGTATTCGTATTTCTGTAATTTGTACACGTTGATTTCTTGAAATCAACAAACTGAAAAACCTAAAAAAAATTATAAAAAAAAATGATACAAAGTAAAATCGAGTTGTATTCAAAGAATTATTTCTTATCGTGCATAAAGTTCAAGTTTTTCGTTGCCGGGATAAATTATCATGTTTAATCTATGAAGGATTGCTTGGACAGATTTTACATTCTACATAGAGGTAGCGTAATATTCGCATTTGTGGCATACTCTGGCCTTAGCATTACTGTCTCAATCACTTACCCTTTAAAAAAGAAATCAAAGTGTTTGTCCCACGCTGCTCTACTGCGGAGCGGATATACAAGTGTCAAAATTTTACCCGACACATGCAGGTTTCATTACAATGTTTTCCTTCACCGCAAAACACGGGATGAATTTAAACACGTTTGCAGTAAAAAATCAGTGTCTCATAACAATTTCACTTTTTTTGTTGCACAAAATGTAATGGAGACAATAAATTTAAACAATAATTGAATCCCTATTATTAATTAAGACAAAAGTTAAATTATTTCGGCTCACAATCAAACTAAAATCTCCTTTAAAGATAAGATAAATACGTGGCTAAGTTCAGCATCAACAAATGAGTAGAGGCCTATGTGTAGAATCATATGGAATCAGCACTGCCCTGTATCGAGATATGTATCGTATCACAACCTGTGTAATGTATCACTAGGATCTTAAAGGTACACATCCCTACCACAGACCAGTGTCCACATATACTAATTATTCTAAAGCCTTCAGTGACTAAGGTTTCATGCAGGAATACACAAAATGCAGCCTTTCCTGAGCACAGAAAGCACACATACTGTAGCATTAAATCTCGGCTGCCGTTTTATGTTTTATATTTTATGTTTTTAAAATATAGCGGGTTAATAACAGCGAGGAATCGTAAAAGGAAATGGTTAAATTGAATTTATAATTATATATTTAGTAATTTACCATTTTTATAATCAAGGAGATGGACCGTCAATTATCTCTCTATTAAAGAGATTTTAGTGATGTAATAATTTATCTTTAGAATTTATCGTGCTCGATCAGTTAAACTCTAAATTTTTGAAAATTGTCAAATCACAAAGCACTCGTTTTACCGGTTTTTTCATAAATAATCACAATTCTATTTTAAAATCATACGAATATCGACAAAATTTTCAATGAAACGACTTATGAAACCAACGATCTACATGATTGCTTCCACAAAATGCATGACTGCAATAGTAATTAAAAATTGAATTTATGTGTTGTGTCGATGACACTTATTCTAGTGTGGTACAATATACGAGCGATATGGTTTTATTAACTGATTTAAAAAAAGGAGGAGGTTCTATGTGCGGCTGTATGTATTTACTATAAAACATCATGCCGAGACTAACGGGAGCGGAATGATAACCATAAAATCAAGTAATCGGACGAGTATAAAAGTCGAATAAAACGAAGTTGAACAGCTCTCAGAGGTATAAATTTTAAAATATTAATGTGTTTTGTGAGCATCGATTTATAAATAAGTACCTAATTAATTAAATATTCGTGATCGATTTCTCTTTCGATCAGACATTTGAAAAGTTATTCATCTTTTCTTAAGAAATTCGCGTGCTTTTTAGGGTTCCGTAGTCAAAATTGAAAACACTTCGCCTTTCAACATCATGTATTATTAAAACCGTGAACAGGTTTTAGGATTTAGAGACAAAAGAGGAAATCTTAATTCCGACCCGTGGATATTTAAAAAAAATCCTTTAAAAACCAATGTCATGATAAGAAATTATATTGTCGGTTTTTTAAATATGTTAAAAAAAAATAACCTGTGCTATTACAACGCTGAAGGGTCTTGGATTTAGTACATGGTAGGAACAACCCACCAGGAAAACCCACTTCCTGGGAAACAACGACGCCGCAGCTTTGCTGGATTGTGTCCTGTCCATCTAATCCAATAGAATTAGACATAGGTATAACTCCATTTTATAAGACTTCCCACAACTTTCGTTCGGCAAAGTCGTTGTGAAAGACTTTAACAAAATAGTTTAAAGACTAAAGACTCATGTAAGTGTTGAAGTCACTTCTATACAGTTTACCTTCTGTTTTTCACACGTTACGCAGGGATTTAAAATCGTTTTTTAAACTGTAACACTGTGTAATAAGGATCAATATTGTCTGCACCAAATACGTTGAAGCAACGAGGGTGTATTAAATATCAATACATTAAGAGATTGCTTCAATAAACAACGTCTCTACTTATCTGGAGTTAATTGTATTTTTTACCTTATTAAGAGTTACGTATAATTTTGTGGCTGCTTTTGTCGATGTTTTTTGTCAAATGTTTTGTGCATCTATATAATGATTGACACAATTATTCCAATTCGAATAAAAAAAATTAAAGTTGTTAAAGCTAGAACAGTGCTTTTATAATAATTATTATTACTAATTGGTCATAAGTATTTCAATTATAATAAAAAGCAAGAAACCAATTTAATTCGAGCGAGAATCCACTCGGGATTGTTGAAAAAAAGCAAAATTCTGTACTTCTCTTTTAAAATTTCTTTAGTTCCTTTATAATTCTGCATGTGTATTCTTTATTTACAACGATAGTCACAATTATTTCAATGAAATACTGCATTTCGAGCACGTCAGGCCGTCATGCGCAGTGCGGAGCCAACAGCTGATGCTATAAACAAGAAATCTACCTTGGATTGGGTGGACTCCGGCTGCATGAAGTACACCAGCACAAAAATCCACGCGGCACCGAATATGAAAAACAATTTGACATTTCGTCTCATTTTGGATTGTTTTTGAGTGTCACTTTGGCGCGTGTTTCGGCGGCAGCGCGCGGCCGCGCATCCGTGCGGTCTAGTACTGAGCGCGCAGAGCTCGTAAGGACGTGGTCGCTCATGCGCGCACCGCTCGCCACTGAAATAGCCGCAGCAGTCGGCGCTGTTACCGCACCGCCCGCTGATAACGCTGATAGTGAAAGTATTTGGGTGTTTAGACATAGCCCGCTAAACTAAACGTCCAAGCTTGCGGCTCTATCTGTGCTTTAGGTCTCTGTTAAAATTTGCAATGACAGACAATTGAATCACAATATTTAATCAGTCTGTTAAAGAAATCATTTCATTTGTAAGAAGCGTACCTAGGTGAAAATTGACAAGTATTTCTGTAATCGCCCGCATATGAGACAAATGTGAAAAAGATAATGTACTCAATGATTACTCATAGCATATAATTATATAGTAATGTACAACGCAGATAACCCGCTGACCTCTTTGTAACGCATTGCAATAACATACCAACACATATACTCATATTATGAAGTTTGTTATAAACATATGTAACGGGTCCATATTTATTTTTATATTAAACTTAGTATGAAAGTAAACAAAGACCATGCTCATATCGCAAGGTCGGTAACACAGCTGTTAGCATTTTGGTAGAGCAGTGCAGAAGTCCACGAAAGTCGATAGACACTTCAATATGTTAGATGTGTCCATGTACAGAGCAGCTCACGATTTCAGAGAATCTTGGTATTTTTTTTATATTTATTGATATTTTGTAAACAGACAGTACAATAAACCAAAACATATAAGACTAGGCATGAGCTATCGAGGAAATTTATTCACGAGGAATTAATATTGTACTCACAATTCACGAGAAATATTGCCGGGAATGCTGGCTGCATTTCCGCCCCGAATGGCTATTGTCTATAATATTATACGTGAGTGAATTTTAGCTGATTTAAAACGACGTTACACTGTTTTATAACATAAGTAATGTGGCAAACAACTAGGTTCATTGCACTCTACGAAAAGAGCTCTTTTTAGGTATGGAAACAAACAGACATACCGTTTGTCTAATAGTAAGAAGCCATCTTAGTGTAAATGAAAATATCGTAGGTATCGCTTATTGTCGAATGTCGACTCTATACCTCCTGTCTAATGATCTTTAGCTCTAATTATTGGAGCACCGATACGTGACCGGTAGAAGGTTTTAGGTAGGACTGAAATTCGTAACGTGTTCGGTTCCACCCTCATTGGGCTATCGTCAAGGCCACTCCTAAAACATTTAAAAACTAACATAATATGAAAAATCGGAGTAAAATATGTAATTCATAAACTATGAAAGTATTTAAATTTTTTATTACGAAGTCTTATTCGAGTAGGTATCTAAAAAAAGCTCCACAAAGCAATATTGTTAATATATATAATAGTAGATTACACACTCTGCTTCAGTGAGTAAATGCTCGAGCGATCGTGAGGGCACTAAATTAACACGAGTGAATTAGTTACTTCCTTCAGCAAGGTGCGTAATCTATTTCTCTTTTAACTACATCGCTGTCTATTTCCATTATTAAAACTTTTCTTGCTAAATATGTATCATTTTTTTACAATTGTGTAGAATGCGTGCCATTTGTTTTTCTTTTTTTCAAATTTATTCAGTTGATTTTATTTTCAGTCAGTATCTTTATGATCCAATGCCTAAATTTTACATGAAATTTAATGGAAGACATAAATTAAAACCTAGGTGGTAAATATATATACAGATAAAAACAGTGCAGTAATGAACTTTCATACAACATTAACGCACTGTTTTGGTTCTATGCAGAAAATGAATTCTTTCTACTCGAATAGGTAGTGATTAATGATAACATTACTACATATTTGGACGAAGAATAATATTAAGTCCACATTTTAAACGTATTTCTTTATCATCAATGAATTCGCGGATTCTGTAAAATTTTATTACTTAACAATCGACGAACTCATTGAAAAATTCACTTTTAGATTATTTCCAACTTAAATAAAGTACTTAAAATGTTGACATATTTTATCAAATTTTAAATTAATAGTTAATAGGTTAAAAAAAATTAACGCAACGTAGTCGTTTTAGGCACCGCGTGCACATAAATTGACCTAAATTCAGTATAAAATTATAAAATTCCTGGATGACTCTGATTTGGGGTGTTTGTGTGGTGCGGCTCCCCAGAAAATGGAGCATCTTTTATCGTGCTCTTCCTGTCCTGCCACCTGTACGCGGGAGGACCTGATGCGAGCCACAGAGGACGCTATTCGCGTGGCTGAGTTCTGGAACGGAACTGTTTGATGCGCCATCGACACGACAAGAAGAAGAAGAAGCCGTTAAGGAGTTTTATTGGCTATGACAGATAAAGTTTCAGAATAAACATAATTAATAAATGATGAAGAATCTTCCACTAAAAAATATTTGTTTTATTAAGATTTATTGGGAAAATAAATTTTTGAGATTTTTTTTTATACTTCGAAGGCCTAAATTCGTTTGGCGGCTCTGGAAATGGCGGAGCAGTACCGGGACTTGTAGGCCACTAATACTTGCCAGATTTTAAACTTTGCCAAGACTAATCCTAATTTATGCGGTGATATATTAAGCCTACCCTTATCCCCCCCAGTAATCACCACGTTTCCATGGACCGCACGTGAGCTCTATTAAATCGTCTCGACGTTTATAGTCAATGAGCTAATACACGCCGCCGTTTAATTTCGAATATATCTATACACTGCCGGGCGAATGTTGGCTACGCGATTTCCAGTAGCACGCGAAGACATTCTTTTAATGAAACACGGAGAGAGAAATTCTACAAGCGTGATTGAAAACATAGCACGGAAAAAGTATCTCATAATAAAAGAATCGTTTATTTTATAAACAATATACATGATATCGAACGCCGTGATCGGCCGCCGTTCAATTTGCCGCGAAATCTCAATCGCGACAGCTTTAGGGCGCGTATACATGGTGATAAAATAATCGCGCCAGCCGATCGCACGATATAAAGATTCGAGCGAATGATTCCATCTCGTTCGCGTCGTTTATTGTTATTTGACTGCTTTATTGCCGATCATGGCCTTATTTTTTCTCAATGGAAAATGTTCGTACGTCGTTCGGAAAGATGTCTTTATCATATGTTGTAACACATTCAACCATCCCAATGTTTAAACCGGTGAATATAGAAGTATACAATTGTGCAGTTTTAATGTTAAGTTCCTTTTACAACGAAGGCGAGTCAGAAAGGATTTTTCGGAGACCTTCCGTGACAAAACAGAAAAATTGTACATAAATTCGTTTGACACAAATTACAGTAATATTTTGTTTTTGTAATTAAAATTGCATAAGATATTTCATACTTAAGTGTTTTAAAAAAAAAAAATGCATAATATGCTTATAATGCTAATGTTTATATTAAAAATTTTTACAAAATAAATGCTGGTGCAATACATTTTACATGACCAACTGCCTATAATATTTCAATTAACTTATGCAGCATCCGAACCATCATTCAAAACGTCCGAGGCGTACGTGGGGATATTACGCAAAGGATGATCTTACGGATTTGGGTTGTAATTTGTGGATGTAAATTTATTCAGGTTGCTAAGTCTTTTATTACTGTATAGCTCTACAAAGGACCAAGTAATTTCAACTGGTCCTCTCTTTCTCGTAAGCACGTATTGTTATTTAGGATGGCTAATAAAGAGGTTACAAATCACAGTTGTATTAGGAAATACCATATATATGATAGTTTATGAAAATTACACTTCAGTGAAAGCTTTCTTGGACATGCTTTTAATTAAACTTCACAGAAAAAGAAAAGATATTCACATTTCATGGTACTTGGTAAGTCCCCAACCTGAATTGAGAACCTATTGGCATTATCTAGGCTGAATGTATCAAAACATAATCAACATCTAAGACTATCCAAAGCAAAAATAATTTCAATAATGACTCATAATTATAACGGTTTGAATCGGCATATGCCCTCCGATGTCCTCTGACATCCAGTAAAGAAGATCTCTGTCTTGCACTCATGAGGAAATGGTCTATAAGGGATGTTGTTACTTGTCCGTGGGGGCCATAAAAGTTATAAAAGCTTAGGTAATCTGTTACTGCACTATAACTGAATTTCTCAGAAATATGATGCTGAGTGAGCTTACTAAATACCGCACTGACCAATGTAACATTAAATAACGATTCTTTCACAAGTCTATGAAACTAAAACATCATCCTACACGTATTATTTCTTGATATAATTTACTTTATATAGCTTAGGATTCCAAATAAATCTTAGCACCTCTCTCATGGGAAAACAAGTCCGAAATTTTGCACCTCTTTGCTTGCATCTGCTGAGACGCTTCTTTTTATGTTTCCTTAATTGGAGCTCTACACATACTAAATTCCTGTACGTTTTTGCTGAGATCTGATGAATAGAAGTTCAAATGCAGCTAGAGTTAGTAAACTTGTTTCAACACGTTTTTGTATAAATTGCTTCCAGATAAGAAATATCGAGAGGTAAGCACGTGGTGTTCATGGACTTTGTGGAAGAACACAGAGTAAGAAGTTCACCGCCATAAGAAGGTTTATTGTTCCTTAGAGATCGCAGCCGATACGATCCAATGAAGATCGTTGTAGGAGTAAAGGACAATTTCAATTTAAGTCTCTAGTCAGAGTCCTCATAAGTTTAGTGACCCGAAAAATGTATCTTAAAACAAAATTCATGAACCCTTTGATATTAGTTGAAGTTCATTAGAAATACTTCAACCATCTCGAGCTACAGGTATTGAGAGCGCTATGGCGTTTAGTACTTGTTTTTCCTTTCCTTAATTTTTATTTGTTAACAGTCTTTTGCTTATTTCTTTTTTGAAGCGAGTAATTACATGGCCATTGATGTAAAAATATGCTTCATCACTTAAGAAAAGGTTATTTTCAAGAAGTTTGTTAATCTTATTATGACCATTTAATTCTTGAATAATTGTAATCTTACATCTAGATACATAGAGAGAGAGACCACTTCGTTTTCGTATTATTAGATGATGAATTTAAAGAATATACCTTGTAAAACATTTTCGACGAATAATTCACTTTCATTCATGTCTTTTTAAACAAGGCCCCCATTCATTCCACATCTCAAGTACCCCTAGACGAATCAAGTAGAAGGGTATCTATGCCAGCCTCATGCCACGCAATGGCATGAAACGGCGCCAACCGCAAGAAATGGCCTCACTTTGTCTCCGAGGGGAAAATCAGTATCAACAGTAATAGTAGTAGACGGCAGCAGTATGAAGACGAGCGTCATGCCATAAATGTAACGTTAAGTCATGCATTCTTCTCATGACCTAGACGCTCGAGGTAAATGATTTTATAAGAACAAAAAAAGAGTGATAGAAATCTATGTTCGGTGTGTGTAATTTTGGAAACGTTCACACGTTGTAAAGTTACCCATTATACTTGCTAATTGCATGGAACGGTTAGCGCAATACGTACTACTTCTAGTATCTAGCTCATGGGTGCGGGGGTCTATTTTAGGGATAATATTTCTAATGATCGTTTTTAACCTGATAAACCGATATCCTACGCTCATTTTTTCTGCCAGGATTATTTTATTTATTAACTATAACGCGGTAGATTTATTCCGCGTTATAGGAAACCGCGTTGTAGGAGTACTCCCGTACAACGCGCTTATATAACCCCAAATACACATAATATTAATGCGTTATGAGAGTACCATGTTATAGGGAGATTATAGTATGTTTAAGGACTATTTTAAGATATGTTTAATATTCCCGTTACCACTTCAGTTGGCCATCATTCGCACGAGAGTTAAAAAAGGGTTGCGTTAAATCTCGGCGTTGGCGTTTTTTCAGCGTCGTCGATACGAAATTACACCGTATACGTATATATGTATATAGCGTTAAAAATAGAACATTGCTCGATAAAGAAAGCGTCGCGTTATAAAAGCGCTTCCGTGTGAACACAAACTTGGGAATCCATATGTTCTGTTTGAACGCTTTTTTAACGCACGTTAAAAAAGCTCTCGTACGAATGAGGGCTTTTTAAAAAAGCTTTTGTTAGGAGTGGCCACGATGATATCCCAGTGGGGTTTGAAGCGAGCCCCTTACGGATTTCAGGTCAACCTTCTACCGTTGAGTTAGCGAGGCTACTAAATTTTAAATCCTTTTCTTCGTATCTGATATAGATGTAACCATTAAACGGGAACAAAATATAGTATATTTCGAATATTAGTGTTTAGTGATAGACAAACACAAGGGAGAGACAGTTTGAAACTAATAATGGCTATTAGGCAGTTTGACAGGAAGCTGTGAAACGGGTTTGAAGTATTAAAAGGCCATTAAAGGCCACTTAACTTTAGGTACCCATACTAAATTTTAATTATAATATAAATATAAATTATTTGCTGTTGTCCGCAACTTTGTTTGCGTAAAATGAAACTTGCCCTTAGATCTCCTTATTCTGGCGCAATAGAAAAATTCGATTTTAGCGAATGTCTTGCTAATTATAAATTCCTTCCCTATCCCAAAAACCGTGGGATGTACAATGATGGATATCGTTGTACGTCCCACGGTTTTTGAGATATCGTGATAGGTGAACTTTTATGTATAGATTTAAAAGATTGCATGGCTCATAGTGTGATGGTTGAAATTTTGTCGTATGCGTCGCGTGTTCAATCTCTGTAGCAATAAATAACAAAATTTCATGTTTTATTTAATAATTAATTTTTTTATGATCTTCATCATTCATCATATTGACTGGCCCGTTGGTGCAGTGGGCAGTGACTCTGCTTACGGCTCCGTAGATCGTGGGTTCGATTTCCACCGCGAGTCTGGGTGTATTATCTATATGTATGTATTTATATATTTCTACGAAAAAAATGTTTGTGTATAACAGGCGTATGTTACCTATAACACAGGCATTAAGTTATCTACCTTAGGAACAGATGTCTATGTCATATAGTCCTGTATATATTGAATTATTATTTATTCAATAAGTATATCGAAATGAACCTCTCGTAGTTCTGAAATAAGTAAACCCTAAACCCACAGCGATGCTGTCTGTTGTAAATATTAAGATGGATAAACAGAAGTACGTTGCTGAATCATGTGACACAAATGATGGTACGATTACGAATATACGATATTTGGGTCATTGCAATTAACGTTTTGTGTCATGTTAAGCGTATGTCTTAAAGTGACGCATTTGAAAGCATTTTTTATTAGTACCCATTTGTTATAATAAAATTATTGACCACATTTTATGCCCTGCACCGAATATAGAATTAAAACTTTGTCAACTTATTTAAGGGCTCGTAGTTATTTACGCAAAGGCCATATATCGATCGGATCGCCATATATATATGCCATCGCGGAAATTTTAGATCTTTTTAAGATGTACAATTCCGTAGTATATTATTTGGTTATATCTGGCAAGGTTTAGCCAACGCGTGTGACGTAAACGCACTAAAATACATTTTTTACGATATTTCATTACAAATCATTGAAATTCTCGGCTTTTATGTTCTATAAAGTAAGTGTATTATAGATATAAAGCTTCTCCTTAAATCGCTCTGTTCATTGCTTAAAACCGCATTGAAATCCGTTGCGTAGTTTGAAAGATCTGCGCGTACAACGCTGGGAAACGACTTCATTTTATTCTATGTAATGATGATAATTGATTATGTTTAACTTCATTGTATTAACAATCTATTAAGATAATCTTTTATGTTTAAGGAATAAAAGTAATTTTTTTTTCTGTCAAATATGTACATATTATAAGAACGCAAGTATAAACTTACCACACAATGAACATTCTGAGAGAATATATCTCATTGATGTCTGTCGCATTCAATTCTATTCTCTGTCGACGTGAATGCAATGCGAAATAAGGACACGTCACTCGATACCCCACCGCAAGAGCGCAATCTAGCGTAAAACCTTCTTACGGCACGATACGAAATTCATATCATAAACTTTAAGTCCCTTTAAATAAAGCTCAGATATACTAATTAGACACAGACGAGGAGTTTGCTTTACAACTGACCAAACTTTGATCACAAGATGTCGACTGGCAGAGCCTTATAGTCTCCGCTTTTCTGCTTTACAATGTTCTCATCGGGCGCCGTAAACTTCTTATGGAGTCTGTTTCAACTGTTCGTCTTTCAATCACGTTATCTCTGTGGTCCAAAAAACTCTCTAACCCAAAGATCCATCGCTTCTTTTGGTCCAAAAAACGGGCTTCGACTTAAATGAGCTGAAACTCTTGTAGAACTTCATGCAAAACATTTTATAGAAACAATATAGTGATTTCTTACGAGTAGTTTATACCATTTTTTTTACATTTTTTTTAAAATCTAAAAACTGGAGCTGATACAAATGGCATTTTTACAATTTTTATTCTATATTTAAAAATTAAAACGATCCAAAAACCAATTTTAAAACTTTTTCAATTGAAATTGTATAGAAAAATTTAGGTAGGTATACGAAATGATTGTAACTAGGCATATTTTCTATCGTTTTACAGATTTTTTCAATTCTCTTAAAATTTTACACGCCATCGGTAAATGTCTATGAGACATTTTAAAGCTTCCGTGGAAGGTGTCCAATTCAATATAATGTTGTCTTATATTTTCCATTTTATTTATATTTTTACTAATACTGATTGCAAAGTGAAAGTCCCTGTTGACATAATTTTTCGTGTTATTTATGTCTTTGTATGGTCTATACTTTCTTACAGTTTTATGTTATATAATATCTCCTATTATATTGTATATTTATACCAATTGAGATTGTAAAAAAACAATAAAGTTCAAGTGTAAAGATCTGTCGGCCAAAGATTATGTAGGTTGAAAAAAATGGTACATTATTCGTTTTTAAGAAGGATTTTTTTTCTCTGATATTCTAAACGTATTTTAGTTTTAAGATGGCGACTCTCAGGCAATTGCTGTGATGTAAAGTAAATTTCGATTTGATTTAATTTATGTAAATAGTTTTAACTACATCTTGAATCAACGAATTATATTAGTAAGTGTATTAAACACCGTTTTCATTATTAATTATAATTTAAATAATCATTATCAAATTCCTTTTAAAAAGCCTGGTATTTAAGTAATTATAATAAATAATAAATATTCGAGGAAAACATTTTTCTGGAATACAAAAATGTATTTAATAATGTAAGAGTATCAAGGAACTATTTTTTGTTTAGTCTTTTGTCTTGCTCAATCAGTTAAATTCCAATATTTTGATTTTAGTAATTTTATCTCAATACAGAGAAAGCAGTGAAATATGTATAAGGCATATTTATTTTATACTAATTTTTCGTCTATAAACAAAAAACCTAAAATAAGCATTACGAGTTTTACGACTATGCAGTGAAAATATCGATTACATATGACATCGCGCCCACATAATATAATTCCGATTAATCATTCTCGATGTTGGATGGATTCGATGTGTATTATTTATAAGGCCATTAGGTAAATGAGTGCTCGCATTGAGGTATCGAGTGCATGTTGACAGAGGTGCGGCCGATTCCATAATCGATGGGAAAACATTTGAGCAGGGCTTCGATTGGGGATACTAAACGATAATGTTACAGTTTATTGGAAAAAAGAGGTTCAATTGTCGATGGTTAGACTGTTGAAGATTTCATATATTGTGTATTTCTTTTGCTGCTTTGACAATAACAAAGCAAACCGGTCAAGTGCGAGTCGTGCTATACGAACTGTTAAGACAACTTTGGTGCTATACGCCCATCCAGTCAACGAGAAATATCTCATGAACGGTAGTGAGTTAATTAATATCTTGTAACTAATATTTATAAGTACCTATTTAATAAAATGAAATAAAATGTTTTTACTAAATATTTATTTTATTAAAACATATTTGCAATAACTTCGATAATGTTCTATACTCATTTATAATATTGTCTCAATTATTTGTATAATGGAGTGTAATCTATTGATTAATCATTTACCCAATTTCAAATCTGCTAAGTATTTTTTGATGTTTAATTATTGAGATTATATGTGTTAATGAAAAATAATTATGAATAAATTCTATTTTCATCCAGATAACCTCATCTTTCAACTAATAGGTTCAGAGAATAAGTAATGAGACAACCTACCTTGTAGGTCAGGCGGTAGAGGGAACTTCTTTTCTGTAAGGCATATTTCATTAGAATAGCTATGCTTCTACATAACATCCTTGCTTCTATAGCGTTCTTTGTTGAGCATGCAGCCGACAAAAGTAATTTGTTAACAATGGTCTTTGCGAGGTTTGAAAATAAATTAAAGTGCGGTCTTATGCAAGCGAGTACGATTGCGGTTAGCGATTATTAGATTTTTTCAATGATGCTATGCAGTTTTCTTGTATGGAAGTACCAGCCAAAAGAACAGATAATTTGTCTATCATACCCATGGGGAATTGGATCATGGTACTTTATGAACTTATTGTTGCTTGTGAGGTCAGCTATTGGGTCTATGAATATTTCCAGTGAGTTTCAGGACTCACTGGATATAGTTTAGCCCCAAAATTTGAGTTTTTATTTGTAACAAAATCACTAATCACTTTTAAATTTTGTCAGTTTCATCCTGGAGATGGTCTGATTCAAACAAAAATAAAATATAATGCAGGAAGGTTTCTTTGAATGGAACCCCAAAATTTGAGTGGACTAAACCAGATCATGAAATATCCTACTCCAATTATTCAGAATAAGAATGTAGTATTTTATTTACAATTCCAATAAACATTATATATGTACTGAAGACAATTATTTTATAAAAAAAGAAATTTCAGTTTTATTAAAAGGTCTGTAGATTTACAATCTGTCCACAGATTGTAATAATGGACAGGATGTCCGTCTGATATTTGCAAAAAATAAATAGGAGTCAAAGAGATCTTTAATTACTCGTTCAGTGGTATATCTTCTCAAATGAGTTTCCTTTATGTGTGTCAGTTGCATGAGGCTGGTTAAATGTCAACGGATCTTATTAAGTCACGTTCTGTGAGACGATTCAATTTGGAAATGAAAATGATGGTTCTAATCCTTCACTTTGTCATAACGTGAATACGCCAAGGAGACTGCCATCGCCAGACATTTCATTATAGCATTTCATATAGTCTGAGAGACATCCGTTAATATTTTATTAATATATGAAAGACGAATTTCTTAAAATTCTATGGATTAAGCGTGCGAGTCGAACGACCCGAAACTGTCGCATTTTTTATCAAGGGATAAAAAAAAAATATATAAATATACAGGACTATATGACACACGACGTCTGTTCCTAAGGTAGATAACTTAATGCCTATATTATAGGTAACATACGCCTGTTACACACAAATATTTTTGTAGAAATATCTAAATACGCACATATAGATAATACACCTAGACTCCAAACAGATCTGGACAGAATATGGGAGTTGGAACGGATATAATATGTAGGTTTGATGAATCTCCGTACTGGGCAATTTAATATTCACCTTAACTGCACGAAGTTTAGAATGTTACTATTACGTTATTAGTTTATTCTTTTTAGTAAAAAAACTTAATAAACATTTTGTAAATAGATCTTAAAGTAGTAATATAAATATACTTTTAATGGCTCTATCGTCAATTAACAGAATAAAGATACTGAATGTGCTCTCTTTAGAAAACATAACGTGTAATCATGAATACTATTACTTCATTTAAATATTAATTGAAACTAGAGATCATCAACTGGTCGAAATTTGGATACATTTCTTTAGACTCGTATACTATATACTTATTCACCACTACATACAAAATTTTAATTCTTTGTACAAGGACATTGTTATACCTGACTTTTAATATGTATATAGTCGTCATGATTATGACTTAACACAATCTTGTAGTAAATGTACATATGTGTACGTAAATCATTTGGCATTGGTGTGCGCGAGGAAAACCTCGCGCACACCAATGCCATTATTAAAATGTTTAATATAAAATATATTAAATGTTTTAATAATGCATAATTAATAAAAGTATTAGTCTTGGTACACCATTTTCTAGATAAACTGTGATTGTGCCAAATTTTATACTTCGCCTTTATCGGAGATTTTCGCTTCACGCAATAATATTATATACATAATGGTGATCATATTTCATTTAAATATTAATCATATTTTATTGATGCTTGTCCCACCATTTCACAAAGCAAAGCTACATTTAAATAAACAGATGAAATTTGCGATTTATTATAATAATGATAAATTAAAAGTTATAAATTAAGAAGACGTAAAATGTTACAACTGTCTCTCATATTCTTGTTATATTTGAAAGGGGAGATAATTGTGTCTAACTAAAACAATTCAGGGTTGTACATTATTTATTAACAATATAATTATATTAATTATTCTCTAAGCCCCAATAGCTCAAGAGTAGAAGGTTAGAATAAAGCCGATGAATGTAACATACAAGAAAATAATATAACCATTCCTCTAAGTCCAGTCGTCCATGGGTGTGCGTAGTCACGAAGGAGAATGCAGCGTGAATTTTATATAAAAAAATAGAAGTAATGCAAAATAATCAAAGGGTTAGGTATTAATTAAAACTGTCCTATTTACCTTATTACTTATGTTAATACGGCGATTTCAATAACCTTCGAAACCGGTTCCGATATACTGGACGTTATAACTTTTTACCTCCTTAACATTATTTTATGGTCGGTACTTTGATTTGCGCATACTGATGAGGTAGTTACTAAAACTTTACAAGCAAAGTTATCAAAGAGTTGAAGGAAAAATACATATTTTTACAGACTGTGATTTTACTAAATATATATTCCATTATAAATAATTCCACTAAACTATTCCAAGTATATTCCAATTTGAGAATGGTATTATTTTTTTATATTGCATTTATTCGTTATATTGAAGTACAGTTCCAGTGAAAAGTGATAGAAAGTATGTATATCACTGACACAGAAGTCATTTTACATTTAATTGTGAATGGCAGTCTTTTTGAGCGAACTGACTGACACCATATGCTATCGAAAAATAGACTATTATGATGTTTTTAGGATCACATTAATATGCAAATATGACTGATAGCTGAGTGCTGATAGTTCCTAGTGATAGACTTATAGGTAAAATGCGTACAGTCTAAAAATGCACGCTCCTCCAAAGTATATACTTACATGCAAAATGTTGTGTCGACGCAAACACGCAGGCCAGTCTAACAGTGCGTGGTTTAGTTTGAGTGTACAATAATAACGCTGTAAACACTCAAGCAAGCGTTGCAATTAATTAGTGGAGGTGCATGCATTTTTAGACTGAACGCACTATACTACATAACTTAGGCGATGATTGCGCCGAGCAGGTGATTGACAGTTCTGTGTTGCGCCTACGCAATACAACTGCTAAAAGTGTTTTTTAAGTAAGTGTATCCTATTATCCGGCAAGGGATGTGTAGGCGGGAGCGTTAGATATTTATGTTGGATATAAATTTAGTCCACCTCAAAGGAAGATCTTCAAAAACCTCATTATCGAGTATCGTGTGTGTTAATACGTGTGATTAACTTTTTTAAATAAAAAAAACACTGAATCCTGAAGTGGTTCGGACTAATACCGGCAGCTGTATTCCACCACAGGACATCTCGTCAGAATCTGAAATTTCACCCTCACCACCTTGATGTCCTAAAATCCAAGAAATTATCACTAGCTAGTCAATGCATGTAAAATTATCTATTCATAGATTATTAATAGATATTAAAATACGTCATCATAAACTATAAAAACCGATACTCAGGGAATAGTTTATAGAATTGTTTTTATAAGTTCCAAGAATAAATCGTACAAGTTTCATTATGATCTATTAGGAATAATTAATAAAAATATTGAACTCCTTTACGTCTAAAGGTTGCTGATTAATTAATTAATTAATGTCAAAGCGCTATTTATTAAGAATAGACTTCCTTTTCTTGTTCTTCCAGCGATCCTTCGGAGAAACTTCATTTCTGCAGTGGTTATTCTGCTTTCATGCTTTGCTGTTAGTATCCAACTCTCCGCCCCATACAACAGTACAGGCAAGTATACTGATTTGAAGATGTGGAGTTTCACGTTTTTAGTGACTTCGCGCTTTCCTATCACTGTATTACAGATTTGGTAGTAGATTGAGTTTGCCTTACTTATCCTGTGTAGGATTTCTGAGTCCAATTTCCCAGACCGGTCCATAACTGTTCCACAATGACCTACAGATTTTTTTTATTGATAATTTCATCACAGAGAAATTCAATTCTCAGAATCAGCAGAAAGTCGAAAACTTTAGAACTTATAATATTAGTTTTATGTTAATGAATCATTATTATTATAATTCTATAAAGTAATTGCATAGAATAGCAGTTTTATTATTATTTATCTTTTGAAAATACTATTAAGATATCATATTTATTTTTACGAGATTGTTTCATACTACAAGCATAATGTATCTATTTGTTATCGGGAAAGAAAGAATGGGATGGACAACCGTTATTTTGGAACAACATTGTTTGTCCTCCGTCCAGGGAAGGTCTTCAAGTAACATTTGAAGTTCGTTCTGCAAAATTTTTCGATATTTTTCACCATTTAAGTTTTCATCGATAAAATATGGACCAACGGGGATTTTCGATACTCCAGTGAAGCATGTTGTGTCGATTTACCGTACTGTGATTTATGAATTTTGTCTGTGCGGATTATAAGCTACTGCAGCTAAACAACTATCGAGTTCGGCACCATTTTTGAGCTCTTTGCTGCCTGCGGTTATTGTCTTCTGATCCATTCCGGTTATTTGACCGCATAATTGCAGATATTCATGCGGCCAGCTGTTCCTGCGTCAAGCCGGCTTTCTGTCTGAGGTTTATGATATTTTTTCCAATGTTTATATTATTCATCTCATGCTTCCTCCTCTTTGCTTTCATTATAGAAGATTTGATGTCTTCTGCCAATGGATTCATAGTGTATCATAAGAAAAGAAGTTTCCCTATGGGAAACTTCTTTTCTATTCCTCTGGTTACACAGCGTGGGACTTGTGTGTGGGATAACAACACATACTAGGATAGAGTTAAGCAATAAAAAATTAAGTAAATCTTGCATCGATCATATTTATGCTAGATCCCAAACACAAGAACTGTACACTGCGGCGGTCGGTACCAAACTAGCCGATCACCGTGGAATAATACTCGCCTGCGTTGGAACACGTACACAGGATGTTCCTGAGTACAAATTATGTATAAATAATAATAATGTCATAAAAATGTTAAATGATATAGATTGGGAAATCCAAAAATTTCAGAGAAAATAAATACAGTACAATTTTGTAGTGTACATTCAACGGCGTAAGAGTAAACATTTCACTCATTTAATTGAGTTGGTGGCTATAATTTGTTTGTGAATTAATAAATTCAGAAAATTTTATTAAAATACTATGTATGAAATATTCGTTTTATAGGTAATTAAAATTGAAAAACTATTTTTTATAACATTTACCTACCTCACAGCTTTGTTTGACGATTTCAACCATACGTGAAGTATTAAACATCAAAACAAATCCTAAATCTTTGCAGTCGAGACGAGAATTTAAAAGCCATTTAAGCCTGTGTTTTACTGTGTCCTCTGTGTCCTTGTCTTTGTCCACAGGTTCACCCGGCGCTGCATCAGTGTGGCGCCCTCCAGGGAGACGGCCGGGGAGCTGCTTTTAGGTGAGACCTGGCAACTCCTGAATATGAAAACACAGGAACATGCTCTGAGTCAGACATTAGAGGATATTACTATATTTTATTATATTATTATAATGAGGGACTGAGGGACGGCTCTCAAATAAAGAAGATTTGCGTCACGAAATAGTTTATGAAAAAGGATAAATGGAATTCAACGAAGAAGCTTGAACAAAGAATAAAGTTTAGGTTGAAGAAGAAGATCGTAACTGCGAAGTTGAGGACAAGCAAGAAATTGAAAGGAAAGAAACAGTGTACCCCAAGGACGAAGATTGGTGTAACGAAGGAGTTTGAACTAGAGAATAAGTGTAATCCAGTCAAGAACTTGGCGGGGGTTCTGAAGGTTAAGCCAAAGAAGAATCAGCGACCCACCCGCGGCCGCGGCTGCCGGTCGTCGAGATGCTGCACGGCGTGCCCGGCTCGCCGACCGACTGGGTCGACGGCGGGGAGGCCAAGACCGCCATGGACGGCCGGGCCGCGGCGCACCACGGCCTCGCGCCGGTGATGGTGATGCCCGACGTGAACGGGGCCGTCCTCGACGACACCGAGTGCGTCAACAGCAACCGCGCCCAAGCGGAGACATACCTCACCAAGGACGTCCCGGACTTCGTGCAGAGCCGGTTCTTCACCCAGAAGAATGAGTGTTCAACTGAGGTTCTGAACTGTAAAGTTCAATTCACGCAAGAAACAAATTACAAGGAAACGATATCTCTGTGTTTTAACGTCGAGTCACGCGGGCGAAGTTGTATTGAAATGGTTCGAGTAGATGTAATCTTGTTGGTCTTTTTGCATTTGGCTTAGAATTTTATTTACAGAACTATAATATATAATTCTACTGTACGTGTGAATGTCACTGCACTCCTAAACGGTTGGACTGATTTGGATGAATTTTGTTGTATGCCTTTGGGCAGCGCCCTGGATGGTTTAGATTCACAAATCAGTCTGGCAGATGACGCTGCAGTGGGAACAACGTCTGTCGGGTCCGCTACTAGAATTATACGATTTTTAACAATTAGCACTTTGTAAAATATTCACTAGGTATTACTTGCGACTTTGTCCGCATTGGAATCAATGACTTCAATTTTTTATGAGATTCAGGAAGCAAATATACATAAAAAATCTGCAAAATTCCGATATAATGAACTCTGTATACGGTAAAATCTGTTAACGATTTGTACATATAAAATCTGAATATAAGAAACAAAAAAATCTTATACGAGAGCTGGAGAATTATTTATAAAAATATTATTAAAAGTTTGTATGTAAGACAGTTTTTTTTAACCACCGACAAAAGAGGGGTATTATACTTTTGACTTGATGTCTGTCTATCTATCTGTCTGTCGGTCTGTGCCATCATAGCTCCCTAAAGGATGAAGCGATTGCAATTTAGTGTTTTTGTATTAAAGGTGATTTATGTGCGAGTGTTCTTAGACACGTTTGATGAAAATCGGTTAAGCCGTTTAAAAGTTGTGGGGGGGTGAAAGTAGCGAACTCAAATAAACGAGTGGACTGTCGGGGGTTTTTTAATGTCTATTTTTTAAATTAAATTATAATAGTACCACACTATTTCGTATTGTAGTTACGTTAATGAAAATCGATCCTATTAAATAATTTAGCTCATAAAAAACCCATCTGTTCTCTATATGTTTGTTTGTACATTAGTAAATATTTAGCGGAACTACGACCTCAAATTACGGTAAAAGTTGACGCTAACGACTTTTTGGTAACGACCATTGGCTCCTATACTTAATGATGTGCCGGGCCGGCCCACTTTTTTGCCTTCAATCAGTTTTGGTAATTTCAGTTTTTTCTACTACTACCGCACGCCGCATTAAACGGTTGATTTTTAACCGACATTCGCCTGTGGAATCAGTTGCCAGCCTCGGTATTTACGAACGGATATGACTTAGGGACCTTCAAGAATAGAGCATACTCATTTCTCAAAGGCTGGCAGCGTATCTGCGAGCCCTCCGGTATTGCAGTTGTCCATGGGCGTTGGTAGTCACTTAGGTGAGTGCCGGCTGCTCGTTTGCCCCTTGTTATATAAAGAAAACAACGAAACACATATAATTCTTAAATTGCCCTTCAAAGTAGTTGACTCTTGATCCAATTTTTTTCTAGTTACCCAATTTAAACCACAGGCTAAATGCCCGCGCTATTTTAAAGTAGTATATTATGTTATATTCTTTCTTTTCGTTTGCTCTTCATTTCTTATTATTTATTTATTTAATTCAATTTTACACATTACCCTGTTAGGGCGTTTGTAAAAATATTTTTAGAAATTATTTTAATTTTATGTCTTATCAAATTATATTATTATCAATTCATGTTTATTATATAACGTTAAATGACAAATGTTTTATATATTTTTATAAGTCAATTTATTCTTCTAATTCCCTATACAAAATCGAATTCGATCGAATCGATTCGTCTTTGGGGCAGCCATTTCCGCAATGAGACGGGCATTTCTTAGTACATCTTGACCCCATATAGATAGCTCAACTTATCTTCAGAGTCAAGAAAATGACAACTTTTATTTCACCCGAAGATTGTATTAGGTAATTAGGTACTAAATCAATTTTTAAATACTTGTTTTAATCTACTTAACAAAATGTGGACCAATAATGGCCACAAATATTTATGTTTTATATTCTTGGATACCACTTAAAGTAAACACATTGGTACTATTAAAAACCAGAAGGTGATTGCTCTTCGTTCCGATTCGATGCGCATGCGCAGCGATTATTTTAAGTCGCCCGTAGAGCCACTGACTTTCTAAGATCCCATGAAATCAACTTGATGGCTTCTACGCGAAAGATGCTGATTTATGTGACCTTAAAATTGCGAGGAGTATTATCTTATCTCACAATGTTTTCTTCTCCTGTTGAAGAATTTTGACTGTGCCTCACCAAGATGTGGAAATCTCGGCAAATGGTATTAAATCCTTCAAAAAGTATTTTCTGTAGTTCCGATTCTTAAACATCTAGTTTTACAATAGTTTCTTCTTACTTAATTCTTATATTTCTTTTTAGTATTTTCCCTGGCATCTACGTTACGGGTACCGGAGGATCCAACCTGGACAGGCGTATCCGTGCAGGTACACCGGACCGTGTGTTGGACAGTAGACACAAAATCGCATATCAATTTTTCTATACATTTTCTACGGTGCACCGGAACGTCTCCACACACGATATCGGTGCGGTGAGACTGCGCAGGCACACCTGCACAAAAATCCCTAAGTTAATGCCAGGCCAGTAGATTACTTCAAAGCGGTTATGGCACTGATCCCTTTATATCCACACGAGGTTCGTGTAGAGCTTAAACATATTATCAAATCAATTTAAAAAAAATCAAAAGATTCCTTATACAAATAGACTTGTCTATGACTTATTTGCTTTTGTGCAACAGAACAGTTTCAAAGTAGGTGAGATTTTGCTTAACAAAGATACTAATTGGCTTAATATATATGTAAGGGACAGGCAATATATTGAGTTCCTTTAAAAATGGTTTGTAACTGTCCAACTGTCCAGCTATATTATTTAAAATGAGTTACCTCTTGCTACCTCTCAAATAGAGGCGATTGCTCATGCGTCGATCCAATTCGTCGCGCGTGCACCGCCATTTAAAGGAGTACAATATTATTGCAAAAGCTACATCGGAATGGTAGATAATCCTGAATCAGAGCTGATAAAAATTCTATTAATAATACTACTGATATGGAGACAGCGAAAAAGACATTCCTGAAGATTACAGCCGAGAGACTTCTACTTCTTGGTAGAAAGTATGTGAAACAAGCTCACTCGATGTGAATGGAATAAGCAATATGGGCTTTCCGGTCCGATAGCAACCATAGCCAGCTGTCATTATATAACAGAATATCTCTTATCTAAGAATGCGGATGAACTGGTTCCCTATTTTCTAATTTTGTCGCAATCGATCCTTGATTTGCTTCTTTGTCGTACCCTTCAAAAAATTAATAATTCATTGGTATGAACTACCTACTAAAACACTTCGACTTCTTAAAGAGTAAAATCATGAACTTCAGGAAGGTGTAATTCATAAATTGAAATTCATTGGAATAATAAAACTTTAATTTTGATGAATTAAAGTTGCAGGTAACAAATAGACAATGAAAGAACCTATAACTTTACAATTATCTGATTTTGAACTACTCATACATATCTATATAAGCAGTCTCTCGGCATATGTATCCATGTATGTATATAATGTTAGTAACGGAAACGGCACCTTCTTGTGATACTTACTACTGCTGAAAACTTTGAAATTGTTTCAGTTCATGAAACATGTGCTATGATATTTATGTATATTTTTCCCACTTACAGTGTTTTTTTCATTTTATTCTAAGGTAGGCTCATGAATATTCTAATGACGTGTTACACGTCATCTTTTGTGTGGTAAGAAATACGGGATAGCCCAAAATTTTACATGTACAAAAGGTAAATTATGGAAAGGTAATTTCGCGAAGGTAGGATGGCGTTTGTTAGCGCTTCCGACCTACCTGGTGTTACCTGTGGAACCTGTGGAATTCCCATTGTATGAGATATGCTACGGATACTGCTACAAGGATTTAGTTGAACTGCATTGAAAACTACGTCAACGTTCATTCATCTTTTTTCTATATACCGACTTGCGAAAGATCCTGCCTATCTTAAACAACGAAAAACGTTTACCCCACGCCCGTCTGTCACCCTCGTATTTCACTTCCTCTTTGCCTCTTGTCGCGTCAATGACCTGTATATTTTCCTACCTTTAATCATTAACTGGTTTATTTTCTATGTCGGTAACTAGATCATCATTAGGTATCAAGTCATCGTGCAAGTATAGGGGCGAAAACATTTAAAGACATCGCACATTAATTTATATACAAAATAACAAATCTTACGTTAGATGATAGAAAATAGACGCATGCAAAATTCTTAAAACAAACAAAAATATTAACGCACCTATAAACTTTTCCCAAACTGATTCTGTTATCTTTTATAATAACTAGCGACTTATTTTTTTTTTTCTAATTTCACATAATTTAGCGAGAATCATAATTGATGTCTGAAAAAAATCTTTGGTCCCAATTTGTTCTATTTTTAACAATATTGAATATGTCCCTGGTCTTTTTCAACATTGATGCCCCAGGAGTGAATTAAATGCTTACTCCTTTTAACGAGACATTTCCTCGTCAGCATTTCTTTTGCTGATAATCTAAACTAGTCAGTCACGCTCACAACATTTTTTAATTTGAATTCGTCTGTGCTCACGATATTCTATAATATTTTGTAGCCCAAATGATGATGCTTACGCGTATAAAAGTATACCGATTTAACGATGATTACTATTTGCAAGTATTACTAACGAGCATAGAGCAGTATATTAAATTCGCAAACAATCCTTGCATAACGGTCTCCGCTTGTCGTTTTGTTTTCCGATAAAGTAGAACTAAGCATCATCATCCCCGCGGTGACATGATTTTATTGATTTTGGCGTCGATAATTTTAATCCTGAAAAAAGTGCTGTTTTCGAATTCTCATTATAGCTATAATACTTAGATATCTACGCGGACGAAGACACGTGCTAATGATTAATAAAATATGATAAAATATTATAAAAATAAAATTATACATCAATATTGCAATATTTATAATAGCTTAATTTCTTTCTTGTATTTAATACAGTATTGCATAAGTTGCAAAATTACTTTGACTTCAAAAAGCTCAAAGGAAATTCTATAACCATACTCACTATATGATCATAACACAAAAGGCTGTATTTTATATTAATTGTATTTTATATTTATTAAATAAGTATTTAGTCAAATAAAATGATTCAAAGTGCACGTCTTTCTCCTTTAACAAAACCTTAGTGTAATTATAATTTGACTTATCTGTAGTATTTTAAGATATTATTGGTAAAACGCCAATGATTTCTACTAACCCTGCTGCTTACGTTGCTCTACAATACAAGTTACAAAAAAAATCTGGATCACCTATCGTCATGAATTCTTTAACCTACTAGTGGCCTGGTAACTGAATGAACATTCAACACTTTAGAGCTCTTAACTTGATAAACATGAATTAAATAATGACCGCTCTTAAAAATAAAAAAGCTCGTATAACACCTATTGGTGGATAAGATATTTTTTTAACTAATAATTGTTGCACTTAACAGAACATAAAAATGAACATGTACTATAAAAAGTACTAAATAAGGTAAAATAAAACCATGTAGTTTTGACATCATAAAAAAATGCATAGATAGATGAATCAACCAATAGAGTAGAGGTCTTTGACAATTTATTAAAAAAAAAAATAAATAACCCATTTTATACAAACTTTACGGTCCTAAATAGACACACTAGACAAAGATTCCAAGAGAACTGTTTGATGCTGAAAAGGAGGCGTGCCGATCTATATGTGTTCGAAAAGTACTGGGAAATAGTGCTGAAGGGAAACCTTTGGATGTTGCTGGTAGATCGAGGGTGCTTAATGCAATGGGAGGTACTCTACCTGCACCAACTAGACGCGAATTCACTCTAAGGGTTAAAGATGAAGTTGGCCCTCAAATTATGCGGGCTGCCCTCTCTAACGATATGGTCATTATAGGTGCGTTCACACAGCGTATAGTGTGTTTGTAGTTGTTAAAAATAATTTACTAATTCTTTAAGGGAAAGTAATTATAAAAGTCAATTTCTATTATCGTAACTTTCTAGTTTCTAGTTTTGCTATTTAAGTGATGCTGGATTTGAATTTGGTTTACTTTTGGTGCTTTGTAATATTCTGTATTGTACTAATAATTTAAGCCAAAAATACTAGCTTATGCTCTCTTTACCTTATTTTCTTGGAGTTTTAAAAATAAATGCTCAACAACGACTTCAAGATTCTTTAGATTTACTTCTTTCTATTAATTGTAAATTTTTAATCTCCTACAGACTAAATTTTACTAAAAATAAATTCTTTATTGTTGATAAATCCCTTCAAAATTTAAGCACTTCTCGTTAATATTAATAAATTATCTAAATTTATAAAGTTTCTATGCCTATAAACGCCCTCAATATAGATCAGGATTCAAGAAACTTCCAAATAGAAAGTTTGTTTTATCAAATTAAAAACAGATTTTATCAGACCAGATCTGTAGATATAGAGGAGGGCGGCATTTGATTGGATTGCTAAGTTAGGAAATTCTTGAAGCGACCGGGTGATAAGTGACCCAGTCAAACACTGGTTTATATTTGGTATCCGACCTAGTCCGTGTTTCGGAAGGCACGTAAATCAGTGGAACCCGATTATTGTCACTGAGTGATATTAGTCGTAGATTGCAGAGATTGTGGGAGTTCCGAGGATGACATCAGAGGGCAATCGATCATCTTAACTCGCCCCCAGCCACTAATCTAAGCGGACCCTGGTACTGAACCGGGTTAACGCTACTAAGAGGATTTATAGATACAGGTCATCCTGTTGTCTTTTTTAGCAGTCGCATTCTACCATCAACCATCCAAAGGAACAGTATAGTACTAGTACTTTTTATGCGCTGACTCTATCACTTGCTTTTTTAAGTATTCCGAGACTATGCATTATGCCGGCGCCAGAAATAGCTCAAAGTGTTTGTGTATTTTTGTCCTTGATGACTACAAAGTATTACAAAACTTTGCGCAGCTACGCAAAGTCCCCGGCCACACTGCATGATCATTCAAATGAAGCTATGTCTAGCGCCGGCATTACAGGAAAGATATTTCGCACCATGTTTAAAGAGTACGTTAATCATGACTTTCTTGTGATCGTTGTCTGTTTGCATAGGCCTAAGAAATGATTGACTGAAATATTTAGTCGATAATCTAGATAGATTTTTCTGTTTTTTTTTTTGGAGATGTTAGTACAGCTAGTTTCATCGGATAGCTTTTGATTGTCTAATATTTGTAAAACGTCTTATGAGGAATTTCTATTGTAAGAAGTGCAAGTATAAGAACATGAATAGATAAATGACTTCGCATAAATCCAATAAAAAACCAAGGAAAAATCCGAACGAGAAATAAAACTCACTGTATTCGAGTATTACGGATCAAGGAATCCATATAAATAAGTTTTGATAAATGATAATTGAAAATCATATGAACTCCTTTGTATATTTAAAAATAAAATATATTGACTCTTATGAAAAAATAATGTAATTTTTGGTAATTATGCAGCAGGTTCCTTTTCCCAAAAAATACATGCATAATTTTTTTCTCGAAATTTCTGTTTGCACTCTAATGAGAGATATTCCGTCGGAGGAGGCTAAAATTTTTTGTAAAATTTTCGAGTTGTGAATGCTACAATAGAGCATTTCGATGGATGGACGGAGGGTTTGGAGCATTTCGACTTTAATGTTAACATTATACACAAACATATACAAGGATTTCTGTATTGAAACAAAAAAAAAACGCACTGGTCGCTTCGCGGTTATTTTTTTTGTTTATAAAAAAAATTTCAGCCTCCCACGACGGAATATCACTCATTAGAGTGCAAATAATAACTTCCAGAAAAAAAAATGCATTTTTGGGAAACCAAACTGCATGATTAACTAATTCTTTTTGTAAAAATGTAAATTATTATAAAATTTGTAACAAAATTAAACTTCTCTACTGTTGTTTTTAATTTGAACTTTACTTAGTGAAATGATGAATGAAGAAGGTATTTGAATGTATATTAGTGAAATAAATTTAAACATTGCTGTTGTTATTTATGTGTAAATTTTATACAAGGCTATCGTAATTACACGTACAAATATTATAATGTTCACCGTGTTTTATTAACAGTCCTTTATTTACATATTTCTAAACCCTTTATACAAGTATGGACAAACATATGCATGACAATACGCATAACGACAGTAATCAAAAATTAATTGAAATAATGTATTTATTTTTAAATTGCAAGCGATATCAATAGGGATTAACAAAAAAAGTAAATTAAAAATACAATAATCCGCCATGATAGCTAAACCACCCAGCAGAGTGTATGACGTTACCGTATGTTATAAGTGCGTTCTAATAAGCGATCGCAAGGTGCTCATTAGGTACTGGACATTTGATGAATGCTATCGTTGTCGTCTAGGCGAAAACGTCATGGTGACGTTCAGTGTAACGCACAGTTAACATAAAGTGACGTCATGACAATTTCAAGTGCTTTAGAATGAATTATAATCCTTTAATTTATAATTTTTTTTTACATTATACAAACGCTAATTTCTGCAGAAATATATTTTTTTGCTGTAGTAGTTGCTTGAGAACATTATAGACATTTTTGAATTAAAAAATATCTTCTTGTTTCTTAATTAAATGTTGTATAACTTTAAAATTTGTTATACTGTCATTGAGAAATTTAAGAGATCAAAAGGTATTTAAATTAAGTTGCATTACAAGTTGATAAAATTATTACAGTATATTACTTAATTATCCTATGTTAATTGATTTAATTATTTATTTTAATGTAATAATGTAAATATAAATAAAATTTTAAATCTTTCTTTCAGGTCTTTGTGGTTTAAGTTTAATGAGAGAAAAAGGACTTCTAAAAGGCGAACCAATCCCCATTTTAAATTGAATCAAATCGAATTTTAGCACTTATTTTATTTATTAATTTAGTTTCAGTTTATTACTTATTTTGTACCCACTTAGTGAGCCTATTAAAATATGAGTTCCCACTTAGTATCGTTTTGAGATATTGAGTGACAGGTAAAGTAAATACAATTTAGAGTCGGCCCAGTTGAAAACTGGGATTTCCATTACCTCTTGCAACATTTTGGCGGGTATCGCCTAAATATCGTCTAGAAATATTTGTCAAGGCTTGCTCCATTAAAAGCTGCATACCTGTTTTTTGGTTCAGAAATCTGTTGGTCACAAAAGGCAGACTTCTATGCTTTTACTTTGGAGTTTTAAATTGTTCAATGAGTTCAGAGTAGCTTTTCCACAATTAGAAGAACTGTATTTACAGGCATTCAGTTTTATCCATTATCAAAGATTAAATATGCGTCACTGAAAAAGACAAGTAAATAAAGGCCCAACTCATAACAACATGGGGACATTCCCGAATGCGCCGTAATCAAAATAAGCGCGCAGTAAAGAAGTTAATAATTTAGTTCACTCACTTTTGAAACAAAACTTTTTTCAATTTTTACTATTTTCTTTTTTTTTTGAACTTTTATAGCACTTCGAAATCACAAGATAACTGATAAATAGAACTAAAAAATATTTAAATCAAAGCCTACTCCTTAAAAGAATATTATTTTCA
Source organism: Charaxes varanes (assembly GCA_024363005.1). Lineage (NCBI taxonomy): Eukaryota > Metazoa > Arthropoda > Insecta > Lepidoptera > Nymphalidae > Charaxes > Charaxes varanes. The sequence continues at coordinate 52,648,140 of JANCMC010033613.1, read as the reverse complement.
CAATTCGAAAAAACTACTTCTGCCAATAAGTAACATTCGTCATACTGAATCAACTATTCTGAATTTTCCAATTCTGACATTAAACTGAAATCAATTTTCTCTATTCCTTCAAACTGCAGGATCAATATACGCTTGTCTGCTTAGCATATTCTAATATCTTTCACCATTTTCTTGTTAATATTAAAAGAAGAACGTTGTGGTGTTGTGGAAACGAATGTACCCTTAGAATTAATGTTTACGAGTTCTGTTTCTTCTTTGGAGAAGTATAAGTAATAGTTCCTAGGCGTGGACTCACCAGTAATAATTGTTTTTCTTGGTAAATTATTCTAGTAGTTTGTAGTTTATCGTTTTATCGAAGGCAAGCCCTAGTGATATAAAGAACCCACCATTTTCCCAAATAAGGTATAGAAACAGTTCTTTAGAGCGCTTTGTTGCCTTTATAATAAATTTCTAAACTCACCATGCACGCACATACGTCTTCATTTGTGACCGCTTATATACGATTTAATAATGATATTTTTCCTGCGTCATAACATTAATATTTACTTCCTATATAAATAAAATTTACGTCACTACCTGTTTACGTGTGAGTATGGTGAACACAGTGCATTGATGGCGTTGAGGGCCTACCCGCCGGGCGACCACGTGTTCCTCCTGACGCAGGGGCAGTACTACGGGTGCATGGCTACTGTGAGTGGTGTTGTGTTTGTTTATGTAATATAGTGTTTGTGTTTGTTATACAATATATGTGAAATATTGACGAGGTATTCTTACAAACTACTATACACATATACTATAATAATACTTATAGCCAATATAAATTAGTTCATAAGTTGTGTTATAATTTGATTCTCAATAAATCAAATATATGTGTTGTGTTAACCGTATGAAAATTAAAAAAGTTGTTGACCTTCGAAACGAATAACTTCAATGTTATGAAGTTTTGAATTCTGAATCTTTCCACTATTGAATATTCTAGACCTGAATTTTTATATTGAGTTCCATATCTATTTTTTAAAATAGATATAATAGTTACACATAAAAGATTATTAAAACGGGAAGAAAAACTCGAGTTATTGGCTATTCAATTTATAGGCACCAATAAAGCGAAATGTTTGTTGTCTGGAAACCATAAATCAAGCTGAATTCAAACATTGGGGAAGATAAAAGTAATAATTTATTTTGTTGGGCTACATCTATGTATTGTTTTACGGTTGTGGATAATTTATTTGGTTCTGATATAGCCCAAAGTAAAACATGGGTATCAAGTAATATTAGGTTACTAACGTTTAGTATTTTACTTTTCATCGTATATTGGTCTGATTATATCTCCGGTTATTTTAGCTTTACCTTTCATTATGCCTATTATAGAGTTTTTAGATTTTTCTAAAGGTTCTAATTTTGCAATCGGTATATTTTTTTTTGTAATTGATTTACTTTCTTCTTATTTTGTATTTTTATTCGTTCTTCTTATATAATATAGGTTTATATATTTTCTTAGATCTGTAATACTTATTACCCTCAAGTGTGGCAGATTGTATTAATTGCTATCCAATAAATAAGTTTCTATCTCTTATTTTATTTGTTTTATAATGCAACATCCAGATATATATAATAATCGTGCTCAAATGAGTTTTTTAAATTTGTTTCTAGTGGTTTATATAACGATCTAAAACGTTTTAGTTTGGTTCTAAGCCGGCTTTTAGAAGCGGGAAAACCTAACGTCACAAGGTATAGGCAAATCCAAGTACAAATGTAGTGTTTTCGATTATCAAGAAGGCAGCAAGCGTGGCATCTTATTTTATATCAAATCTTTAAATAGTCTGTAAACCTATTTAATATTTCTTTTAAGAATATTAGGGGCAGTTTTTAGATACGCCTAACACTTCCTTTACCCCAACTAAGCCTAAAAGTATGTGGTAGGAGTAAGGGCGACAATATTACAGCGGCTTCAGGGTTTGAACCGGGTTCTTTGCGTATTCCAGTCCAACTCTTTTTATCTTTGAATTATTGAAGCTCTAAATACGTTTAAACAAATAAAAACTCGACTAAAAAGCAAGGGCTTTTTATGGGATAACTATTCTACGAATGATCAAGAAGACTTTCATATACGTCACTGCTACGATTAGAATAGTTAGAGCCACGAAAGCAAAATTGCAAACAACATCTAGTCATTCTAAGTCAATAAAATTGGGAAAACTTAACAAATATTTAATTTGTAACACTAAGAAGATCAAGCTAGTTTAAAAAAATAGATTTTGGGAAAAGCTTAACAAATATTTAATTCGTAACATCTAAAAATAACTCTCTGTTCTAAATAAACAGATTTTGAGAATGCTTAACAAATATTTATTTCGTAACACTAAGAAGATCTAGCTATTCTAAATAAATATATTTTGAGAAAGATTAACAAATATTTAATTTGCAACATGTAAAAAGAACTAGTTATTCTAAATCAATAGATTTTGGAAAAGCCTAATAAATCTTGAATTCGTAACAAGTAACACGTATATTCACGTTAAGAAACAATGATTCACTGTTTATTTGGACAAGCTTACATCGACTGGCTTGCTTTTACGTAAGCATTACCTGCATTGGATTAAGGATATTTATAAAACCCACATTTTCGTCCTACGCGATATTTTATACTACAGCTGAAAGTATGCACACAGCTTATATAAAATAAAACAATCACTAAAAAATGTGTGTGTTTTTTATAACCGGCCTGCAAATAAACTATAGTTTTTAATTTGCGTGTTGCCATGTACCCCTTTCTTTTAAATCCCGGAGGCATACATAGCTTCATTTGAATGATCATTTCAATAATCATGTAGTGTGGCCGGGGACTTTGTGTCACTTCACAAAGTTTTGTAGAACATTGTAGACTTCAAGGACAAAAATGTACAAACACTTTGAGCTATGTCTGGCTCCGGTATAAGATTTCTACCAACCCTACTCACAGCAGAAACACAACACTATGAATTAATATTGTTTGGCTGAAGTTTCCTGTAGAATGGCAACTCTACATTAAGAACACCAAATATATAATTGATATATTTGCTGTTGATTTGCCTTAGTATTGTGATGAATACAGCATAATGAATAAATATGAATTCCACATGAATCGGGTAGATGGAGCAACTTTGTACGCAACGCGGTTTGTAGGAACTGAATTCGGTAAGCCAGGGATCGGCAAACTATTTAAGTCGAAATAGCCAAAACTAACAATTTACAAAATTTCAAAGTTTTTTAAGAGCCGCAAAAATTTTTCAAGCTAAGAAAGTTTTTGATAAAAAAAAAAAACAATTTATTTATTAATAAGAAAAATATATACTTATCCGATATACAAGTAGTGTTTTTTCAAAACAAATTAGGCTTTTATTAGACAATCACATATTTTAGACAACTAAAGAGCTTCACATCCAAAGAGACGCATGTAACTCGCGAGCCGCAGGTTGGCGACCCCTGCGTTAACCTCGGACTATGTACCAACATCACCTTTTATCGAGGAGGCCCTATTTCATCCAGGAATGAATTGTCGGAGGCTGATGACGACGATTATGTAAATGAATCAATAAATAGAACTTTTATTTAAAATTCAAGAGTTATTGGACATTTTAAAATGAAAAATAAACCAACTGAATTGTCAATAGAACGGGAGCCGATGAGGGTAATTACAAAGTGAGGGCGGGGCGCGATTAATGCAATTTGCACCGCACGCGATCCTCCGATGATTGGAGACTACTATTTGCGATAGTACTAGAGCACGCGTTCACATTTGCGTTTGAACTAGTTCCTATAACTTTTGTTTTCTTCTTCTTATTTAGCGTTGTCCCGGTACATGACCAGAGTCCGCTTTACCGGTCTTACGCCTGTACTTAGCCCGATCTTGTGCATCCCGTATTGTTACTCCATTGGCTCTCATATCCACCTCCACCGCTTCAACCGACCGCAGGGCCTAGTGCCTTTAACGATATGATTAAGGCACTTTATACCGATACAGTTCTCGGGTTTTCGCAAAACGTGGCCGAACCATCTTAAGCGCCTTTCTTGTATTTGATCCGCTATGTCACGTACACTGAGATTTGTTTTATTAATGTGTATTTTTATATATCCTGAATATATAGAAATGCACTGTCACTATATATGTTCCCAGTGAACTCCTCACCAAGTCAACAGATATTCGTAAAAGTTGGCATTTATGTTTTTTAACTATATTTTGTTGTTAGCCGCAACTTCGTCCGCGTAAAATGTTATACAAATATATGTTTTTTTGATGCATATAGATAATACACCCAGACTCGAAACGGGAATCGAACCCACTGGAGTGAAAGGCAGTGTCACTGTCCACTGCGCCAACGGGTCGGTCAGCTATACTATATAGCAAATAACCTTTCTCGATAAATGGGCTAGCTAACACTGTTGAAAATCACATTTGTTCAAATCCGACCAATAGTGCCTGAGATTAGCGCGTTCAAGTACACAAACAAACTCTTCAGCTTTATATATAAAATAATATATAAACCATAAATATAGATTTGGTCCAAATTGAGAGATAGCAGTAGTGCTTTGTGCTTTGATTATCGGCCTTTTTTAATTTTTATTCTATATAAATCCTTCCTAAACAACTCAGTCACATCAATGCGTAGCTGGTTCTGCTAGTAAGTAATATAAAAATAAAAGGACATCGATAGAAGTTTTTCTTCGACCTTAATTGTCTTAGAGGTCAAACTCTCAGTTAGTCCCCGTTTCAATTGAATTGGAGATGTTCAAGGAAATTATTAGATCATAAGCATTTCTTTCATATTTTCTGTCGAATAAAGGTGAACCAGTAAACAAACATTAATTTTTAAATGATCATTAGTGATAAATTTTATGTATAAAACAATATATCAATTACTTTTGTTAACAAAATTTATATTTAAAAATATTAAAACACTAAAATTCCTACGCTACTCAATATCGCTTGCAATCGAATTTTAGGTCAAAGGCCTCGTCATTTTCACCACTTTTTTTTTAATTTTCCTCAGTAATATATGTGTTACGTAAAACCTACTAATTTCAAAGAATTTAAAATTTCCTGCAAGTTCAGACTAATTCGTTGATCAGTAAAAAACATTGGTTTTATCGAAGGTTCAGATATCTCCTCCTCCTCTAAAACCTAGAATTAACCAAGTATCTTGTATAGAGAAATTTTTTTAACCATTTTTTATAACCACAATCGCCCGATGCTCCCAGCCGGATAAAAAGCGCTCTGCTGCAATGAAGATGATGATAATAGCCTGAATGACACTGATAATCTCAGGGGGAATGCTTGAGGTAAAATTGAGCGCATCCGCTGAGGTGTTGAGGTATGCCAGAAACAGTGCGGCTACCGGCACATATTTCGGATTATTGCGACAGAGCACGGCAAGCATAATTCCGTCCCAGCCGTGATTGGTAAAGCCGCTGTAAACAAACCGCTGATAGTTGCCCAACGTTTCCACTATTATTAGTAGGTAATTAAAAAAATTTATAAACAAATACCTAGTTTTTTATTAAAAAACCGTGTTATTAGCGAGTTCTGTCCATAGGAAATCATACAAGCTAGTACATAATGACAGTTTATACTCAATCGAAACCGTCTACGTCTAATTCAATTTATCACGTTAAGTAACCACTCTTCACTGGAATACTTAATCTCTACATATACCCAGTTGATACATCTATTTAAAAGATGTAGTATGATGGTAGCGTCACATCTTATAATTTTGAACTCAACATTCCAAAGAGCGATGAATATGATGTTAGCAAATACACCAAACGCACTCGTATATGTTGACGATATAATTATATACTCCAAAAATATAGAAGAACATTTAAAACATCTAGAAAACGTACTTTCAAAACTGAAACAACACGCCTTATCAATACAATTGGATAAAACAGAATTCTTCAAGACAGAATTACCCTTTCTCGGACATATAGTGACGCCCGAAGGATTAAAGCCAAATCCAGAAAAAATAACTGCAGTAAAAAACCTATCTCCAACGGTTGATAGCCACGCATTTACGGAGCTTCAATGTTGCGAAACGTTATTTGTAATCCTTATCCTCAGAACTTTTTTGTTTAGGTTCCTAGAGAAAAATGTATTCGTTATTATTGAATGAACTCCTTGGGGGGATACCAGAACTCTAGAGAAATTGGTTGGTTACCGTTAGTAGGTTCAACCATTTCGGACTTAAAACTTCATCGGTCAAATTTTTTATGGAAAAATATATTCCATAATAATTTCCATAATAAAGTTGGTAAAGGAGTAAATTTGAATTAGAAGCGTGAAATCTACATTTAAGTTTGACAAAAGATTTGGATCTAGCTGAATGCGAAGCATGATGTAATGGTTTCAAAATTAAATAGGAAATTAAAAAAATTATGCCCAAAGTTAGATAGAAAGAACAAATAAAAGTCAGGGATAAAAGAACTTTTGGTTGTAAATGAATCGTCTGAGACTTTTAATAAAACGGAATTGGATTTGCTTAATCAAGGTTTAAAATATTGTTTACCAAATTTAAAAACACCCATGACACATAATATAATAAGTCCATCAGTTAAATTAAATTTTACGATCAATTTTTATTATTCCATCTTAAAATACATGAGATAAAATACAATACGGTGACTGCTAATTTTTTTTTAATTAAATAAAGAGAAAATATACTTTAGAAAATTTACATAATATGATCTTAGGCTATGACATGCACAGTTTCCATGATGCAGCGGTCCTATGAGATTCAGATCGAGTTTTTGGAGAACGCCAGGTCCACACGTGAATAAGGATAGAGAGCGCCAGTGTAATGCATCATGCGCAAACCTCCTTCCTTCCAATTAAAAAATGAAAATATGTACATGATGAGCAAAATATCACCAACCAGCAGATGCAAACCTTGAAAACAATAAATTATGAATCAAAAAAACCTCGGTATATACTTTTCGATAAACAAATCAGAACAAGTCAAAATAATGATGGCAGAATCATTAAAAAAGCATTTGGGGATTCAATCGTAGATATATTTATTCCTAACCGCATTCATAACCTAAACGTCATCAATTTCTTACGTTATGGCACCGTCTCTACACTATTCTCCGTGGCGCAGAGAGGGAAAGGGCGGGCAGAAACCCGGCTGCTTCAGCGGCCATCGTCGACAGCCAGAGTGTAAAGACCATGGAGGAGTCAGCCGGCTACAAAGGATATGCGGCTCACAGAAGCGGATACGACGCCGGAAAGCACGTAAAGGGTCGGAAACGACACCTGCTAGTAGACACTTTAGGATCTCCTGAAACGTCTGACAAGGAATCCATGAACGTTACAAAAGAGGCTCTTAGAAGTGATCACTAACACTCACCTTCACTGCCAGTGTTCCCTCCCTTGCCTAGCCAAATCTGGTATGATCCTACTAGTGCAGCTTTAGATGTTCTTTCTAGTAATGAACTTATGATATATACTCTCGGGTGCAATGAAATCGCACATGAGAATATTTTTTTGTAAAATATTTTTATTTTCTTTTTCTATTTCAAAAAAATGTATATTTTAAATATGATATCAAAGGTTATTTCATGGATTGAGATGATCTTAATCCCGTATGAAAAAATACATGTTTTTTTTTTAATAAAAACAAATAAAATATTTTACAATACTTTAACCCACACTAAGAGTGTAAATTGTGCTTCAAGCTTTAGCAGGTCCCGTAAACAGTACTAAACAGAGCTTAGTAGATTTTTCCAGAAAATTTTGCTCGATAATCTTAAGAAATAGTTTATCACACATTGTGTTTTATCAACAGACTTAAAGAAAGCAGGAGGTTCTCAATTCGACTGTATTTTTAAAAAATGTATGTTACCTCAGAACTTTCGAGTAGTAGTAGTATAAGTAAATTAAATAAAGCTCATTTTTAACCGACTTCAAAAAAGAAGAAGGATCTTTATTCAAATGTTTTTATGTTTGTTACCTCACAAATTTGGACTGAGTGAACCGATTGTGATGATATTTTTTTATTCGAAAGCCGGTGTTTCCTGTGCGGCCCATTTCAATTTGGCCCAGTTCTGACAACTTGAAGTCGGTTTTCTTTTTGTTAAATTTTTTATAATTCCTATGTATAATGGATTATCTATGTGGCAACCATATTATTGTAATATTTTAATTTGTCCATAATTTAACCCGACTATCCGATTTTTTCGAAATAATACATTATATCGTAGTGAATATTTAAACGGACAAGTGTGTTAGTTTCATTTTAAAAATTAACCCCAGTTACGGTTATTTTTCGCTTGAAAAACTATATTCGAATGTCATTCGAACAAAAGGTGTTTTACCTCTTGTGAAAAGAGAACTAGTTTTTGGCCTTTGTGTATAAAATTACGACTGAGCGTTGCGAAACAAATGTATTGTTTTTTTTTTTTGTAATGAAATCCTTTATCTGAATTTTTATCTAGATTAAATATAATCTCGTAAGTGCATATTAACATCCCTTTAAAATAAATATAAGTAGAGCTAGCAGAAAAAACGTGACTCGTTCAAATGGCTTTTAGAGAATGTGTTCTTGGTGAAAATAGATAAACCAAAATTTTGCCAAAAGTTAAATTTACAATATTAAATATTTTAGAGGTTTATTGAACTTTATGGTCTTCAGCAGCTAATATTCGTTTCGTAAAATTGATGTCAACTGTGTAAACGAAACAAACGTTAAAAATAACTTCAGTTTGTACATAGCAGCTGACGGAACGATCGAGTATTCATGTACATATGTACATTTGCAGTGAATCAACGGCAATATACAGGAACCGAACCCCAATGTTTACAAACACCGGAAGAATTTACGATTCTCACATGTTGGTCGTGACGAATGTCGTTCGCAGGGATCAACGGGCTGTAAAGGACGTTATAAATCAAAGTCATACTTCGTGGGGCTAGCTCTAAATATAAACCGATCAAGTTCGTATGAGAAAAATAAATATGCACCGAACGTTTTTAAAAATCGGTGCTCAAATGACGGAGAAATTCGTGAACGTACATAAAAAAAAAAACTAAACACTTCGAACATAGAACCTCCTCCATTTTTATTGAAGTATGTTTGAAATATACAAACACTTTGAGTTATGTCCGGCTCCGGCATCATATATATATTTCTCTAATAGAAAGGTTTTGCAAGTGCATATTACAATAAAAATAATAAATACTTACAGAGTAGTTATGAACATATATGAAACTATAGGTTCTTGTTATAAGTAGGATACATGCTAAAATAGCGCAGAGTAAAATAACATGGATGAACTGATAAATGTGTTATGTCATTATTTAAGGAGAAATATCGTAAGCAAGATTTCTCGTTTCGCGTATGTATGTTCCGAGAAATTTGAGGTAACGTGACCGAGCTCAGACGATGCATTCTCTGAAACGCCTTAAATATGCAAAAAAAGAACTACGATTAGCCGGAATAATTTTTTCATGGTTGAATTTTGATTGGACGAAAAAAGTTTTCCTCTAACAGCTATCATACCTATTTTTCTTTTTATAATAAAAATCCAATTTTTAGTTTTTTAAGCGTGTTAACATTATATATAGATGGTGTCACAACATCAATATTTTATATTTAGATTTATCGTCCTTTTATAGTAGAATTTTCTAGATTTATTAATATCCATAGTACCGTGAAAAGGCAATACTTTACAGTACGTTTCGTTTCCAACAAAAGATTTATAGTTACACCATCGATCGGTGAGTCATTTATTTGTTATCTTTCCTAAGGTAATTGTCCAATAGATAGATGTACAAGAGATATTGTCGAATGAACGTGACACAAACGTCGTAGTTGACTGTGGTCACGTCTGCACTGTGAGTAATCAATGGAGATGCCTACAAGCTATGTATCATATCTAATATTCGTGCATTCGCATTAATTACTATGATAACGAACCTCGATAGTTTCTGGAGGAGAAGATGTTTTGACTGCATCAAAAGGTTTAAGTTAAAGTAGATCCTTTTAATGCTTCCCTTCCCTATCTTCCTACCCATCTATCTAGTTAGAGGTAGCACCACGCTTGCAGTCCATTTGGATATTCAGTAGCAGGCAGCCGAATTGAGCCGGCGCGACCGGGTACCAGTACCTCTTTTCCCCATAAGGTCGGCGTACGTAAAGTGGCGGCAATGCAGTCACTTGAAGTGATGATAATTTTCGTCGCGTTTCGTTCGATTTGTGAGAGTTCCAGGTGGCCTAAACTCGTCTTTAAATGCCGGCCATGCATCTGCGAGTCTCTTGTTGGTGCAGATGTCCGTGAGCGTCGACAGTCACTAAGGTGAAACGCCTGCTCGTTTGCCGTTGTTATCTTCGGACACACAGAGGGACAGGATATGAAGCTATGTGTTTGTATGCGAAACTTGACTTATGACATATACGATATTTTCTAAAAATAAAAAACTTTCCTCATTAGACCCTGTTGTAGTTTATTTATAGCTGACTTAAAATTAAAATTAGATGTTAGAAAGTTGCAGTCAATTGGATTGTTCCTCAATGTGTATACCTATCTACTAAGACTAAAAGAGTATACCTACATAATTATATTATTAGCCTGTTGTTTCACTTAAAAATACTGTAAAATTTGAATCAAGAAAGAATGTCCATTAAGATTCTGAAATGTATAAAATTATATGTATACATGGAAAAACTTCGGTCTCTGATTAAACTAATAATATTTGTTAACTTTGTATATATAGGGTTATATATATTCTTTTTTTTTCTTTCCAGGAACAAGTTTGACATTATCTCAAGCTATGTCCCATGCCAAGATTTAATTATAGGGAGAGTTTCCTATGGTGGAATGAATCCAGAAATCGAAAAATTCATGAATGGGAAACTAGTACAAACTATACTATACTTATACTCTCTAATTTCAAGCTTCTTTAAAAATCCAACATATTAATATATATGGTCAGGTAGATTTTGCTTATAAAACTAAAATAAAAAAATGTCTCTCAATACTGTATTTCTCATTGTGTCTAAACTTGATTTCTGAATAGGGCGTGGTCTGATTTTATCTTAGCGTATGGTATTGGACGAGTTGGTGGCCAGGTGTGCATTGTACAGCCCCCTAGCTGATTTGTTACCTGTCGCCTCAGATCATCATAAGGAATCTCAGGAGCTTTTAAATTGGATGCCAAAGTATAATGTTGACAACATGGTAGATAAGCTTATAGTTTTATTAAACAAGCAGCCGTAATTTCTCGGATTTTACTTCCATTTTTTAAAAATGCGATCGTAAGTTTCTATAATTGAAGGATGAATGCGGGCTTTTATTAATTCTCGTCGTGAAAATTCTCGCAAACCAAGTTTTGCTTGATACTCGGCGGTATCCAATGAATTTCCCGTCTTAATGCGTTCTTTTTGGGTTAGAATCCACACCTGTGTGTCTGGGACACTGCTAAATCCGGCTATGAAACCAGCCCATTTTTGTATAACCCTACCTGCTTCAGCTACGCAGCAGTCATCCCACCAAGGATCTAAGAGATGATCAAAATGTCCAGGAAACAGAATACAGGCCTGGAAGCCATCGGAATGCAGAAGCAGAGGTCGCTTAACAGGGAGCTCCTGCCTTTTGTCCCACAGGCATGTATTTTTTAGGCAGGCAACACTGAGAGGGTGCTCAGCCAGAAGTTTAGCTAAAACAAAGCACAAAATATAATATAAGGATCAAAAGAAGGCACAAAAAACAAAATCAGGACCAAAACAAAGCACAAAAGATAACATCTGAGCCAAAACAGGGCACAAAAGGACTATATCTGGACCAAAACAAGATAAAAATGACAAAATTAGGAGCAAAACAAGGCACAAAATGCAAAATCAGGACCTAAACAAGGCTCAAAAGACAAAATTAAGACCAAAATAAGGCAGAAAAGGCAAAATCAAGACCAAAACAAAGCCAAAGCTGAATAATTTATACTTATTGCATAAATATATAATCCGAAACCACTGAACTTATTTTAGAAATTATGATAAAGGTACCATAATAATGTAGTGTAAAGATGCAATAATGATGTTCACTTTATATTGTATTTGAATAATAGCATACGATGCCTATTAAGTTACATGCCATATATCCAAATAAAATATTTTTTTCCAGGACCGTCAACCGTCTTACGAGGTTGCAGGTCGGAAAGTGAAATTATGGAGAGGTCAAGTATGTGCCGGTGGTGTCCAACATGTATGATAGACCATGTTCTTATTCCCAATTTAATTGTAAAATATAATATGTATACTAATAATATTTACTATGTGGTGTTGAGTTTTCGTCATTGTTTCAGGATGATAACAAACTCTACAGTCAGAATGACTGTTAGCTGGTAGATTAACAAATTCTTCAGTTGAAAAATATTCCCCCGTAATCACAGGATAAACTGTCATGTCTTCATATGTCCTACCAAGAAACAACAAAAATTAAAAGATATAAGAGGTTAAAATAATAAACCTACCAGAAGCACTTCCGCTTATTGCACCCGCTAACGTATTCATAAACGACATGACTTAGAAGTAAATAAGAACGCAATAAAAATGTTGTAAAATATTTATTAATGCAGAAGTACATATCTCTAACCAAATTACTCCAACATTACATAGAAACTTTACGTATAATTCTAGCGCCATTTCACGTTTCTATCTTTAACTTTCCTATACATACATAGTGTCATTTTACCGTCTACAACGTCTATTTCAGCCGTAATTAACTGTCTTCCTCCAAACTTGCGAGGCCCCAGCTGTGGCCCGTAGTTTTGCCTCTCTGAAGTCGGTGCCGGTTGCCACGACGAGCGTGTCGTCCGCGTAGCAGATGAGCTGCACCCCGCGGACTAACGCTCCCCGCAGCACCGCGTTGTATCCGATATTCCACAGGAGCGGCCCTAGGACCGACCCCTGTGGAACTCCACATGCCACCTCATGGTTTTCCCACCCGTCTCTGGTGGGGAAGATGATCTTCCTTTCCCGAAGGTAGCTGCTGATAATTCTCCTTACAAAATAGCTGGGTAAATTTGAGTCGAGACTTGCGATTGCGGTTCCGTACCATCATTTAATACTTTATCAGGTTATTTTAAGATTTATATTTTTCATAAGATTTGTACTTACCTTTTTGCCAAATTTCATGATTCTAAGTCAATGGGAAGTATCCTATAGACTTTGAATTCTTTTGCGAATGTACTAGTACAGGAAATGCGACATAATTAATTAAATGTTTTGATTGCATAGACTTAGGTTGTGTTAAGTTTTTCATAGCTTCAAGGGACCCCAGACCTCATTATTTGGTAGTAATTTCAACTTTATAGCTCTACATCTTCCTAAGAAATAGAGTCTAGACAGACAGACAGACAACAAAGTGATCTTATAAGGGCTCTTTTTTGTTCCTTTGGAGGTACAGAACCCTAAAAGAGAATGAAACATGTTCTAACAAGAATGAAATCTAAAACCCACTTACATTTAATATTTTCACCTAATTTCTGTAATGTTTTTCTACATAACAACTACTAAGTATATATTTTGGTCGTACAAATAAATTATTTATTTGATATAATCAATGAGTGAATAACATTATTTACAAGCGAAGAATAAGTGTCATTGTTAATAGTTTGACGTATTATCATTATTTAATTTAAGGTCTTCCGGACATGAGTAAAGTTTTGAAGAGGTTAGAAGATATTGGTCAGACTTTAATGCAGCTTTCAACAGAGCTCAAGCAGTGTGTTGATGATGTAAGAATCATTAGTACGCGACAATTAGAGCGGCTTGAGCAAGAAAGAACTTCCGCAATACTTGCCGCAAGTGTGGACGCGCAGGTAGACGCTGATCCAGTGTCTCTGCATAATGTTGATGAGTCTGTCTCTAAAAAGGTAAGCAAAACCTAATTTTGACAATACATTGCATTATAAAAAATATATTGTTTGCTATAAAAAATTTAGTTGCCTGTAAAGTCGATTTACGGGCGATTATTTTACGTGATAACCCCGTACACTTAAGCTGACGTGCCTCTCTATCACTTGTTCCGCGCTTACACGCTCGGCTCAGATGGAACGTGACAATGAGTCATGCTTTTTCGTGCGTGCGGCTGGCGTTCATCGATTTATAAGACGTTATCACGTCAAAAAATATATTGTTTACTTTTAAAAAAGGTACCTCATGATGTTGCCTGCAAGTGTGGAATTCTTCAGTCGTATTACATGTGTGGCTTAACAAGTATAAAGTACTACATAAAGGCCTATAATTAATTACAGCTATACAATATTTCATCTAAAACACTTATTTGGTTTGACTTTTATTGGGATTGGATAAGTTACCAAAACAGTATACAGAAAGAAGTAATTTAAATTATTACAATTTTAGTGTGCAAATTGTAATAGGGAAGCATCAGCTGAATGCTCCCTATGTCGACGGACACCATATTGCTCTACATACTGCCAAAAGAAGGACTGGGCATCGCATCAAATTGAATGTCTCAGATCTGTTCCCAACATACACACAGATGCTCAACAGCACCAGTCAATAATGTTAATTGTCGAGAGTCAACATCAATAGTATTCAAGAGGTAATCTTAATTTTTCTATCTAAACTTTACCTTAATCTTTTGAAGAATACAGCAATTCCTCCTTTAAAGAAAATGAAATTGTGGTGTAGAAATAATAAAATACTCTCGTATAACGCGCTTGTACGACCCTGAATGTGTATAATATAATATATATTGTATATTTTAGAATAATATTAAGGCGATATAAGAGTACTGTGTTATAGGGGGGATTACTGTTTCATAAGATTGCAAAACAGGGGATTGGACAAGTTTTAAAAGTGAATACATTTACATACTTAAGTGTGAAGTTTTAATCAGAAAAAATATAATTTTATTTATTTAAAGTACTCAAGATTTACTACATTGCTGCGAAAAAGTTGTAATATGCTATAGTTGAATCAATTTTGTTATTGACCCACGTATTAATAGTCCCTATGTGCATGCTTTCATAAAACCTAAACTTAATCAAAAATCCTATTATAATGTTTATAATTATTGGAATGATGTTAATGCTTGGGAATAAATTGCTCTAATCAAAATTGAATTATTGTGAAAATGGTGATGCCAAAAAATTTCCAGACTGAGTTTGTTGCGGGCTCTTCTCAGTGCAGGGCGCGAGGAACTTTTAAGTCATAAATTTTATCACCAAATTATTAAATGTTGTTGTAAAAAATGTTGTACACTACAGATAAATAGGTTGCTCAGATATGACTCTTATGAAATTATTTTATTCGAACGCAATGCTTTAGATTTGTGTACCCTTTGCTTATTTAATTTAAAGGAATGTACAAAATTGTATTCTTAGTGCAACAACATCTGACAATTTAATCACATTAAAGGTCATAATTAGCAAAGTATGTTGCGTAGATGTGGATTAACTCTGCATCTTTTACCACAGGGAGTGTTGCAAGTATTTGTACAAACAAATACCGGCAGCTGTACTCCACCACAAGACATCTCTCTGGAACTTAAAATTTCACCCCATCACCTTGATGTCCTAGAGTCCACAATTCCTTTCTGGAATTAGTTACCAGAATCGGTATTCCCGAATCGATACGAATTAGGGACCTTCAAGAAACGGGCATATTCATTCCCCAAAGGCTAGCAACGCATCTGCGAGCCCTCTGGTGCAGCGCAGGTTGCAGTCGTCCATGGGTGTCGGCAGACACTCAAGAGAATGCCGTCTGCTCGTTTACCGTGACCACGCTATGACGTCATCCTATAGTAAACTGTATACCTGTGCGTAAATAGTTTGGTCAATGCCAACGCACAACAACGTATGCGTGAGGTTTTATTTTAATCATAATGTATTAATAATGCATATTTCATAAAAAACTAACGGACCCGGCAGATGTTATCAAACGTTGGGTTACTTAATATTTACTACATTCTTTTATTCTATAATATTATTCCTGTTCCCTTCACAAGAAAGAAATTATCCAAATAGCAATTTGATTTTTGTGTAAGACATCAAGTCGTATTCATACCTAGAGTGTTAGTTTATTTCACAATAATGTAAAAACCACACATAGGCAGATATTTATTTGTTTCAAATATTTATTAATAATAGTAATAATAATAATAATAAATACTCTAAATCGTAAATAAAAGATAATTCGGAAAATAAATCATAATAATAATAAGTAGGTAGTAAGTATTTGATACTCTACATGGTAAACTAAATATAATTCACAAAATACAGTAAAAATTTCGAATAAATTAAGTCATCTATATTTTGGATTTATGTCATGGCCCAGACAAGCATGCAACATTGCAGTTATTTCTCAAAACGACAACAATGCCATCCTCAGTGATTGTGATGGTTCTGGGCCAGATATGGACATTGCTGGGAGATAGGGCATTTGCCAACCATGATGTTCAATGGATTAGCTGAATTTAGCCCTCCCTTAGCACAAGGCACCGTTGATAATGGAGAATACAGGGTCTCTAGAAGCTATACCAGGCAGCAGCAAGAGCCAATAAATGTCGTTTGTTTAACAAAATAAAAATCCCATTAATTAATGTCTTCACCTTTTGAAATTATATAAATTGAAAACATGCCGGGAGGGCTATCGTTTGATGGGCCTTGTTTATCATATTATAAATTCTATTCATTGTACTTCATAACTAACTAATAGCTATAACATAAATTGATTAAAAATTATTGTCTTAATTTATAGAGAACTCGCTCTGGAATATTTGAATTATAAATTGGAAACAAATATGGAATTCGACTTTGAGATATTGACGTCTCCTGATTGGTGGAGCAGGAGTCCACACGTGCCGCTGGAGGTGGAGGTGAGCTCTTCTGGGAGGGACAGTCCAATCCGTCTGAGTAAGTGAATGTGACAGTGGAGCGGGCTAAACCACAGAATGTGCTCACTGAGTCTGTGTAATGAGTGGAGTCGAGCGCTGTATTCACGTTTCCAATCTGCCGCTGCCGGGCCGGCGCATTTGGGGGATTTGTAAGACTGTGAGGTCATTTAGAAGGAGGACTGTGGAGTAAAGGGGGGCAGAAAGTAATTCCATAAATGAAATTAACTATACCATTCTCATACTGGTGAGAGATATGGTTATCTGATATATTAAGTTGAAGTATTATATTTTACATGAACATTTCTACTGGTCTCTATTGTACAGCGGTGCATGGTGACCCTGGCAAATTTTTGTGTCGGAGACCAGGACAAATTTTGGGTCACTGTACAAGCGCATACATAGAACAGTGTAGAGCTATGATAATAAAATTGCAAGAACAGTTTTATAGAGATGTGTTTAAATATACTCAGAAGAAAAATCCAGCTAATATTATGAATCTGTAAACAACTAAGACTGTATTTTTCTGTTTATCCTTACGTTTATACTTTGAACAAGATATAAAAAATATCTTAAAAACCCTTTTAAGGCAGACTGTACATTAAACCCTTTCATCCATAATTAGGTCCTAAACAAAAGATTTCAAGTTCAAATTTTACGATTTGGTTTACGACCACCCTGTAGGTTGATGACTTATTCGGGCTTTTCGTGTACTATTTATATATAAAATAAAACTAACATCGGGAGTCCTTCCTCAGAGCTAATACGGTATTAGGATATGTTTGCGACCACTTTGCGCCGATCACGAGCATAATATTATTATAATGTCTCATGAAAGTTTTAATAAATTACTTAAGTAGCCTCTGTGTTCTAATTTCAAATTTTTAGATATACGTCGAACCGTTTTAACGAGAAGCAATACAAAAATCAATCCACAAAGTTTTGCATTTATATTAGTAAGAGTAAAAAGATATATAAATATATTAATACGGTTATTTATTTATAAGAAAAGTGTAACCGTCCAGTGTTGCCATTACAGTAGGAGTCTTTTACGACCAAGAACCAACACTAATACTATTTGAAGCAGCGTTTGAATTTTCTGACTCCACATCACTTGGCGTCTGCGAAGAAGTAGACGGGTTCACCCACGATTGGCGGTAAAACCCACACTTCTTGGTTTTGTCTTAAGTCTGAATTAAATGTTTGACAATATCTCAAAAACACTAGTTATGACATTTCAAATCATGAAAGTGACTGTTCTCTTGTTAGGCCGTGGAGTTAAGTTCGATGCATGGTTGTGAATTAAAACTGGACGGCTGGTAAAAAAAGTGCGAAAGAAAAATTGAATATAACTGAGAGATGAAGAGGAAGGAAAAGTTATGTTTCTTAAAAAAATCTCCGTTTTCATGTTGCAACTATTGTAATTGTTTAACGTGTTGTAATGAACTGGCGATTTATCTATTAATATATACATTTAGAGTAATTCTAGCAAAATGTATCATTAATCTAATTAAGCGCATCTTTCAAGAAAAGTTTTATGAAAGATTTTAATGTATTTTGTATAAAAAAGCCTCGAACAACGACCTATGTTTACTGTTTATAAAGTATTGAATGGCATTCCAATTTCCATATAAGGATAAAAATCTCAGTACATTGTACATCCTGTTAGAATTGCTCTGCCTAAGTCAAGGTAAATGTGCCTATGCCATTGCCAACAATGCTGGCTAAGCACGGTTTGGTTGATCCACACACATCTTCGAATTTGTCCGTAGACATGTGCAGATTGCATTATGAAGTTTTCCTTCAGTACAGGGTCGTATTGACTACGCTTCGACACGATCTTAGAGTAAAATGTTCACATGTGTGTTCATATATGAATAATACATTTAATATAAAAATATTAGCATTAGCACACCCTCCTTCATATAAACCGTTGTGCCTTTCATAATCCTTCGTCCGCAGAATTTTTGAAAAAGGGTACCGAAAATTTTCGCTTCACCTATTTATATATATTGTTATTTATAGGCATGCCAATTTCGTACCTTGATAGATAGATAGATCAAGAAAGAAATCGGAAATGTATATTTTTTAGGGCCTTGCGTAATAAAATCTTATTGGGTTGCCTATCTTGAGCAGCTGTGTCAAGTGGTATATTTTATGGACAAACTAACTGAATTCTTATCTCGGTAGCTGGAAGCTAGATGTTGCAACAAGAAGGATATTTTATAGACATGCCATCTGTCTGTAAGAGAACTATTTACGTTATTTTTATTCATTTATTTTTATATTTAATATAACTGGGCTATTCCTCACTATGGTGCTCAAACCTGGTTCTTAACCATTGAACGGAAGTCCACCCTCGGGGTTTGCCAGCTGGCTGGCAGCATTCGGGGTGCAAAGCTCGCCGACAGAGTGAAAAACACAACACTACACTCTAAAACACAAATCGTTGATGTGGTCCAAATAGCTGTCAAGTACGATTGGGCTGGACATGTTTTCTGTATGTCGGATGATCTTTGGGCCAAAATCTCCTCTTTATGGACCCCAGATCGGAAACTAAGTAGCAACAGACCAAGGACGAGATGGAGGAATGACTTGGATCGTTATAATAGAGATTGGCAATGCATAGCCTTAGACAAAACCATATGGAAAGAGAGTAGAGGGGCCTTTGCCCATTAGTAGGAAAAAATAAGCTCTAAATAATAATAATAATAATAAAAATGTTTTTCATATTTATCAGAAATAAAGGCTAATACTTGTATTTGTAAAAGTAAGTTATTTTGACGGTAGGTAAGTGTAAGAATTGTATTAAGAGGCATATTTTATGAGCATGCCAACAGAAACCTTCAAGCATCTAGTCGTAAAAGTAGAGCTAATTTCTGTGTAGGTGGGTGTAAGACGTCTTTGTTTTGTGCAGAAGTACGCACGTGTCGCCGAGAACGTTCGCACTTATTTGGGCCCACTGATGCGAATTGAAGCAGCCTACAGCCTTCCTTTTGCACGTAGATAACTGTGTTAGCAGAGCTTGCATTACTGCGTTTATTTTTGTATAAAAGAATACTGGAGGAGTTCGTAGCTCAATCTGAGGCCCATTCACCGTATCTCTGTCGAGGCTATATTCTATATTGTTCTAAAGCTAACGTACCTAAAAATAGATCATATTTTGGGCATAGTGCTGCTTACACAGTTTTGTCAGTGTGTAAAATAACATGGGATACTCGCTAGCCTTTACAGTTCTACAAATAGGTTTTTGTATGTATATATGGTCTACTAGCTGTGCCTGCGATTTAGTTCGCGTAAAATTAGCTACAAAAATAGATTCAAACTTAGCGTGATGATATAGCCTTCCTCAATAAATGGGCTATCTAACTCTGAAAGAATTTTTCAAATTGGAACAGTAGTTCCTGAGATTTGCGCGTTCAAGCAATCAAACAAACTCCTCAGTTTTATATATTAGTAAGTATTGAAATGAATGACTTTATCTTTTATTGCTGTCATGAGAAGCAATAAAAGATGTTCTGCAAATAATTTTACCTGCAACTTTTAACGATTCGAGGTGTCTAAAATCTCTTTATGGATAGGTTTCTCTATGAGTGTATAGTCTATGGTATTGGTGATGACGTCACAAGTCAGAGAGAGGCACATACGTTTAAGTCCCGTCTTTAGCACGCTCTCTTGACCCGAGAGGAGAGAAATTGTTTGGAAAATGGCCGCCCGATGCGCTTGGCTCTGTCCAAGGAAAAAAGTTATCGGGAAACGACATTAAATGCTACAAAATAAGATGTATGAAATTTCTAGACGTAGAAAAAAAAACTTAAGTCAGAAAAATTTCGTGAAATTGTTATATTTTAAGAATATTTGGAATGGTTTATGTGCGTTTAACACTCTTACATAAAGCGTAACTCTTGTATGAGCAGCGAACAATTTAATAAAATGTATACAAGCAGATAATAGAAAAAGAAGGATCCTCGAGGAGGTCGTGGCCTAATCAGTGGTCGGCATTTGAGTCGATCGCTAGGTTAAGTAGCTGTTGCTGCGACCGGGTGATAGAAGGGTGACCCATTCTGGCACTGGCTTACATTTGATATCCGACCTCCTCCATGTTTCGAAAGACACCGGTTATCTTAACTCGCCCCACAGCTATATTCTCCACAATTTAAGCGGACCCTAGTATTTAACTCGCATAACGAAGAAGAAAAGAAGAAGTTACAAGCAGATAATAGAATTAGGCGTTACTTTGCAGAGATGTATGACATTCATGATAACCAAAAATTACTAAGCGGAAATGCGTGAATAAAAATGACGGAAAATTGGTGCAATGTTGTAATTCAATTGCGGAGTCAATGATTTTTTTCTATGTTACAAGGTTTGCCAAAGAGCCATGGAATGTAACATAACCCTGCGTTCAATCACTGGAGAAATGACCAGTATTGGATGTAGGAAAAAGTCAGAAAAGCTGAAATTAGAATGGGCTGAGCATGTGACACGAATGGACCCGCAAGTGTGGACCAATGTTGCTACTATATAGACTCTCATCAATGGTCGCCGAAGACTAGGTAGGCCTAGGAAGAGGTGGCGCGACGACTTGGACGCCTTTGCGGGAAAGGAGTGGATTGGGGTAGCTCTGGATAGATTAGACTGGTGTAAGAGAGGGGAGGCCTTTGCCCAGCTGTGGGACATTACAGGCTAAGAAAAATGTTACAAGGGTCAAAGGAGCAGGCTCCCTAATCAGGTCCCACCACAATATCCGTTTTTAGCTGATGTACACTGATTATTAATTATCTCCATGCGAACGGATACGGGAAGGGGAACAGGGATAAAAGAAGTAAATAGTGAGTAGCCCAGCGTGACATACAAAGATGAAAGTTGGCAAGGAGGTAGTTTTTACTTAGTGGACGTACGCTTAGAATAGATTAAATGTATACGTCTCTCAACCACACTAAATTCAATTTTGGTTTTTTTTTTATGTATTTTTGTATAATTATTGGAGACGAACTTCTTAACATTTCATAGATTCACTCTTCATCGTGTTGCAGAAGAAGAAATCGTAGACTTGTGACCCAGGTGTAGGTTTAAGAGCGCTCTTTCTAGTGGCCACTATGACTCACCTTCACTGCCAGTGTTCCCTACGCTGCTTAACCAAATCTGGTATGATGCTACTATTCAAAGTTTGCTAATAAAATCTTATTATTTTTGGAAGTTAGTAAAAAAGCAATTATCACTAAGCTGAGCTCATTCTATTTGTTTTGTGACAACTTTATTTCTACAGGACAAGTTAAGTTTAAATGAGACTTATTTTAACCTAGATAAGGTTTTAAGTTAAACTTGATTTACGGTTTTAAGTACAATAATAATTTCACCCAAAATCAATCCTAAGAGTTGATTATTAATGACTTAAAAAATGACACCTTTACCATAAAAATTATTATGTTAATTATAAATTAATAAGTAATAACCTTAATTCGATGGCATTAGAAGCAGCGTTAAAATGTGGGTTTGGCCCCAGGTAGTATTCTGGCAGTACTACTGGCTTATTTGAGCATTGATCATCTTCAACAGATTCCAGTTTTGTTTCCAACATTTTAATGTGACGGTCAAATTCCACTGTAACAAAATAAATTGATCAAATATACTTATATTGTATGTCTAAGATCTTAGAACTGGAAAGTATTTTAAAAGATACAGGTTTTTTGTGACAAAATAGGTACAGAAGAGGAATAGTTTTGTGAGTCAAGACATCAGTTTTCGGAAAACTTAAAAATCTTTGGTCAAGAATATACAGGAATAAATATTTACATATGTATATATTGTATAAAATATTTATACAAGATTTACAGAATGTTTTTAAGTGGAACTAACAGATGTTTTTTTTTTTAAGGACAACAAATGAGATGGCCCTTTTTTTAAGCCATATGCACAGTACAGATTGTTATATGTTACAAGGGGCAAACAAGCAGGCAGTTCATCACCTTAGTGATTACTGAACCCGTGGAAATCTACACCACCAGAAAGCTCGCAGGGGCGTAGCCGCCTTTTAAATAGACACCAATCTGTGAGTAAGAGGTACTGGTACCGGGACACAATGGCATATATCGGCTGCAGTTCAAAAACACTACAAGTATGGCAATACTTCTAATATTTCAGTACTTTACATTAAAACATTCTGCTTGGTGATAAATTAGAAAGACCATGGTATTAAAACATTGTAACAAAACACTTGTAAAAGTATTTAAAATTTCTTACTTGCATTGGTTGCAGATAGATTGAGGGAATCTGCATATTGAATTGCTGCATCAAGTGATGCACGAGCTTCAGTTTTTTGACGCAATTCTATGTAACAGTCAGCACGTCGCAAGAGGAGCTTGTGCTGTTGCTCCGCTGGATATCCATTGTCAATTGCTAATTTAATATCATATAAACACTCCTGTAAATAAAAAATTATAAAATAACTGGAGTCACTCAGCAATGTAAGATGAGTTTTGGCCTCCAACAGGATTTTTATACTACATAATTTGGTCCTGCACCTTTAAATTAAAAAAAAAATTTAAATTTTAGTGTACTCTATTCTTAATCATTTCGTCCTGTAGATGTTGAATGTTGCACAAACAAAGGTGTCTCCAAACCCAATTCTATTTACCATTTGATGAACCTAATACATGCTCTAACATTTTTTGTTCTTTGGAATAGGACTTCTTTTATTATGATAATCTTTGTTAAAGGACACTTTTGCAATCCCTAGAGTATAATGATTATAATCTGAAAACAATACTCTACACACCAGTCTCTCATTACTTTTTAAAAATATGTATATTTTCACCACAACAAACATTAATTGTATTATATTGCACAAGAATTCTTACACTATTTACTAGTCATGCTTAAATAAAGGAGAATACCTGAAATCTTTTCAGTCTAAGTAAAGTAGCAGATCTGTTTGCCAAAGCTAAGGAGTACATTAAACTGTTGTGATTTGCATATAATACACTATTTGTATAACACTTATAGCTTTCTTCTATAAAATTTGCTCTAAATTTGTCATTTCCTCTTTGTCTCCATAAAAGAGAAATTTCATCACATTTTAAGGCAGTATCCATCTCACTTGTTTTTTTTGAATATGTACTTTTCATCTGATGAAGCCAGTGCAGAAGAATTTTCCTAGAAATTATTAAAGAAACATTAAACCACATAAAAAGGTACAGAATTTAAACCTTATTCAATTATATTCTGCTTTTGAGATATAATCTGATAATAATTGCAACAAAATTAAAACAAGGCAAAATAAAATACCAGACAGGTTTTGTAAGAGAGAATAATGAAACTTTAGCTGTGCAAAAAATTATTGGAATTTTTTTTACTTTTTATTCCAGAAAAACAAGTTACAATAAAAATGACACAGACAAGTTTATTTACTCAAACATACACTAAATAGCATAGAAATGTTTCTTTCAAAATTTTAAGTTTTGTATTTACAAAACACATAACCTATTGAATAGTGTTTGTTAATGAATAATACAGCTTAAGTCTAATTTTCATAGACGTACTTGTACTCACCGAAGTCCTTTGTTTTTGTAAAAATAGTTCATTGTATCAATTTCATTTTCACTTGTACGATCGATTTTCTTCTCTTCCGAAGATAATAACAATAACAAAATTTCCCATTGTTTTGCACAATCTTCGGGTAAGTTAACGTTATTCATGTTATATCTATATATTTTGTATATCACAAAGTAAAATTATATTTAACTAGCGAGTAAAGCAAAAATAACCATAAATTTATATTTAACGTAACTTTTCATGAATCAAGAAATCAAGAGTAGAATTTGCTACTACACAACAATATTTCAGAATGTCAATGTCAATTATTATCCTAGAGTGAAGACAGAATCTGCTGTTGAAAAAGAGAGAAGAGAAGTGTACTCTGTGCATTGGTTTGGATGAATCGTATTAGTAATAAAAAATAGTTTGAAAAATCTGACTTAATAATAAATTTATCCACGAAAAAAGATTTAATTAAATTTTATTTAATATGAGCAAAGATATTTGGAGAAAATGCAACATTTATTACAAAGTGAATAATATATAGGCAATAATTTTTAAACTGAAATCTTTGTGGTCACTATTGAAGAGAGTCATTGATCCTTCTTAACGTTATCCCGGTCTAGTAACAGGGTCTACTTAAAATGCAGAGGAGATGTAGCTGAGGGGTGAGCCACACTTCCTACTCTACACGTCCTAACTTCTCTGTCTCTACATCTAAGTTTCTGACATTACGAGGCAACATTTTACAAGAAAATACTTTTGGTGGAAGTTATTTACTTTGAGAAGAGACTGTGTATTTAATTTTCCGATACAGTAGTATTCAAATTAGGTGATAATTACTTTTTAGGGGAAGAAAACTATTAGAAATAAACCGGATAGCCATTTCCCAAAAACCTTTTGTATGACGTTGTACCGAAATGCCTATGCGGCAAACTCTTTGTATCAAAATAAAAAAAATTAATTATACATTATTATAAATGTTGAGACCGATCTTTATGATCTTAGATTTGTTGAAGTAGTCATTGTAGTAACAAAACAAATTATTTAGTTTAAAAGAGTTAATTTGAAAGTTTTCGGCAACCTAAAAAGTTGACACATTATTGTTAGTATCGTATCTTGAAAAAAATTACGAGCCAACAAACAAATGACGGTGGAAAGTGGTTGCCGCATTCCAATCAGCAGAAAGTCGTCATGATAGTTGTCTATTAGGTGACTAACCCATTTCCGATGATGCACTCGAATATCAGTGGTATTGTTCAATAATAGAGTTCACGACATGTGGTACAATGAAATTAGGTCTCGCCATAAGAGATTATCCGTGACGGTCCTTTTGAGGAGCCATTATGGAAACTAATGCTTTAGGCACTTGAAAACCTTTCGCCCATTCAACATACGATGGAACGTGTTGGAATTTTTAACATGATAAGCTAATCGCCACAATATCGCTTTCTTTATCTAAACATTATATCGATGTTCCATTGCAGTGTCTTAATCCAGGCGTATTTACCCCAATTATCAAAATCACAGAAGCAATTGTAATAATCAGTTTATTTGAAACGTATCTCATTGTACAATGAAACGCCGGTAATTTTAACAAACTTTTTGCTGGGCAGTGTGGACTATCAAATTTGTCGGAATATAGAGCTGCCTAAGACATTTCGGAACTTTAACGTCCTTCGTAAAAATGTTTCTTGTAAATACCTTGTACTCCGACAAATCAATTGATAAGATTATATATGTTTGTACCTACAATTTGTCTAACTGCTTTAAATTACAACTTCTCAAGTATCCAGGTCTTAATAAGTACATGAGACTCTACTACTAAGAATCTAAGGTTTTCGCCTTTGAATACTTTTTGAAGTTATATCTTACGGCCCAGGGATCTCTCCTTACGCATCGTAGCGAAGACTGGCAAAACAAATATTCAATCTCAAAGACGTGTCGATTTACAGAGGGCACCAGATCAGATAGCGACCGGATCACTGGGGCTCCACTGTATTGCCAAACAAATAAGTTATTGGGGATTTCATATTCGTCAGTCGATTCGAATTTTCTCTATGACTGTACAATTTTATCTGCAGACGCGGATCCAATCTTCAAAAAAGTTAGTGGCCACTTATCTTTTGGCCGATTTAGGCCCAAATGAACGCGTATAATTTTGCATAAGATCGATATACTTCATTCTTACAAAGGTGCGTATAAAATATATGACTTGGATCATTGATGCATTGTATTTTGTAAGGTATTGGATATAATATTATCAGGCTTTAAATCTCAATAGACCTGCTTAACAATGTGAAAGTGTGACGTCACAAAACTATTAGGGCGGTAGCTATGCCCATCGTGCCTGTCACGGTGGATACACGCCGAAGAGCCTAGCACGAACATTTTCCTTACCCTTACGTTCGAAACGAAACGTCAAATGAAGGTTCGTGTTTCCATTTTACGCGACTTACGTGGCCGTAACGTCGAGAATTCGATACGTGCGAGTTCTAATTTCATTCGTGCTCGCAATATTTAGCAACTAAGTTGTGTGAAACGGTAGAATTAATGTTTCGTTTGAGGTTCGATTTCGAACGTTAAAATACGTACAACTTTCGAGTGTTCGTGTTAGGTCCTCTGTTTATCAGTCGTCGAAAGCCTTAATGGTTGATATTTGCAAGGAACGTGTTAAAGATATACACCACAAAAATACATTATAAATGTTTTTCATTGTCACTAAAGAAACTAAACAATTTAAGCAGTCAAAACAGTCGTAAACCTAGATATCTTATAATAAACCTACATTTTTATTTCATTTTTCTTTTCTAGGTTAAGCGCACTAAGCACGTACATATAAATATAGTTTTAAAAAGTCAACAGTTTATTTCAATTCAACCGACACTATTTTACTTTTACTAAATTAGTCAGATATTAAAAGCTGTATTGCCTGTTGTATGTTATAACTTATTCATATTTACATCCTACTCGTTTTATATTTTTAAATTTTGAGCGAGTTTTTTTTTAATCACATAAATTTGCAACGATGTTGACTCAAATATTCTATTGGTAGTACTGAGAGGGTGATTATTTGTCCCTTTTATTTTTATAATTAAAAACAAAGAAATAATATACAACTCAACAAATTAAGAAATTAAATATTGCTTTTGTCATAAGTCATGTAATATAATTTAAACAGATTTCGGTGACTCAGAGATAAATTTTTCTATTTGATTTCTTCAACAATAATATAATTGATAAAAATCAAATTACTTGAAGATACAACAAATTTAGTTGATATATATATATATATAATTTTCGACGTTTCAAAGCTAAAATTTTAATATATATATATATATTAAAATTTTGGCTTTGAAACGTCAAGATATGTGAATTGTAGTAGGGATACATGATTCTACGATATCAAGCACTTTTTACGAAAATTTGGTTTTAATTATTGATTTTTTAAAGTAATATCATTCTTACCTATAAACAGTCAAGAAAACAAATTGCATTTCAAATTACTATGCAACTGGCAGGAACACCTACTAACCTAATAAGCGAGCGCAGAGAGCAGCATTCCAAATCAAAACACGTAAACCATACCCTGGAGCTCGAGAAATTTATTCAGCGCGCGAAAGCTCCGAGTTTGCGTGTTGCGGTGCGTCGCCTATACCTGCGATGCGCCGCCGCACCTGTTGCCATCGCACCGGTTCAAATCACCACTCAGTTCAACGACGATCGTTAATAAACTCGTACGCGCCATGATCGCGCTCCGTCACGAAAAACCGTCGTGAGTGTCGCTTAAAGAACTTTTCGTGTGAACTTTACCATGGATGTCGTTTCCTTTTGTGTTGTCTTCGTTCTCCTAGGAGGTTTGTGCCTTTTACAGTAAACAGTGAGAGCCGTCTGTTGTACGCCGTGGTAGATGAACTACATACGGATCGATCTTCTTTCGAATCGCTAATTTCTTTTAACGTTTTCACTTTGCAATTATTGTTCTCTTTCAATTATATTTTATACGTATTAATGTAAATCTAGGGCGTAATTCAGAATCCACCACAAAACTAAATTATTATTGTTACTTTCTAATAAATTGGTATAGCTAGTATATCTCTTCGTATAAATTACTTTCGTATCTTATTATTTATATTGTTAATCTTTTTTTATTATAACCTGTTTCCTTCCGTTTTTATAAGGGTTCCATGAAAATTAACAGCTGTTCTAACAGTCATTACTGGAGTTATCATAAAAACGTCCCGCTATGTATGTAATCAATTAATCATACGCCCCCTATAGATCCCCTGTATGCATTTGAAATAAGATATATTTTGTAGTAATTAGACGGAAGAGAATAACTTTTATTTAATGTATTGCCAGCGTAATAGAAACATTAATTAGGAAAGTTTGAAATGACAAACACTAACGGAAGTATTGCTCTACATTTATATATTTTGAATTATTTAGTTGTTTTTTTTTTTAAATTTTAATTGTTGTTGAATCGTGTATGGGTTACACTCCTAGCAACGATATAAAAATGTATAATATACTATTTACAGTACTTTAAAAAAAACACTCTTTTATATTGTATAAATAGTTAATGAAAATACTGGCTTTAAAGTTAACAATATTCATATATACTTTGCAGTACCTACGAATGTCATGTGTATAATTATACTTCTTATTATTCTTTAAATAATTATTATAACTTTTATAAAAGCTAAGTTTACGAGTGTTCCAACGCGCTCGGTACTGAGAAGAGACCGCAACAAACTCAGTAGGGTAATTTTTTTCTTTTCACCATTTGACAATAATTCAGACACGGCTATACCGAAGCCAGACATAGCTCAAAGTGTTCGTATATTGTTGTCTTTGAAGTTCACAAAGTACCACATACTTTGTACAATTATGCTCTTGTTGCTTTTTAGAAGAAGTAGAAGAAAATGCAGGGATTCAAATCGAATGGGATATTCATCTTTCAGCAGATTGGGGTGAGAGAAAGTCTGTTTTGATGGCTGGAGGCGATTTGCCTGATGCCTTTTTAGGGTCAATCACCTTTAATGATGCCGAAATAGCACAAAACCAAGATGTGTTTATTCCATTAGAAGACTTGATTGCAGAAAACATGCCTAATCTTACTCGTATCATGTCGGAAGATCCGAAAATTAAAGCAATGATTACATCACCAATAAGTTTCGAATTTACTATTTATTTTCAAGTGAATTTAACAATTCAATAAATCAATTTTGTAATTACAGTATATTTATCACAAATATTATCATATACTTCATAACACTATTTTTGACAAAAGACCGCAAACTGTTATGAGCTTACCTGACAATATCTAAATAAAATTCCCTGAGATTGCAGCGCACCAGTGAACAAATGAGGAACTAACTACCCCGACCCTAGCCGTGACCGTCGCTGCTACGTCAAAATAGGCGAGTTCCCAGACCAACATTAAAACTGTAAAATTTCACATTCACGACAAATACTCCACATTTCGCTCGTTATTACATCATCATAATACTCCTGTTTTTTCTCTTTCCTGTTTCTTTGGTACCCGGATTACACATAAGAAGATTGAAAAGACAATGGTCTTGAGACCTGCTTTGTAAACATTAATTATTTATTAAATCTTCGTATTCTTCAAAATCGAGGACAGGAATCATTAAATTTACTGTATGCAATATAAAAGAATAATAATAAAAATAAAATCATAAGAGCGAGGGGAGGTTACTTTCTAAACAGCCGTTGGGAACATCCACTATCGTGGGACCATCGGGAATCCTGGCCACTTCAAGTAGGGCACAAAGTGTCCTAGCCAAGCCTAGTAAGCTTTCCCTTTTTTTTTGTCATATTTGAATGTCATGTTCTTTTCTAGGATATCCTAAATAATTTAATGAAAAGCTATTATATTTCATAGAAAAGTGTAAAACTAACGAGCAGCCAAAAGAGCATAAAATTCGTGCATTATTACTGTTCGTAATACAAACCTAGAATTATAAATGCTAAGTCTATCTGCTCAGTTAATGTCAATAAATTTTGGAAATAAGGCAAACATTCTTTTTGGAACTTGGAAGGAGATAAACTATTTTGTGGCATGAAGACAGACATCCACGAGAGCGGAGCCATGAGCCAAAGTTAGTATCATTCAAACATACAAATATCATAGATATTAGATTATTATTATTAACTGCACAATGAAATATTTTAAGGTTATTTACATAATACCAGTAATTCCCCCTTAATATTGCAATGCCGTCGTCGGTGCGCACCTCGAACCACTGCTCGAAGGCCAGTCCCTGCTCGCGCAGCTTGGCCTCGACGTCCTGGACCGCCGCGCCCACCTCGGCGTCGGCCGAGTCGACCAGCGCGACGTCCACTTCGTACAGCTGGGCGCAGTCGGTGCCCGCGAACGCCGTCGAGCGGAACGGGCCCAGCACCGAGGTGCTGCGCTCCCAGCTCATCAACTCGGCCGCCTCCAGCAGCACCTGCGCCTCGTTGAGGAACAGCCGCAGCGCCAGCTAAAAAAACTCGGTCAGTCTTATCTTCCATGCATGGTGATATCATCCTCATCTATAACATGCGGAGGAGAAACTACAGCTGGAGTGGTAAGAGGAATTAGAAAGAAAAATTCATAATCAACATTCCCTCCAAGAGTAAGGAAAGGTACTTTTCCTGTGACGACGAGCCTGTGGTGATGTAACATAAGGATGATATTTTTCAAGTCTTAAAACGCAATCATTTGACCAAAACTTTTAATATTGTCTATGGAATTTATCCATCAGGATAAGAGAAGTGGAGCGAAAACAGAGTCATTAATTTATTTAATAATTATTTTTCTTGAGTTTACACTATACTGTCATAATGAGTATAGATTTTCGTCATAATGATTTGAACGATATTAATGATACAATGCCAATCATTTAAAAATATGTATAAACGTTTTCTTTTTGATTATATAAATGACCCAGTATGAAATCCAGTAATTTCGGGTCTATTCAATTTCGAATGATTGTTTTTTTTATAACAAATTAAATAACAATAATATTACAATAAACTGTGTTATATGAAGCAACAATAATGAAAAAAGCTTACGTATTTCAATTAATTGGAACAAATAATTCCAATTTGTCCAAAAATATCTAGCAAGAAAACATGTAACACGCCTTTTAAAGTTTATAGTTGGGTTTACAAGCTATTTCACAGTGCAGTTGCTGAGAAAAAAAGTATATATATAAACAAAACCTACAAAACTAAATCATATGGCATGTGTGCAAGTGGAAATAGGGCTACAACAGGCATTCCCCATATCATTCATTACAAAAACACATAATTCACAATTGTTCGTAAATTTAATGATAATTTAATTTTTACTCTCTCATTTATTATTTTTATGTTGAAATTCTATTTAAAATGGAGATTTTGTCTCTTTAATAGAAATCATAGTGTGCTTTTTATTTAATGTTTGATATTATATTTTTTTACGAGTTTTCGTAAAATTAATAACACTAACTTAACATAAAACTTGTGTTTATACATAAATTTACAACATTACTTTAATATATTTAATCAACTTTTTTACAACAAACCTCAATCGCGGATTAAAGCAAAGTAGTTTAGTTTCTCATGCATGTCATGGATTTCCGCAAAGTAACGCCTGATTCTATCAAATTTTATGATTCTATATCAACGGGAAGTACCCTCTAGGTCTTGGTTCGTCTTCCAAATGTATGAAAAAGTGACACAATCGGCCATATGATTATGTTCACTTGGAAAATTGATTTTTTCACAGCTTCAAGGGACCGCAGATTTCAGTATTTGGTGTTCATTTCAAAATTTTTCCTTCCAGTTCCTGAGAAAACGGTCTTGACAGTCAGACAGAGAGACAACGAAGTGATCCTATAAGGGTTCCTTTTGAGGTACGGAACCCTGAAGATTAAATTTGTGCAGGAATGCACAACAGGCAAGACAAAATAATTACAGTAGTTACCGCCAATGGTTCTAACACGATAGCAGGCATAGCTAGCTTTTTAGAAGAAAAGAAACACTTGCCTTGCTTTGCTCATAACAGTGCCCTTATCGCCGAATCAGCAATGAGTTTATAAATAAACAAAGTCAAATTTTTCAAAAGTAGTATAATATTTAGTGACTGTTTACGTCAAAAACAAACTGGCTCTCAACCTCTTAAGCTTATTTTAGATGTTAAGACACGCTGGAATTCTATTTATTATATGCCACAGGGGTACATTGATTTGGCGAAAAGCACCACCACGCTTGAAGAATTCAGAGTATAAATACATTAATATGCATTTTAAAACCATTAGAATATGTAACAAAAGATATATCGGGTGAACAGTATATCACAATAAGGGAAATAATACCAATGATAGACTGCTTCAAGACGCAGATCAACGACATTCGTATTGTAGACCGACCGGCCAATGACTTTGTGGGGCCGAAAAGAGGCTTCGGTATATTGTGATCGGTGTGAGTACGACGCGTGCATATACTAATTTGGTAAGTTACAATTACAGTAAATATTTAATAATATTTACGTAGTATCAGCGGATACCACACATACAAAAGTACAAACCCGAGTGGGAAAACCAATTCAACTGGTTAACAAGAGTTCACAATAAATTGTATATATTATATGCCACAGGGGTACATTGATTTGGCGAAAAGCACCACCAGGCTTGAAGAATTCAGAGTATAAATATATTAATATGCATTTTAAAACCATTAGAATATGTAACAAAAGACATATCGGGTGAACAGTATTTCACAATAAGGGAAATAATACCAATGATAGACTGCTTCAAGACGCAGATCAACGACATTCGTATTGTAGACCGACCGGCCAATGACTTTGTGGGGCCGAAAAGAGGCTTCGGTATATTGTGATCGGTGTGAGTACGACGCGTGCATATACTAATTTGGTAAGTTACAATTACAGTAAATATTTAATAATATTTACGTAGTATCAGCGGATACCACACATACAAAAGTACAAACCCGAGTGGGAAAACCAATTCAACTGGTTAACAAGAGTTCACAATAAAAAGTTTCGACAGCAAATTATGCAAGTGTACTTTTACAAAAGATCTCTTAATATTAAAATTGGTGGTTCTCTGTACATACGAAATGTGCAAACGTAATCCTTTATGTTTTTTCAAGACAGCCAAAACTTCAAGAGTATCTTTAAAACCCTTCCGCACATCCGATTCCGAACCACGACGGCTGTTGCTGTTTTTTTAAATAGTACTCATTGCTGTGTTATCAATACAAATAAATTTACTCATCGATCTAATATTTCAAGACTTGGAAAGCGTAAAACGATGTGCGCGCTTGAGACATCTCGCTGAACGAGTGGTAAGTTACTTTATGCCTGGTTTACTAGGGTAGAGCGATTTTAATCAAATCGAATATCATATACGTGTATATCACATTTGAATTTGTTTCAGACAAGGACAGACTGCAATAAGCGACAACTACCTGAACAAATAGGAACAGAGAAGTTCGTGGAAACAAGATGGTATTCTTATGGAAAACCTTACGTCTTAGACCACATCTTCCCGCATCTTCTTTACTTCTTTTATTTGTATCAAATTATAGGTACCTATATGCACACGGCAAAAGGACACGACAAGGATTCGTTAAATTCCACGAATTCAACTCTAGTTTCGGAAAAGTTTGAAGAATCCCATGGTAAGCAAAAATTCCTTCTCCATGTCTGCAGAGATATGAGCTAAATGCTACAATTTAGTTGTTATAAATACATGAAACATTGTTAATATATAATACTATGTCAAAACCTTTAAAACCTAACGCGTTCGTCTACTTATGAACACGGCAAAAAGACAAGACAAAAATTTGTTAAGTGACACGAATTTATCCCCAGTTGCAAAAAAGTTCCAAGAATCCCGCGGTGAGAAGAAAATCCTGCTTCATATCATCAGAGATGTAAGCTAAATGTTTTATTGTAATGTTATAAATACATGAAACATTGTTAATACAGAATACTCTGTTAAAACCTTTAGTAACTGTCTCGTCCTTTGAAAACCTAACGCTGCCAACAAACAAATGCAGCTATTTCTCTGTTTTCAGCGTTCGCTGATCTCAAAAACAAAATTTCGGCGGCATCTTCTAATCGTACACGGGCACATTAACAATGACGGTCGGGGATGTTAATTTGGTAGATAATTACGTAAAAACTTTCCGCGCACCTGGTTGAGAATGTGTTCTCAATGTTGATAAATCTAGTTCCGTCACGCTGCGATATTTCGGCCATATGCGGATACGTTAGCAAGTGGTAACAGAGGAGTTCGTGAAGACAAAATGGAATGCATACGGATAACCTTAGTCTTAGGCCACATAAAAGGACACTACAAGGAATCGTTAAATTCCACGAATTCAACTCTAGTTTCAGAAAAGTTTGAAGAGTCCCGTGGCAAGTAAAAATTCTTTCTTCATATCTGCAGAGACGGTAGCTAAATGCTTTGTTTGGTTGTTATAAATACATGAAACATTGTTAATATAGAATACTATGTTAAAACCTTTAGTGGTTGTCTCGTCCTTTGAAAATCTCTGTAATTGAGGTTTATACAAAAGTAGATGTTCATCAATTTTCTGTCGCCGGTAAAAATACACCTCAATGTAACAGTGATCCCAAATGTAGGTATATTTTGATTTGTTATAGAAAATGTTATGGAGTGACAAAATAATGAGAATTATGGATCCATTGATCGTATATTTTAAAGTATGGTTATATTTCTTTTTATATACTCCTTGAATGAGAAACTTTATAAAGCTACATCATTTCTGTTATCGCTGTGTCGAAAGAAGTACAAGCTGGGGAGGATGGCGAGGGATGGCAGGGAAAACAATAGATTTTACCATATGGTTCCACGTTTTACAGCCAACGACTTTCCCATTTAGGTCATAAAAAGTTTTCATTCTGATTCTGTTACCGGAGGCAAGAGAATTCAACCATAGTTGTAACTATTTAAAGTCAGCAGGAATATTTATTTAAAAAAAAAAAATTAAGGCTGAAATAATCAATGTATACTTTTCCTATATGCTTTTATTTTTTTTACCTTCACCACTACAACCCGTGAAAAGAATATTGTATGGAGGACTGGAATAGAGACGTTTATAAAGAACAGTGGTTGTATTATTGTTCCATTCTGGACTATCTCTAATAATAGCTATTTTATACTATTAGCAATAATATTCTGATATTTATCTCGATTATATCGATTGTATGATATTTGTGTAATAGCGTGGCAATTTTAAGGAAGGCTTTTTGTGTGTGTATTGGTATGTTACGCGATTTATAGTAAATTGTAAACCGAGTTCAATAACTCACTTTTTAACTAAAACGGTTAAATCTAAATGAAAAATCTTGTAGGTTAGAATTTCCTGATCTGTTTCTTTGACAGCTTTTCTGTTTCAAATTCCATTTTTTATGTTTATAATTCGTAGAAGCAACATTTTTACCTTCTCAATTGAACTGCTGGGCTTACTGACTCGTTACCATTTTTCCTTCAGCAAAACTCCTGGTGCAGATACCATACAATCTCCACTATACGATTTATTTAACACAAACGCTAACCTGGGAGCATAACCTATCGAATTTTCTGGTTATTGGAAGCTACAAGCGTTCTATTTATTATTGTGAAGCTTTTTACTTCTTACTTTTCCCCGACTGTATTGAAGTTTATCGCATATAATATGTATTATAAATTATAATGGGATGCCGTAAAACTGTTCTGCATTTTAAAATATAATTGGTACGTGGAACTTCTAATTTTCAAAGCGTATCTACATAGTGTTGGATGTGTCTCGAAAAACATTAAAATCTTAGGCTATGGTCACAGATTAGCTTACTTAGATAATATAAGCTTTTTAAATAAATATCATGAAATACACATTCAAAAGTAGTTTCTAATAATTAATTATTACAGCTGTAATTTTGTATTTCTTTTGACTGAATCAAACTTTTTCTGCAATCATCAGGAAGCTTAGTAATAAAGTGGTAGGTAGAATGACGTCATTCCTTGAAGAAGTGAATCCGAGCTTAATGGTGGTGAGTGGTGAGACAGCCAAAGAATCGAGTTTCTTCTATTGTCTCTTTCAGACTTTGCAATAATCATTATATGTACACACATCACCAATACACATATACAGTTAAGGGAACCGAAAGGAAAGTGCCGACACACAAGGAAAAGGAGAATGACTTATAAGTGCATATCCTAAGAATGAACCAGAAAAGGATATCTAAAAGAATCTTCGACTTTTTTCACCATAATAAAACCAGGCCAAACTAGTTGAAGGAAATTGGGAAGGATTTACCAGAGGCTCAAATGACAGAAGAGATGCTTCCAAATGGATCCGCAAAGAAAATAACCAAAGATTAAATGAAGAGGTTCCAAGACAGGGTGACTTCTCATCGACAATGTAAATGGAACGGACTAAAAGCGCTAACGGCCGCGGTATCGATTCTAGCTCATGACAAAGCTCTGAATAGACACTATCAATGTGTGTCGTGGTTTAAGCATTTGTGTTGCGTGT
The DNA here is from genome assembly GCA_024363005.1 of Charaxes varanes. NCBI lineage: Eukaryota > Metazoa > Arthropoda > Insecta > Lepidoptera > Nymphalidae > Charaxes > Charaxes varanes. The sequence goes on along the minus strand of JANCMC010033613.1, from coordinate 52,611,156 downwards.
TTCTGAACCGCCGACTAGGTGTCGATGTAAAACGTTTCAAATTTACTTAATCTAAGTAAAAAAAAGTATATAAAACAACAGCTTTATAAAAATGAAATACTGCCACACCCAAATTTAATTAAGCAACGTTGGGATATCTAAAAATATAATAAAAATTTAATTTAATAAGAAACATGGCAATATAGATATACCATTTTTATATAAATAAATTAAAAAAAAAAATTAAGATATATAAGTTTCAGTCACTATTAATTCTATTATGATATTCTTATTATATTTTTTTATGTTAAGAGATTTAGTTCAATTTTCTTTATAACTAAGTACAATTATAATAATTATAATATTATAACTAAGTTATAATAATTGATGTTAGTACATAATTCGTAAGGTTTTCGGAACATAGTTCAATATTAGTTTTCATCATTCTTTAATATTTTAATTTGCCTCAAGATTGCACATGCCCATGGCAACATACAGTAGCTTCACACAAAACTCCACATCTCGAGAAGATTCTCGAATCTCAAGAAGTACAGGATCTACTAATAAATGCAGCCCTACGTCTGCGGCGACAGAATCTAGTTGGCAAAGTCAACAGAATCGCCATTATTCTCAACCTCTTCAAACTTCATATCAACATCTACAGGGCAGTATGTACAGTGATGTAAGTAATCGTAAAACGCAAAGAATTACTATAACTGCTAATATATACTGCTAACTCTGGACGGCTTATCCATAACTGCTAATACATAATTGCTAACTCTGGACGGTTTATCTATAACTGCTAATATATACTGCTAACTCTGGACGGCTTATCCATAACTGCTAATACATAATTGCTAACTCTGGACGGCTTATCCGTAACTGCTAATACATAATTGCTGACTTTGGACGGCTTATCCGTAACTGCTAATACATAATTGCTGACTTTGGACGGCTTATCCGTAACTGCTAATACATAGCTGCTAACTATGGGCGGCTTTTGAAGTCTAATATTTTTTTTTCCTTTGTAAGATTTTTCCTCACATCCACCTTCCATAGGTTGTTTATGCGTGTGTAATAAAATGACGGTACAACCACAGTACCTTTGTTGCCGATGTAAGATTGAGTTACTTTCATTTTATGGTCCACTAAAAAGAGGACCCACAAAATGTTCGCATAAAGATTTGTTACTTTCCTTATTTGACTACTAAGGGTAGCTAGTTAGGGTTCCGTAATACTACAAGGAACCCTTATAATTTCGCTCTGTCTGTCGGTCTGTCTGCCCGTAAGTTGGTCCCTCCCCTATCATTTCCAAACTATTAGACGTCGAGACTTGAGATTTTCGATGTTGATGGAGCATGCTAAAAACTCATTAGGAAAATTATTCTTAACGAAATTTTGAAGTTATTTAACAAATACGCTTATAGCGTATCAGATACGGAACCCTTCTGTGTAAGCGTGTCTGGACACGCTTTTGCCCATTTTATTTTTTCTTTGAATTCTTTATTTATCTATATCGATACTTTTATACTAATATATAAAATTGAAGAGTCTGTTTGTTTGTTTACTTGAATGCGCTAATCTCAGCAACTACTGGTCTGATTTGAAAAAAAAAATCAGTGTTAGATTGCCCATCTATCGAGGAAGGCTTTGGGTATATATTATAAATGTTTTCTCCTAAATTTATGCGCTCAAAGTCGCGTGAACAGTTAGTATAATATGTATCTGTTATCAAGGCAAGTCCAGTCGCTGAAAGTTCTCATACAAATAAAATTTTAAAGTATGTGTGTGTGACGTCGAAATTATTTTTTAATAATTGTATATGAGTTTACAATAAAAACGCTGCGCACACACAAGCAAGCGTTGCAAGGAATTAGTATTATAGTAGGGGAGGGATCGATGCTAATTTTGTAGTCACTAAAGCGTTTTTATTAGATAGATTAGATTAGATTATTATATCGTTATAGGGATTAATTGGATTACATAGATTACTGAAAATTTATAACACATATTTGGACTTTAAACACACACACACACACCAGTACATACATACACAAACGCAAACACAAACACACACATAGCACATATATACACACTAATCTAGGATTAATTGGATTACATGATTACTGAAAATTTATTACACATATTTGGACTTTGAACAGACACACACCAGTACATACATACACAAACCCACACATACACAACGCCAACACAAACACACAAATTATGATATTATATATACACACTAATCTAAACTTACACTGTCATGAACAAATAGGCCACTTTGTTGTATTTTCCTAAATTTCCAAATGGGTATGTTATAGAAGAGCGGGACCGCCCGCCACAAGTACTAGTAATTGTAATTTATAGGGTTGGATCCAACACCCTGTATTCAGATAAATAACCTGTTTGGAAAATAAATATTTTTGTCTTTTGTATAGATTAGATTATTTGATTTCTCGCTTAAGTAACCCCATTTTACCCTAAACCAAAATGGATGTTTGTATTAACCGTTGTTATGATAGAGAAAAATTAATAAAAAAAAACATAACGGCATATATCTTTATTACCCCGTAAATTTTATTGTTTTAGTTTTTCTTATTTGTTTGGAACTTCGCTGTAATAATAATTCCTTACGAGCTGAGGTTAAGAAATTGGGATAACATAACCGCTGGTTTATGTAATTGGTTTCATACTTATACAATTTTGCCTCGTTATTATTATTTGTTATGCGTTCACCAAATTAATTTTATAATTTTTTATTGTCAATTTTTTTTTTAATTAGCCTATACTGTTCCACTGCTGGGCAAAGATCTCCCCCTTTCCAAAGACCTTTATTAACAATACTTACTAAAAACAACTAAAGTTTAATCTGGGCTGTCACAGAAATAAATGGAGAATTCCGTACATCTAAAAGAAATTTAACAAATATTTTTTCATTTAATTTTACTAGTGCTACTGAAGGAGTCCGTCGCTTATTGAGTAGTCGGCATTTGAAACGATCGCTAGGTTAAGCAGTTCTTACTGTGGCCGAGTAAATTATGGGTAACTCATTTTAAATTCAGTTGTCGGCATTTGAGTCGCTCGCTAGGTAAAGGTGTTCTTACTGTGACCGAGTTATAGCAGGGTAAGCCACTTTAGCACTCATTTTAAATTCAATAGTCGGCATTTGAGTCGATCGCTAGGTGAAGCTGTTCTTACTGTAACCGAGTAATGGATAGGTAACCCATATTAACACTAATTTTAAAATATCCGACCTCCTCCGTGTTTCGGAAGGTACGTAATACACTGGATCCCGATTAATGTCACTGATTGATGTTAGTCGTGAGATTTTGGGGGTTTCGGAGATGACGTCAGATGGCAGGTGGTCATAACTCCCGCCACAGCTTCAGTCTCTGCAATTTATGTGAACTGGTACTGAACCAGGATAACTTTAGGAAGAAAAAGATTCTTAGTAGTAATACTATTTCTAGATTTTACAGTATGGAAATGTTCTCATACAAATAAGTTCCTATTAAATAAATAAACATATATAGGACTATATGATACACGGACGTCTGTTCCTTAGGTAGACAACTTAATGCCTGTGTTATAGGTAACAGCAGTCTGTTATACACAAACATTTTTTCTTAGAAATATATAAATACATACATATGGATAATACACCCAGACTCAAGGTGGGAATCGAATCCACGGCCCCGAACTTTTAGAGTGTTGACACACAAATGGCCTAGTTGTTGACTTTTAAAAAATTTGGTTTTAACGATTATGCTTGTTATAACACATTTTGAAGAATTTCGCAGATAATTCAAGTAAAAAAATTCTTACTAAGAATAAAAACTTTATACGTATAATATTAAGTGTTGAACTTAACCTATATGAGGCAATTCGTTCGTTATCCTGTGATTAATGATAAAACGTTTTTGCGAAATATCGTCTCTCATTATTTCCTTAAAACCTACAATGAAAAACATCAACCATAAAACAGCTTTGAAGCATTTACATGAGACTGGATACCAGAAGAAGCTCGATACTAGGGTTCAACATGAATTAACGTTGACAAATTTAATTTACCGATCTTCCATTTGTGAACCGCTGCTGAAACGCAACGGGCTCTTGCAGCAATGCTTAGGACTGCTGTTGTTACTTTCTCCCTTTCTTCGCTCTTTTTCTCTTCCAAAGGTGGTGGGTAGGCAAACATCGATGGCTTCGCATTGCTTCTGAGCTCAAGCTTAGAATACAGTCATGGTATATGCAGGTGTGCAGTAGCAGTCTCTCATACCTGTTTGTAGGACTCTGTTTCCAGATACAAGTCGGTTCCTGGCACTTGACCCAAAATGGAATATCGAGGCCTGTACAACACAAACCTTCTGTTCAGAAAGTCACTGATCATTTAATTACAGGTCGACAGCAGAAAGTGTTGTCTGTAAAGTTCACTTTCCTGTGTACTGCAGCAGAATACTAACTCGACTTCAAATTGCTGTTTATGTTTATACTGTACATGAAACACCATCGATACGCGCATATTCCGTTTGGTTCGGGACCGAGAACTTGTGTTGCTCGTAGTCTTGGTCTTTTGGAAGCCAAGATGGCAGTGTTGTATCTGGTTCGTCGCTTTCGAATGAGTGTTTGCGATCAAACGGCGGTAAGCATTCAAATTCACAACGCATTCTGAATCCAAAACTTAACATTTCTCCCAATAGATACCACTAACTTTCTACAGTCCAAATAATTCGCTTTCACCAAAAGGAGTTGTGCTCAAGTGCGAGTCTACAAACCGCTTTACCTTGCTGTAAGAACACACAACACTGAGGGATCACAAGAGTCACTCCTACCATCAACAAATGGGAACCTCAGATTAAATAACATGTATTGAATTACAAGCAGGACTATCCCTAGACTCATTCTCCACATTTTTGCAGTGTTCCTACCCAGAACCCTGCCCAGTCTCAGCTGCTGCGCTCCATCGAGGCTCAGAGGCAGCCCCCATCTCCCCTGCTCTCTCTCTTGCAATCTCCCTGTCTACCCTGAGGCAGGTGCAGATGGAACAGCCCGCAGATGGCGCTTATGATACCGCTTTGTTTCCAAAACGATCTGCAACCTCTGCAAATAAGACCTGTGATGCCGGCAGGAGAACATTTCAAAACGGGTCACAACAGATCTTAACTTAATCTCTCACGATGTACTGTACATCTGCCATCATATCCAAAACACCTTTTATTTTCTCCCGGTTCTTTTCACAATCCAGGGCAGCGTAAGCCCCTGCCCCAGCAGCGAGAACAACACAACGGTGATGGAAAGAAACAGAATGCTGATGACTCCGGCTTCAAATCTGCCCATGGCAGATAAATTATTTAATCTGTTACAGCCACGGATGGACCTGTGGTAGCTGCAGTCCCTCTTGAGGCTCAACTAGCTTCTACAAGTGGCTACTCTAAATTTGGGGGAAAACTGGCGATTGAGCGTGATGACAAATGACTTACCTGCACGATCGTTATCCTAGAAACATCACTAAACCCAAGACCCTACATGGGTTGTAGTGGTACGGGTTTCCATATTTATCATTAGTATACTGGATAACGAATAAGAAATTGTTAACTTCTTTTGTAAACTGATTATAACAGCATATACCTGTCGTATCTAACACATATAAAATATTGCAGATATGAGTATGGTTTATAAAAAATACTCGCATTGTTTTATATGATGTAAGCATAATTTAACATTGCGTTATTTTAAACTTTATTCTTATGACTTCTCGATTGTCTTTTCGTTATAATAAAATTTGATATGAAATACTATATAAACGTGGTTTTATTTAGTCGTAGGTTTAGTTTCTGTGAGAATTCTATAATTGTAGGAACGCTGTGTGATTGTCACAATAATTGCATCGTAGGTTAGCATTGTAATTGTGCAGCTGCTCTAAATAATTATGGAAAGGTCATGGGGCTCGTGTTTTTTGGCTACGCCCAGGTAGTTTTGGAATACAGGGAAGCTAAAATGTATAATTTAGGGATAGCATAGCTAGTATAATGCTCACGTTATTATACCTTAGCAACAAAACAGAGGTCTCATTAATTCATCGAATTGTGAGAAAAAATGCACAGAAAGTATTTATAGCCTTATGATCCATTCAAATCTATTAAATTAAGACATCGGTGTCTTTGTCAAATTTCTTATTGTTGCTATCGAACAATTTATAGCAACTATATCTGTAAACATTAAAAGAGAGCGAAAAGCATTGGAAATTGATTTATTATTGTTCCTCTTCCAAACAGGAATCGATTCTTGATCCAGAAAGCAATCTGGGAATGTATCACAGCATACGAGAGAGCTTCATAAAAGATTGTAAGAAATTGACTCGTCGACGAAGAACGAACCTAATATCACCCAGTGACATTAAATAAATAAATATATAAGGACTATATGACACACGGACGTCTGTTCCTAAGGTAGACAAATTAATGCTTGTGTTATAGGTAACAAACGTCTGTTATATTTTTTATTGTAGAAATATAATAATATACATATTGATTTTTTTTTTTAAATATAAGGAATACTTTTTAGGTATGTCTAATGGTTCCTTTTCCCCTCCTACTAAGCTTAAATTAAAAGGGGTCGCAGCAAGAGCAACTTAACCTAGCGATCGACTCAAATGCCGACCACTGATTAGGCCAGGACCTCACTAAACATGTTGTAAGTATGTAAGGTGAATTGATGAAGGCAGATATGTATAATATGACCATAGACAAATCCATATTGTGTATAAATTGAAGTTAACATACTCACGAGCGTGAATGAGACACGAGGGTGTGAAATTAAACAGGGCATGAAATGAATACACTGCGGTCACGTCGTGGACTTTCCACTATAAACACAACTGTCCTAATACCGGAGCCAGACATAGCTCAAAGTGTTTGTAAATTTTTGTTCTTGAAGTCCACAAAGTACTACAAAACTTTGTGCAGTTAGACAAAGTCCCCGGCCTCACTACATGATCATTGATATGATAATTCAAATGAATGTCTGGCTCCGGCATAAGTTTAGTAACTATACCAAATCTGTAGGTGTAAGAAAGGACAAGGAGATAGTTTATAGTCGGTAGATACCCTTTTGATTATGGAATGATTGAAAACCTATCTGTTAACTTAAATTTGTACTGAGGATTTAAAAAAATCTCTTTATACAACCACATACACAAAAAAACACATGCACACACCTCATCCCAACATGTAATATAACTTTAATGCATTAAGTATATATAGGCCTTTACAAAAAAGAAAAAGAAAAGAGTGAAATTTGATATACTAATACCCGTGCGAAACCGCAGACAACGTCTAGTTTTATTATGTTCATAAAAACGATAGGTTCCAACTGTATACTTACCGTACAAACGGATAAGCAAATTTCCTTGATAGAACTCGAGCCCCGTTTCCCCACCCATTGACGTCCGTCCCTATTATATTTGCACCCTCACAGCTGGCAAGGGCCGTATTTGAAAAGAAAATTTTATTTTTATATTATTAATACTTTCAATAAAACTGTAATCTAAACTCAATATAAGAACTGATTAAGTATACAATTATTTTTATAACGATTTGAACTAATTGTACAATATAAATTAAAAGATAGATGGCGCTGTTGTAAATTGACGTCATAGATCGTCTTTTGTTTTTTTAGATATTTTTAGAAGGACAACACACACTTAACACACACACATTGTTCACACCGCTTAAGTTCTAATATTTTTGAACTGACTAGAGTAATTCTATGTTTTTCTGGTATCCGGTTAGTAACTTTTGCAAGGACATAAAAGATAAGATAGCCCATAAGAATTTGCTTTTTTAAGCAATATTAGAATTTTTTTTTTTAAATTATTAATTATTAGTTTTCAGCTATGTCTAATATCCCAGTCTCCCCTTCTACTAGACTTAAATTAAAATCTTGTGTTGGGAATGGGTGCGACAATACCCCAGTGGTGTCGGGGTTTAAATCGGATACTTTGAGGGTTTCAGTCTGTCCTTTCTACCATTGAACTATTGAGGCTCTGAACGCTTTCTCATATCCGGCATTGTTCATGAGACAATGTTAAAAAAATTCTCGCTCACCAACATTAATTAAATACTAGTCTCATAATGCTATTCCGACGACTGGACAAGCGAAATATAGAAATAATTTCTAAATAATTAAATCTACAGTCCGTCCCTGTTCTAAATGTCACACAGTAAAAGCTGTTCAAACGGCGCCCTAAACACGATGAAAAGCGAAATCGTGGGCCGTTGTAGCCATTTGTCGGTAATGGTGGGGTAGTTTATTGCATGCTCTAAGCGTTTTTCTTATCTTTAATAATATATTCATATCATACCAGCTGACCTGGATACACTTATCTTTTCTTCAATTATTATTTTTGTTAAATAGCCCGCATGAGGAGGCCGCAGCTTAATCAGTAGCCGGCTTATGAGTCGATCGCTAGGTTAAGCAATTTTTGCCGCGGCCGGGTTTTAGATGGGTGATCTATTCTAACAATGATTTTCAAATCCTCCATGATTTCTTGAAGACTTTCTCCGTGTTTCGGAAGACACTTATACACAGCATTGGGTCCCAATTAATGTCACTAAGTGATGTTAGTCCTGAGATTGTGGGGACTACGGGGATGACGTTGGTCTTCTTAACCGGCTGTAACCGTGTACCGGAATAGATATATGCTATCGCTGGCTTTTTTGTAGAACTATTTAAGGTAAAAATTTCCTTCATACCCTATATACGTGCAACTCTAACGGTCTTTGTAAAGTACAAAGTGCATTCAGTGCTTTTTCCGTGAAAGAGCGTCAAACATACATCCATACATCCAAGTGTACAAACTTTCGCGTTTATAATATTAGTAAGATTTAACACTAAATAGTGTATTTGTATATAAAACAACTATATCTACGGAAAGAAGAAGAAAAGAGGAAAAGACAGCCCGAAAAAGCCACACAGTCGCATTGTATAGCACTTACTTATTAAAAGCGTAGATGTCCTCGATGTTGTTGAACAGTTCGGATAATTCTTCTTCGGAAAACGTGACTTCTTTTCGCCAGACGTGAAGGTAGCCCTGAAAATAAATATTATAAAATTAATATTGTTTCTGCCCAGCTCAAAACTTGCTGCATGAAAAATAATTGAAACAGTGTAGTTTGAAGTCAAACCAGCTCTTTTTGAATCTCCCGACAGAGTTATTTACGCTTTTTTGGAGGCAGAACCGATCGTCACTAATCAATAGACCTTTTCGCCTATATATATTTAGATATATATTGTGCGACTGGATCACCAGTTTTTTGACAGATCGTAGCATCAAGGTCGTTGTCGACGGTGCATGCTCGGGCCCCAAGGTGGATAAGTTCCGATAAGGCTACAGTGAAAACCGCTAAATAATATGAAAGTGTAGCAATTGTTATGAGTCATGAGTCATGAGTCAGTCATGAGTCAAGAATTTTCCCCCCTCCCATGTGTAATCGGTACAAGGGGAAAACACTTTAAGAAGATTATTTTCCAAATTTATTTTTAGGGTTCTGCACCCGAGGGGTTCAATAAGGTAATAAATCCTACTAAGACTCTGCTGTCCTTCCGAGCGAGCAGACATTGACAAGCAGGTTGGCCTCATACGAGATGCTGACCCAGCTGCAGAGGAGAATTGTATTCTACAACCCGTCTCCCCAGGGGGAGCATATTATATACTCTTATTTTAAGGTCGTATTCGTACATATATTGTGACCGATCTAACCTAACTTTTGATTTGATTTTCTCAAAGTTCCTCTATATTTTTTATCTAAGAAAATCAAGATTCTCGAGAGATATTACGGCATCCTTTTTTTGAACATTGCCTTAAGGTTTAACTTAGTTTCTACTGTAGTCGTAGCTTCAACAAATCAGTGGCATACAACATATTATAGAATAGAAATTCAACGTAAAGTAGCATAGAAACAAATTGAAATATACAGAAAGAACTCGAATCGAAATTAAAACAAAAATATAGAGAAAAATATCGTACATCACAATTTGCTTCACTGAAGAGAATCAACCCGACTGTAACCCATGTAGCAAAATACAGCTTCGATAAAGCAAATGTCTTGCTGACACGCCATTGAAAAATTATATTTAACAGTTATTTTTATTTTCTTTATACATATTATCAAAGAGATAAATGCACCAATATATTCAACCTCCCCTCGTTTAGTAGAGTTTAAAAGTTAATGTTCTTTTATTTATATTTAATCTATTTAAAAAAATAAACCATTGAAAAACTGTAAGATAACAACGGAGTGCACTCAAACTTCTTTTGAAACTCAACAATAGATGATTTAAAGGGAATTTGATTTATTAAGTTTAGTAAATGATCACATTGACCATAGAGTATGTTAAGCAAGAATTTAAAAGTGTTGTCTATGACCCTGTAGCTGATGTCTTAATTGACTAACCCTAAATCTAACAGAATTTTAGTAATTAAGAGAAAACTAGTAACTTTTGTTTTTTAAAGATTAGCAAGAATGGTTTTTAGGAAAACTGGATCATTATTAATACTGATGAAACTGCTGCAGATATGATCTGAAAAATATCATATATCAATAATTTTAAAAATTTAAGTTAAAGAAAATTTAAAAAAATATAAAGTTTGTCGATTGCTTCCCGTTCACAGCAACAAGGAAAGTACAAAAAATCTTGCTGAAGGAACTCGTTCAGTTTATCGAGTAATTATAAACCAGCGGTCTGGTTTTAATTGCGTTCTATGTGGTTAAGTGGCACTTTATAATTATGATCGTTATAGTTTTTTTGTACTTTCATGGTGTAAAATTTATGATGCTAAAGAATGGAAGTATTAGTTGCTACATTGTACATGCAACGAAGTAGTAATTTTCAACACGCTTTCATTATATTTAACCCGACCTGTACGTAACTGGGCGTGTAATGGAATACTGCAATTCAATTTTCACTTCCTAATGTAATAATTTATTCCAAATAATTCATTTAAAAATACAAAACAAAAAATAAAATGATAACTCAACATAAAAATCTAATAGAAAATAAGCTTACATCAACAATTTATAATACAAGGTACAGTATATACCGCGTTGGTTTATAAAATCACAGCTTAGTAAATACAATGTGCCTTGACAATAGTTTATTACAAAACTTTACAAAGGTATAGATAATTTCATTAGAATTGTCGGCTCAGGGTAAGGGGCGTCCCAAACTCCGCTATTTTCAAAGCAGACAGCAAGTTTCCAGAAACACATGTATATACACAAAATATCACACATCTAGATTATAATTTTCAATACTTTTTAGTGTATACATTATACACGTAACTATTTTACACTAACAATAAGTAGTTTACTCATACTGTGCACAAAATTAGAACAGAATTCATTTGTATTGAATATACTTCATAACTTTTTTGATTTTGCTAAGTTTACCACAAATAGACATTGCTAAGAAACCTGTTTATGTAGCTGCCGGATAAGATTAATACACATAACAGACGATTATAATGTTAATGTGTAACGGTGCTCCGCGTAGTAAAGAACGCGGAAGCGAATTTTCCAATAAACCGAGCAATAAACGTATTCGTGACCGCTGCGGCTGTACATAATGCCTTCTTTACATTCCTTTTGCCTACTCGAAATGCCGTCGCTAATCAACACCGTATACGTTTACACTGCATACCCTTTGAAATACTACTGTTATTAGATTTACTCGACCCGTTTTAATAAGTGCTGTTCTTGATTTCCCTAAAAGGTAAACTCTGTGTTTAGTTCTTTAGTTTCCGCTTCTTTATCTAACAGAATCAGATCAACAGCAAACGAAGGATGGATATTTTACTACCCAGATTCATCGTTTTCTTACTGGTATACTGTAGTATTAACTTATATAGAACAGCTGAAAGGAAGTGATATTATTTGAAAGAAAATAAAACTACGTACTTCTCTCTAAAAAAAAATTAATAAATACCTCATAACTGTATAAATAGAAATTAGATCAGAGTAATGAATTTCTTAATTATAGAATTAAAAAAATTAGAAAAGTCATTAATTCTTTATTAGGATAATAATAAATAATTGCCATTGTTAATCAGTTATTTTTATATTTAATGGTATGGTAGATGTAGATAGTTTTTTACTTCGTCTAAACTACTTGGTTGAATGAGTGGCAGGTTATTTAGCCTCCCTTGTAGGTAAGAGATTAGTGAGTATAAGAAGCCTGATCTGTTCTATAGTCTGAACCAAGAAGACAATCTTACCCGTATGTAAGATTTCATGTTCATTATCACAAAGTTTACACTGATACAATAAAAATATGCGAAAGTGATTACTAAGGTAAGAACATATCTGGGAGCAGACATTGGCTCGTACAACTTTCTTGTAGAAGTAAAAGTAAAAGTAAAGGGAACCGAAAGGAGAATAGAAAAAACAAATAAACAATTACAGAATGATATCAACGATTTTAAAAATGAAAATGTTGAAAAACAGTATATAACAGATACAGAGGAACACTTGCGGAAATGGAGAAAGACTCAAACGTTAACTGCAGAAGAAAACCGGAGAGGAAACAGAATCATTAAGTTTCTCATTGCTATTTATTACTCTCATTTTGGTTTATAACCCTCTTTTTGTTATAATTACGTACATTTTTTTTCTTTATACAATTTATTCAATATGTAAAAGTAAATATTTACGAATCGGTGGTGAACCTAACTAATTGTTTCTCTTAGTTGGCACGACCTCAGAGATACTTAAAGTTACATTTTCCCCAATAATCAAAAATTGTAGAGAGTACATTGATATGTCCAAATAAATTTTTCAGAATAAAGGAGAGTATTAAAATAACAATATTTCTCAACTATACCAGGTGACCGTGCAATAACAATAGTCCTTGTTCAATTAACCATCTAACATCTCAACAAAGTTTTATTTCTTCTTTGATTATTTTTTATTTTTTTCTTACTAGATACACAATCATATTATGCTTTTAGGCACAATTCAAGAGTATTGGAGGATTTGAGAGGGATAGAAGTAAAAGGGCAAAGCCCTCCAGCCGATGAAGCAGTTATATAGCGACCGGGAGGAATTTCGAGTCTCCTAGGGAATTAAAATATCGATATTTTGGCAACATAATTGTGATTCGACTAACTATTATTATTAGATCTACATACCTGCCACCATAACGAAGACGAAACGAGACATTCCCAGTATATTGTCATCTTTCTCTAATTTGAAGAGGATGTTGGGCGTGACGTTGTTAATGCTGTTTATCTGAAAAAATAAACAAAGTGATTTAAGTATTATAATATTTAAATATAAAGACTTGAATATTGACTTAACAGACATAATGTATTACAAGTAATTATAATATCTCTAAAACAGTTTTCAATTAAATTATATCAGATTTTTTCATAATATTAAGCCTCCCAAATTGAAAAAATGTCAGTTTCTTTCAAATGACAGCAATGACAACATTTTAAATTTGCCGCCATTAGTTTAAATGACAGGTACTAGTTCTAAACGTCCCCCACTAGATGGAATAGGCTTTAAATAAGTTTGTTAAACTAATTCGTTAATGAGAATGCTCCACTGCAAGGCTGCAACAGTAATAAATGTCAAAAATTGTTAAAAACGTCAAAATTTAACGCGGAGGACATGCTAATTTTTATCCAAAATTAAATTAAAGGTCTGTACATTTATTTTGATGTCTCTTAAATGTGCTCATAACATTTGATTTGTTCATATTTTGCCATGTTTTATGGCTAATGCGAACAGCTAAATGGAAAGTACATTGTATGGGTTTAATTGGTTGGTATATAGTGACAAAGAATTTTTCAGAGATTATGGATATCTTGTTTAGTTATTGAGTAACGTAGTAAAAATAGTGAGAGTAATCTGAATTTGCCCAAATAATTTAGGAAGATCGAAAAGTGTGACCATTGCAGTCAAAACATTGAAGGAAATAGTCAGTTTTATAATTTTACACAAAAGGGTCTCTATCTCCTAAGCCAAGAGACTTTTACTAAAACAGTTTCTTGTCATTCGGCCAGTTATGACCTGGTCTATAACCTATTTCAATATAATCGTTGATTTTCGGGACACCCTGTATACAATTTTTTCGCATGTTTGTCCAACTCCTCCTTAAAGAGTAAACCGATTTAGATGAAATTTTGTAATGTAATCAAAAGCTTTAGCTGATCCGGAAATAATACACATTTGATCAACGGGTTCAGACCCTGGCTAGCATCGCCGTTTTCAAGTGCTAAATTTATGTTTAAATTCATTTCGTGCTCGGAAAGGAAAACATCGTGAAGAAACCTGCGTGTGCCGGGAGAAATTCTGATACCTGTATATTCGCCCCGCAGTGGAGGAGCGTGGTAGATTAAACTCTAAACCTTCTCCTTAAAAGCAGAGGAGGCCTTAGCCTTAATAGGAGAGGAGGCAGGGTGGTGAGGCACTGGCACAGGTTGCCCAAAGAAATGGTAAGATCTCCATCCCTGGCGGTGTTCAAGACCATGGGCAATGTGACCTAGGGTGAGCTGTCCCTGCCTTTGGCAAGGGCTTTGGAACTTGATGATCTCAAGGTCCTTTCCAACTCAAACCCTTCTATGATTCTATGATAAACTTGCAAGCCTCAGTTTTATTTTTTTTGCTGCTGCTAATTTACCTCTCCCTGCCCTACACTCCTCTCTCTCCATTTCCATCAAGGTCATCGTTTCTGCTTTGTGCAGCGGTAATAAAGTGCAAATTGACTCTTTGACGTTAGAAACACACCTACATTGCTTAGATAACAGTGAGTGCTTGTAATTTAATATGAACTTTACTGAAAAGCTATAAAGTTCAAATTGACTCTACATTTTAGTTAGAAAAAGTTTGTATAGGAAAAAGAAACGGGCTGGTTTTAGGGTTTTCCCGGCAATTATTCGAATTTTTAAAAACCACCCAAGCCGTAAAAACCATACTTGGACTTCAACGAATATTTGATAAAAAAAATTGGTAAAATTGGCTCAGGCATTGTTGAGTTATGCGCTTACTATCACATTTTGCGATTTATTTTTATATACACAGATTATTTTGTCTTCATTTTCCGTTAATCTATGCGGCGGGAAACCATATAGGCCCAGAATAGAAGCTTTGAATATATATAGGCTCTGAATAAGGCCCAGGGCGTCAAAATTTAAAATTCACCACTGTATATTTGAGGTAGGAAAGTCTTTGCGAATCGCATCGTGGTAGATTTTTGCAAAGCAAGGTGACTTCATTACAGACCGCATTTAAACTTAAGGGGTGTTCAAAAACGTAAGAGTACTTTAACGATAAAGGAAACTGGAAACGTATATGAGGTTTTTTTTTAATTAAAACAAGTGGCAAAGGCAGTTGACACAAGCGACTACCGAAGCCAATAGACGCACAACACTAGAGGATTTGCAGATTCATTGCCGCTTTTTGCGGTTATATTCGTCGCAGACAGCATCTAGGTTAATAACATCCATGTATTGACTTGATTTACCCATACGATGGCCCATATCACATATTATACAACGGCGTTGCTTAAGAAAAGTTGCCATTTAGGGCTCACCTGGTTTCATGTCCGCTTTCCAGTTTGCATTTGCTCACCGTTATTGCGCTGTAATCGCATTTTTGCATATTTTGTATATGTCATCGATAAAAGAGATGTATGTAATAATATGATTTTTTTAGGTTTTTTTATGACTTGCTCCTTGGTGCAGTTGGCAGTGAACCTGCCTTTCGCTCCGTGGTTGTGGGTTTGATTTCCACGTCAAGCCAGGGTTTAATCAACCTTTCTTTCTTAAAGAAAAAACTGATTTCACTTTGTCAGAACTGGATCAAATAGAAATGAGACCACAAGGGAAGCATCAGTTTTCAAATAAAAAACAAACATCAAAATCAATTCACCTACTTGAAAGTTCTGATGTACAAAACATAAAAAAATACAGTCGAATTGAGAATCTCCTCCTATTTGAAGTCGGTTGAAAAGTGTGCCTAACAGGCAGCTATACCCTATAACACTGGCATTAAGTTGTCTATCTTTGGAGAAGACGTGTATCAAATAATCTTCTATTTGTATTTATTGTTATTCTATAATTTTCTATTTTGGTAATTATTTCTCTAGAATAGGAATAAGAATAAGAAAAGTTTATTAGGAAAATAAAGCATTGCAGTCTTATAATATATGTAGCATAACGTAAACTTCTAAATTAAACTCGAGACTTAAATATTTAATACAAAATATATAAATATATGAAGCAGTGCAATATGCCTAAAGGGAAACCTACTCAGTAAGTTTACTGATTTTCAGTATATATCTCTATATCTGTATTTCACAGATAGATTAGTCTAATATTGTTAATATAGTCGAATATTGTCTAAAAGTGAATTGTTTTAGGAGGAACATTCATTCTTGATACTTGCAATGCAATGTT